>CM048744.1:756223414-756943414 GCA_026315105.1 Locusta migratoria
TGGGCATGGTTACGCAGCCTTCATTATAGGAAATCGGATATTCTTAACATCTTGCAGCCGGGCTCGATACACTAGAGTGTTCTAATGCCCCACAAATAAATGTCCATTGGGATTATGTCCTTAGAGCGTGGAAGATAGGCAGCCGCGGCGGAGTGGCCAAGAGCATTGAGGCGCTTTGCTACGATGAGCGAGGCCGCTTCCCGTCGGGGGTTCGAATCCCCCCTTGGGCACGGATGTTCCTGTTTATAAATAGTTTGTATGTTTGGGGACTGATGACTCCGCTGCTTAACGAACATTTGAAAACATGAATTTGAACCACGTCTACCAATCCATCCTGTTAGCCGGAAGCCGACGGACGGCAATTGGAAAACGAGGAAGTGCTCCATCGTAAAAGTAATACACGTTCTGTCGCACAATTAACGGTACATCTTACAGAACAAGTAGAACAATATCTACGAAATTATGGTAACTGTGTACACTAAGATTATGTGAGTCATTGGTGCAATGAGGTATAATATGAAAACAAGCGCTTCTGGAACAGTGTCCATACAACATTATGTCTTAATTTACATTTGAGGAATGTGTTCTGCAATTAATGCGTACATTTTCGTTTGTGAATGAATATGCTACTACTACCTAAGTATGTAAAAAGGGTCCCACATGACCACAAAATGTAAAATAAGGTAAAAACCAAATTAAGACTGACGACTTTTTAGGCCTAAATTTACAACTAGCACAGTAGTAAAATAAATGTAATTTGTTTTCACAGCATGAAATAAATTGAAAGCCCACTGATGATGGCACAGAGGTGCTGAAACTAGTTTGGGTGCTTAATAAAAACAGTGTTTTGCATACCAGGCGGACCTCATACCCAATAATGATTACAGATAATGATTTTTCTACCGTATACCTTTCCGTAATGGTGTTTATTTAGAGAAAGGCAAATGGCAATGAACCGCGGGCAACAAGGTTGTATAGGGTAACCCATTCCCACCAACATCAACCGCAACAGTCAATGTTTGCAATAGTTTTCTTGAAATTGTTGATATGGTGTCTCTTCTTTTCGGACATGTCAGAAAGGACACATGTCATTGGTTCATATCGGCGGCCGTATTTCTAAAAATTCGAAATACTGAAACATTTCGACCGTGTTTGGGTAATGAAATAAATTCAAAGGCGAATTTGAGAATTTGTGCTGAACTGGATTTGAACCGGGATTTCCCACTTCGGGTCAGCGGTCGCCTTAAACAAATTAGACTATCCAGGCACGCTTCCCTTCCAACCTAAATTCTCAACTTGTAGCACACAACGATGGCAGCGCCTACTGCCCATTAATTCCTCTTGCTCGCTGCGTATACCGGATTCCATCAACGGCTCGAACGTACGAAAGCGTCAGAATTGAATTGCTTGTGGGGACATATTTTACAATTATAGACATGGTGTGTATTCTTTTCGGACATGCTCGAAAGAACAGACGCCATTGCTTAACATTAACGACCGTAATCTTACGAATTCGCAATATTGAAATATTTCGACCGTTTCAGGGCACTGATATAAAATCATCGGCGAAGTTCAAACTTTGTGCTTCACCGGGATTTGAACCCGTATTTCCCGCTGTAGGCTGCGAGCTAAAGAAAATAATGGAAAGGGGACATTAACATCATATTCTGCTACAAGTTGAGAATTTTTTGCAGGAAGGGAGGCGTGTCTGGATAATCTAATTCGTTATGGTGACCGCTGGTCCGAAGCCGGAAATCCGTATTCGAATAGGGTTACCATAAGTTCATCACCAAAAAAGAGGACAGTTCATATAAAAAAAGGGAACTTCATTTTTAACGTAATGTAATTTACAAATTTATTAATTAACCACGTAAAACTACTACAAACTAAAGCAGTAACCCTGAGTGGTTATTGGAAAACTAAATATTATGAACCTTGACAGTTTATTCATCATCATCACTTTCAGTTGTCTCATTCTTGTCTTATTCACTTTTGAACCAACGCTCTATAGAGGACGACGAAATCTCTGTCAAGAATTTTTTTTAACAAGTACTGATAAAAGCTCAGGCATTTCAAATGTTTGAAATTATACTGTAAACATACAATAGCTTTTATGTTTTCTATTATAAATCTGTTCCTGTCTTTTGTCCTCTGTGTTGGCATTATGACTAGGTATAGTAAAAAGAATTCTACAATTTTCAGTAGTTCAGAATAACTAACAACACTAGATGACGGAAATATGTACACCACACTTCAGCTGCTGGTATGTTCTGTTTCCTTTGATAATCTTTCAAAAGTTTTATAAAATAACAAAACTGATCATAGCACAATATATCATTAATACTTACATTCGTTTGATCACTCTCTCCGATGATTTGTATTTCTCCGGGGGCACATATTTAACACTGACTTTCTTTTCGGCATTATGTATTTAAGTTCGTAATTTAATTTGAAGCAAAAGGCTACCTACGATCTCCAACACACAATACAGCTTTAACCTAAACCACGAAGTATATCAAAAGGAACATCAAAGAACATAATGCAGAAAAAGAATACACTGGTTGAATACAGGATAGACAACCTGGTTACTTCGCTGAGCAATTCCGAATCGTTTGCTTCTGTCAGACCCATGTGGAGTGCAAAATGTGAACGACAATTTCACTCTGTGTTTGAGCGTGATAGTTGCGAACAGTTTGGAACTGCAGTGCGAACGAACCCGAAGTCGCCAATGACATAAAAATAAATTTTCTATATTTTAACCCAAAAAAGAGGACATTTCATTGAATTTTATAAATTGCGGCCGGACACATTTTCTTGTCTAAAAAAGAGGACGTGTCCAGGAAAAGAGGACGTATGGTAACCCTAGATTCGAATCACAGTCCAGCACAAATTTTCCATTTCGCCGCTGAATTTATTTCAGTGCCCACACATATGAGATATTTCAGTATTTCGAATGATTTTGCAATAGTATTTTGCCATTATTTATTTATTTATTTTTATTTTTTAGACAGGATCGTTTATGGAAGAAAGGAACACTAGAAGACGTACCGTCAAACGGGGTGATTTCGGACACCGTGGTGTTTCTGGACGATTTGGTTTATCTTCTCTTTCCCGCTGCATAGTAACGAATTAGCGCTACTTTGCACCTCCGCGCGCTTCTTATTTTATGCATCAGACTATAATTTCCGCGTCTCGCGTTTCGATCGATTGTTTACCGACGCAATAATGAGTTGAACAGTCTCATTGTCGAAAGTTCTCGCTGTGTTATCGGGCGGAAACTTTCTATTGTTGAAACGGAGGAAAAGTATTGTAGCATCAGACGCCAATGTGATCATTAGGCTGCGGCACTGTGATAAGATTTGTACCAGTTAACAGTTTTTTACGAGTTTTGTGTAAGGTTTCAAAGTAACGGAGGTGTTTTCGAAATTGTGTGCCTTGTGGGATGATTTCGGACAATTCCGACAGCATATAAAAGTAAGAAAGGTCTTCAAGATCGGTGTAATTATGACCCGGAAATTTTAAAGAAAGCACTTTGAGAAATACAGTGTGGTAAATTAACGTATAGAAATGCTGTTAATAAATAAATTTCTCATCTCAGTCCTTATCCCTTATTTCAATGATAGACGTCCTGAAAATACCTTAAAAATCACTAAAATCAAACAGAAAGAAAGTAGAATAATAATAAAAGAAAATAAAAGCAACTTTTGTCCAAAATCACGCCGTACACTTCGAAACACTGGACAGAGATTGAAACTACACGTGTCCGAAATCACCCCAGTCCATGGGGTGATTTCGGACACTTTATTGTTCTGTATCGGGCAAAAGTAAATGCACATGGATGTTCTGTTTCTAGGATATTTTATCGTTTATTGGTTACACGTATACACCAATACTTCCGCAAAAAAAAAAAAAAAAAAAAAAAAAAAAAAAAAAAAAAAAAAAAAAAAAAAATCCGACAAAAACCTACGAAATTCATAGTGAAAACAATGTCAAAAGTCTCCGAAATCAGTCGAAAAGTTTCGACACAAAACTGGCAGGAACATGTGATGAACTCTGTGGAATGGACCGTCGTGTCAGTACCAGGCAGCTGATCTGCCAGTGCAGGGAAGCGCGTGGAGCATTCTCCTTGACAACTAACGACTACACTGCGTTTGTAGGGCTTGCTAGTGAGACTTTGCACATCTGGAGCAGTTTTGTCCCTGGTTTATTCACCAGGAAACCACGGTTCTGGGATTGTGCCATCCATCCTATTCAAAAATGAGGTCACGCTTACCCCTAAGCGGTATCTTCAAGATTCGTAAGAGTCATATATGGGGAGTGTGCGGAACCGCCAAGGTACGGTGACAGCAAATCATCAGCATCGGTGCAGCTGGAATGTGTGGCCCGGGATGACTGATGGCCCTATTTTGGTGCCAGTCTTCATTCCACGTTGTCTATCATCAAGGAAGTATTGGAATCTCTTGCGAGTGACTTTGCCTCCCGTGCTCGAAGAAGTGCCATTGACGATTCGTAGGGTTATGTGTCTGCGACAAGATGGCGCTCCGACCTACTTCGCCGTTGACGTCCAGACGAATCTCACTAGAGGACCGTCAGAAGGGTAAATAACGGATTGTGATGAGTCTCGGATGTGTTGTAGAGGGACAAACCCTGAGTATGAGGCTATCCGCTTTCTCAGCGACGGGCCTTGGTTTTCGGGAAAATTGGTGTTGAACTTCACTGCGAGCTATAAGAGGCGTAACGTTAGCCATCTTTCAACCAAATTAGCGTAGCGCAGGTGTAGGGCTACCACGCTCGAGGTATCGTGTTAGGATGCTTTCTTTCTTTCTTTTTTTTTTTTTTTTTTTTTTTTTTTTTTTTCTTTCAGTTTAGTCCGACATTTTTTCGTTTTATTTTACAGATTATCAACAAACTGTGAACACTGTGTAAAAGTAGTAAGAAATGTTCAGTTGTGCCTTAGTAATTTAATGTTTACGTCATTATTACAAAACCTTACTCGCTGTCGTCGCCATCGCTTGCCATGCCACAATAGCAATCCTGATGATTTTTGTCGGCGCCGGCCGCGGTAGCCGAAGAGACTGCGGCGCTCCAGTCACGGTCTACACGCCCACTACGGTCGGGGGTTCGAATCCCCCCTCGGGCATGGATATTTGTCTGTCCTTAGTATAAGGTAGTTGATAAGTAATTTGTAACTTTAGGGATTGATGACCCCGTAGTTAAGTCCCATAAGCTTAACGAACATTTGAACACTTTTGATTTTTGTCGTAAAAGTAGTCGACACACAATGGTTTACAGCACCAAGCATAATCTATGTTAACTGTTGAATTAGCCGAATACCCTGGTTTACTTAATAATTCCCAGCTCCTGAATAAAGGTATGTTATTCACACATGTGAGAACAACACACAAAATATTTGGTTACTTAATAATTCCCAGCTCCTGTATAAATGTGTGAATTAACACACGTTTATTCTGAATCTGGACATTATTACGTAAACTGGTGTGTACAGCTATTTCTACAGTTAACATAGCTATATGTTGAGACATATCCTGAAGATGGTATTAGTTTAATACCGAAACCGCTCGTTCAGTAAAATAAAACAATGTTAACTTTACGACAGCTGGTGAATACATTAATTAGTTGGAATTAAAACTAGACCAGCCGCAGTCCCAATTCCAATCCAACTTGTAAATACACCAGTTGTCCCGTAGGCAACACGGATTTAGAAAGTATCGATCTTGTGAAACACAGCTAGCTCCTTATTCACATGATGTGATAGGTGCTATTGTCACTGTTTTTCACAAGTGTCTTCCAATAAATTTGGGTGCTTACGGAATATTGCCACAGTTGTGCGATAGGATTGGTGATTTAATGTCAGAAAGGAGACAGTACGTTCTAACTGAAGGTACGTCATCGAGTAGAACAGAAGTTTTAGTTGACGTTCCCCAGTGTTATAGAGTCCATAATGTCCCTTACTTTTATAAACGATATAGAAGACAATCCGATTAACTCTCTTAAATTCTTCGCGGATGATGCTGTCATTTGTTGGTTAGTAAAGTCACCAGAAGGTCAAAAGCAACTGCAAATTGATTTAGATATCTACACGATGCAAAAATTGGCAATTGACCCTTAATAATGGAAAGTGTGAAGTATTCCGTATGACCATTAAAAGAAATCCGTTAAAGTTCATTTACTCGTTAAATCAGTGAAATCTACTACAGTCCGTCAATTCAACTAAATGCCTAGGAATAACAATTACGAGAAAAGATACATAGAAAATATTGTATGTAAGGCGAACCATAGACTACGTTTCATTGGCAGAACACTTAGAAGATGCAACAGCTCTACTAAAGAATCTCCCTACACCACACTTGTGCGTCCTATTTTGGAGTGGCGGCCGCGGTGGCCGAGGGGACTGAGGCGCTACAGTCACGGTATGCACAGCCATTACGGTCGGGGCGTTTGATTCCCCCCCTTGGGCATGGTTATTTTTGTCGTCCTTAGTATTAGTTAGTTCATAAGTAGTTTGTAAGTTTAGGGACTGAAGACCCCATAGTTAAGTCCCATAAGCTATACAAACATTTGTATTTGTATTTTGGAGTATTGCGGCGCAGTGTTGGATTCCCACCTTGTGGGACTAACAGACGATTTAGAGTAAGTTCAGAGAACGACGGCTTGTTTTGTACTATCGCGTTGTGGGGGAGAGAGTCTCACGGATATGATGCGCGATTTGGGGTGGAAATCATTGAAAGAAAGACGTTATTTGTTGCAACGAGATCTATTTGTGAAATTTCTTTGAACAACTTTCTCTTCCGAATGCGAACATTTGTTGTTAGCACCCACCTACATAGGGATATATGATCATCATAATAAAATAAGGAAAATCAGATCTAAAACAGAAAGATTTAAGTTTCTATTTTACCGCGAGCTATTAGATAATGGAAATATAGGGAAATATCATAAAACTGGTTGTATGAACTCTCTGCACTTCGATGTGACTTGCAGAGTATCGATGTAGATGCAGAAGTGGATGTAGTGCAGATGTTTGGAAAGTGGGAGACGAGGTACTGCAAATAGTGAACCTGTGAGGAACAATAGACGTTTGCCTACAAAAGGCAAAGGTCCCAGGTTCGATGCTGGTTGCGACACACAGTTTTAATCTTCCAGGAAGTTTCAAGTGTGGTGTCGGTAGCTGATTTATCGTAATGAAGTATAGCAGACATCTCCTTTAGTGGTATGTGTATCGCTTAACACTTATCATTATTTAGCGTCAATTGTCAATTTTTACACGATGCAGGTATGTTATCTAAATTAATTTGCAGTTGCCTTACATCGTCTTAAGACTTTAATAAACGATTAATGGCAGGATTATACTCGAAAAGAGAGCTGCTCACGTTGTCTCCTGAATCGTTTATAGAGACATGGAACAGTATGACCGTGTAACATTTCCCTGGGAAAAGCCAGATATCACTTCTGTTTTGCTCGATGTCTCACCGTAAATTACTTCGTACTTTGTACTTAACTGTATGAAAGATTATTGAATTTTATATATATTTCGACTACCACTGAGGGTGTCTTCATCAGAAATGAAACTAAAAGAAGAGACTTTTCACAATAAGCGAATTGCGCTTATCTTGTATGTATTTTGTAATTTATAACTAGCAGTCTGAACAATAAAAAGTAACATGGTGGTTAGCAGCTACTGATGGCTCTCTCACCTGCGGAAACGTCGGCAGCCAATAGCAGCCTCCCCTATGTTACATTTTAGTTAGAATTAACAAATACGTTTTATTTGTAATTTTATACAACATGAGCGCATTTATCTCTTTGTGTAAACGTCAAATGTCTCAGTTATATATCTGGTGAAGGCACCCTTAATGGTACTCGAAACCTAGATAAAGTTCATTTATTTATAATGCAATTGGTGGGTCCAAATTCTTATACAGTCAATTACTGTTGCAGACAGGCAATGTTAAGTCATACCTATCGTGTCCTTTCTGACAGGAAATCATGTGAAACTTATTGGCAGGTTAAAATTGTGTGCCGGAACCGGGACTTGAACCTGGGACCTTTGACTTTCGTGGGCAAGCGCGCTACCGACTGAGCTATCCCGGCACGACTCACGATGCCGCCTCACAACTTTACTTCCGCCAGTGCCTCGCCTCCTACTTTCCAAACTTCACAGAAGCTCTCCTGCGAACCTTGCATGACTAGCACACCTTGAAGAAAGGATATGGTAGAGACACGGCTTAGCCACAGCCTAAGGGGTGTTTCCAGAATGAAACTTTCACTCTGCAGCGGAGAGTGCGCTGATATGAAACTTACTGACGGATTAAAATTGTGTGCCGGAACCGGGACTCGAACCTGGGACCTTTGCCTTTCGCGGGCAAAGGTCCCAGGTTAGAGTCCCGGTTCCGGCACACAATTTTAATCTGCCAGTAAGTTTCATATCAGCGCACACTCCGCTGCAGAGTGAAAGTTTCATTCAGGAAATCATGTATCCAATCTCACTACTATATCCATATTTCGTTAGTACGCAATTTGATTAGAACAGGTTTGTCACGTACAGTGTGAAAAGCCTTCCGGAAAATCTAAAAATAGTACACAACGTGAGTAAAGAGCTAGCTGCGTTTAACAGGAACGATATTTCCTGAATTCGTGGCTTTTATGGGTCAATAGGTTGAATTTAACATGAAGAAGAATTGCATGCAAAAGAGTAAAAGTGTGAATAAATGCAATGTTTCAATGTGCTGCTGGTCTTGAACTACATTCACTGTGATCAAAAGTGATTGGTTGTCACTCGTGTCAGAAGTCTGCATGCGAGATTTCCACGCTACGAGAAATTTCTAGGTCCATTGTTTCTGATGTATTAGTGAAGTTGAAACGTGAAGGAACACGTACAATATGAACGACTATAGCCTGATCTCATCTGTTAACTAACAGAGGCCACCAACAGTTGACGAGGGTCGTGTGGTGTACAATAATAGCCTGGCATCTATTCAAACCATCACACAGAAATTCCAAACTGCATCAGGATCCACTCCCCGTACTATGACATTCAGGCGGGAGGTGAGAAAATGTCATGGTCCAGTAGCTGCCATTAAGCCATACATCACACAGATAAGGGGGCGTTAACATATTACTATAGATCAGTTAAAAACGTGTGGAGTGATGAATCACGATACACAATGTGGTGATCCGATGGCAGGATGTGGGAATGGCGAATGCCCGGTGAACGTCGTCTTCTAGCGAGTGTAGTGCTAACAGTACAATTCGGAGGCGGTTGTGTTATGGTGTGATCGTGTTTTTCATGGCACTGTCAAAGGACACGTCTCAATTGATGTTTTAAGCACTCTCTTGTTTCCCACTGTTGAAGAGCAATTCCGGCATGTCGATTGCATCTTTAAACACCATCAAGGACCAGCCCATAATGCACGGCCTGTTGGGGGAGTGGTTATACAACAATAACATCCCTTTAATGGACTGGCCTACACATAATCCTGACTTGAATCGTACATAACAACTGTGAGATGTTCTGTAACGCTGACTTTGTGCCAGGCATCAACGACCTATATAGGTACCTCTCCCCCTTTTTTGTTTGTTTGTTTCTTATTACTTTATTTTATTTCATTTTTATGGGTCTCCTGCGTCCCCTCTAACCCCGCCTATCAGGCGCTATAACTAGCGAACACAACAGAATCTTCTCGAACGTAACAACTGATCCATTGCAAATGACAAAATTAATAGTTCGTCCGGAAAATGGAGAAGTAAGGGACGGTTTCTGTTAATGAATGAAACGAAAATAGGAACTTCTGATCAAACCAAGTGCCTGCACCAAAGGATGCCAAATTGAATAGATTTAAGATACGTCTATATCTAAACCATATCCAAGAAAGAAAAATAAAACTAGAGAAAAAATTATAATGAAGAAACTTTCTCCAAATTGGCAATAGACTGGACAGCAACATTATATTGAAAGAAAACTAAAAACGAAGTACCCGCTACTGGGAGGGAAAAATTAGGAACAAAAATGTGTTCCATATGCATCACGAAGAATATAGAATCTCTCACGGAAAACGAGAGCACCAGTCCCCGGCTGTAGAAACGTAACAGATACAAAACAATTTATACTCCAAGACTACAAGAACATAGATAAGAGCAATTTCAATATTTCATGGCGCCTCCAAATACCAACAGCTTTTCGGTACTCTTGAACAAGTGCTGCCGACAAAGAATTCGCGAAGTGTTCCTGTTACCTTCGCTACAATCTCAATTTTTTATGGGCATTCCACAGGTAGTTCGTGTAGTCAACACCGTCCGACAGACAGTGCCCCACTAACCAAATTGTAGAGTTGTAATTTGTACATAGAGCAGGTTTCATGGCAGAGATGGAGAACCACTCCACCAGCACATTCCTGGCGGCAGTACCATTGACGAGCACCAACATTCCTCGGGCGAGCTCTCACACGGCAGACACACGGCTTTTCCTGTTGTCCAGAATTTGACAATAGGCACAAACTGCCGAGGCAACGAGGTGTATACTGCCATCCATTGGTTCGTCGGCAACACGTTCTACGCCAGTTTATAACAGAGGTTGTGGACTCCGACGGCAGGACAGGGTGGACGACAATGGTTCACACCTGTCGCCAGTTCATTTCCTCTAGATTGTGTACTGTCGGGCGACCGTTGAAGGATACAGGGTACATTTTCGGCTCAATATTATGTAAAAATCTACATCTATTTTTTTTTTCAGGCACTGTTCATAATATAGATGATTTACAGATTATTTGTTGATATCAGGTAATGCAGCAAACCTTTTAAACTAATTAGCACTATTTTGAATGTTTTAACCTACTTATGCTTATTAAGAAATTACAAAGAAATTGATGGATTTTTTTCCAAAATGCTTCCTCAAATTGAGGTACCATATAATTCTATGTTAAACATCTGCAGGAGACCAAACGTTTACCAGATATTAATGACATGATGGCTGATCTATACCACCTATTATGTATGTTACAAGGGTAAAAATATCATATGTTTTAATTTTTATAATTATTCACCTACTAAAAGAGTTTGTCGCGGTGGAGTAGCCGAGCGGTCTAAAGCGTCTCGCTGTGGTGAGCGCGGTTGCTCGCCGTGGAGGTTCGAGTCCTCCGTGGGGTATGAGTGTGCATGTTGTCCTTAGGTTAGTTTACCTAGGTTTAAGTAGATTGTAAGCTACGGACTGATGACCACGCAGTTTGGTCCGATAGATTTACAAACATTTGTACATTTGAAAAATGTTTTTTTCCTATAATTTAGATGATTCTGCAATGAATCTTAGGTATACTTCATAAGTAAAGATTACTGCAAGTTACAGAAAAAAGCAAATTAGAGCAATGCTTGATAAACTTTAGGAAGTACTTGTATCCGAGTGCTGAAAAATACAACTTCGGGAAACTGGGAATGAACATATTAGTCCAATTAATCTGTGCCTCAGAACATTCGTGAAGAATAGTCTTCATCATGCAGCATTTCATCAAGCTTGCTTTTTGGCATTCTTTCAACACTTCTTACTTCTTTGGTAACTTGAAGAGCGAATCTTTCAGCTTCGCTCATCCTTCGTCTGTCACACATAAACACTTGACCTTTCATATTGGAGTCACATTTTATGCCTAAATTTCTCAGGACTTCCAACCTTCCTGTCACTCCATCACTGAAACACATCACTGCATTTAGTACATCAGATTTCAATGTATTTAGTCGTACAAGAACCTTCTTGAACGTTCTTGGATAATCTTTCGCCGGCCGCGGTGGCTGAGGGGACTGAGGCGCTTCAGTCACGGTCTGCACGGCCCCTACGGTCGAGGGTTCGAATCCCCCCTCGGGAATGGATATTTGTGCCCTCCTTAGTTGTAGGTAATTCATAAGTAGTTTGTAAGTTTAGGGACTGATGACCCCGTAGTTAAGTCCCTTAAGCTTAACAAACATTTGAACATTTGGTAATCTTTCCCCTATGCGATGATTGAAACTTTCATTTGTATTCTGAGTGCCTCCATGAAGACATTTACTACGCAAAACAGCGTCACTCAGATGTCTGAACAATATTGTTTTATTTCATCGCTGGAAACAAAATTTGTAGTGGGTCACGGCCGGTAGGTTCAAAAGTAAAGTTATGCAGTATGATCGTGTTGGACTTCGATCCTGGCCCTTCCACTACACTCGAATTATAACTGAAACTTCACTGTTCAATTATAGAAAAAATCTTTAAATGTTTCTTTCTAGGTCCTTGTGCAAGATAGGCGAAAATAAAACTGTTCCTAAAACAAAATACTTCAAAGTTGAAAATTTGGTATATAGTTTGGTATATTGTTTGTTGAATCCGTTGACAAATATATCGCTTTGCAAAATACGAACTCACTGTCTTTTAATCAATAAAATTATAGCTAAGTCCCTAAACTTCCTGTTCTCTAAACACTGACACTTGAAATAAAATTGAACGTTTTATTTTCTTAAGTCACAAATCCATATATAATATAACACAAAGTGTGATCTCTCTCCTAAGAACTCAACATAAAGACTGTAACTGTTTTTTCTGATCATACAATCATGAACAACTTATGAGAGTACATTTATTTCATTGTGATGGTTGCAACGGAGGTCTTCAAACAGGATCTTCTCTGGCTGTACGGTGGTCGACATGCGACGTTTGGTGGCCAGTTATGTCATCTTTGGCTTGCGCAAAGAAGACGCTGTTCTCGTAGATTGCTCCGATGTCACTGCACATGAAACATAGGAAGCAGCACACATTTCTTTTAAAAAATCGTAATACATAAATTATTATATTAAGAATTATTAACAACATAAAAAAATATATTTTACCTGCAAAACTGTGCTGATGTAAGGTAGTGGCGGGCATAATATTTCGTTCCACTACAAAATTTCGCATTTCTTTTCGAATTAAAACTGGTTTCTGTAACAGAAATAAAGGGGACTTGGCGGTACACATGACGGTAAGTTTAATATTTGGTATATGTAGGTCATTTTTCATTTGAAAGCCTATAGTGTACATATCAATATAACAAGGAAAGACTACAAAATCTTCAAATGTTTGTAAATCTTACGGGACTTAACTACGGGGTCATCAGTTCCTAAACTTACAAACTACTTACAAACTACTTATGAACTACTTACGAACTAGGACGGCACAAATATCCATGCCCGAGGGGGGATTCGAACCCCCGACCGTTGTGACCGTGCAGACCGTGACTGAAGCGCCTTAGTCCCGTCGGCCACCGCGGTCAGCGGAAAGACTACAGAATTTTTTAAAGTAATTAAAGAATTTCGATTTTTCCGCCATTTAACATGTATTATTAACGTATCACAGGTTAAATGAGCCGTGTAGTGCTGAGACGTGGGTGCAGCAGTCTGTGAAGAATAGGCTGCCATTCCCAAAGAAACACTGCGGCAGCTAATGAAACGTATGCCTGCGATGGACGAAGTTGTCATGAAGGGCTGGCTGCGGTGGCCGAGGGGACTGAGGCGCTCCAGTCACGATCTGCACGGCCACTACGGTCAGGGGTTCGAATCCCCCCTCGGGCATGGATATTTGTGCCGTCCTTAGGATAAGCTAGTTGATAAGTTGTACGTAAGTTTAGGGACTGATGACCCTGTAGTTAAGTCCCATAAGCTATTCAAATATTTGAACATTTTGTCATCAAGGATAAGACTGGGCCAACACCGTATTGACTTACAGCATTACCGATGGAGGGCACCACCATCTTGTAAGTCGTTCTGAGCCACGTTTCCAGATACGTTTGATCAAATATTGCACGTAGGGGGAACTGTTCGAGTCGACTGCAGGCTTACAGGTTTGGCGGGTTGCAAAACTTGGTAAGCCGGTTAAGGAAGCGGCCGAGAGGTCATCTCCTTTGGAGAATGGGCAAACTATTGAGCCGCGCCACTCCACCCCGGAACACGGCCAATTACACGACCCGGCCGGCCGCCTTCTGGATAGGGGGGGGGGGGGGAGGCGGCCAAGGAGGAACTGCGGCGGCGTGGAGCGGAGAGCCCTGTCAGAAGTTGCGGCCGCGGAGGTGCAGTCCGCAGCGGCCAACTGCGTCTGCGCGGCCGCCTTCTCCTCCCTCAAGAGGTCTGGTGGCGGCCGCTGGCAGGCGCAGAACCTCTGGAAGTGTCTGCGTTTGTCTGCTGGCGCAGCCTCAAGTGCAGGGCCACGAAGCTGCTGGCGCGTTTGGGCACGTAACTCGATTGTGAGGTGTGAGTTACACCAAACATTGCTGTCAATAAACGTCGTGACTTGAGGCGGGGGTAGGGGGGGGGGGAGTAACGGTAAGGAGGGGAGGGGGGAGGGAGGAGGAGTCCCACATATATTTTTGGAAAAGCAATAAAATTTTGCTTGAATGTTCTGAGACGAAAATGAATTATTTTATTCAACCGAAGTTAATCATTCTTGTGAGCTGATCAATAGATCTATTACGTAACTGCAAAGTTGGCTAATTACCTTTTACTAGTATTGCCTGTGGTCGAAAATCGACCATTTGTGTTTAAAATGGGCACTGGGGGTAAAATTTTACGTATCATGCCGGCGGCCTCGCGTGATTAGGTTGGCAACATCAACACGATAGAAATTCTTTGCCCAGTTGTTCGAACCACATAGAATGACTCGGTTAGTGTATCGTACAGACCATGAAGTAAACAAATAATGCTGTTACTGCTTTATGGTTTACAGGTTCTTGTATGTACCCTCGTCCGCTCAGTAAAAATAATTGCCCTCGTAAAACGAAGAATCCATGAGAAAACATCAGCGTTGTCAAGAGATTGGCTAAAATAAAGACTCACAGGATTCTCACTATTCAGCATCTGTTGCCAACATTATCAAAGGAGGCCGCTGGGATATTTGGTAAAATTTAACCGGCACTGGGAGGTATGAAACGGTATTTTTTACGTGTTAAGGAAAATGCCTGACACAATAACAACAAATAAAAACGAAAGTATATACTTCTCATGCCATTTTCGATTTATATAACTTTCATTACCGTAATATTTGAAATGGAACTACAAAAATGTTCAAATGTTTGTAGAGCTTATGGGACTTAACTACGGGGTCTATCAGTCCTTAAACCTACAAACTACTTATGATCTACCTAATACTAAGGACGGCACAAATATCCATGCCCGAGGGGTGATTCGAACCCCCGACCGTAGTGGGAAATGGAACTACAATTTCGGTGTTCATATATTTATACAACGCCAAGAAATAATGTTATTTTGAAACTGCGATATTCAGAATTCCAGAACTGACAACATGTCGACTTCGTTGTTCCACCCGTGCACCGCTACATGCCCCTCCCGGTGCATATCATTTATATCGGCATTCTCGACTTCTTATTTCCACCCGAGCACCGTTAGATGCCTCTTCCGGCGCATCATCCTTTATATCGGCATTCATATGAAAACATCCAGTTCCTTTAACCACTCTTAATCACTGCGAAAATGAAGCATTTGAACGTCACTAGAAAGTGAGTTGGGAGCACTCCATGTTTCGATATTCACTTATTTTAATACGTTACTTTAATACTGCAGATGCCCTGCATTACAGCGTCTCTGGTCGAGGCGAATAGCCAATCAGTGATCTGATTGTTGGAGAAAGTAGAACTTGATCCAAGCTGTATATAGGAAAATTTCTACTTCCTTTTACCACTTTTAATGGATAAATGCTTGCTTACAATTTATATTCGTGAAATCTACGACAATAAATCTTTCGAATTACGTAACTTTCATTGGCCTTCTTGTACGAATAAATTAGTAATCTGGACTACAATTTTCATGTTAGCATATTTATATAATGATTTCGGAAAGTGGTTACCAATCTTTTTTTTTTTTCAATACAACCAAAAAAGTGTTGGGAAAATTTTCGCGGACAACTTATCACTGCGCGCCAATTAACACTGCAAGGTGCGTCTGGAAAGGTCAATGATGACGGTCTCAGGAAATTTAGGAAACCACAGTTACAAAACAGAATACCTTCACTGGCCTTCAGAGTAATAGACATTACCGACAGTGCACTTCTGACATCGGTGGTACATCTGTTGGAACTTTCAGCAAACGCTTCTACAACTACATCTACATGGCATACTCCGCGAATGACATTTAACTGCCTGGAAAAGGGTTCATCGAACCACCTTTATACTATTTATCTCCCATTTCAGTCTCGAATAACGAGCGGGAAGAAAGAACAACTGAATATCTCTGTTCGAGCTCTGATTTCTCCAGTTTTATTCTGATGATCATTCCTATCTATGTAAGTAGGAGTCAACAATATATTTTCAAATTCGGAAACATCATTCATGTGAAACTCAGCTTGCCCTTTTCTCACACGACATCTTGCGAGCCATGGATGAAGGGCAAAGGGCGGATTGTGTTTTTCTCGATTTTAAAAAGGCGTTCGACGCGGTGCCACACTGCAGAATGCTAATAAAGATACGAGCGTATGGAATAGGTTCACAGATTTGTGACTGGCTGGAAGACTTCCTAAGTAACAGAACGCAGTACGTTGTTCTCGACGGCGAGTGTTCATCAGAGACGAGTGTATCGTCAGGCATGCCCTCGGGGAGTGTGATAGGACTGCTATTATTTTTTATCTATATATATGATCTGATGCACAGAGTAAGGTGTAATTTGCGGCAGTTCTCTGATGATGATGTGGTGTATGAGAGGGTGTTGTCTTTAACTGACTGTAATAGCATAAAGTTGGTGTGATGAATGGCAGCTAGCTCTCAATGTAGAAAACTGTAAGGTGATGCGCATCAGTAGGAAAATTAATCCCATAATGTTCGAATACAGCATTAGTAGTGAGCGTCTTGATGCTGTTGCGTCGTTCAAATATTTAGGCGTAACATTGCAGAGTGATATGAAATGGAACGAACATGTCAGGACAGTTGTGAGTAAGGCGGACAACCGACTTCGGTTTATTGGGAGAATTTTTGGGAAGATGTACTTCATATGTAAAGAATCCCGCGTATAAAACGCTTGTACGACCACGTCTTGAGTATTCTCCGAAAACTGTCTTGAGCAGTTAAACCGGCAACCCACGCGAAATGGAAATATTCTAGACCTTATAGCCACAAACAGGCCTGACCTTATTAACGATGTCTATGTAGAGACAGGAATTAGTGATCATGACATCGTCATAGCGTCGATGGTGACCAAAGTTCATAAACCAGTCAAGAAGGCTAGGAGCGTGTTTTTGTTGGGAAAAGCCGACAAGCAAATGTTACGATCGCACTTAGAAAATGAATGGGCATCGTTTAATTCTGGGTCTATGGATGTAGAGGAATTGTGGACTAAATTTAAATGCATTGTTAATGAAGGGTTAGAGAAATATGTGCCAGTAAAGACGATTAAGGATGGAAAAGATCCACCGTGGTATAATAATAATGTTAGAAAGCTGCTGAGAAAGCAAAGGCTGTTGCATTCTCGATTCAAAAAAGAACACGCAAATGGTGACAGGCAAAAGTTAGTAGAGATTCGTGCGTCTATAAAAAGATCGATGCGTGAAGCATACAATAATTATCACAGCCATACCTTAGCAAAAGATCTTTCCGAGAACCCGAAAAAATTCTGGTCCTATGTAAAATCGATAAGCGGGTCAAAGCCCACTGTCCAGTCACTAGTTGATCATTCCGGGGCAGTAATAGAAGAAAGCAAACGGAAAGCTGAAGTTCTAAATTTAACTTTAAGAAATCTTTCACGCAGGAGGACCGCACAAACATACCATCATTTGATCAACGTACTAATTCCGAAATGGGGGACATAGCAATAGGTATTTCCGGTGTAGAGAAGCAGCTGAGAGAGCTAAATACGAAAAAGTCTGCTGGTCCGGATGGAATACCAGTTCGGTTTTACAAAGACTATTCTGCGGCATTGGCCCCCTACTTAGCTTGCATTTACAGCGAATCTTTAACTCAGCGCAAAGTTCCTAGTGATTGGAAAAAAGCGCAGGTGACTCCCGTGTATAAGAAAGGAAAGAGAACTGACCCATACAATTACAGGCCAATATCGTTGACATCGGTTTCATGTAGAATTTTGGAGCATATTCTCAGTTCGAATATAGTAAATTTCCTTGAAACGGAAAAGCTTCTTTCCATGAATCAGCACGGGTTTAGGAAACATCGTTCATGTGAAACTCAGCTTGCCCTTTTCTCACATGACATCTTGCGAGCCATGGACGAAGGGCAACAGGCGGATTGTGTTTTTCTCGACTTCAAAAAGGCGTTCGACACGGTGCCACACTGCAGACTCCTAACGAAAATGCGAGCTTATGGAATAGGTTCTCAGATTTGTGACTGGCTGGAAGACTTCCTAAGTAATAGAACGCAGTACGTTGTTCTCGACGGCGAGTGTTCATCAGAGACGAGTGTATCGTCAGGTGTGCCCCAGGGGAGTGTGATAGGACCGCTATTATTTTCTATCTATATAAATGATCTGATGGACAGAGTAAGTTGTAATTTGCGGCTGTTTGCTGATGATGCTGTGGTGTATGGGAGGGTGTCATCTGTAACTGACTGTAATAGCATACAGGTTGACTTAGACAAAATCTCTAGTTGGTGCGAAGAATGGCAGCTAGCTCTCAATGTAGAAAAGTGTAAGGTGATGCGCATGAGTAGAAAAAACAGTCCTATAATTTTCGAATACAGCATCAGTAGTGAGCTTCTTGATGCGGTCGCGTCGTTCAAATATCTAGGCGTAACATTGCAGAGCGATATGAAATGGAACGAGCATGTAAGGACAGTTGTGAGTAAGGCAGACAGCCGACTTCGGTTTATTGGGAGAATTTTGGGAAGATGTACTTCACCTGTAAAAGAGACCGCGTATAAAACGCTTGTACGACCGCGTCTTGAGTATTGCTCAAGTATTTTGGATCCGCAGCAGATCGGTTTGAAAGAAGACATAGAGGCGGTTCAGAGGCGAGCAGCTAGATTTGTTACCGGTAGGTTCGACCAATGCGCGAGTGTCACGGAAATGCTCCGGCAACTCAATTGGGGATCGCTGGAAGAAAGACGACGCTCTTTTCGTGAATTTCTGTTAAGTAAATTTAGAGGGCCGGAATTTGAAGCTGAGTGTAGTACGATCTTGCTGCCGCCTACTTACATTTCGCGTAAAGATCACAAAGACAAGATAAGAGAAATTAGGGCTCGTACGGAGGCATATAGGTGTTCTTTTTTTCCTCGTTCAATTTGGGAGTGGAATAGGAAAGGAAATGCCTAGTAGTGGTACAGTGTACCCTCCGCCACGCACCTTCCGGTGAATTGCGGAGTATGTATGTAGATGTAGATGTAGATGTTTGGGACCCGCATTAGATGAGTTTACATCTACATACATACTCCGCAATTCACCGTAAGGTGCGTGGCGGAGGGTACACTGTACCACTACTAGGCATTTCCTTTCCTATTCCACTCCCAAATTGAACGAGGAAAGAAAGAATGCCTACATGCCTCCGTACGAGCCCTAATTTCTCTTATCCTGCCTTTGTGATCTTTACGCGAAATGTATGTAGGCGGCAGCAAGATCGTACTACACTCAGCTTCAAATTCCGGCCTTCTAAATTTACTTAACAGAAATTCACGAAAAGAACGTCGTCTTTCTTCCAGCGATCCCCAATTGAGTTGCCGGAGCATTTCCGTGACACTGTGACACTCGCGCATTGATCGAACCTACCGGTAACAAATCTAGCTGCTCGCCTCTGAACCGCCTCTATGTCTTCCTTCAAACCGATCTGCTGCGGGTCCCAAATACGTGAGCAATACTCAAGACGTGGTCGTACAAGCGTTTTATACGCGGTCTTCTTTACAGGTGAAGTACATCTTCCCAAAATTCTCCCAATAAACCGAAGTCGGCTGTCTGCCTTACTCACAACTGTCCTTACATGCTCGTTCCATTTCATATCGCTCTGCAATGTTACGCCTCGATATTTGAATGACGCGACAGCATCAAGAAGCTCACCACTAATGCTGTATTCGAACATTATAGGATTGTTTTTTCTACTCATGCGCATCACCTTACATTTTTCTACATTGAGAGCTAGCTGCCATTCTTCGCACCAACTAGAAATTTTGTCTAAGTCAACCTGTATGCTATTACATCAGCAAACAGCCGCAAATTACAACTTCCTCTGTCCATCAGATCATTTATATAGATAGAAAATAATAGCGGTCCTATCACACTCCCCTGGGGCACGCCTGACTATACACTCGTCTCTGATGAACACTCGCCGTCGAGAACAACGTACTGCGTTCTATTACTTAGGAAGTCTTCCAGCCAGTCACAAATCTGTGAACCTATTCCGTAAGCTCGTATCTTCGTTAGCAGTCTGCAGTGTGGCACCGCGTCGAAAGCCTTTTTGAAGTCGAGAAAAACACAATCCGCCTGTTGCCCTTCGTCCACGGCTCGCAAGATGTCATGTGAGAAAAGGGCTAGCTTTCACATGAACGATGTTTCCTAAACCCGTGCTGATTCATGGAAAGAAGCTTTTCCGTTTCAAGGAAATTTACTATATTCGAACTGAGAATATGCTCCAAAATTCTACATGAAACCGATGTCAACGATATTGGCCTGTAATTGTATGGGTCAGTTCTCTTTCCTTTCTTATACACGGGAGTCCCCTGCGCCTTTTTCAAATCACTAGGAACTTTGCGCTGAATTAAAGATTCGCTATAAATGCAAGATAAGTAGGGGGCCAATGCCGCAGAATAGTCTTTGTAAAACCGAACTGGTATTCCATCCGGACCAGCAGACTTTTTCGTATTTAGCTCTCTCAGCTGCTTCTCTACGCCGGAAATACCTATTGCTATGTTCCCCATTTCGGAATTAGTACGTTGATCAAATGATGGTATATTTGTGCGGCCCTCCTGCGTGTAAGATTTCTTAAAGGCTAAATTTAGAACTTCAGCTTCCCGTTTGCTTTCTTATATTACTGCCCCGGAATGATCAACTAGTGACTGGACAGTGGGCATTGACCCGCTTATCGATTTTACCTAGGACCAGAACTTTTTCGGGTTCTCGGAAACATCTTTTGCTAAGGTATGGCTGTGATAATTATTGTATGCTTCATGCATCGATCTTTTTATAGGCGCACGAATCTCTACTAACTTTTGCCTGACATCATTTGCGTGTTCTTTTTTGAATCGAGAGTGCAACAGCCTTTGCTTTCTCAGCAGCTTTCTAACATTATTATTATACCACGGTGGTCTTTTCCATACTTAATCGTCTTTACTGGTACATATTTCTTTAACCCTTAATTAACAATGCACTTAAATTTAGTCCACATTTCCTCTACATCCATAGTCCCAGAATTAAACGATGCCCATTCATTTTCTAAGTGCGATCGTAACATTTGCTTGTCGGCTCTTCCCAACAAAAACACGCTCCTAGCCTTCTTGACTGGTTTATGAACTTTGGTCACCATCGACGCTATGACGATATCATGATCACTAATTCCTGTCTCTACACAGACATCGTTAATAAGGTAAGGCCTGTTTGTGGCTATAAGGTCTAGAATATTTCCATTGCGCGTGGTTTGCCGGTTTAACTGCTCAATACAGTTTTCGGAGAATGTGTCCAAAAATAGCTCGCAAGACTGCTTGTCTGTACCGCCTGAAATTTAACTAGCGAGGTCCCAATCTATACTCTTAAGGTTGAAGTCACCTCCGACTAATATTACATGGCCCGCATACCTATGCACTACCTGGTGTAGACTTTCCTTGAATGATTCTAAAACTGCTACAGCGGCACTGGGGGGCCGGTAAAAACACCCAACTATTAACTTTACTTGTTTTAGACCTGTTATACGTGCCCAGATAACTTCACATTTACTTTCAACCTCGATCTCAGTAGAAACAATATCTTTGTCCACAGCGATGAACACTCCTCCTCCAGTTGTATCAGATCTATCTTTCCGATATACATTCCACGCTTCGCTAAATATTTCGGAACTTGTCACATTATCATTTAGCCAGCTTTCGGTGCCTAAAACTATCTGAGAGCAATAACTTCCATGCAGCGCTGCAAATTCGGGAACTTTGTTTCTAACACTCTGTAAGTTCGCGGCTAATATTTTTATGTTCGAATTTTTGTTCAGGACGTGGCCTGAATTCGCTTTCTGAATGCTGACATGCGAGTGCTCATCAGAGTTAGCGCCTAGCCTAAAAAATAAAAAAAAAAATAAATAAAAAACCATGTGCACTCCACAAGTACTCTGCTACCCGAGCCGCTTCCTTAGTGTAGTGCACCCCTGATCTATCTAAGGGCACCCTACAATTCCCCACCCGATAACGCAGATCCAGAAATCTGCAGCCATGACTGTCGCAGAGTCGGCGAAACCTCTGGTTCAGACCCTCCACTCGGCTCCAAACCAAAGGACCCCGATCAACCCTGGGAACAATGCTGCAAATCGACAGCTCTGCTTGCAGCCTTCACCTATTCCGCCAGCCGCTCGTAGGATCTGAGGATGTCCTCAGAACCCTAGCGACAAGCGTCATTGGTGCCGACGTGAGCCACGACTTGCAGTCGACTGCACCCCGCACCCTCGATAGCCGCCGGCAAGGCCGCCTCCACATCTCGGATGAGGCCCCCCGGCAGACACACTGAGTGCACGTTGGAATTCCTTCCAGATTTGGACGCTATCTGCCTAAGGGGCTCCATCACGCGCCTAACATTGGAGCTCCCAATAACTAATAATCCCCTCCCCCCGTGCACCTGCTCGTACCCTGCTGAAGGAGTGGCCACACTTTCACGGGCGCGGACGGACGCCCAGCCTCCACATTGGCCTTCCGCCACTCCCCTTGCGGAGAAGGCGGCTCGACGACGTGCGGTACACCTGAAGGTGCCTCGGTAGCAGGGACAGAGAGCGAAGCGTGAGACACCTGAGGTGTCCCACTCGACGCACCAGACTCCCCACCATCGCTGCACCCCGAGACAGCAGCCTGAAGACGGCTGACCGTAGACAACAGCACGTTCAGCTGTTCGCGAACCGCGGCCAACTCCTCCTGCGTCCGCACACAGCAGGCACACATCCTATCCATCTTATCGATACAATTAACTGCAATTAACAACTTTAAAGAAGCCTAGTACTCTAATGAAGGCGGCTGGCTGCTGACTTAACTGTGGTCAGTGGTAACAACACTGTCAAATCAACAAAACTGAGTCCGGCAGTTTACCGCTGTTAACGCTGCGGAACTGGTGGCAGCTGGCACTGGACTGACTGATAACGAACTTTAGTAACGGTCTCTGACTTGTTTTGAAATACACCGGTCAAAGACGAAGACTAAACACAACGGTATTTATCAAATACGATAGAATAAACTATTAAAACAGTAGTACAAACGAAATCTGCAAGTACGCGGGAATAAACCTCTTAAAACAGGGTACTAACGAAAATGAACTAGGAAAATTAAATTTGACACAAATTAAATTCAGATATTTAGCGCTGTTTACGATGTGGCACTGATGGCAGCTGGCACTGGACTTTAAAGGAAGACATGAAAGCAGTTCAGAGGCGAGCAGCTAGGTTTGTTACTGGTAGGTTCGACCAATGAGCGAGAGTCACGGAAATGATCCGGCAGCTCAATTGCTGGAGGAAAGACGTCGTTCTTTTCGTGAATTTCTGTTGAGGAAATTTAGAGGTCCGGAATTTGAAGCTGAGTGTAGTACGACGTGCTGCCTCCAACTTATATTTCGTGTAGTGATCACAAAGGAAGATAAAATAAATTAGGGCTCATACGGAGGCGTATAGGTATTCTTTTTTTCCTTGTTCTATTTGGGAGTGGAATAGGAAAGTAAATGACTAGTAGTGGTACAGTGTACCCCCGCCACGCACCTTAGGGTGGATTGCGGAATATGTATGTAGATGTAGATGTAACAACAGTGCAGCATGTGTAAGCAGGAAGTTCGCAATAAAAGCGGTGATCCAAGGAAACGTTCACCGGTTGCGAAGGTACCGATAACTGGAAGAGTAATTCCGATTCCGGGACAAGGCCGTTAATTATTGTGCTCAGTGCGCAGTTATTTTGAACTCGTATGTAATAGTGGTGGACCTCTTTTAGACGTTACAGGAGTGGTGGACAGAACATTTCTTGCACCTAACATTCACCGATCTACGGTGCTGAAAATTGGGAAGGAGAAGGAAAGAAACGAAGGCGCGTGTTACGTAGCAACCCCAGGTCGTTCATTATTGGAAACTCCATGCAAGAAAAGAAGTTACGAAAGACGTGTATCAAAGATGGACACATTCGTGCAAGATGCAATTCGCAAACATTGTTATGCTTATTACCAACGTAAGGAACACGTTACGTTAAATAAATTTCATTTCAGTCTTACAGAGGCAGAGTTGTTCAATGGGAGTAGGTTGTCGCTTCGAAACTTCGTGAGCTCGGTTTCGAGCACGAGAAGTTTTCTTCTCGGACATTTATAGTGGAGAGAAGTGACATAGTGGCCTGGAGAGGCCGGTATCTGCGTACCGTGGGGAGCGTTTTGTTCGAAGACACTGTGTGGCTCGACGAGACGTGGGTTAATGTCTGATAAAAGGGTGGACGGATCACACAGCAGAAGGTATGACGAAAGCACCGATAGGAAAGGGTGGCAGGTTAATTGTACTTCGCGCTGGCTCTGCTCGTGGCTTCATTCCGAACTTTTATTGCTGTTCCGTTCCAGGAAGCAAGGTGAATATCACGATAAAATGAACGCTACAGTTTTCACAGACTGATTTGCTGATGTCCAGCTGCAAAATATTCCCCCGAATTCTACAATAGCTATGGACAAACCACCGTAACACGAATTTGTGCTGGACAAAGCTCCTTCTATGTATTGGATAAAAGCAGACATTTTGCTCTGGGTGGAAGGAAATCCTTCGGATAAAGTAGAAGCTGGTATGACTAACGCGGAGTAAATGGAACTTGTAGCCAAAACCTCCGCGCTACTAGATCGGCGAATTAGCTAAAAACAAAGGACATAATGTGATTCGATTTCCTCCATATCATGATCACTTAAATCCAGTTGAGAAATGTGGGCTCAGATGAAAGGTGATGTGGCAGAAAAATAACAAGAAGTTTACGCTCAGTGAGGTTGAACTTGCTATTCCTATTATACATTCCTGATCATTAAAATTGCTACACCACGAAGATGACGTGCCGCAAACATGAAATTTAACCAGCGGGAAGAAAACGCTGTGATATGCAAATGATTAGCTTTTCGGAGCATTCACAAGAGGTTGGTGCCGGTGGCGACACCTACAACGTGCTGACATGAGGAAATTTTGCAACCGATTTCTAATACACAAACAGCTGTTGACTGGCGTTGTCTGGTGAAACGTTGTTGTGATGCCTCGTGTAGGGAGAAAAAATGTGTACCATCACGTTTTCAACTTGGTCGGATTGTAGCCTATTACTGCTCGCGTTGGTCGCGATCCAATGACTGTTTACAGAATATGGAATTGGTGGGTTCAGGAGGGTAATACGGAACGTCGTGCTGGATTCCAACGGTCTCGTATCACTAGCAGTCGAGATGACAGGCATCTTATGCGCATGGCTGTAACGGATCTTGCAGCCACGTCTTGATACCTGAGTCAACACACGGGGACGTTTGCAAGACAACAAACATCTGCACGAACAGATCGACGACGTTTTCAGCAGCTCTGAGACCATTGCTGCGGTTACCCTTGACGCTGCATCGCAGACAGGAGCGCCTGCGATGGGGTACGCAACGACGAACCTGGGTGGACGAATGGCAAAACGGTATGTTTCCGGATGAATCCAGCTTCTGTTTACATGATCATTATGGTAGCATCCGTGTTTGGCGACATCGCGGTGATCGCACATTGGAAGCGTGTACTCGTCATCGCCATATTGCTGAATCGCCGGCATGATGGTATGGGGTGCCATTGATTACAAGTCTCGTTCACCTCTTGTTCGCTGCGACGGCTCTTTGAACAACAGCCGTTACATTTTAGATGTGTTACGACCCGTGGATCTACCCTTCATTCGATCTCTGTGAAACCCTACATTTCGAATGTTCGACTGCTGCCCTGGCCAACACATTCTCCAGATCTTTCACCAATTGAAAACCTCTGGTCAATCGTGGCCGAATAATTGGCTCATCACAATATGCCAATCACATTAACGGAGCGTGTTGAAGCTGCATGGGCATCTGTACCTGTGCACCCCATCCAAGCTCTGTTTGACACAATGCCCAGGCGTATCAAGGTCGTCATTACGGCCAGAGGTGGTTCTTCTGGGTACTGATTTCTCAGGATCTATGCACCCAAATTGTATGAAAATGTAATCACATGTCAGTTTCAGGATACTATATTTCTCCAATGATTACCTGTTTATCATCTGCATTTCGTTTTAGTGTAGCAACTTTAACGGCCAGTAGTGTATTTACACCAGCTCTTTCCAACTTTAGGGCACAAACCATGTTCTGCATGCTCATCTGTGGATGCGGTGTGGAAATTCAAAGTCCTTATAGCTTTCCTCATTTCTTCAATTTGCCTGTATTTTGCCTGATGGCAAGGCCACACCAATTGTGGCATCCAAGGTTTTCTTATAATCTAGTTTTTTTCCCTTCCATATAGCACACTATTTACCATCAATCCCGACTCACGAAGTCGAAGAGTGGCTTGATGAAACCAGAGAGAAACATTTTAGAACAAATAGTGTATAAGAAATCGCTGGAAAGCAGGAAACCTGAATTCATGTCATATAAATAGACGCGTATAACGAAAGCACAAGATCCGGTCTCACAAATCTATAAAAATATCAACATTATCATCATCATCATCATCATTAGAGACTGATTATGCCTTTCAGCGTTCAGTCTGGAGCATAGAACCTCTAATAAAATTCCTTCATGATCCCCTATTCAATACTAACATTGATGCCTCGTTCGATGTTATGCCTTTTACTTCAAAATCATTCTTCGCCGAATCTAAGTACTTTCATCTTGGTCTACCTCGACTCCTCTTACCTTCCGCTGTCGAGCTCATGAATGTCTTAGGTAACCTTGCTTTTCCCATGCGTGTAACACGACCCCACCATCTCAGTCTGTTCGCTGTAATTGCTTCATCTATGGTGTACATGCACAGTTTTTCTTTGATTTTCTCATTATTGACACCCTCCTGCCATTGTTCCCATCTATTAGTACCTGAAATCATTGTTGCTACTTTCATATCTGTAACCTCTGCCTTGTGTATAAGGTAACCTGTATCCACCTAAATTTCACTCCCACACAACAAAGCCGGCCGCGGTGGCCGAGGGGACTGAGGCGCTCCAGTCACGGTCTGCACGGCCACTACGGTCTGGGGTTCCAATCCCCCCTCTGGTGTGAATATTTGTGCCGTCCGTAGTCTTAGCTAGTTCATAAGTAGTTTGTAAGCTTAGGGACTGATGACCCCGTAGTTAAGTCCCATAAGTTCTACAAACATTTGAACATTTGAACATACAACAAAGTTGGTCGAAAGACAGAGCGGTGCACTGCTAGCATAGTCTTGGTACTTCCTTCCTTCCTGAAGAAGAGAGCAGATATTACTGAGCACTTACTGCATATCTATTCCAGTTCTTTCACTATGTTGCCATCCTGTGAGAAAATACATCCCAGCTACTTGAAACTGTCTGCCTGTTCTAACGTTGTTCCTCCTATTTGCTTAAATTTCTTTCCCTCAGACATTACTTTCGTTTTGGGGGTGCTGATGTTCATATCATAATCCGTACACCTCTGATCGAGCTCTGAAATATTTATTTGCAACATTTCAATTGAATCGGGCATTACAACTAAGTCATCCACATATGCGAGACTGCTTATTTTGTTTTCACCTATTTTATTCCCGACCTGCCAGTCTACTGTTTACAGCATATGATCCATGAATTGTATGAACAACAGTGGTGACAGATTACAGCCTTGTCTTAACCCTGAATCTACCCTGAACCATGAGCTTAATTTGCCATCTACTCTAACTGCTGTTTGACAGTCTACGTAGAGCTCTTTTATTGCCTGCAAAAGTTTGCCTCCTATAGCATTATATTGTAGAACTTACAGTAGCTTCCTCCTAGGAACACTGTCAGGAGCCCATTTGGGAGTGGAATAGGAAAGGAAATGCCTAGTAGTGGTACAGTGTACCCTCCGCCACGCACCTTTCGGTGGATTGCGGATTATGTATCTAGATGTACATCTATTAAACATAGATACAATTCCCTGTTCCACACACAGCACTTTTCCATTACACGCCGTAAGCTAAAGGTCTACAAAAATAAAATAGTTATAATTCTAGTAGGGCTGTGTACGATGCGTCTTTTTAAAGAGAAAACGTGGAGGAATATGATAAGGCAGTTAAACGAAATCGACTTTTTCACCCAAAATCCGATTCCGTATCCCCATAAGTGGTCGAAACTAATAAAAATTATGTTTGCATAATAGCAACTATGACTAGGATAAACATACGGTAGCAACAACTCTCATCTCACGAAAGCGTCCATTATCTCTGGAGGATTGAGTATTCTCTTTGCTGCCGGCAGCGAGCGTGGTGCTCCGGCAGCCTGCGCCAGCGGCATCTTCAGTTGGAGGCCCTCAAATCGGCGAGGGAGGCGGCTAAAGAGGCTTAAAGGGGCGCGTAGGCCCGCCGCCAGGATTTGCGCCCTGGCGCCTCGCGTTGCGCTCCGCCGCAGACTCTGGACGCCAGATTTCTCTTCGATAACATCGCTATGCGCTGGTTACCGCCGCAGCGCTATCTGGACGAAAGAGACGTAATGACGCACCCGAAAACGAGGCTTTTTAATCCATGGATCATTGCACGTTTATTGACACAGATTACGATTGCAGTTCTATGCCTCGAAGAAAATGTGTGGTCGTATATTCTAACCCATGCCTCTCCAACCAACACTACCTAGAGATGTAGATCTCACAACACCGCGTGGTACGTCTTACTGACCAGGCCGCGGTTGCCAGCTTACTGGCTGGCCGCTACGAGGCAGTGGGCGTGCCCAACACCACCTATAGAGAAGGCCGTGGTGCTCTCATGTGACGTCACGCAGAGTAGGCATCGTTCGCGTAGTTGACTGGGTGGCCGCTGGGGCACGGCCCACTACGCAGTAGCGGTTAGCCAGTGAGCTACGCGAACGATGCCTGCCTGCTCTGTGTGACGTCACACGAGAGCGCCGCGGCCTTCTCTCTAGGTGGCGTGCCCCAGCGGACAGCCATTCTGCAGGTGGCCGCGGTGTGGTCAGTATGACAGAGTTGTTGTTGTTGTTGTTGTTGGTTCTTTTGAGGGGACTAAACAGCTAGGTCATCAGTCCCAGTATGACAGAGTACGGGCTGTAGTGAGGCCTGGTCTCTAGGTGGTGTTGCTCCAACTTGGGTGCTTCGCGAGCACCAGGAAAAGCACCGGGGCTCTGCTGCAGCGCCGGTGTTGTGAGGCACGTGAGCGAGGTAGGCTGCTCTTAAGCCGTCGGCACACGGAGCGTGTATCTGAACGAGTGTGGCCATGGTAGCGAGTTTCTGACGTCACAACGTTGGCGAGGCTTTCACAACGTGTGGTGCAGTATGAAGCATGCCAGATATTCTCAACGAGCGTCTGAACGATTGGGAGAACGCCCACGACGTCACACCACGTGGCTGTTCGAGGAGGGGGCAGCTCTGTTTGGTAGAGAGACGAAGACGCCATGTTGGGCGTCGTATTTCGTAGTTTTTGTGTATACAACTTAGGTCTTTTGAATGTATGACATTTTGAAGCAAGTAAAACTGAGTAAATTGAGAATCTCTCGGAAACCGGCCATTAAGGTACTATTTGTTGGAATAAATGACCGGAAACGTTTTATACGTGGTTCAAAACTTTCTGTATTACAATAATCTGCCGTTTCAAGGCAAGGTGGACTGAAGATCAATCAACAGGAATAGTTATCTGTATCATTTGTTGTAATTACAAGTCAACAACCGACATATCACCCAGTAGCATATACGACACGTCTAATACCGTATGTGTTATTCATTGGTAATGTAACTAACTGGCTGTAGCGTTGGAGTTAAGTCATGTACCGCGCATTTAAAAGAGGTTGTGGTGTAGGTTCAACGCTGCACAGAAGCAAATACTTTTTCTTCTTTTATTCGGTTTTCTGATAGACTCAAAAGACTTTCCCATAAATTTCTTAGAAGTATACTGCATAATATTCGAAGGTATGTAAAAATAAGTCTGAACCCTCTGAGGAGTGAGTTTGTTGGATTCGTTTTATGAACAAGACAGTTTGCACCTCACTTAGAGTAAAATACGCACTTATTGTTTAACGTATTGCATTTTACACGTTCTTAACATTCTTTTACTGAACAGTAAGCATAATCTTTTAAGATTTACGAAAAAGCGAGACTCTTGTGATAATCTTTGTGTTGTGAAGGCCTATTCTTATTTTATATCGCACAGTTTCTCACGAAACTTTTATTATTTGCTGCACTTATTGACATTAAATGCAACTTTTATAAGAGTCTTATATTCATAGCTATTTTGTTGTTATTTATTTAGGACTATCACACAACATAACGAACATAAGCACAAGCGCGGAAATAAGCGGTTCAATAGAGATAAAGCAGGAATTCCACTCTTTTGCTTTGGTAAACTGATACCGCCGACAACTGTCGCTGGAGCGTGCTGTGGTCGCGTGTAGGTCGTTGAGGCACACGTCTGGTGTGCTCAAGTCGCGCCGTCTCCGAGTGTTCAGCCGCACGGTGGACTCGGCACGTTGATCACACACGTTCACACACACGCTCCGTGTGCCGACGGCTTTAGGCTACGGCCACACATTTAAAAAAAAAAAAAAAAGCTGGACGCTCAGCGTCAAAAGACGCCAAAGTAATAGTCAGGCTAGAGAAGGCCTGTAGTGCCCACACGCAGCGTCCTTTTCTGCCAACGTCCGGTTGGAAGGCACATCCTCAAGGTCAGGCGCTAATCGGATGGGCCGGAGCAGAGCCCCTGCGTCAGAAGACGCTTTTCACATTTACTTCCCACGTGAAGTCAGTAGTATCTTAGCAATGTGTCAAGACGAAGTAGTGTGTGCAGTCAAGTGTTATTAGATTTTTTTAGATGTGTGAGATGGAAAAAAATTGATGTTTGAAAGCGAACGTATTACTGTAGCAGTTCAAGCTTGATCTTTTTTATACTACATTCAACATGTGGAATATAAGAACGGACAAAAAAAAGACGGTTGGCTAGATGTGGCATCTTATGTTGTTGGTGAAGATTGGATCAACATGGACAAAGAAACAAAAGAAGCCTTCTTCGAAGAAAAATGAGAGGATTCATCCTGTCCTTTTATGCATCGTAAACAAGTAATAAAATAAGTAAATAAATTTCAGTTGCCTCAGAGTAACTGATAGTTTTTCTTCAGCCCTTATACAATCACGTTGTCGAGTTTTTCTTCCAGTAATAGATTCCGACACATTAGACAGCAAAGTTTCGTATTTCTTAACAGCCGGCTGAGGAGACTGAGGCGCTACAGTCACGGTCTGCGCGGCCACTACGGTCGGGGGCTCGAATCCCCCCCCTCGGGCATGGATATTTGTGCCGTCTTTAGTATAAGGTAGTTGATAAGTAGTTTGTAAGTTTAGGTACTGATGACCCCGTAGTTAAGTCCCATAAGCTTAACAAACATTTGAACATTTACTTAACTGACATCCTGTAGTACTCAAACAAAACACAGGAAAGTTTTCAAGTTTGTTGTGTAGTCGACTGAATTTTCCCCTCTCTGAACTGTCCTCAATTATTGGATGAATCCAAATCGTCTCTTTTGTCTACGTCGTCTCCGTCGAATGAGTAGCAATGCAGCACATGTTATTGTTGCACATTGTTTACTTAATACATTCATTTCTCAATGCTTCGAAGTCACCCAGGCAAGTTTGATGCGCTACTGAGCCAGTATATGGCCACATTCACGTCTTTGGTCGCTAGGACGCCTGAAGGAAGCTGTATACGCGGAAGAATGTGGCCACCACCAGGCGACTTTTGAAGCTGCTTCAAAAGACGCAAGTGTGGCCATAGCCTTAGGAGAGGAATTGGTTGTCGCAGGGCTTAGCATGGCGAGAATCGTGTTGTTTGTGAATTATTAAAACGAACAATAATAATAATGTCAATTTTTGTGTATATGCAGAAAGAATAGTTTTGTTGCGCTCCTTACTTTGTACAAATTTTCAACATTCTTTGTTGATGTTAGACATCGCTTTGTAGCCACTAATTTTCTCATATTAGGCACAATCATTTTGCCACTTGCAGTTCTAAATACAGTTTGCAACGATGCATTAAACATCAGCTAGATTTTGTTTTGTTAATATCCATGACTGAAAACATTTGTTCACAAATGAACTTTGTTAAGAACATTGCAACGCAAATTAGGACACGGGAATGAATCCTTGGGAATTCTTGTTGATCAACGCCTTTATAAAAAGAAATTGAAATCAATATTGTAATGGTAGTAACGGTCTGTCAAAGTTGAATCCTACTGTAGTTGTATCAGTTATATTTGGTGACATGATGTGGTATCCTCAAGGTGCTTCGAAAAAGTCATCATAAAAACTTTTGAGTGCAGGTTTTGTTATTTTATTCAAACCTATGTTCAAAATTTTTTAAATTCAATTGTTTGTAAATCTATCGGAGCAAACTGCGTGGTCATCAGTCCGTAGCTGAACAACTACTTAAAAGAAAGGTAAACTAACTTAAGGACAACACACACACCCATGCCCAGGGAAGACTCGAACCTCCGACGGCGAGCAACCGCGCGCTCCGTAGAGAGGCGTCTAACAATTTGTGTTCGCATTCGGAAGAGTAATATGGTGAAACAAATTTCACAAATAGATCTCGCCGCAACAAGTAACGACTTTCTTTTAATGATTTCGACCCCCAACTAAAGCATTATTTCTGTGAGTCTCTCCTGCATCGCGATAATACAAAACTTATGCTGTACTTCTGAAGGCTGTCTATCACTTAATAGAAATAAAAATTAAGGCCGGACCGGGACTCGAACCGCGGTCTCCCGCTTTTTTGCGAGCGGTCGCCCTAAACAATCAGCCATCCGAACACAAATTTCACAAGACTGCGAAAGTTTACTGCGAAAGTTTCTCTTTCGGTCTATATCAGCAGGTGTTCCGAGTCGGCAAAACTGCAATAAGGATAACGCTATGTACATATGTTTGTCAGAGAAGATCTGACGGCAAAGACAAAAGAATAAATGCATTTTACAGCATTCACAGCTTACTGTGATAAGGGCAAAATTTGCCCTTGCTTGATTCTCCGTGAAACCTAATATACCTTGGTGCTGCTAGGGCTAATATAGATTTCAATACAGGTCTCCGTATGAACTAAAATTCCTCTGATCCCCTCATTACCATGATTTCGTGAGACGATATAACACGATGTTTGTCTCTTCATGAGTTTATTCCCCCCGAATTTGAAGTGTAAATCTCTGTTCAAGCGTCTATCCCCGTTGAATATCTCCGTTCTCTCCTCGTTGTTACTAAATAATCCCCCGAAGGGTCCCGCCACAGACCATTGTATCCATCATATATTCACTGCCATTTCATCTCGGTGACGTCGCGAACTAGAGAATCGCTATTTCGAGTTTTCTGTAACGCATTTATTTCTTGAAAAATTGCATTTTCTTTTATTAATTTACCGAATCGCTATCAATACTAATTTACCGATAGTTAGCTTTATCCGGCCACTCCACTTTACGTCCCTCTGGATGGTTATTCCGATATTTTGAAAATGATGCAGTACTACTCCGGTTAATGTAACTGTGAGCAATGATATCTTTATTTGCTTTCAGTTTTGTAAACAAATCCCAGAACAAACTATCCAACCTCCGCAAAATTCCTTCCCTAAAGAATATTGCCTTATTTGCCTTCCAATTCATCCTAGGTATTTCATCATATAGCAATGAAATATCATTAGTTCTTGTCTAATCGTATCTCTATACTTTATGTGCAATAGTACACATTCCGACGTCCTACGTAGATATCTCACCTAAACGGTCGTATTTTTATAATTCAATTTGGTTATTATTATTATTATTATAAAGCTGTCATAGAATAATTATGAAACTTATCAAGTTTATAAGTTATTAACCTCATCTCTCGAACTAGATCCTAGTTTTATGTTTGTTCTACTTGCATCAATGTTTAGTGTCTTCATCGCAGACTATACTATTATTCACCTAAAATTACTGTATTCCCGACTAAAGGTTTCTTTACCCGGTTAAAACCTTTAACTCAGAACAGTGTAGTCCAATTTTTGTCTCAGCAAAAGCGGAACATTCAGATACTTAATTTTGTCAGACGTGTGCCAATCTCCTCTTTTTCACGTGACGGTTTCACAGCGATGCTTTCCTATTTCTCGGTCATCTTATTTTCATTTTACTGGCGAATTTTATGGACAGATTGACGGAGTTGTTATGGCAAGAAACTCTCCCGTCAGGTGGCGAACTTATTTTTAGAAACCTTCGTGGACAAGCCTCAGGACTCGGCAAGTTTTAAAACATAGACGTTACATTTGTAGCATGGCCTCACGGGAAGAATGAAATGCACCGGTTTCTAGACCATTTCACTTCCCTCCACCATCCATATTAAATTTACTGTGTCAATAGAAAGGGATAGCTGCTTGATGGTTTTATATGTATTCGTTCTTTATAAAATAGGTGGCACATTAGGATATGCAATATAGTGCAGACTTTGGTGCACAGGGCATACCGCTACCCGGGAATGGGAACTTGCAGGAAGAGCTCACACACCTCAAGACCATTTAAAAAAAGAATGGATGCACCCAACAACAATTTCTCAGAAATTTCATCGTGAATTCTAGACAGTAAGCAAACCTTTTGCCAGAAGAATACCTTCAGATCAAAAGCGTTGTTGCTAATGTGGATGCTCTTTCCTCGAAGTTAGCTGCATTCTTGAAAATCATCGAGTTGAAGTGATCAACCGACCTCCTATGAATATTGTACAGTACTTGATTCTGTAAAAGTTGATTTGTTGCTTTCCTAGGTAGAAAGACAATAGGCACCGTTGAGGAGAGATGTATTGAATATAAAACACACACATGCTTATTACAGCCAGACAAGTCAGCTGCGGCAGAACATTTTACAGTACGGGTCATTCAGTTAACTGCGCCAAAATTTTGACATCCACTCTTCTGGAATACCGTTTTAACGAAGCAGTAGAAATTAAGATTAGAAGACAATAAATAAAAACAATGGGTTTACGGACAAGGCCTGGGATCAGGCACAAAGTGTAATGAAACTGCAGAAAAGCCGTCAATCTGAAGATACCGCCAAACGTGAGCCTATACCAATAAGTGAATCGAATGCGGGAATGCTTTCGCCACACTTTGTCCATGAAGTGGCGCGAGGGGGGGGGGGGAGCGGTGGAGTTACATAAGTGCACCTCTTCGCCGTGTATCAGCGCCTGAGACCCGAAGACGCAGTGCGACCTGCGACCACAGTGTGGCATATATGGCCACGTCTGGCAGTTTATATACAGTCATATGTCTCATGCTGAAGATAGCCGGACGATACGGAGCCAAAACATAGGAAGGCCTTAATTTTAGTCGGCGGCACGCCCGAAATTTAAGGGTGGTTATAATGAAACTTTCCATGTTTAACATAACTAATTACTTTGCGAGTTCCCATCTCGGTAGCATTAAAGTCGAGAGTATGGGTCCATGATTTCCATGCGTCACAACGTCGAGTACTAACTATAGCCACCAGGAGCAGTGCAGTTTCTGTCATGTCAACATGATGTCGGACAAAAAGGAGCGTCGCATTATTGATGCAGCTCTATTATCAAAACAGTAGTAATGTTGCAGTTCCACTTCGGAAATATCGCCAGCTGAGAGGGATATGGAAGTGTCCTTATTCTTCACCTGCCGAGCACAGCGTGACGAGAATTTCGACACAGAAGAAGTGCGTGTCACGCCAGGAGGAGGCCGACGACCGGTTACATCACAAACAGTAGATGAAATCGCTGTTGCTATGCTGCACGTAATTTTCAATCTTCAAGCAGTTGGCGTGCATGCTGTGTCACGACTGTTCGACATCTCATGGTGCACTGTGCATAGGTGCTTCGAAACGTTCCCAAACGTCATCCGTAGAAGTTCCACATAGGGCAGAAGCTTGCACCACAGGAGGCGAAAAGAAGCGTTGACTTCGATCTCCACATTCTCTTAAGGATTGATGTTGAGTCAGTATGCTATTCCCGCCCTATGAGAGAGAGAGAGAGAGAGAGAGAGAGAGAGAGAGAGAGAGAGAGAGAGAGAGAGAGAGAGAGGAAAGAGAGAGAGAGAGACAGACAGAGAGACGCACATAAGTCAATAGTATTCATGCAGTACTAGAGGACCACTGCGAATACTTCGCACCGTTAGTGGAATGACAAAAAGTTGGGAAAAAATGGAAGCAAAGATCAATGTTGGTGCATACCTTTCTTCAGAATCAATCAATTCAATTGTTTAGATCGCAAATGAAAGAGCTTGATCGGCTGAATGTTGTTAGATCATAGAGAACCACGTACGTTAATTATAAGCGAAGATATCGTAAAACAAACCGATTAAAATATTGAATGCAAGGACAGAAGGATACCGCTGTCGAATAAAAACAAAGGATGGAGAGACTTAAATAAATTCTCATACTTTATGACAAATCAACGAATGAATACCTTTAATCTAAATGAAAAATGAAGATAATGGGCCTGGTAGCTTGGTCTGGCAGACTGACTTTAGTTTTCGTAGATTCTTTTAATATGTAAGATGGGGTCCCACAGCATATCGCTCGTGAAGTTCAACTGGTTCTCCGAAGCACACTAACATTTTAATATGAATAAATCAGTCTATTCTGCTATAGTTATACACATAATTTTGATAAAGGTGCCCGGTTTCGATCTTACAGTCAGATTATCGTCAAATAGTGATACCCGTCTCTCCCCTCAGCACCGACGTCAGACAAATCGGTCTGAGGATGATCTGATTGTAAGATCGAAACTGGTTACTTTTATTAAAATAAAGTGTTTAATTTCTGCGAACTAGACTGATTTTTTCATGTCGATGCCTTGCAAAAGGAAAGAATATTTTCTAAACTCATTAACATTTAGAAACAATCGAATTATCAACCGATTGTTTTCAAGTGCTTGGTCGGCACGATTATATGATTCACCCCTGGGAATTCTGGTTGTAGGGCAACCTGAAGGACATGGTTTTATCTGGGGGAAGTCTCACACGCCCTGATTTAAAGCGCTGCATATCACGACAGATAGGCAGCATACCTTCAGACATGCTTCGTTCTGCTGTGCAGGAAACAATTCTGCGATTTCAGACTCTTCTAGAGAGTGACGGGTGGCACATTGTGTCCGTCTTGTGGCAGTAATGGTATAGGTATATAAGCGTATGATGAACCGTAGCAGCGCATTGTGTTTCACTTGAATTGATCCTGCGTTTGGTCTCTCTTGCGCCTGCAGCACTATGAATGCCATTTAAAGACATTATGCAATAAATTCAAATTGCTGCTTTAAATTTAATTATATTTTTTACACTATAGGAGCTATTTCGGCTTTAGCGCCCCATGTTCAGGTAATGTAAGATTGCCGTGTCATCCAAATACATCAATAGCTTCCGAGCTGTAAATTTATTTATTTCTTCGTAAATTTTATTAAAGCAATATTTGTTCTGAAAATATTTTATGATTTTCGTATTGATGTTTGGCAACTTCTTGACAGATAATGGATGATACTACCAGTTTGGTCTCTCAGTTATAAAAATGTATAAAATCTACTTTAGACACACATTTCTCAGCTTTAATCTGGAAATAAACGTGAACCCCCAGTCATTTTAGGCACCAAGCAAGAAGCTCTCAAACATCTATAAGAAAATCAAATGTTCAAATGTTTGTAAATCTATCGAACAAACCGCGGGGTTATCATAGATTACAAACTACTTAAACTAAGGTAATTTAACCTACGGAAACACATACACCCATGCCCCAGGGAGGACTCGAACATCCGACGGCGAGTAACCGCGCGCTGCGCACCGAAGCGCCTTAGACCGCTCGGCTGCTCCACAGCGGCAATAAGAAATCCTAAAATATTTATATAAGGAACACATTATTGGGGCGATCTAGAATTGTTTAATAAGAAGTTATTAGCTAAGATAGCTTACTTCTTTTAATTACATGATCGGTTTCGGCGTGCTAGACGCCATCTTCAGACCTAATACATCAAGTTTTTTTACAAAATGATATTTTTTTTTCATTAAAAATCGTATATATATAAATTACATGATTACATAAAATACCATTTCTTATACATTGCATGTCATACGTAAATAATTTGTATATAGTACAATGCTATGCACCACAGAATATATGTATAGTTTATACATATAAGCTGTTGTTGCCATTGTCTGTCACAAAATGTTCAAATGTTTGTGTAGCTTATGGGGTCATCTGTCCCTAAACTTACAAACTACGTATGAGCTAGTTACAACAAAGGACGGCACAAATATCCATGCCCGAGGGGGAATTCGAACCCCCGACCGTTGTGGCCGTGCAGACCATGACTCGAGCGCCTCAGTACCCTCGGCCACCGCGGCCGGCTCTCTGTCACACAAAGGGTAGAATGTGGATAGCACATTCTATGCAGTTGCTTACTTTTCACACGGAAACTATTTTCCACGGTTTGTAATCTGGTTTTATTCATAACTTTATAAAAATGTAATATTCCTTCTAGTTTAACTGACATGGCTCTTACTCCTATATTTGATACTTGACAAAGCACACCATACTCTGTGGTGTATAGCAGTGTACTCTGAGAGGAAATGACCATATGTAATAGTAGTGAAGTCATGTAAAAAATTACGACAGGTATGTAAGTATGTAATTGTAGATAAGATTTTTTGGCCATATATAGTGCAGCTCATTTTGTAAAAAAGTTGATGTATTAGATCTGAAGATGGCGTCTAGCACGCCGAAACCGGTCATGTAATTAAAAGAAGAAAGCGATCTTGGCTGAGATCCTCTTATTCGTAAAATATTTGCAGAACAAATATTGCTTTAATAATATTTACGAAGAAATAAATAAATAAATTAACAGAACGAAAACCATTGATGAATGTGGATGTCACGACCATCATCTTTAATTTATTCTGCGTTATTTAAAATCTCCATGTCGTTGATATTAATGCTGCCGGGTTTCATACCCGTAAGGTAATTAGTTTCCGTGTTATACCGCGTTAAACAGGGAAAGTTTTATTATAATCACCCGGTACATTAAATAGTTTAACTGTTTGAGATCACTATATTCCGTTTAAATAGCGGTGGAGAGTTTTTCCTTTTCTTTAGCGACATTACGTAGATAGACAGTGACAAAAGGGTTGAGGTGGAGGGGAGACGGTGTACAAAAAAACTTCATTCAGCGGCGGAACTGATAGTCGCCCGGGGGCGCGGTGTTTTCTCATCTCCAGAGGCCACGGGGGCAGCCCTGATGACCGCCACTCCCATCAATAAGAGCCGGCGGTCCGTCTCTGCAGGAGCCACCCCCCCTCCCCCTCTCCAACCCCTCCCACAAGGCCTGCCGCGGGCGACACGTTCACGTTCGCCGAGCGCCAGATTTACTTTGTCCGAGGTGAACTTCGGCCGGCCTCTCCCGCTCCCCGCCGTTCCGACAAAACACTTGATTTAGGTCGGGAGCGGGCGGGGGTTAACGCTCGCTGCCTCCCCAAAGGGAAGACGGCTCTGCCAAGACCATTATGGGCTTCGCACAAACTCACTGACCTTTATCACAAACCTCAGCTGCCCTCGAAGCGGGGCATCTTGTAGCAGCTGCCGTACACGGTTCTTCTTCTGTCTGCCACACATCCTTTGTTGTTTTCATTCTTTCTTACATTCAATTATCTGGACGGTACCCCCCCCCCCCCCCCACAGCGACCCACTTCCATCCTTTCCTCTTTTTGCTACCGTCCCGTTTTAATAAAATATGAAATTGCTTTTACGCTAGATTGGAGACCCCGGTACTTGAATTTTCTGTCCCAGTGTCTAGCTAGACAGTTCTATGGATTCATGGGTCCTCAGTATTTTCAATGCTCGCTAGTATACTTCCAGCCTTCCCACTTCGCTCGGCATGCATGTTTTGTAGCGTACATCAAGAAGATACCAATTTGGCCGCTCCGGGGCTAGTAGCGTGCCCTAAACCCGCGCTTCACGAACATTGTAATCAACAGTAGAAACTAAGTAAACAGTGTAATTTCTTGTCGTTTGACTGCCTAGACTAGCAAGAGTATACTGAGGTATGATCAGGGAATTACGGTGGATTGATTCCGTAATCGTAGTAGATTGTTATTAGAAAATCATTACCGAATCTGCAATAATCCGATCTTCATGTTTCTACTTACGCGAGCTCTAATTTTCTACCCCATCGGTATATCTGGCCTAATTATTTACTTTTTATCATCTTGTTGTTGTTGTTGTTGTGGTCTTCAGCCCGGAGACTGGTTTGATGCAGCTCTCCACGATAACCTATCCTGAGCAAGCCTCTTCATCTCCAAATAAGAACGGCAACCTACATCTGTCTGAATCTGCTTAATGTATCCATCTCTTGGTCTTCCTCTGCGGTTTTTACCCCACACACTTCCCTCCAACGCTAAATTCACAATTCCTTGATGTCTAAGAATGTGTCCTACCAATCGATCCCTTCTTTTAGTCAAGGTATGCCAGAAATTTCTTTTCTCCCCAATTCTGTTCAGTACCTCCTCATTAGTTACGCGATCCACCCACCTAATCTTCAGCATTCTTCTGTAGCACCATATTTCAAAAGCCTCAATCCTCTTCCTGTCCACACTGTTTATCGTTCATGTCTCACTCCCATACAAGGCCACACTCCATACAAATGCCTTCAGAAAGGTCTTCCTTAGGCTTAAATTAATATTTGATGTTAACAAATTTCTCTTTTTCAATAACGCTTTTCTACCCATTGCCATTCTGCATTTTATATCCTCTGTACTGCGACCATCATTTGTTATTTTACTGCTCAAGTAACAAAATTCACCTACCTCCTTTATTGCTTCGTTACCCAATCTAATTCCTTCAGCATCACCTGATTTTCTTACACTGCACTCCATTACCCTAGTTTTACTCTTGTTAATCTTCATCTTATATGCCCTTTCAACACACTGTCCATTCCGTTTAACTGCTCTTCCAGGTTCTTTGCTGTCTCTGACAGAATTACTATGTCGTCGGCAAAACGCAAAGATTTTAATTCTTCACCCTGAACTTTAATTCCTTCTCCAAATTTCTCCTTGATTTCCTTTATAGCTTGCTCAATGTACAAATTGAATTACATTGGAGAAAGACTACAACCCTGACTTACTCCCTTCCCAACGACTGCATCCCTTTCATGCCCTTCAACTCTGACAACCGCTGTCTGGTTTTTGTACAAGTTGTAAATAACCTTACGCTCCCTATATTTTACTCCTGCTTGCTTCAGAACTTGAAAGAGTTTATTCCAATCAACATTGTCAAAAGCCTTCTCCAAATCTACAAAAGCTAGAAATGTAGGTTTGCCTTTTCTTAATCTATCTTCTAGGATAAGCCGTAAAGTGAGTATTGCCTCCCGTGTTCCTACATTTCTCCTGAACCCAAACTGATCTTCTCCGAGGTCGGCTTCTACCAGCTTTTCCATCCTTCTGTATATAATTCGTGTTAATATTTTGCAACCATGATTTATTAAACTGATAGTTCTGTAGTTTTCACACCTGTCCTGCACCTGCTTTCTTTGGAATGGGGATTATAACATTTTTCTTAAAGTCTGAGGGTACTTCACCTGTCTCATACATCTTACACACCAGGTGAAACAATTTTGACATGGCTGGTTCTCCCAGGGACCAGTAGCTCTGAGGGAATATCATCTACTCCAGGGGCCTTGTTTCGACTTAGGTCTTTCAGGGCTCTATCAAATTCTTCTCTCAGTACAGTGTCTCCTATTTCATCTTCATCTACATCCTCTTCCCTTCCTACAATATTGTCTCGAAGTTCATTTCCTTCATAGAGCCCCTCTATATACTCTTTCCACCTTTCAGCTTTCCCCTCTTTGCTGAGAACTGGTTTTCCATCAGTGTCCTTGATATTCATTCATTCAATCATAGATTGGTGCCATCGACAAGGGATCTCAAATCGATTCCATATTTATGGATTTCCGGAAGGCTTTTGATACTGTACCCCACAAGCGGTTTCTAATGAAATTGCGTGCTTATGGAATATCTCCCCAATTGTGCGATTGGATTCACGATTTCCTATCAGAAAGGACACAGTTCGTTGTAATTGACGGTAAGTCATCGAGTAAAACAGAAGTGATATCTGGCGTTCCACAGGGAAGCGTTATTGGTCCCCTACTCTTCCTCGTGTTTATAAACGATTTAGGAGATAATCTGAATAGCTCCCTTAGACTGTTCGCGGATGATGCTGTCGTTTATCGGTTAGTGAAGTCAACAGAGGATCAAAAGCAACTGCAAAGCGATTTAGACAAAATTTCTACTTGGTGCGAAAATTGGCAATTGACACTAAATAAAGAAAAGTGTGAAGTAATACACATGACCACTAAAAGAAATCCGCTGAACTTCAATTACGCGATAAATCAGTCAAACCTTAAGGTCGTAAATTCTACCAAATACCTAGGAGTTACAATTACGAACAACTTTGACTGGAGAGAACACATAGAAAATATTGTGGGGAAGGCGAACCAAAGGTTACGTTTCATTGGCAGAACGCTTAGACGATGCACCAGCTCCACCAAAGAGACTGCCTACATCACACTTGTGCGTCCTCTCTTGGAGTACTGTTGCCCCTTGTGGGACTCTCACCAGGTGGGACTGACGGAAGATATTGAGAAGGTTCAGAGAAGGGCAGCTCGTTTTGTTTTATCACGTTACGGGGGGGAAAGCGTCACGGAAATGTTGCACGAATTGGGGTGGAAATCATTAAAAGAAAGATGTTATTCATTGCGGCGTGATCTGTTTGCGAAGTTTCAATCACCGACTTTTAGTTCTGAATGTGAAAATATTTTGCTAGCACCCACCTACTTAGGGAGACATGACCATCCCAATAAAATAAGAGAAATCAGATCTAAAACGGAACGATTTAGGTGTTCTTTCTTCCCGCGTGCTATTAGAGAATGGAACGGTAGAGAAAAGTTATGAAGGTGGTTAATGAACCCTCTGCCAGGCACTTAAATGTGATTTGCAGAGTATCGATGTAGATGTAGATGTAGAGCTGTTTTTCTTATCTCCAAATGTTTCTTTTATTTTCCTGTAGGCTGTATCTATTTTTCCCCTATTTATACATTCTTCTATATCCTTGCATTTGCCTTCTAACCACTCCTGCTTAGCAATTTTGCACTTCCTGCCAATCTCATTTCTTAGTCGTCTGTACTCCATTTTGCCTGTTTCATTTTCTGCATTTTTATATTTTCTCCTTTAATCGATTAAATTTAGTATTTCCTCTGATATCCAAGGATTTTTTGCAGGTCTTGCCTTCCTACCTATTTTGTCCTCTGCTAACTTCACTATTTCATCTCTCAATTTTACCCATTCCTCCTCTACTGTTTTATTTTCCCCTGTTTCTGTCAATTGTTGCCTAAAGCTCCCTCTGAAATTTTTAAGAACTTCAGGTTCCTTCAATTTATCCAAGTCCCATCTCCTTATTTTCCTACCTTTTTTGTAGTTTCTTCAGTTTCAGCCTACAGTTCATAACCAACAAATTATGGTCATAGTCTATATCTGCCCCTGGGTATGTCGTACAATTTAAAACCTGGTTCCGAAATCTATGTCTTACCATTATAAAATCTATCTGGTATCTCCCGGTGTCTCCTGGTCTCTTCCACGTGTACAACCTTCTTTTGTGATTCTTAAACCAGGTGTTTGTAATAACTAAATTATGTTCTGTGCAAAATTCTACCAGGCGGCTTCCTCTTTCATTCCTTTTGCCCAGACCATATTCACCTACTATCTTACCTTCCCTTCCTTGTCCTACTACCGAATTCCAGTCGCCCATAACAATTAAGTTTTCCTCTCCCTTAATTGTCTGAATAATTCCCTTTAGCTCCTCATATATTTCTTCGATTTCCTCATCATCGGCAGAGCTAGTTGGCATATAAACCTGTACTACTGTTGTCGGTGTTGGCTTCGTATCTATCTTGACAATCATAATGCGATCACTGTGCTGGTCATAGTAGTTTACCCGCATTCCTGTTTTCTTATTCATTATCAATCCTACTCCTGTGATACCTCCAATTGATTTTGTATTTATAATCCTATACTCACCCGACCAGAAATCCTGTTCATCCTGCCACCGAACTTCACTAATCCCCACTATATGTAACTTCAGCCTATCCATTTCCCTTTTTAAATTTTCTAATTTTCCTATTTGATTAAGGGATATAACATTCCACGCCCCGACCCGTAGAATGCCAGTACTGTCTCTCCTGATGATCACATCCTCCTGAGTAGTCCCCGCCCGGAGATCCGAATGGGGGACTATTTTACCTCCGGAATATTTTACCCAAGAGGATGCCATCATCATATGTTCATACAGTAGAGCTGCATGTCCTCGGGAAAAATAACGGCTGTAGTTTCCCCTTGCTTTCAGCCGTTCGCAGTAACTGTGTGGCAAAGCCACATTAGCTGATGTTACAAGGCCAGCTCAGTCAATCATCCAGATTGTTGCCTCTGTAACTACTGAAAAGGCTGCTGCCCCTCTTCAGGAACCACACGTTTGTCTGGCCTCTCCACAGATACCCCTCCGATGTGGTTGCACCTACGGTACGGCTATCTGTATCGTTGAGGCACGCAAGCCACCCCACCTCGGCAATGTCTGTGGTTCATGGGAGTGGTTTATGATCCTACCATACGTATATTACTTTAACACTAACGGCTCATTACAAGTTTTAATTTGTCAATAGCAATGGTATATTGCTGCACAAACCGAAGTGGTGAAGCGAAAGGATTTTTATTTCACGAAATTCCCAGCAAAAGTGATGTCAGAACAGTGGCTGAAAGCAATATCAAGAGCAGATTTTACGCCCAATTTCAACTTTAGATCGTATGCCGTATGTAGCCTTCATTTCCGAGAGGCTGATTATCGGTCTTGATTAAAAATGAAGAAATGGCTGGATGCTACTGTTCCCTCTGTTTTTCATTCTTATCCAGCTTAGAGGTGCGTAGAACTATTAAAAAATTTACAGTGAATATCACACTGAAAAAACGAAAATATGAAAGCACTGAGGAAAACCATGATCAGAGCATTAATTCCAATGTCCAACTGCTCGAAAAACATGGCAATAATAGTTGCCTTTCTTTCAGTCACAGATAGTGTGATATTTTAGACGAAAAGTTGATAGAAATAGAAAAATAGTGTGTTATGTTGGTGAGATCTAGAGTTAATCTTCTACATCTTGAACAGAAACTTAATGAAATCACTTATGAGCTGCCAAATTTGTCAGCTCTCACGCTTGTACAATATTAATTTGTACAGTTGTCACTGTGTTGAACACTGCGAAAGTTTTGCGGTGCACAAATGAAACTTAGGAAAATACAGAAATATTAGGAGAGGTATATGTAAAACATTTATATCAGTCGTCTTAAAAAACATTAGAGCAGAAGTGACTGAACGTTTGAACGAGCGAAGTATTTAAACAGCAAGCCCATAAACAGAAAAATAATCGGAATCCAACAAATGTCATAAGTGCGTATAGCGGCGGACGGCCAGACTAGTGCACGCTAGCAGCGCTCCAGTGGCGAATGTGAGTACTTGCTGACTTTCGGTGATTTTCCCGGAGTGGGGAGGCTGGGAGTATACTAGCGGGCGATGGGATTTTCATTCCTGTCTCCTGGGTATTCAGCAGTGGCTGGTGCCTAAAATGACTGGGGGTTCACTTTCTTCCCAGATTAAAGCTGAAAAATATGAGTCTAATACAGAGTTTCTAAATGTTTGTAACCAAGAGACCAAACTACAAGGATCATCGGTCACTATGCACACACACAACTTAAAATTACTTATGCGATGGACGACAAGCACAGCCATTTCCGAGGGACGACTGAAATCTCCAGCGGCTTCGGCCAACGATCAGTATCATGGCGCCTTAAGCCATCGGGACACGGAGCGTGTTTTCTGAATGTGTGCGGTCAATATGCCGAGTCCAACGTGCGGCTGAACGCTCGGAGACGGCGCGACTTGTGCATATGACACGTGTGCCTCAATGAGCTACTCGCGACCGCGACGCTCTACAGCGACAATTGTCGGCGGCATCAGGCCCTGGAATCACACTGTTTACGAAATTATGAGCGGAATTCCTGCTTTACCCTCAGAGACCCACCAGGGTCACAGAGCTCGAGGTTTATTCAGAGGCCTCTGATCCTGGCTTGTCGCAGCCCAGCCTACCCTTCTCTTCAATCCCCAACTTTCCTATCTTTATTTTTGCAACCTTCTTAAATGCCAAATTCCTTAGTTTCAATTTCAATCATTTTAGTTGTATCCATTTTCTCGAACCTCCCCCCTTTTCTAAAAATATGATATGGTGTAACTGAAAAATGTAGGTAAAATCAGCCATGTAAAATTTAAATATGTAAGGAAATGGTTAACTAAACTATCCCAATCATCATAAAAATAATTTTTAACTCAACTATGAAAACTGACCAGCCTTATACCCAAAGGCAGCTGGTCCAAAACAAGGAAATCAATAAATGTTCATAGTAACTTAAATATATAGATTGTAGCTCCCAAACTAACAGTTATAGGAATGTAGTTTAAATTGATTTGGACGCAGCTGGTTTCAATGAATCCAATGCACGATAGAAAAAACTAATGTTCCATTTAAAAAATTATATCTTTGTGCTGTAAATCCTTGGAAAATGATACAATAAACTATGTTCATAGCTCCCCAGAAAGTGTAACATTTCTTGTGTTGACCTACCGCATTAAAATTTCCCGTCACCTATTATTTTATAAATTACAGAGGCAAACACACTTAGTGAAACACCCTGTATATTACCTCTGTTAAATCGCTTATTTCTTCGCTTGTGCATATGTTCATTATGATCTGTGAAACAGGCGTACATAAGTAACAACAAAATACCTATCAACATAAGACTCTTATAAAAGTTGCATGATATCTCAGTAAGTGCAGAGAAATATAAAAGTTTCATTACAAACTGTGTGATATATAATTAGAAAAGGCATTCACGTGAGGCAAACATAATTGCAAGAGTCTCACTTTTTAGTAAAATTTTAAGGTCATTCTTCAACGGTCAATGTTACTTACTATTCAGTGGAAGAATTGTCTTCTTTATTAATCGAATCCAACAAACTCCTTAGAGGATGCGCACTTCACTTAGCATCGAATATAATGCAGTATACTTCCATTAAATTTATAGGAAAGTCTTTGAGTCTATCAGAAAACCCGAATAAAATGAGAAACAAATATATGTTTCTAAGTAACCTGAACCCAGCGCCATGGGGCATCTTCCATCTTACAAACCACGGCATTGTTTCTTAAGCTACGGCCACTAACGTAACAGGACATCATCAAGGAAGATATTAGATGTGTTGAATACACTACTGGTAGATAGGTAGGTTGCTGGCATGTAACTACAACAACTGATGTAATGAACAATTTGTGTTGTTATATATTCATTCCGCTTTGCCTTGAAACACGGGAATCGTTTAACAACATATAAGACGTTTCCAGTAATTTATTCCAAGAAATAGGACCTCTAATGACCGGTTTTCGAGAGATTATCAATTCACTAAGTTGTTTTACTTGCTCTGAAATGTCATACATTTATAGGGCCTATATATATATATATATATAACCCATGAAAGACGACGGCCAATATGGCGTCTTCATCTCTCTAGCGAAAAGTGCTGCTACCCTCGCAGGATAGCCACATGGCGTGACGTCGGTGGTTTCTGACACCTTGTTGGTGATCGTTCAGATGCACGTTGAGAATATCTGGCATGCTTGATACTGCCCGACACATTGGGAAAGCCTCGCCAACGTACGGTTCGCACCTCGGTTCGCACGTTGTGACGTCAGAAACTCGTCATGTTGGTCACACTCTTTCAGATACACGATGTAGAATGCCCCACCGTCCCCGCGTGGCCATCCAAAAGGTACTGAACGCTGTTTATTCTTTTTTGAAAATAAACTAAACAAATGAATTCACACATGAACAGTAAAGCTCCATAAGTAATTCATTACACTTTTAAGGAAGAAAACCACATTAGGATGTTCAAAAATTCCCAGCTTTTATTGCACAGCTCGTTAGCTTAAATACCGAGGAATACGCTGTCAAGAGTTTCAAAAGCCATATTCGCATCCGTTTAGATATTACGAGCTGGTGCGATTGGCAGGAAAGAGCAGCCCTTGGAATAGAGGACTGACAGTACCCTGCCACGTACCGAAGGAAATTTTTCCAATCTACGAATATTTATCAAGGGTTGAATTATTGGAGATATGTTTGGGGGGCCACACACTAAATGCGAATGAAAGTATCAATTCCAATATTTGGCGTTTAGGAGCTAAACACTTGCACTGTGGACTAAAAGTTGTTGAATTGTCACCGTATTTGGCTGCGTGCGTAATCAATCAAGGTAATTAATCAGTTTTGATGGTCATGAACGAGGCAGCAATTGTAGCAGGCACACAAAGCGTCAATTGTGCCGAACAAATGGATAATCAGCATGTGAGTCGGCAGACTCGACGTAGTTTATTGGCGTCGAAGGACGGTCGGCAAGCTCGGACAGCATTGTGGCACCCGCAAAACAAGGGATTACTATATGGTGCTGGAATCTCAGATTAATCGGTAAGCATGGTATATTATTTTTAATGTTCAAACGCGTTTATCTCGAAATTAAGTTTCACCCATTTGCGTGCAGTCTAACCCGAGAAGCATAGGACCGATCATTATGACAATTGATAGTAAGGTTCGTGAACGAAATAAGATCCACCTAACGTTTAAGAATTTCGTATGCAGTATGTGTAAGTGGTAATATTCCGAGATCGCACGTGCAACATCCTACAACTATATTCAGTTCAAACACAAATTAAAATGTAAAGTTTGTGTAATTAATATCATCACTTTAAAGAAAATATTGAACCCCTGCAAGTGGGCCTTGTTAGGAGACCCTGTTCTTAATATGTCCCCTAATCACAGCTAGTTCATATTAACATTCTGGAACAGGTAAATAGCAGGAAAACTGTTGGAATACACTGCAAGATTTGTAATGTAATTTCATTTTAGGCATAAGTGGAATGAGGTGATACATAGAAATTTATTTTTATATTCTTTTACAAACACTTCATACAGTACTGTTGGTAAATTACTTACTGGTTATTAACTCTTAAGATTATTACATTTAATCAGCAACCAACATTGTTTCGACAGCAGTTAGTTTCCTTGTCGTAAATTAATAGGAACATAAGTCTAATCATTACATTTTCTATGATGTACCTTATTAGGAATAACTCGTTTAAATCACGTATGTACTTATTGTTGAGAAAGAATCATATTTTAAGGAATAATATGCCACTATCTTAATACAGCACAATTTTCTGTACAGATATACATATTTACCAGTACAAATGCTTCATAACCGAAGCGATTGCATTACTTGAAACGTATCGTGAAAAAAGAGGGTAGCCCTCCTTCGTTTAATGCCGTAGCACAACTGAAAGTAAAATGGCCAGCACGAGAACGGGTGCGGGAGAAAATGTTGCCTTGTCTACTAGTTGTCACAAGCTATCATCACCAGCGACATTTAGTGCTGATTTAAAACTTTCTATGCTAGAAAATGAGAGTGTGTTTTATTAGGAACCGGGCCTTATTTGGTACCTTATGATTATTTATACAAGTACGAATTATATGAACCAACTTTGAAGATTATATAATGTTTGTAATGGTCTTGTTCCTTGCATAATTAGAGACAAACATTGGTGAATATCGAAGTACATTGTTCCAGCGAATGAAACATCTGTATTATTGTCACCCGCATTTTGGTTCATATTCTAAGAAACACCGCTATTCATGTAAACCCAAATCTTTTCTGATTTCAGGTGAAATTCGGAATGGCTACACCGCACGGACATCACAGCGTAACGTTGCTACATGTGGCTGAAATTATTCAAATAAATTCAAACAGTTAGAATTAGGAATAAAATGATGTCAGAATATGAGCAAATTCTCATAACTTGTTTCCACCCAAAATAAATCCCACAACATCAGTGACGAACATCCTCCCAATGTGGTTCTCCCTCCTTAAACACCAGCACTTTACGTTACGCATGCACAATGACTGCTGGCCCCTACCACTTCTCAAACAGCCAATAGTTTAGCGAACCTGACCCGTTCTCGGTACGTACATAACGTTGTAAAACCCGTTGTTTTGCCATACTTGCAACAGGAACGTGGTGTGTTGTTCGAACAGGATAATGCTCCTGCACACACTGTACATGAAATTCAAATTACTCTGCGATTAGTGCAGAAATTTCCCTGTAAAGCACATCTTCAAACTTATCTCAAACCGTGCAGGTGAGGGATGAGAATGGATGAGATCACAGGCGATTCGTCAATCCTCAATTCTTGGAAAGCTATGTGGAAAAGTAAAACAGACGTGGAATAATGTATCCGTAGATACGATTGTCCAACTTCATTATCGGCTGGATTCCAGAATGAGCGACTACGTTGCCGCCCGTGGAGTACTGACATGGACGTTCGAGTATGGATGCACACCTAGTACCCGAATCGCGCTTGAGCTGTTGATTTGTATATAAACCACTTCATGTATATGGGAATGTGCACTTTTATACCTATAAGTTTTGAGTGTATTGGAAAGCTCTAAGAGGCGGTATTAATTTTCGTTTCCGGTAACGTAATTAAACTGTGGAGCGCGCAGTTGCTCGCCGTCGGACGTTCGAGTCCTCCCTCTGGGATTGGTGTGTGTGTGTGTGTGCGCGCGTGTGCTGACATTAGTGTAAGTTAAAGTTAGTTTAAGTAGTTCGTAAGCCTAGGGACTGATAACCTCAGCAGTTAAGTCCCTTAGATTTACAGTCAGTTGATCATTACGTTAATGATGTGATCCGTAAGATGCAGAATGTCTCCGGAAGACAGTGGCGTGCTTTGAGGGGTGATAGTAGCGGTGATTCTGAACAAAAAAGAAAAAAAACTTATCTGCCATTTTTCCATCTACACAACCACTTAAATATTTGTTTGGATGCCGTCTAACAACTGTATGAACTATCGCACTAAAGTTTCCGCTCCAGTTGTCACAATGTAAAAATGTCCGACGACATGTTTCGGGCCTACATTAGCCCATTCTCCAGTTCTTGAATTCTAAAACATATGCCCTAAAGCAACGTCAAGCGTAAAATATTTTCGGTATATGCAGGTAAACATTCCTCACAGTATAACATGTTGCTAGTTGGAGGCACAGTTGTGGACTGCTAACGTATCTGCTCTGCTATATCAGAGGTTAGACAGAAACCATCCCTTATCCTCATAATGTATTGGTCTCATACTGTTATTAATATTGCCCAACGAATGCCGTTTATTTTTTATGGTTATGAGGCTGGGTTAGTAGATAAATTGGATAGGATGATTAGACACAAAAATAAACAGATTGAGAAAACCTCCCAGAAATATAGAGTCATGTCATTTTGTGGGTAATATCTAATATAAAGTGGCTAAATTATTTAACAAAGAAGGGGTGAAAATAGTTTTTAGGACCGACAACTGATTAGAACAGAGGTTTAAACAGAAGGTTGTGTCAGGAGACATTTGGGCGGGGAAAGCGGGAGTATATGAAGTTAAATTTTTAGATTGTGAAATGAAATACGTTGGACAGGCTGGTAGGAACTTTAAAATTATATTTGAAGAGCATAAAAACGCTGAGAATGGCTCTTCGGCAGTGGCGAAGCATCTAAAAAAATGAACGGCATTCGTTGGGCAATATTAATAACAGTATGAGGCCAATACATTATGTTGATAACGGATGGTTGCTGTCCAACCTGAAATTTTTTGTGCGTTAAGATAAGAACCGAATAGCATATTAAATGAACAGACGGAATTGTCTAAATGACATTTCTGGTCGGTTGGCATATTTACTGTTAGAAGTTTTTTGGGTACATTTTAAATTGCGTTTTTAGACGGGTTTACTTTAGATAGTAGCAATATGGTAGGTTTATCTTTGGTAGTGGGTAGCGTTTGGACTATCTCTGATATAGCAGAGCAGGTAGTTAGCAGTTCACAACTGTGCCTCCAACTAGCAACATGTTATACTGTGAGGAATGTTTACCTGTTGATATTGCGCATATGCCGAAAATATTTTACGCTTGACGTTGCCTTAGGGCAGATATGTTTTAGAATTCAAGAACTTAAGAATGGGGTAATGTAGGCCGAAACATGTCGTTCAGACATTTTTATAATATTGACAACTGGAGCGGAAACTTTAGTGCGAACCACTTAAACCTTTGAAGTAGAGTGGCTTCATTTGCGTCCACCTTAGCTTTTATTGTTTTCCAGCCGACGGACACAGTGGTTTCAAGTGGAGCCACCTTCTGTCCGTCCTGCTTCGTGCTGCATCTGCGGGAATTTTTTCAAGTGCGTCCAGAGTCTGTTTTATTGTCATAAGAAAGTTTGAAATTCTTTTGTTTGCATCAGTTATAGTGGCTGCTGGTCAGTTTACTCCAGTAAATATTTCTTCAGCATATATATGGTACGTTTCTAGGTATATAATTATGAAAATGTCGTATATATACTCTGAAGTATACAGCTACACACAACAATATATACATTTAGCACAATATCCACATTTCCATGGTGGCTTCATGTGGGGCCACTACGCCCTTGTGCTAGGAGAGCTAAAACAACGAAGGCTGCCTAGTTGTGGTACTGGCAGATGTCATCGCAAATGATTTCCACAATTGAAGCATGATAAAAACTCATTGGAGAGGGAAGGTAAGGAATGATGGAATTGCCTGTATAAAATGGAAAGACAAACGCACTGCAATGCTTTTATCGACCATCAGTTCTCCAGTTGATGCTTCTGTTGTAAAAAGATAGGAGGGTGAGGCGGTATAGAGAAAATTACTTGTTTCACTGTCGCTAAGACATATCTTGAAGATATTGGGTGTGTTGACAAAGCTGACATGTTACGATCATTCTATCTAATTGATAGAAAAGCAAAATGGTTCTGGTTACGATTGTTTTGTTACTTTGTCTGTTGTAAACTCATTTATTTTGTACACATCGTGCAACACCAATAAAAGAGTAAGACTCAAAGAATTTAGAACGAATATTGTAACTGGTTTTCCAAGTACTAGAAATATGACAGGTTTACAAAGCCCATGATGCAGTACACCACCAACCAAGAGATTCCTATCTCTTGTGCCCATGAAGAAGAGAAAGTCTGAAGCAAAACACATGCCGCAGCATGGGCCTCTAAAACGTTGTGCATACTGTAGTACGAAAAAGACCCCACATAGATCCAGATGACATTGTAAAAGATGTGGTGTAGACATACGTTTGTCATCTGACAGGAATTGTTTCATTATTTTCCTTAAGTAATGTTTTTTGACGCTATTCCTGGTATGTTGTATTTTAATGTGTATTCTGAGCACTGTCATTATTTGCCAAAGTGGCTTCATTTGAAGCCGCCCTATAATTTGTAAGAAAACGTAAAATAATAATTAAATTGTTATTTTCGTTCCCGTATAGTGTATTTAAAATATTTCAATCAGTTTCCACGCGAAATTCAGTGGTTTTTTGTTCCGTGCCTCATAGGGGTTAAGTGTGAATGTTATCAAAGCGACATTAGGTTACGTAGCGTTGTCTTAATTCTTCCGGGGGATCTTGTCTACTTGTTCGAGAGTTGTAGCTAACTTCTTTAGAAATTCTGGAGATATAACGATTAAAATCTGCAAAGTTAAGACATTGTCATTAATTATGTCTTAGTGTTGTTCTGAGCAGACAGTTCCTCGACAATGAAGTCATACAAAAAGACGCACAAGTTCGTATCTGTCAGATCGCAAGTTCTGTACTGTCCAATGCGCTTTTCACTGAGGCAGAAAGGCTGCTGTAATGTTGTTCTGCTGGTAGCAGGCGAAGGCTGGCGCTCCGTATCACCTGTTGCCCGAACTGCAGAAAACGGGTCGCTTCTGAGAGCGTGCTCTGAAATATTGACGACTGTGGACCCCCGGCCGTCGCTGTCCGATCCGTGGTCTACTGCGGGTTCTAAGTCGATGTTATCGTCAATGTCCGCTGATCTGATATTGTCAACACAGTTTCGGCGACTATATCTGTTCAATATTTTTATCTAGTGTTCATTAGATGAACATTCTCAATTACGCTGCTAACAAACTGAAATTCACCAACACTAATTTGTGAAGGAAAGGAGTTATCGGACGCAGAGTGGCGTAAGCTATGAATTTCTTTTTGTCTATGGCGTCTTCAGTGTGATAGTAAACAGATGTTCCTTATTAAGCAATAGAAACCGGTAGCATGTCCTCTATGAATAGTTTTCGTAAAAATAAAGAAATAAAAAGAAATCATTACGAGTGCTCCACGGAAGAGTCATAGCAGCGCTGTTATTCTCCATGTACATAGCTTATATAATGAACAGCGAACGTGAATCTGATTTCTGATGCTGTATGTACGGAAGAGATGTAGCAGAGTGACTGCAGGAGGATACAAGATGACTTAGTCGAACAGTAGAAAACTCAAAAGTAATGCAGACGAGTTGAGAAGCAATCTTGTAACCTAATATGGAACTCCATGGCAGATTAAAACTGTGATCAGGACTGAGAGTCAAATAGGGATACTTTCTAAAGCTATATGTGTTAAATGAATGCTTACTTTTGATACATTTCAGACTTATTTTTCCCTATGTTGTTAACGCCAGGGCTTGTTTATGTTCGAGTACGGTGTTCTTGTTTCGCTGAAGGTAAAAGTGCGGGCGCTGGGATCGAGCAGTTGTGTTAGAAATTTGAAATATTCCAACATCTCAGTCGTTCTGGGGCATTTGAATAAATTCATCGACAAATTTGAAAGTTTGTGCTGGACCGGGATTCGAGACCGGATTTCCCGCTTCGGAGCAGCGGACACCATAACCAATTACAACGTCCAAATTCTAAACTTATAGCACACTACGATGGTAGTGTCACTTTCCCATTACATCTTCATCCTCGTAGGATATACTGTGTTCCCGCAAGGTATTTAACTTATTTATGTATTTGAACTAAAACTGTTAATTGCAGCCGCGGCGGATTAGCCTTGTGCACTGGGACGCCGTGTTGCGGTGTGCGCGTCCGTTCGCCGTCGGGTGTTCGAGTCCCGTTGGGTATTTGTATTGTCTTTAAGTTGGTTTACCTGAGTTATGTAGTTTGTAAGCTACGGACTAATGACCAAGCAGTTGAGTCCGATAGATTTTTACAAACATTGGTTTTTTTTCTGCCAATTGCCTGCTGGGGGCAAATATACAATTATTGATTGGTGTCTGTACTTTCGGACCTGTTCGAATGAACAGATACCATCTAAATTCAATTAGCGTTAGAGTGGTCGAAGAAGTGAGAGGTGGTTGTAATGGTTTCGAGAGAAGAGTTGCAGCGAGTCGGGTATGCCAAGGTTTTAGTAAAGGTAAGGTTATCAGTTTTCTTCTTGTTGCACATAGTACGTTGGATGTGTCATGTCAACCTGATATAGACAATACGGACCTTCGTTTAATTCAAATAATATTTACATATACATTCCTTATGTCAGATCATCACTAATGGTGGTCCCCATTTTTTTTCTTTTTATTTTTTAAATTTTTTTTTTTTTACATTTGTGAAATCAACACACGTTTGTTTGAAGAGTATCTGCCCTTGCCAATTAAGATAAGGAAATTTTCATATTTCATGATTAAACCTTGCTTACATTTAATGATTTCACAACCTTGTCGTAAATGACATTCAGACTGAAAGAAGGAATTTTCCTTTGAGTATGGGTGATTTTTGTTGTTGTTGCGAAATGTCTTAAAAGGTTGTAGGTCATAACACAGCCTTGCACATCGCTATTACTCATTACCTTTTTTTCTGAAAATCGTTTATAAAAACAGAGATGGCATACGTAGGCCTACGAGTCCGGCAGATACACAAAAAATAACAATAATAATAAATAAATAAACAAAAAAATCACGATGAGGAAAATAAAAGAATTTTAATTTGATCACAAGTCAAGAATCTTTTCATTAAGTGTGCGATGCAGATTTCGTTTGTAAGAAAACAGTGCTCATATTCTGTGAATTTGTTTCCATTTTTGTGAAATTTTAAATACGATTTACTTCGACAAATTGTCAGTCAAATTCGAATGGAAACATATTCAGATTACACCCTTAGTTTGACAAGTCGATTATGGGAAGAACCTTAACTGCAGTTACCAACATTTCCATCCTCAATTGAGGTTCGTCTGTCTGAATTAACAGTCTTATTAGACTCCAGTATTAGACACGTAACCACGTGAGACATCAGATACACACCATATATACTACCATCTTTATTATATACATGAAAATATGACAATCTCAATCTACCTTTTGCGAACAAGTGGTCACCGGCTGAACATCCCTAACAAGATTTACTGCCAGTCCTCACAGCTCTGCCTCGCTAGTACCTCGTCTTCTACCTTTAGACATCATTTCGCGTAGTGATCACAAAGTCAAGATAAGAGTAATTAGGGCTCGTACGGAGGCATATAGGCATTCCTTTTTTCTCCGTTCTGTTTGGGAGTGGAATAGGAAGGGAAATGCCTAGTAGTGGTACAGTGTACCCTCCGCCACGCACCTTACGGTGGATTGCGGAGAATGCAAGTAGATGTAGATGTAGATGTAGAAGTTCTCTTAAGCACTTCTATGAAGGCAAATAAGGCTTTGAGAACGGGATGCGAGTCCTTCTAGGGTTGCTCAACCGATAGATCACTAGATCACGAAAGACAGAGGTCCTGATTTCGACTCTTACAGCGGCAAACCTTTTTAATCTACCAAGATGTTACAGTCCTATAACGTTAGAACTCAGCATTAACATTGCGCTGCTTGCCTTTCACATTAATTAAAAACATTGCTGTAATGTTACAAAACGATCTGAAAAGTAACACTATAGGACGGTAGTGGGGAAAGCAAATATACTACACGATTTATTCAGGGGATTTCAGGAAAATTTAGTACATCTGTAAAGGAGGTCACTCATAGAATGCAGGTCCCACTCGGTTTTTAATACTACTCGACTGTTCCAGATCCGCTCCATATAGGAATAAGGGAAGTCTTCAAAGCAATTAACGGGTGGGCTCCTAGATTTGTTAACTGTTCGATGGAACAGTACGTGAATAGTACGGAAATGATTCATGATGACAAGTGGCGATTCCTCGGGGGAAAGATGACGTTATTTTGTCGGAATAATGTTAGAAAATTTAAGCGAACTGGTATTTGAAACTGACTGCAGAACCATTCTAATGCGTCCAAACTGCATCACACGTAGGGACCATGAGGACAGAGAAATGAGAACATTTACGGAGATAAGTCCGTTTTTCACCGTTCTTTTTACAAGGGAGAAAGGAAGAGAAACGACGAGTAGTGGTGCAAGGATGTCTCTGCCACACACCATATGGTGACTTACTGAGTAGATGCAGATGTAGATGTAGACGCTATTGATAAAATGTTCACTACACTGTCTGTGAATGCACGAGATGAGCTTCTGTAAATTTATGGATACCGTTTTCACTACACTCTTTCGTACTGGACATTACCATTAATTATCTATATCACAATACACTGCGAATTCTACTTAGCCAATACGGATACTATAACACAGAAAAACGTTTGAGGAATATAGAGCCGGCCGCGGTGGTCGAGGGGACTAAGGCGCTCCAGTCACGGTCTGCACGGCCACTACGGTCGGGGGTTCGAATCCCCCCTCGGGCATGGATATTTGTGCCGTCCTAGTTCGTAAGTAGTTTGTAAGTTTAGGGACTAATGACCCCGTAGTTAAGTCCCATAAGCTTAACAAACATTTGAACATTTGAGGAATATAGAAGATTGCAATTACTTTAGAAAGTGTCCTAGAAAATTTTCGAAAAGGTAAAATACAAGAGGCTGAAGATTTGTCAGCGTCGCAGTTAAGACATCTACGTAATTTGTCACACCGTCAGTTACAAGTGGCTGGTGCAATTTCTTATCTGTCGAAGGAATTCGACATTTTAAACAGTATATCGCGTTGCGTAAAATAAAACATTTTGATGTTGTTTATTGTGGTCTTCAGTCCGCAACTCGCAACGCTACCCTGTCCTGTGCAAGTCTCTTCATCTGAGAATGCGTTCTGCAACCTACATTCATTTGCATCTGCTTAATGTATTCGTCCCTCGGTCTCCCTCTACGATTCTTACCCCACACACTTCCGTCTAAAGCTAAGCTGACGATTCCTTGATGTCTCAGAATGTGTCCCACCAACCAATCGCTTTTCTTAGTCAGCATTCGCCACAGACTCCTTTTCTCCCCAGTTTTGTTGAGAACCTCCTCATTAGTTATGTGATCTACAATCTAATTTTCATCATTCTTCTGTAGCATCACATTTCAAAAGCTTCTATCATATTTTTGTCTGCACTCCTTTTCGTCCATGATTCACTCCCATACAATGCTGCACTCATACGAATGCTTTCAGAAAGGACTTCCTAACATTTAAATTCATATTGGATGTCAACAAATTTCGCTTCTTTAGAAATGGTTTTCTTCCCATGGCCACTCTGCATTTTATATCTTCTCTACTTCGGCCATCAGAAATTATTTTGATACCCAAATAACAAAAGTCATCCACTACTTTTATTGTCTCATTACCTAATCTGATTCCTCCAGCATCTCCTGACTTTCTGACGCTACATTGCAATATCCTTGTTTTACTCTTGTTGATATTCATCTTATACCCTCTTTTCAAGACACTGTCCATTCTGTTCAATTGCTCTTCCAGGTGCTCTGCAGTCTCTGACAAAATTACTATTTCATCGGCAAACTGCAAAGATTTTATTTCTTCTCACTTAACTTAAATTCCTGCTACAACCCTATCTTACTCCCATCACAACCTCTGCTTCCCTTTCTTGCCCTTCAACTCTAATAAACGCTGTTTCGTTTTTTATAGGTTGAATGTAAGTTTTCGCTCCCTATGTTTTACCCCTGCTACCTTCATAATTTGGAAGGGTGTATTCCAGTTGACATTGTCGAAAGTTTTTGATGCAATGGTAAATTCAACCATACGTTACAGGTTATATCAGTGATAGGGACAATGTGTGACAATATAAAAGAGTCTTGTATTAATCTGTGACTCATCTGGCTGGGATCTAATTTAAGTAGGTGTTCCATAAGGTAGTATATTAGGGTGCTTGCAGCATGTGATGCATCTTATTGCCTTTTCATATGAAAAATAACTAGACTCCAAAATTGTTTTATATGCACATGATACCTACATTACAATAAATAAAAAAATCTAGACCAGTTTTTAAATATTTGTTAAAGAAATTTATATGTATACTAATAAATAATTCATAGTTTTTATTATACTTCAAAATTAACACTGTAAACGGTTCACATCTTTCAACACGCTGTATCTAATTTCATAAGCAAAATATTATAAACTGATAGAAGAGGTTGATTGTGTCAAATTCTTATCAATTACATTGAATTATACATACACAGGGAGAAGCATAATCCGTAATTGCTTAATGGTACAAGAAACATTATCTGAAATACAAAGCTTGTAATACATAAGTGACAGAAACAAACACATCTCTCAGAAGTTCTCAAACTTCTTAAAAGTCAGACAATGAACCTAGTTATCACATTTAAATACGAATTAGCTATGTTACTTTCCCAGTATATTTTTCAACGTTTTTTGGCAAATATTTAAGTTTAGATATGAAAGAATATACATTAAACTAGTTCTCTGTACAGTCACCGTGCAAATTTGAACATTCGTCATATATGTCGAGTTTTTGTATTCTTGCGTCATATTCCTCAGCCGTCAGTGAATTAAAATACTTGTTCACGCAGTCTTTCAGTTATTCATCGTTTTCGAACTTTTCCGGAGCTACGTGTGAGCTATTGGGTGGATTTGAAAGTTTCCCACTTGAATTGTTGCAAAAGTTGCTGTGTCATCACAGCCATATGAGGCCTGACCCTGACGTGGAGGAGAATGACCTCACTACACCACAGACCTCACCGTCTGTTTTCATTCGAGCTCTGTAATATCGTCAATGTTGAATAATATGCGTCAGCATTGATTGTGTCTGCATGGGCCACGAAATCAATCAGGAGTACGCCTCGCCGCACGCAGAAACGGTAGCCAAGAATTTTCATAGTAATGTTTTGGAAAAAAAAATTGTTTGTTCTGTGAACTAACATGATGCCACTCCATTAACTGTCGTTTAGTCACATCTGTTGAATACGAAACCCCTGTTTCATTACCATTGACTATGCCACTCAATAAAGAGTCACTTTCAAAAGAATAACATTCCAAACGTGTCAATGCTCCATCATACTCTTGGTTTAGTCCTTATCAGTAAGCATGCGAGAGACAGAGCTTGTAGAAATTTTCGAAAAATGCAAATGGTCTTTAACATTTTCATGAATAAGTGTTCATGAAACATTAATGAAATGTTAACAAATTTCATCACTTGTAACGTGGGTATCGTTCTTCACGTATTCGTCAGTTGAACGAAGCAGTTCGTCAGTAATCGCAGTTGGCCGTCCAGAACGCTCGTCATTATGGGTGTTAAGTCATAGGTATGAAGACATGGTTGTTGAAGTTACGTCACCAGGGCCGAACAGACGACTCATCAATAATATTGCTTCCATACTCATCCTACAATTGATGATAAATATCGATTGATCGTATATTTCATCCGTTGAGAAACCTGTTCACACCCCCTAAATTCCGAGTGGCTGCATTCTCTATTTTTAAACACCATAAACACTACTACAGTCAAAGCAAACAAACAACGGAAAGCGTCAGATCCTATCCGATCGTTACTCTACTCAGTAGTGCTTCATACAACGCAAAATTTCAATTTTTAAGTTGTTCAGGTCCCAAGAATTCCACGTCGTTAATATTGTATTGTCGTGGCATATTATCATCTTTCCTCACTAGATGGCACTCATGGGACGTAAACAAACCTGTTCAAAAATGTTCAAATGTTTGTAAAGCTTATGGGACTTAACTACGGGGTCATCAGTCCCTAAACTTACAAACTACTTATGAACTACGTACGAACTAGGACGGCACAAATATCCATGCCCGAGGGGGGATTCGAACCCCCGACCGTAGCGGCCGTGCTGACCGTGACTGGAGCGCCTCAGTCACCTCGGCCACCGCGGCCGGCAACAAACCTGTAAACGCGGTTACCGGTGGGAAACGGGCATGAAGATATACACGAAATAGCAAAGAGTAAACTTTCGATAGTTCACACTGTAAATATCGATAATAAGTTGTATTTCAGATATAAAAATATTATTATTGATCACGAATCGAATCCGCGACTTTGGGTTTGTAATATGGCATATTCCCACACAGCTCGGGAACAAATATTTATTTTTATGTTTATAACAAGTTTGTTTTTACCTATTAAACGTTTTGAATTGTTCTACAGCCACGAGAATCTATTCATTTAGCTCCGTGGAAGATTCATTAGCATATCTCTTTAAAATCTCCTTTTGCTGAAACCCTTAAAAACGAATTTGTTTTGGGTATGGAAGAAAATGTATACCTGTTTAATTTTATAAATTCAAAATTACTTTTTTTTATTTTTAGTCGGTGTGAAATAGAGGATTGTTTGTATTTATAGTGGGCATGACGAAATGTTTAATGTTTGTTCGTAAAAGAGCGTAATATATAGATTTGTTTTCATTCTACCTAATATTTCATCCCTACGGTGATAAGGCGCTAGCAGGAGGGGCAGCGAAGAGGCGTTCGCGCTGAATTACAATGTTGCTCCTGGCGGCGGAGAGCGTGCATCCATCCCTGAATCTACGTTGGGTATCTCTGTATATGCAACTTATCAAGGTAGACTGAAGTTAACCCAGTGCCTAAATTTTAAAACTTTAGTTGCCGGAATGAGCCCTTTCAACCATCGTTCACTCCAGCCAAAGAAAAAGACTTGTGATAAAACTTAAAATGAGTAATCATTTTTAGAAAGTACAATTATGAAATTCAGGTTTTTAAACCGTAAGATCTTATAATTAAAAGGATAAAACTACAAGGTTCAATAATAATAATAATAAAAACAAGTGCTACCGCGTGCCGCCGTACCGGTGTTACTTTGGTCCCTAGTTTTGCTTCTACATGTTGACACAAGTTGGTAGTCTTCGTGACTATCACATCATGTTTTCATTTGCTGCCAACTGCAACTTTCTAACAGATGCTTTGCAGGTGCTCTGTGAATGTTTCTTCAGTATTAATGAACGAGGTGTTTAACCGTTAATGACTATGACTGGATCTCGTACAATTTCTGTTTACTAACTCATGGAAACTTTAATTGCATGTGCCTTTTCTACCATAGCAGCTGATCATTGTGTCTCGCCTAAGTTAATAACAATGTACGACTTTCATGAAATATAGATAAGAACCTTCCATACAAAATCAGCTTTCATATAAGAATAGTATTTTAAAATCGGATCTCCGTTCGTGAGTCATGTTGAAGTAGACATACTTACGGGTCACCACCGTTCTGCATTGGGAGTTAAAAATTGCCCCCTGTGGGAGCTCTCCTCTACCGAATAGGTAACAGACGATAATTATGCCGTGGTCTACTGGATTTATTATGGAAACCCAACGTTTCGTCCCCAACTGCGGAGGACATTTTCAAGGTGGATCGTGGCACTTTTTAATGTCCTATGCACACCCTGACTCGCCAATGACTGAAGCTAAACTCCGTTTACGAGGGCTCGCGCGCAGAGGGAAGACATCAGATGTTTTTGACATGCGCGCGCAATTCGCCGTGGCCGATTGCCGCTGTCCGTTAATACCGTCCCAAGGTTAATAAATATAAGGTTGGGCAGTAAGCGCTCTGCTCTGCCATTGGCTGGCACTGTGACGTCACTGTGGGACTGCGCGCTACCAAACGGCCTGCACAGGCTTCGTCCGGTATGGCACGGAATGTGCACGGAATGTGCATTTATATTGTTTCTGCCTTAAATACAAAGTGCTATTCTGCTGTAAAGTATTGCAGTTAAGAGTGCTGGATCATATTCTATCGTAGATTTACGCGGTAGGTTTCAGTAACATATCAAATCGCCAACGTATAGGCAATTCCTTTAATATGAACTGCTGACTTTAAAAGAACAGGAATGTTTCAAATACTCAAACACTTTTTTCCGTGGCAAATTAAGCATCTCCGACTGTAAATCCCTTACATAGTAGGTTTCATTGAAATGCCGGGAGCATATTCGGGAATGTGCAACATTTACATTGTCCTTCCTGTAGCACTTGGAGAGGCACACTTTCTTTAACGTTTCATCTCGAGGAAAAGAAGGAAACTTTATTTCAGTTCCCTTTGTGTTCCTGCTGTCAGAATTACAACCCGTAATAACACAGCCTGGCATTGTATAAATAATAACAGAAGTATTTCAAAGAATTATAGCAGAAATTATAACACGCCCGACAAGCACTCGGGAAATCAATGTACTTTCCACTATGAACTTTTTACTTCCAAACTGTGAAGTGGGAAAAAAATCTATTTGACCCTTTCCTTCCCAATGTTGTTCCTCGATACAACGTATTAAAAGCCGATTTTGCGTATCAATCATTAAAGTCTCATTGTTGTTGATGAATAACATGCTGCAAGAAACACCATTTTGTCGCTTGGTACGGCGTGTAGCCACTTGTGAGGCATTAATTTGTCCGTCTTGTAGTTCGTGCTACATAGCCGTCTGTACGTGGTTGTGATTAGGAGCGCGAGTGTGGTTCATGTTATTTTATTTGAGCAGTGAATTGTCATTGGTGCTGTGGCGAAGATTATATTAGCATTATTGATCTGACAGTGTTAACCACCAACAAAATAACATCCCAAGTAATAAAATACGTCGATACAAACGTCTGTGTTGTGCATGACATAAAAAATCAATAGTGCGACCAAAATTTTTAAAACACGTATTTGATCTTTACTGCACTGTATTAATACAGATAACACTGAATTTTAATTTTTCCAAAGCTGAATTCATAACGTGGGAATGAGAGGGTTAAGAAAATACAGCAGAAATGGTAACATGCACACGCACCACACGAGTTAGCAACCAACTCTGCATATAGTTTGGCTCCCAAGTGTCCCACAGTCACGTCATGCGCAGAACGGCGAAAACGCGTTTCCTACTGCGCATCGCTTACTGCGCTTCCCTGATACCGTCCCATGGTGGAAGACTGTTACATTTCGTCTTCAAAACCAGAAACCAGATTTCATTTAGTTTCACGCCCTCCTCCATCCTATTGAAACTATTGAAGTGTTTTACAATTTTTATAGTCTCTATGTACAGCCTTTCGTGGTATCCATTTGTGGCTGCTAAAACCTGAGTTTTATCAAATTGAATAAGGTGGTCCGCTGGTTGAGAAACATGTTCAGCAACAGCTGATTTGTCAATCTCTCTCCTACAGTTCTCCTTGCGCTCATGTAGTCATCTAGTCATCTAGTCTAGATGAGCACAAGGGGAACTGTAGAAGGGGAGAGATTGGCAGATCAGCTGTTGCTGAACATGTTTTATTCAATTTGATAAGATTCAGGTTTTAGCAGCCACAAATGGATACCACGAAAGACTGTACAGAGAGGCTATAGATGTAAAACAACCCAATAATTAAATAGGATGGAGGAGGGCGTGAAACTAAATGAAACCTGGTTTCCGGTTTTGAAGAAGAAATGAAACACTTTCACCACGGGACGATATTAACGGACGGCGGCAATCAGCAACGACGAATTACGCGCACATGTCAAAAACACCTGACGTCACACCTCTGCGCACGAGCCCTCGTAAACGGAGTTTAGCTTCAGTCAGTAGCGAGCCAGGGTGTGCATCGGACATTCAGAAGTGCCACGATCCCCCTTGAAAATGTCCTCCGCCTTTGGGGACGAAAGGTTGGGTTTCCATAATAAAACCAGTAGACCACGGCATAATACTCCGGAAAGTTTTAGTTTACCGTACACGTAATTTCCAATAACTAGACTTACCAGTCTGTCATAAATATTCACGTACAGTAACTAGCTTGTTACAGTGGCAACAATAAGTTATATAACGGACGATCCAGAATTTATTACAAGTAATGGCACAAAACTGAGGTATTCAATTTATGGAGACAGTGCTAGAAAACACGGAACCTATTTGCTTCTTCACAAAAATTGTGAAAGACAAGCAAAAAGAAGGCTATAAGATTTTTTTTTCTATTTTTATTCGAGACTTCAGAATTACGAATTAGGGCAATAAAAATATAATATCTCGAGACGATCATGCGGAAGTGTCAATTAGAACGTAATGACGAGTAACATTTGTAGAACTAATGAAGGATTTATTGACTTTTTTGTCTTTTACGAATTTTTTTGCGACACAGGTGAACAGATATCAGGTGTTATTTTGCATTCTGCAACGATGCGCAACATACTCTTCATTGTAGGGTTATGAAGCAATGACTTTTCCTTTTGTTTATTCTTTTCATTGCAGATATTAACTACTCGCTAGAGTACATTGTACTAAGTGGGCTTGCTCTAAAGTAGCAGCAAGCGAGGCGGCGCAGTGGTAACGCACTGGACTCGCATTCGGGAGGACGGTGGTTCAAATCCACCTCCAGCCATCCTGATTTAGGTTTTCCGTGATTTCACTAAATCACTTCAGGCAAATGCTGGGATGGTTCCTGTAAAAGGGCACGGCCGATTTCCTTCCACATCATTACCCAAACAATCCGAGCATAATCTCCGTCTTTTATTACCACACTGTTGACGGGACGTTAAAGTCTAAGCTTCCTGCCTTCCTTCTAAAGTAGCAGGCACTGGGGTTTCGCTACTAGACATTTTTATTGCTGTGACAACTACAGATTAGTGAGAACTAAACGAAGGCGCCTGTTCGCTTTTGGCCGCCGAGTAGCGTGCGTGACGTGAGCTTCCCCCACTACCGCAGCTCCGAGCTGGGGTAGTGTATGTTTGTATAGTCTATGGGACTTAACTACGGGGTCATCAGTCCTGGGGCAGTGAGCACTCATGTGCGCTCCTGCTCGCGGAGCAACCTGTTGGAACATGCTGTCTTAAACTATTGTGAACTGACACTATCGACATCGCACAGCAACAGTAATAACGATACAAGCGGGCGATTAACGCGCAAGGTATGCCACGAGTCGGCGGGCATGCGTGTTTTGTCCTTGGCGCGGCTTTCAAATATTTACGGCGAATCGGACCATACTTTTGGACTAACCCTCGTATATCAATGGAACGAACAGCTAATCTAATCTCATCTAATCTCATTCGCGCTAAATGGACCTTTAAAATCTATGGCTTCGAGTCGAGGCTGTCCCCCTGCGATACTCGCAGACACCTGCCGCAGTCACTTGTCGGCAGCGGGCGCGCGCGCCTGACAACAGGTTCCTCGGCAGGCCGCGCGTTGGCCCGGCGCTGCTGCCCCCGCGGCCGCTGACGGCCGGTCCTCGCGGCCGGCCAATAATTCATGGGACACCGCACGGCACTCCGCCGCTGTCCGCGCGCCCTCAATGTTTCAACAGCGCCGCCACGGCGCCAGTTGTTCCGATTGCCGCCGCTGGGAGCGCGCGCATCCACCTGCTGGATAATGCAGCAGCGCCGGCCAGGTGGCAGTTTCGCTAACCGCGCTGCCATATCGAGTGGAACGGACCCAAATTTAACTCCGTTTTCGCTATCGATGGTTAAATGTCATCGGCTACAGCGCGTCGACTTCCGCGGGAGCTGTTCGTTAATGTTGGAGAGCTACTGCTTAGCATGTCACACCGCACTATGCAGGCTGGGATATCAATTGCTTCAATGCATTGATTCCCTGTGCTATGTTTGTAAATTATCGGTTGTTAATCCATTCATATCATTGTAGATGTTTCCTTGCCGTAGCGGGTAGTCTACATACACATTCAGTTATTTACTCTGCAAATTACATTTAGGTTTTACAGAAGAGCTTTAGCCCTCTGGCGGCAGCGACAATTATTATAACTTCAACAGTATCTGGGTTCAGATTTGCTACCACTGTGTACTTAGTGTTACAAACCTAATACATAGTTAAAAAGTGATCGTACTGACAAAAATAGTTTAATGTACAGGTAGAAATATCACATTTGTTGATATCTGAATTGGTGTATCAATTACCCACGGTGTAAAATATAACAAATGTAACATTGTTCCGAAATTAGACAATAATCATGTATCATAGACCCAGCAGTACTATCACTTCCTCATTAGTTAGTTCCCTACAGTACCTGTCTCTTGAGTAATTAGTGTCAGATTTTTTCTGTGTTAGCTATGTGGAAGTTAGTACACGTAACCACCTCATCCATCATATTATCATTAATGAAAGAGCTTGCGTCTCAGACCTCACGCCCCTCGCATTCCCTTTTGAACCAGAGAAGATTTTTATATATTTTTTTAGTGTTTTGGAGTATGCTTGCTGTGGCGTTTAACTCCACAGAGTGGTACTGTCTCCATTATCAAGAGTCATTGCGTCTGAAATCCTGTTCGGGATCGGAACTACGATTTGCATTGATTAATAGTACCCTGTTAACGATCTGATGAGGAATCCAGACAAAAATCTCTAAGATCTTCATTACTTGTCGAAAAAAGTCTACTTCCTCATCTGTTAGAGCGATACCACGTATACGAGACCTGAAGAGTAAATTATGTAATACAATAACATTCATTATCGCATTGTGTAAAGCTTAAAATCGGTTAAAATTAGAATTACGGAAACTGCAGCGTGGCTATTCAGGAGAAACTAGAGGACAATTTATCGAGAGTTAAACTTCTATTTACGAAATAAATTTAAATTTTTGAGCATTCTAACATATAGGGTAAAACTGATACAGTAAATATTTTCTAAAAACTGCCACAAATCCATTTGCAAGTAAAAACTAGACGTAACAGAAAAAAATTAAAATCTACTTACATGACAGGCAGCGCGGTGGCAAATCTGCTACCAGTGATGCACTCCACAACTAACGTTTTTTTGGGTGGACACAGCCGTGCACTAGAAACTCAGAACCTATACTTACATCATTGTTAAGGCATAATTCAGCAATAGCTAAACCAGAAATACGGCATCTCCATTATTGCGACAACAGTGAGTAGTAATAAAAAAAAAATTAAAAAAAGAGAGAGAGAGAGAGAGACAGACAGACAGAGAGAAAGAGGTGGTAGCATATTTGCACCAGCGCTGCCGCTCGAGGGTTAATATGATAATGCGTCGTTCTCTAATAGCTCGGGCAAATAAGGAACACCTACATCTTTCAGTTTTCGTTATCACGATGATCATGTCTCCCTTTTTGTGGTGGGTGCAAAAAAAATATGTTCGCATTCGCAAGAGAAAGTTTGTGAAAGAAATTTCCCAAATGGGTCCCGCCGCAACGAATAATTCAATTCATTTATTGATCCTCACCCCAAATCGTGCATAATTTCTGTGATGCTCTCTCCCCTTTAGCGCGACAATACAAAATGATCTATCCTGCTCTGACCTTGCTCTGTATTCTCCGCCAGCCCCGTCTGGCGAGGATCCCACAATGTGCAGCAGTACTCCAAAATATGGCCAATAACTGTACTGTAGGCAGTTTCTTAGTAGAACTGTATTCTGCCCATGAAACGTTGCCTTTGGTTCAGTTTTCCCTCGATACAGTCTATGTGTACTTTTAAACAGAAGTTATTCTTAATCGTAATTCCTAGATATTTAGATCAATTTACGACCTTTAGATTCGACTGATTTCTTTTACTGCTCATATGGTTAACTTCAAATTTCTTTCTATTATTAAGGTAAAATGCCAATATAGATATCTCATCTAAATCTTTAATACTTGATTTTGATCTTCTGGTGACTTTTTACAAACAGATTAACGTCAGCATCATCCGCGAACAGTCTAATATAGCTGCTCAAATTCTCTCTTAAGTTATTTATAAAGACAAGGAGCAGTAGGTGCCCTACAACACTTTCTATGCGGAATACCAGGAATCACTTTTACTACATGACTTTCCGACAATTACTACGTAATGAGTTCTTTGTGACAGGAAATTATGGATCGAATAGCACAACTCAGACGAAATTGCACATGGACGTAGAGCCGCGTGTGAGTGTCGAAATTTCCGGAAATTTAGAAATATGGAATAAACTTTAGATCCCTTTCCGCTAGCGCTCATCACTTTATTTAAGTAAAGAATTAGCTGTGTTTCACAAAAGCGATACTTTCTGAATTCCTGTTGACCATGGCTCAAAAAGAGTACTCTTCAAGGTAGATGATAATGTTCGAAAGAAGTACATGTTACAAAATCCTGCTTTAAACCGTCATTAACGACACAGGCCTGTAGTTTTGCGGATCACTTCTATTGCCTTTCTTGAATATTGAAGTGACCTGTGCACCTAGCCAGTCATTGCCTACAGATCTGTCGCTATCATATTACTATAGGTATGGGCTGATCATCTTGTGATGGTGCAACTAGTCTTCCGTGCTTGCTGTATTACATTTGTGGTTAAATCCACCTCATGCAAGACACCTTCTTGTGTTTTAACTCTCAAATATGTTTCGGCACTTATTGTGCCATATTCAGAAAAATCCAGTCCCCTATTCTAAAATGATTACCCAGCCTTCACAAACCCAATATCCCAGTACGCCCACTGATTAACTTCATCAATGTGCCAACCTACTATGTAGCAAAACACACACACACACACACACACACACACATTATAACAAACAATATGCAAGTACACAGAAAACAGAACCCTACAGAACGCAAGTGACCTAATAAACAAAATTAGAAATGAAAGCATACCACCTACAGTAACATTAATATCATTTGACATAATTTCCATGTACACAAACCTCCCAACAGCAGTAACTATCACCATAATAGAAATACACTTGCAATTAAAGAAAACGTGTCAGCGACAAACATACAGGAAACAACAACAATACTGAAACTCATCACTTAACAAATTTAATCCAGTTTCAACAAAAAATGTTACTCTCAAGAGGAAGGATTACCAATGGGATCTCCAATCAGTGGTCTTTTAGCAGACTTCTTCATGAACCACATAGAAAACGAAATATTAAAAGAAATATCAAAACAGTACAAAATAATATGATGGTACTGATATGTAGATGCTATGATGTGCCAGATAGGTTAACCACATTGCCATATAAAGGCTCTCAGAATGACATGAACACCTTACACCCACAAATACAGTTCATTATTGAAACACAGACAGACGGAAAACCAAACTTCTTAGATCTCACGTTACATAACATGAATTCACAATCTACGAGAAGCCCACAATGACAAGCACTATAATTCACAACCAATCCAATTATCCAATTATCGAGAAGTAGGCAAGCTTTAGATTTTTACTACGCCGATTAATCAGAACACCGATGACCAAACGAGACGACAGAGAAGAACTGGACACAATGAAACAAATTGAACAAGAAAATGGGTATGACACAAAAATAGTGGACAGAATACACAGAAGTTAGAAACAAAGGTAGCATATAGTATTCAAAAATCCACACACAGAGATGGTACGCTGCACACAACAAACCAACAAACAGCAAATAACGAACGGCACATTATGACTTACAACAACAAAAACACACACAGAGTGGGCAACATACTTAAGAAACAAAGGCTGAACACAGGATACAGAACCAACAACACAATACAGCGTAGACTAGGGAAACATGCCATACTGACTAGTACAGCCAATTACAAATATCTCAGAATACTTGCAATAACTGCCAATGATTGGGGGTGGGTCAGACAAGCAGACATTCGAAAACACGATACACTAAACACCTCAGAGCACTAAAAAGTAGCAGCTGTCACTCAAGGTTTGCTGAATATTTAGTAAAACAGAATCATTCCTCAACAAACACAGAAACTGCCCAACAAATTCTAAAAGCCAGCAACTGATTATTCCAAACACTAACAATAGAGGAAAAGTATCACATCCAGAAAACAATAGCAAAAGGTAAGAAAGTACTTAACGAATATACATCACTAATTGACGTTATAATGGTAAGGAATAGATTTAGAAACCAGGTTTTAAACTGTAAGACATATCGTGGGGCAGATATAGACTCTGACCATAACTTATTAGTAATGAACAGCAGATTAAAACTCAAGAGACTGCAGGAGATAAAACCTGGACAAATTGAAGGAACCAGAGGTGGTTCAGAGTTTCAGAAGGAGCACTAGGCAAGGATTGGCTGAAACGGGGAATGTAACACTGTAGAAGATGAATGGATAGCTCTGAGAGATAGAATTGTGAAGGCCGCAGAGGACCATATAGACAGAAGGACAAGGCATAATAAAAATCGTTGGATAACACAGGATATACTGAACTTAATTGATGAGAGGAGAAAATATAATAATTCAGCAAGTGAAGGAGGTAAAAGGGACTAGAAACGTTAAAAAATGGCTAAGCAGGGGTGTCAGAGGACAAATGCAGATTCGTAGAAGATTGTATAACTAGGGGAAAGATAGATGACGCCTAAAGGAAAATAAAAAGGATATCTGGAGACAAGAAAAGCAGCTGCATGAATATTAAGAACTCAGACGGAAAACCAGTACTAAGCAAAGAGGGGAAAGCTGAATTCTGATAGGAATATAATTTAGAGGGCCTATACAAAGGAAATAAACTTTTGAAGGACGAACGAAGAGGATATAGGACATACGATACTGCGAGAAAAATCTGACAGAGAGCTGAGAGATTTAAGTCGAAACAAGGCCCCTGAAATAGATCATATTCCGTGTGAACTGCTGATATCATTAGGAGAGCCAATCATGAAGAAATTATTCCATCTGGTGTGCAAGATGTATGAGACAGGGGAAATACCCTCCGACTTCAAGACGAATATAGTAATTTAAATTCCAAATAAAGCAAGTGCAGACAAGTTTGACAATAACAATCAGTTTAATAAGTCGTGGTTGCAAGATACTAACAAGAATGTTTTACAGACGAATGGAAAAACTTACGGAATCCAACCTTGGGGAGGATACATTTGGATTTAAGAGAAATGTAGGAACAGGAGATGCAATACTCACATTACGACTTATAAGATAGGCTAAGGAAAGGCAAACCTACGTTTTTAGCATTTGTGGATTTGCAGAAAGCTTTTGACAATGTCGACTGGCATAAACTCTTTCAAATTGTGAAGGTAAAATATAGGGAGCGAAGAGCTTTATTCTATTTATACAAAAACCAGACAGCTGTTATTAAAGGGCATGAAAGAGACGCCGGCCGCTGTGGCCGAGGGGACTGAGGCGCTCCAGTCACGGTCTGCACGGCCACTACGGTCGGGGGTTCGAATCCCTCGGGCATGGATATTTGTGCCGTCCTAGTTCGTAAGTAGTTCATAAGTAGTTTGTAAGTTTAGGGACTGATGACCCCGTAGTTAAGTCCCGTAAGCTTAACAAACATTTGAACATTTTGAACATGAAAGAGAAGCAGAGGTTGGGAAGGGAGTAAGACAGGGTTGTAGCCTTTCCTGAATGTTGTTCAATGTGCATATTGAGCAAGCAGTGAAGGAATGCAAGCAGAAATTTGGAGAGGGAATTAAAGTTCAGGGAGAAGAAATAAAAAGTTAGCGGTTTGCCGATGACATAGTAATTCTGTCAAATACCGTAAAGGATCTGGAAGAGTAACTGAATGGAATGGACAGTGTCTTCAGAGGAGAGTATAAGATGAACATCTACAAGTGTAAAACAAGTATAATGGAACGTAGCTTCAGAAAGTCAGACGATGCTGAATCTATTAGATTAGGTAATGAGATAATAAATGTAGTAGACGAGTTTTATTCTTTGGGTAGCAAGGTAACTTTCTATGGTCGAAGTAAAGGTGATATAAAATGCAGAATAGCGTTTCTGAAGAAGCGAAATTTGTTGACATCCAATATGAATTTAAATGTTAGGAAGTCCTTTCTGAAAAAATTTGTCTGGAGTGTAGCATTGTATGGGAGTGAAACGTGAACGATAAGGAGTTCAGACAAAAAGACGACAGAAGCTTTTGAAATGTGATGCTACAGACGATTGATGAAAATTAGACGGGTAGATCACGTAACTAATGAGGAGGTGTTTAACCAAACTGGGGAGAAAAAGAGTTTCTGGCGTATCCTGATTAAGACATGGACTGGTGGGACACATTCCGAGACATCTAAGAATCGTCAACATAGCATTAGAGAGACGTGTGTGGGGGAAAAATCGTAGAGGGAGACCGAGGGAAGAATACAGCAAGCAGATTCAAAAGGGTGTATGTTGCCTAACTTACTCTCAGATGAAGAGACTTGCACAGGACAGGATAGAGTGGAGAGCTGCATGAAACCAGTCTGCGGGCTGAAGACCACAACAACAACAACAACACCATGCTACAAAACCCCGTTTGAAACCATAACAGAAATATATAAATAAAATGGAAGACCTATGCGAATACTTCGCACCGTTAGTGGAATGGCAAAAAAGTTGAGAATAAATTTAAGTGTCCACCCATAGCTTTCTTCACAATCAATGAATGCAAGTATTTAAAAGCGCAATGAAGGAGCTTCATCTGATGAGTGTTGTTAGGTCAGAAAGAACTGCGTACCTTAATTAGACGCGAATATATCATAAAACGAATCGATTAAAAGATTCAGTGGAAGGACTGAAGGATGCTGTGTTTTTATTCCATATTATGATACCTTGATCTTCTTGGAAGCAGCTTTCTGCTGAGTGAGTTCTCATGAGAGAATGCTCGTGGCTAAAATAAACACTTGCTTTATAGGCCTAATAGGTACCGGTCGGCCGCCGTATTTTCCTCCGACGAAAGGCGTCAACGGTTGCATCATGGATGGGACGTGGTAAGTGCCCCGCACTCCCGGCAGTTTTCTTGGTCGGAGCCAATACTTTTCAATCAAGTAGATTGCCTTACTGGCTTCACAAGGTTTGATTGAATCCTGCCTTGTCAACAACCTCGACATACCTGACGTACCTCGACATACCTGACCCTTCCTGATCCTGGCTAATCTCGACAGTGTTTAACTTGTTTGACGGCTGTTGGCCTAATACTCCTGGCTACTCCTGTAACTTTTGTTATACGATTATGCTGTCGCAGAATTAACAGCCAGTTGCGCAGTTTCATCCCCGATAGTGCAGTAAGCTTTGTCGTGTAGCCCCAGTCTTTGTCATCGTATTCATAGCGCTTCATTCTTTAGTATTATTCACCTCCAAGGATTCACCTCAATTCTCTGTTTGAAACTAAGTAGTGGATGAGTTATACTTTGTTCCCAATATTGTTCTAACACTAGAGCAAGATGACTATGTGCCAAACAATACAGCATTGTCTGTTATTTCTTCCCATTTTTGTAACAAATTGTTCGAATTGTCAACGTACTTGTTTGTTTCAACTTTGCTGTCTGCCGTTAGATTTGCAGGTGAGAATTACGGTATTTGTCAACAGAGTAACGGTGACAGGAAGTAAAACTAATTCTTTCAGTACCTATGGACATCTGCACATTTTACTCTTTCTGGACTGTTAAAAATATGCATTTTACATTAGCAATAAATGTGAATTGGGCAAATCGTGTATGGTCTATGTAACTTTCTATTCCCATACCTACACTTACAATGTGTTTAAAGAGGAATGGCAAACATTTTTGGAGGTCTAATGTGTTCGGCGTTTTTAACAAACATTCACGCTTAAGTAGAGTATCTCCATTCTGTACCTATGGTGTGTGGGACTGCAGCAGGTAGATGAATTGTAATGTTATAAAGGCTACGATGTTGACTGAAACTGGGGAAAGTAATACAGTAGAAGAATAATGCGTAAATTTGAGATGTACGTTAAGTGCAAAAGAAGCAAACAAAAGAGAGTAAAGCTGACAAAAAATGAATTTGGCAGGAAGTGCAGATTTGGTTGAGCAGGAGTGGCTAGAAGACAAATTCAATTCCGCAGAAGAATGTATAAGTAGGGGAAATACAGATACTGCCTCAGAAAAATTAAAACATTCTTTTGGAGGCAAGAAAAATAGCTACATCAATAGCAAGAGGTTAGGTGAGTAACTACTGGTAAACAAAGAGGTGAAAGCTAAGTGGAAGGAATATACAGAGCTCTTACACAATTGAAATCAACTGAAGGCAGTATTGTAGATATGGAAGCTGAGATAGGAAGGTATGATATTGCGAGAAGAATTTGACTTAATACTGAATTATTTTGGTAGAAACAAGGCCCCTGAAGTAGAAGACGTTCTCTCTGAACTGCTGATACCGCTTGGAGAAGGACTCATGGAGAAACCGTTCCGACTTCTCTTCACGATGTATGAGAGAGGGGAAATATCCTCTGACTTGAAGAAGGATATAATAATCCCAATTCCAAAGAAAGCTAACGTAAAAAAGTATCAAAATTACAGGACTATCAGTTTAATAAGTCATGGTTACACAATAAGAACACCAGTTATTTACAGGAAGTATTTACGCATACATAGAAAAACTGGGCAGAAGAGGAGTAGGTGAACAGGGGGAACAAGGAGATGAACACAGAGGAAATGATAGAGAGCCGAGGGAAGAAAGGACAGATGCATTGAGGGGGGGCAGGAAGAAAAGGTGAAGGAGGAGTGTGACATGGACAGATAACAAGGGGTAGAGGAAACACGAGATGTAGAGAGAGAGAGAAAGGGAGAAATAGAGAGGAGAGAATATGTACTGACAGAAGCTTGTAATGAATAAACACACGGGAATCGTCGACTGCTGAAGTGAGTAAAATAATAATAATAATAATAAAATGAGGAAATAATATAAGTACAAACATACAACAAACCATGTCACTGCCGCGCAGAACCTATACACCCGAGAGAGAAAGAGAGAGAGAGAGAGAGAGAAAAGACGTATCAGCAACCGATTAGTCACTGTTCGGTTCCCGTCTGGTACGCTATTTTTTCCATTTTCTGTTACTGTATGACGCCGTATCATTTAATCTTCCACGAGTTTGGTGACTAATCTGGGGATTGGAACCCTATTAATCGTCAGTATTTAATTTTGTTTGTTTTTGCCTTAAATTAATTTTACTTTCAATTTATGTACATCTGTGACGTATATTTCTACTGACAGGCTTACGTTGTAATAAAGAGCTTGTAGAAGAGCCAAATTTAATAGAAGGACATGCAAGAATCCCCTACTATTAAGAAAACCTATCTTGAGTTTTATGAACTTGATAATGGGATAATTTCGTCACGAAACATGGCGTGTTAACATGTATATTTTATTATTGACAACTGGTGTCTGAGATACAGTAAGAATTGCAAAGCAGTTGTGTGATGGCGTCAAAACAGATGATTAATTACATATTAAACTGGTAGTTCTGTAATTTCCACATTTTGTCTGCTCTTGCTTTCTTAGGAATTGGAATCGCCATATTTTTGTCATAATGATGTAAACCGCTTCACCTGTATGGTGTTCTTTATGAACCAAATAGTTTCGTGGCATTAGAGCCACATCGTCAGGGTTATCTGTATACAAAGAAGAAGTGAAAGTACTCACAAGTACTTTCACATACAGTTATGGTGCTCCTCGGTTGCACGGTGGTAGAGTGTCAGACTACAAATCCAAAGGTCGCGGGTTCGATCCCCGCCAGGTCCTACGATTTTTATCTGTCACTTACCACTTCTTTCACCTCTGGCAGTATTGCTTATGTGAAAAATACCGAGTAGCACCGTGGTTCGGAACCCACGTTAAACTGTAGGTCCCCCTATAACTGGCTGGGTAAGTCAGTTCGAAGGTCGGAGAAAGGCAACGGCATACCACCTCCAAACAGGATCATGCCTAGTAAAGCACTTTAGTGTTCAAACCAATCTTCGGATTGTTGACTGCTTTACCTTACCTTTAGCCTAAATGTAAAACAGCATGACGCGATTGTTACTGGCATTTGCTCTTCTTTGTATACGTATCACCCTGACGATATGGCTCTAATGCCACGAAACTAGTTGGTTAATAAAGAACACCATACAGTTGAAGCGGTTTTCATCATAATGAATCAAGTCTACAGTTGAGGATGCCCACAATACATAATTTGTTGCACCATATTTTTCTTGAAGTCTGACGGTATTTCCCCTGTGACATACATCTTTCACGAGACAGGTCTCACCGATCTAACTGTGGAAGGATGCTCTATCCATTGACATATTTCCGATTTGCACGGTGAGTTCTGAAACGTCGGAAGTAATTACGAATAGCCCGGCAAAGTCCAAATATAGCGGACATTTGGCCAGCTTTGACCTTTGGCGTGTTCCGGTGGCAGGAGGGGGAGCGGAAGTGTGCGGGAACATCAGAGAGTGGGCAGCCAGTGCCCGTGCGCGCTTGTCGCCGTCGCCGTCGCGTCGGCAGCAGGTGGCGACCGCGTCCGCCCCCGCGGCCGGCGGAAGGCGTGGGCACGCCGCTGTCAGCAGGCTCCGTGCGTCAATAGCGAACAGCGGCGCCTGGACATCCGTCAGCCCGACGGCCTCCGCGGACCCTGCTGACGGCTCCTGCTCGCCGCACGGCCGGCGGTCGCTTCCACTGACACCCCCTGCGGGATTCGCTATTGACAGGCACGTTCAGATCGGGACGCCATTTTAAGCCGTGGTACCGTCGGGTCAACGCGTACAGTATAATTCAGGGTACGAGGTCTTCGCCTCAGTAAACGCGTTTAGGTTTAGGTGCGGAGATTGCATCGAGAAATGAGATTGAATCCGCGCTGAGGAAGAGATTACAGGATGGATACGCTTGCTGCTGCTTAATGAATAGATGGCAACATCATGGATATTGTTTAGCAATTTGAAGATCAGAATATATAAAAATACTTGCTGCATTCCGACGTTGCCCGGGTATTTGTTTATTTATTTACTAGCTGAAAACCCGGCGTTGCCTGGGTATTTATTTATTTATTCCTGCCATTTTTCAGGTAGATATTCATTTTTATAAAGGCAATACGTCTGTAAAATCTCTTAGGAATAGTAATAGCTTAAAACTTGGTACGTGAAGGGCCGGTTTTCCATGAACGTTACTATTTATCTGATCACATAAACTACGTGTCGTACTGTGATAGAATTTAGAAGGTACACTCAACTATATGCATGTATACTGTCTATAAAATTTCCTGCGGCTACAGATTGTAGTGTATAAATTTAAAATTGTAACGTCGTCCGTATGCCGTACTTTTAGTCCATGAACAGCGTAACGTTACCGTTTATGTGTTCATATCTCATGAACTATGTGTCGTACTGTGAAGCAATTTAGACCGTACATTCAACTATATGTGTGTATACTGGCTGTAAAATTACCTGTCCCTACAATTTGTACTGTTCAAATTATAAATTGTAACGTCAAACCGAGAGCCGTAGTTTTACTCCATTAACAACGGAAAAGTAGTAAGCGAGAAACTTTTTTCCTTTCATCATTTTACTATAGTTGCCAGCGAGAAAAAGTTTAATAAAGGTTTGAACTTATATTTAAAGTTTGTTGCATGTCGCTAAGTACTGTCATTTTCACACAGTGTATTTCAAAAGTTTCGCCGCATTATAAGGCATTTTTTGGCGGTTTCTATTGATTATGACGTAATCTCTTTTGAACCATGTGCCGTATGTGATTCTTAACCATGCAGAAATTGTTACCTCGCGGTAATGAATGTGTGTACCAAATTTGGTTGAAATTGGTTCAGTGGTTTAGGAGAAAATGAGCAGCACGGTCGCTAAATGCAAATCTGGGGATTGGAACCCTATTAATTATCAGTATTTAATTTTGCCTTAAAATTTAATTTCGATTTATGTATATCTGAGACGTATATTTCTACTGACAGGCTTACGTTGTAATAAAGCGCTTGTAGAAGAGCCAAATTTAATAAAAAGACATGAAAGAATCCCTATCTTGAAAGTGTAGGCGCTTTTAGGAGTCAGTAGAGGATGGCATAGGAAGAATGTGGATTTACCGTCCCATACTGTCCATCTGCAAATTAAGCTGACACACCTTTTAACCAGACTTGTGAGCCGACGTGTAGGCGTTCCTCCTACCTGTTTTACAGGAAGTGCCCTCGATGGTGTAGTCCCTGCGCAGCTAGATAGCACACTGGAGCATTGCTGGAAATCCTATTGAAAGAGCTGAAATAGATTAATTAGTTATGGGTAGGTAATTCATCGGAATAAAATTCGGAATACCAGTATGGGGCTTTATTACTAGCCACACCACAGTATAAGATTGTTCAGTGACTTTAAAATTAACAATTATAATTTTAAGGCTGATAATTCGAGCATGGTTCGTACGACACCTTACTTAAGAAGTCTTCAAATTTGTACTTTACGTATTCAGAATTGAAAAGTGATACATTAATAAAAGCTTATAATTGCCAACCTTGTGTTGTTGGAGTACCATGTGCGTAGTTTCACGTCCGTAGTAGCCGCAGCGGATTAGCCGCGCGTAATGGAGCGCCGTGTTGCGGTGCGCGCGGCCGTCCGCCGTCGGGGATTCGATTCCCCCCCTCGGGCATGGGTGTTTGTGTCTCTTTAGTTTAGATTGCCTTAGGTTAAGTACTTTGTAAGCTAGGGTCTAATAACCAAGCTGTTTAGTACCATAGATTTGAACATTTGAACGTTCGTGGTACCTTTCGTCCCTGCGATATAAAAAACCAAATATAAAAATGTTTTCTGACACCGCTTTTTCGAGCGATTTTGTATAAAATTTACTGGCTGTATATGACGGTCAAAATTCTTTTCACTCTTATTTTTCGAGAAAGCACAGTTTTGTACAATAAAGGCAATTTTAATTCCTTTCTACAAAATATTCCTCGAGATAACAGTTAGAATTAGCCAGGAATACACAGACATTACGGGCATTGAGACTGCTGATTGGCCATTCCACGTCAAATAGCCTGATTTCGAAACATTTTGCCGCTCAGTCATCACGAATTTAGAAGAACTTTTTATATGACCATTTACACATGTCGTTTATGAATATTAGTTAAGTTTCGCAGTCGTCGAACTAATACTGGATCAGATATAGTCACTTGTCTGACGTCATGCGCAAAGTTGCGTCGAAAGAGCGTGAATTTCTAGCGAATTTGAGCTATTATATCTCGGGCAATATTTTGTTAAAGTGAATGCAGTTTGGCCATCTTCTACAAATAAACGCGTTCTCGTAAGTATAATAAAGAAAATTATATTGTGAGTCATAGGGGAAGGGCGCAGAGCCGCGTATATAGACGTCCACAGCACCAGAGGAAGGTTGAGGAGCCACGTCTATAGACGTCCACAGCATTCAAAGGGTAGAGTCCAAACTATATGACGAAATAATTAAGTAAAGTCATATTGTAAAAACGAAGACAGATAAAATGTTAAGAAAATGAAAAAATAATAGAAAAAGACACGTGCAAATATGGCAGAAAACGCCAAAATGTAGCCGAAAGTTATAAACTTCATGATAAAATAACTTTACTATTTGCTAGTTTGTAATTTTCAGCCGGCCGTGGTGGCCGAGGGGACTGAGGCGCTCCAGTCACGGTCTGCACGGCCACTAAGGTCGGGGGTTCGAATCCCCGCTCGGGCCTTCCTTAGTATAAGGTAGTTGATAAGTAGATTGTAAGTTTAGGGACTGATGACCCCATAGATAAGTCCCATAAGCTTGACAAACATTTGAACATTTTTTTGTAATTTTCATGCAATTATCTTTGATCGCTACGAGGGAATTATGACAAATTATTGCTTATACTTGTAAGAAACAGAACCTATTTTTCTGAACGGATATTTCTATTGTCCCGTCTTTTGATCAAAATGAAATACAAAGACATTATATTCGTTTAAGACAGAACTGATTTTATTTTGGTCTTCTTTGTTGTATTGTTGCTTACACCCTTTGAATCAAAGGCGAATATTCATACTATCTGTGCGAACTAAGTTGGTACTTGACTGTTAAGTTATTTAGAATGGGCAGCATTCATCCCTGAAGGTTGAGCGAAACTATGGAAACAAATATTACATTGGTAAATTGTAAAAATTTGCTTACTAACTGATACTGTTGAAAATGTTCAAATGTTTGTATAGCTTACGGGTCTTAACTACGGGGTCATCAGTCCCTAAACTTACAAACTACTTATGAACTAGCTAACACTAAAGACGGGATTCGAGCCCCCGACTGTAGTGGCCGTGCAGACCGTGAATGACGCGCCGCATTACCCACGGCCACCGCGGCCGGCAGACCGAGAAGTAGATGAGAGGACAATGTGAAGGCCGATAAGAGCAGCCTAGGTATTGAAGGCGACTGGAAGGAAATAGAGCAAGCCAGGGGCAGATGGCGAAAACATATTTCTGCGGTAATGTACTTTCAAGTCCGGTATGACCAGTAAGTAAGTAAGTAAGTAAGTCTGATAAGCAAAACACTAGTTTTACTTTTCACCCAAACATGTTTCACCACCTCATCATCAGAGTTTAACGTGGCTGTGAATAACATTATTTAAGTACTAGTCTTTGTATGAATATTAAGCCTAAAAGTCTATGTCTTATCTTTGGTTTTTACCTTGGTTTTACGTTTATTGATGAGGTAAAATTCTTTTTCCGTAACTGGACAATGGTAGCGTTCTCATCTGCAACCAAATGATCAGTGTGAACATTGTGACGACTTAACACGCTAATTAAAGTATGAGACGTACACTTGGTAGGTAAGGATGTTTTTACCGTCGGCCTGTGTTGTCTATTACTTTCGGTTTGTTTTGCAGCACACTTCCACTTCCACGGCAAACAGACAAGCAATACACTTATTTCGCGGACTTTTTCCTTTAGTCATCATTTCACACACTGGCAAAATCGACTGTGTACGCTATGTTATTGTGCACACATACTAGTCAAATGTTAAAATGTTTGTAAATCTATCGGACCAAACTGCGTGGCCTACTAGTCGGCATTCATTTGTTCTGCGGTGGGAAGGGCTGTTGAATTGAATTTTATTTATTTTCTGTGTGTGTGTGTGTGTGTGTGTGTGTGTGTGTGTGTTAGTACTAAAACAATGCATTTGGATTTTCACAGCAAAAAATTAATGCATAAAACCCACTGATGAAGCCACAGAGGTGCTGACACAAGATTTGGTGAAAAGTAAAAACAATGTTTTGCATATCAGACGCACCTAATACGAGAACTATAGACGACAAACACGGCAATCAGAGTTGTATATCTAAAATTAAAGGTACAGTATGCTTTCCATGGGACTATCTTGCCCTTAAGACTGTATTGATGCTGCTTTCGGGGACCACAATGCACAGTTCTTCATATCCTTGTAACTAAATATGTCATGTGAATCCTAGTATCAACTCTGGGCGTCGTGACAGACAGAGCACTCCAGTGTATCTCTACGACTACAAATCCTTCATTTATACAACCTCTGAAAATAAGATTCGCTGAATAGTCATGTAACATTAGCGTACTTGAACTATTTATAACTCTGCTACGCATGACCTAGAAAGTTTGCAGGATCTCTTCCTTTGCGATGGTGCTCAAAATCCTCTTCAGGTTTCGTTGGATGTCGAAAATATCCTCTGTGCCGCGGTGGAGCGGCCGAGCGTATTGAGGCGCTGTGCTCCGATGCGCAAGACATTTTCACGTCGGGGGTTCGAATACCTTCTCTGGCATGGATATCTGTGCTGTCATTAGTATTAGTTCATAACTAGTTTGTAAGTTTAGGGACTGATGACCCCGCAGTTACGTCCCATAAGCTTAACATACCTTTGAACATTTGAATATCGACAGTTCTCCATCCTTTCAAAGCGATTTTTAGTCGAGGGATAGGGTGATAAGGATCCGAATAGTATGGTAGATGTTCAAGTTCCACCACTCCCTTTTTGCAAGGACCTCTTTGGAGATATTGGTTGTGCGTGGGCGAACGTTGTCGTGCAACTTCAACATCCACCATATTCACTGGATCACAATCCTCCAGACTTCTTCCTGTTCCCTCGACTCAAATCTCTTCGAAAGGAATGAGATTTTATGATATTTCTGACATCCAGCGAAAAGTGATAAGGTTTTCGAATACCAGCCCAAAGGAAGGATTCGTGCGAACCAGGATAAGTATCGCAGTGCTCAGCGGTGCATAGTTATAGCTATTTCGAAGCACAGTAACCGTAGTTTATAGTTCATACAAGGGAATGTTACAGGAATATTTACCGAACTTCATTGTGAGAGGTTGTATAATTCTTATTTAGGTCTCACTGAAGGCCTAAACTGTACGACCGATTTTGAAGATATTTCGTACGTGTGTTCGAGTCCGTCCCCAGATGGTTGAGGTGCACAAATAGACCCTGTAAGTGCGCTAAAAAGTTAAAGTCCTAATTTAGTATGGGCATCGACATTGTGGATTAAAATCGTATTTTATGCGCTGCTAGACTGTTCGCCCGACTGCAATAAAGTTTTGCACACTTCACATTCAGAATTAGAGAAACTGCACTGTATAAAAAATAATTCTTACGGCGTAGGGTTTTTTTACAACAAACTCCGACACCAACTACATTTTTATTCCGATCTTGATGAAATTTTTGATACCCGATCAACAACAGAAGAGGAAAGTTACTGTCTACGTAAGATTTCGTACAGCGAAGGGCGGAGTGTAGTTCAGAACAGAGTTGGACACCAGTTTACTGTTTTGCCTCAATTTGAAAACATTTTGTTCACTTGATTTTCAAAACGGAAGGAAGGCTTCCAACACATACAAAATCCTGCGGTTTGCTGACGACATCTAATGCTGTCAGAGATATCAAAGGACCTGGAAGAGCAATTAAATGGAATGGACAGTGTCTTGAAACGTGTAAGATGAACGTTAACAAGAGTAAAACAAACGTAATGGAATGTAGTGTCAGAAAATCAAGCGTTGATAATGGAATTAGGTTAGATAATGAGACAATAAAACTAGTAGATTAGTGTTGTTATTTAGGTAGCAAGATATCTTTTGATGGCCGAAGTAAAGAAGATATAAAATGCAGAATGGCTGTGGGATGAAAAGCGTTTGTGAAGAAGCGAAATTTGTTGACATCCAATATTAGTTTAAATGTTAGGAAGTCCTTTCTGAAAGCATTTGTCTGCAATGTAGCATTGTATGGGAGTGAAACGTGGACGATAAGCGGTTCAGGCAAAAAGATGGCTTTCGAAATGTGATGCTGCAGACGAGTGATGAAGATAAAATGGGTAGATCGCGTAACTAATTGGTAGGTGCTCAACAGAGAAAAGGAGTTTCTGGCATGTCCTGACTAAGAGAAGGGATAGGTTGGTGAGACACATTCTGAGACATCAAGGAATTGTCAACGTAGCATTAGAAGGAAGTGTGCGGGGTAGAAATCGTAGAGGGAAACCGAGGTACGATTACAGTAAGCAGGTTCAGAAGGATGTAGGTTGCCGTTCGTATTCTCATATGAAGAGGATTGCATAGGTCAGGGTAGCGGGGAGAGCTGCATCAAACTAGTCTGCTAACTGAAGACCACAACAACATCAATGGTGATCTGGCAGCCACGTCACTACGCTATATTTTGGCGGACGACGTTGAAACGATTACCATTACATGTAGTATACCCCAAGTGGCATTTTCCACCGTCGAATCAAGATCGATGTAGCTTTACCAAATATAATATTTTTTCCGGAACTGTATTTTCTTTTCATAAGAACGCAGTTGCGTCCTAATCATTAATTGACTGCACAAAATGTAGAGAAGAATCACAAGGTTATGTCAGTGGTATTTAATTCGTAGTGCGGCAGAGTTTCTACAGTTGTTGCTGTTCTTGTTGTTGTGGTCTTTAGTTCGGAGCCTGGGTTGACGGATCTCTCCACCAAACACTAAGCTGAGCAAACCTCTTCACCTCCTGGTAAGAACGGCAACACACATCTATTTGAATGTGATTACTGTATTCGTTTATTGGCCTCCTTTTGCGACATTTTGCCCATCAAACCTCCCTCCAGTGATAAATTCACAATACCTTACCGTCTAAGAAAGTGTCCTATCAACCGATCCCTTCTTTTAGTCAATGTATATCAGAAATTCCTTTTCTCCCAGATTCTGTTCAGTATGATATGTAACAGATCAGAACTACAGAAATATGTAAATATGGTTACCACCCCATTTTCTGAGCTAAATATACGGAATTGAAATTGTAATGTTTTTGATATACCAGGGTAAACATAAACATAGGCCCACGAGACACATCTGAGTATATCGTGAATTATGTATCTAGTATTAAAAGTAAATAATCAACACAAAATAGCCTATGAATTGGTAGGATCATAAATTACGAAATAGCTGAATATAAATCTACAAATATATGAGAACATGTTAGACCTAAGAGACATTTAAGTTCAGCTCAAATAACAATACAAAGTAATGTCAAGTAAACAAGATCATATATGACCAAGTACACTTTAGTAATAATCAATTTTAGATAATATTTTGACAGTAAAACGGTTTAAATCATTAACGAGAAATCCACTGTGTATATATATTCAGAGTATGCATTATTCTCCCTAATAAATAACGTCAATAAACTGAAAATACAAATAATTCGTAGCTACATAAATGTTGGGAACAGTTTCTTAACAATATTTTTCAAGTTAGTAATTTTTATTGTTTCTTTTCATACTTAAGTATATTTTCAATAACGGTATTTAAGTTATTTTTATATAATATGAAATGTTATTAGGATTAAGAGAACTGATTGTAAATTTAATAATTTTATAGTTTTAGCAACTCTAACATGGCACTGTTGAGAATTGTATACAAAGACGTCCCGCAGACGACGTAGGAGCGCACGTGGTAATCAGATTTTGAGGCATCACTATACCTGTTAAAACCTTGACTCTTCAATTGTGGAAAGCGATTATTGATGTCAAAAAATGTTTGTAAAGCTTATGGGACTTAACTGCGGGGTCATCAGTCCCTAAACTTACAAACTACTTATGAACTACCTTATACTAAAGACGGTACAAACATCCAAGCCCGAGGGGGGATTCGAATCCCGACGGAGAACGGCCTCGTACATCATAGCATAACGCCTCAATGCGCTCCGCGGCGATTACAGATGACATATTGTGAGTTTATTTAAGGTTTTGGATTAAACCACTAATGCAGACTAACCTGGTGTTGCTCAAAATAATTTGAAATCAATAGCGTACACTCCAGCTGCTAGTGTTCGCCGTGATCCATAAGTTGGTGCATTATTGCGATTCCACATGTTGACGCCGTGATCCATAAGTTGGTGCATTATTGCGATTCCACATGTTGAGTTACCAGAAGTTACAACATACCCCGAAATATATAAAGATGATGCTTTATAGACACCATTCAGAACGCTGTGGAAGACTGTAATCATTTTCCTAATCAAAATCGTGCGGTTACGTCGCAAGTACCTCCTCATTAGTTAAGCGATCTAGCCACCTTATCTTCAGCATTCTTCTGTAGCATCTCATTACAAAACCTTCTTTCTCTTCCTGACTGAACTATTTATTGTCCATGTTTCACTACTGTAAAAGCTAACACTTCACACGAATTCCTTCAGGAATATCTCCCAACTTATAAATTAATATTCGATGTTGACAAATTTCTCTTTTTCAGAAACGCTTCTCTTCCCATTGCCGTTCTTCATTTTATATCATCTGTTCAGTGACCAATGTATGTTATTGTGCTCTCCAAGTAACAGAACTGATCTACCACTTTCGCTGTTTCGTTATCAAATCCAATTCCTCAGTATCGACTGATTTTCTGAACCTACACCCCATTACCATTGTTTTAAAATGTTGAAATGTTTGTTAAGCTTATGGGACTTAACTGCGGGGACATCAGTCCCGAAACTTACAAACTACTTGTGAACTACCTTATACTAAAGGCAGCACAAACATCATTCCCGAGGGAGGATTCGAACCCCGGACGGGGAGCGACCTCTTTTGCTCTTCCCTCCCTAATAATCACGCTGTCAACGGGACGTTAAATCACAGTCTAACATACACAGTCGCGACACTCGTTGCTGTGAAAGTTGTTACCAATTGACAGTTCCAAACGACACTAGCGCTCCTAGCGGTGGGGAAGGTGTCGTAAGAGAAACCTTTGTTTATAATTACCTTTCTATGTAAATAACAAAATAGTTCCTGTATTTTACATTCCAAACAATAGAAAAATACCGATAGACATAAATAATCGTGACATAAACGTACAAACAGCCTAATTTCCCAGATTCACTTATATAAAGAGCAATGTATTCATGAGGAAATACTTACGGATGTGTGTATATGTTGTAGCTACTCCACTTAAAGTGAGACAATATAGATAAACGAGAAACATAAATTCCTGTGGTGGTCTGTTCCTATACGACAGAAACGTTCTTTGATGTACAAAAATTCGATATTTAGTCTAATGATTGGAACACTTTTACATTTCACTCGTCTTTGTTACAAACCCAATTTTTCATTATTGCCGTTTATGGTTCAGATGTAGTAGTAACAATTGTGGATTGGTTTCTGCTTTCTTGCGAAACGGTGTTTTTGCTTTCGATGTTTTATTGTTACGTTTGTGAGGACTTCTCTTCAGGTACACCGGTAGTGGCTGATCTGGTCCATTTAACAATGTAGGTAATGCATTCCACATAAGTCTCGTATGCTAAACACTTACTGATTTGGCTGGAATTGTAGTGAAGGTACCCTGACATTTCTGAGAAGAAAACCGACGTCTTTCAGTAGATGTTTGTATCTCCTATTGTTTATTTACATCTTTTGTTCTTAATAGAAATTGAAATTCTTGATTAAAAAGTCGTAGATTTCAAGATAATCTCAAATAAACTGTCCTGCAAAGTATCGTTTCATAACGTTCATTTGTCCTTACGAAACTCATAAAGACAAAGGCGGTGTTATTTTATGGTTATTACCTATTTTTATGGCACTACATACCTTCTCCGTTGTAAAACGTATGTTAAAATCAATTTAAACGACACTGTACACACTCATCCGATATCGTATTCAGAAACGTACCTCGCCAGCAGCTGCTGTCGTGACGTATAACAAAAATCAGCGGAAGTGTCGCGACTGTATATGTTATAACATCGCTCAACTCTAATCTTCCTTCCTTCTTCCTATGTTTCGCTCTTTTTTAATTTCCATCTTTTATGTTCCTTTCAAAGCACTGTCCCTTCCGTTCAGTTACTCTTACAGGTCCTCTGCTGTCGCAGAATTTCTGGGTGCTTATTTTCACAGTTTCCCCGACGTAGAGATTGAATAACATTGGACACAAACTACAACCCTTTCTTACTTCGTTCCCAATTAATGATTATCTTTCATGCCGTTTGACTATTAAAACGACTTGCTGGGTTCTATACAAGTTGTGAATAACTTAACGTTTCCTGTATTTTACCCCTGCTGACTTTTGTTTCTACAGTAAATAATACAAAGTGTTAAGACATTCTGAAGAGATACGAATTTTTTGCGTATTAAGTCAGAACTCTCGGAACGGGTAGCTCAGGGATTTATTTTATGAAACTGCGGTGCCTTGTGTACCTGCTGCTGCGACCGGTGCCCCTGGCGCGGCAGACAACCGGCGCTGCAGGAAGTGCGGCTTGAATTCGATGCAACAACACAGTCAGCTGGCGCCGCCGCCGCCGCCCCTCCCAAACAGCGCGCCGCTGACACTAAATCACATATATAATCTAAATTCATGAACTGCTCGTGGAAGCTGTGACGCCGAACGTCTGTCTGCTTTGCATTCGGAACCGTCCGCTGGGAACCGGGAAATGCAGCGGCTGCGGCGGATGGCAAACAATTCTGCGTTCGCATATCGACCTCATTGTGCGCCGCTCTGAGATACGACTGTGTCGACAGAAAGTCTCGCGGTAAGGAAGATAACTGCCTTAAGCAGTTCAAGTATTTCGAACTGACCCCAAAATTCCATAAGATTGGCCCTATCGAGTATTTAATACAAACGTCCTGATCAGTTTGCTATTGTCACTCACTGTGATAATTATGTTTTATTATAATGACAGTGCACCTATGCACTGTAAATTGTTATATAACAACTGATTGACATTACAAGCTTATGGCCTTGTAAAGTATTTTATTTGACCAGATGATGCTGACATAGTTCAGCGAAACCGGTCGTCGTAAATAAAAATTGATGACAGCGATCTTGGCTTTTTTATATCTTTCTACAATTAAAATTTTGGCGTCTGTTTTAACATGTCCAGAAGAACAGAAACCTCAATTCTCAATCGTACACAGCTTGTTGAAGAGGATTCATGCTTCCGTCTGTGCGGATACAATGAGGACCAACTCCTGCCAACAATACATCGTTAATACCCGAAGAAAATTCAGCATTGGTCGTAAATTTGTTTATTATTACAGATCGATTTCGGCTACTGAATAGCCATCTTCAGTGCAACTTGCACAGTCGACTAGAAATATTACTGATTTTACTGATCCAGCAACAAGGCATAGCTACAACCAGATACGAATGTTGCTGAGCAGAGTACAAAATCACTGATTGTGCAACTTGCACAATCGACTAGATACATTAATAATTTTACTGATCCAGCCATAAGGGATAGCTACAAGCAGATACGAATGATCACTGATTGTGCAACTTGCACAGTCGACTAGAAACGTTACTGATTTTTACTGATCCAGCCACAAGACATAGCTACAAGCAGATACAAATGACGTTAACTAGAGTGCAAAATCACTAATTGTGAAACTTTCGCAATCGACTAGAAACAGTACCGATTTTACTGATCGAGCCACAAGGCATAGCTACAAGCAGATACAAATGATGTTAACCAGAGTGCACAATTAGATATTTTGCACTCTGGTTAACATTTAATACCGTTTGTATCTGCTTGCAGCTATACTTTGTAGCTCGATCAGTAAAATCAGTAATGTTTCTAGTCGATTGTGGCAGTTGCACTGAAGATGGCTATTCAATAGCCGAAATCGATCTTTAATAATAAATAAACAAATTTACGACTAATGGTGAATTTTCTTTGGATATTTATCATTTTATGGTCGTGGTGCATACTGCTCCTGATGGAGTCTTCATTTAATACATGAATTTACGTGCGAGCCGTGGAGTACTGTGATCAAAGTAGGAGCACGTACAGATATTTTTGTTGCACATGGTAAGTGCTTGGTTAGTCCTTTCGGGTGAGTGATGTCCAGTGCATGGAAGGTGCAGGAGTTAGCACAACAGTAAGCAGGAGACCTGGGTTCTAGTTCCGGCCCTATCACAAATTTCCATTCTACCAGAAGCTGAGACAAAAATAACAACAAAAATAACGCGACCAAATCTGAAAGTGAAATGTTACTGATGTTTGAGGTGGATAGTAGTACTAGAGTTAAATTTTGGTCTTTTGTATGGAGTCTCCGTTACTTATTGGTAGACCAATTCCATGTTTGGGGTTTAAAAAAATGAAGTGCTTTGTTCTACTCTTTTATTTTGTATTAAATTCAAACTAGTTTTCGGGTTACTGGCCCATCATTAGAAAAAAAGCTATCTAACTCAACAAGAAACGCTCATTCTTTGGTTTTCAAAGATATTACTCAAACATGTAGATAAACACAAGGACTTATGTTACGGTATTCGTTGAGAAGTTATCACTTCATGTTATTGCTAGTAAGTTGTTTCCTTAATATGGCCTAATAAAATTCAAATTCAAATGTTTGTTAAGCTTATGGGACTTAACTACGGGGTCATCAGTCCCTAAACTTACAAACTACTTATGAACTACTTACGAACTAGGACGGCACAAATATCTATGCCCGAGGGGGGATTCGAACCCCCGACCGTAGTGGCCGTGCAGACCGTGACTGAAGCGCCTCAGTCCTCGCGGGCACCGCGGCCGGCTATATTGCCTAATAATTCGAAAGCAAGTTTGAAGTTAATAAAAAATCAGTAGAACAAAAACACTTTATCTTATTTTTAACCAGAAGCTAAATTTGCACTTCACACCACATAAATTTATCTCTTTAACCGAAATAACTTCATTTTTTTAATAATTAATCTTACGTAACAGAACTTCGTGATATCTGAGTGATACGCATTTGACAGTTAAGTGTGTTACTTTAAATTCCTTACTTTTTATTACTCACAAAATAATTAGAATCAATATTCATCATAAAATTAATTCAAATTGTCGCCGAATAAGCGAATAAAACCATTTTAACAACTACGTTCCAAATATATTCAGTCAGTGGAAATGATCAGTAGACACTTGTTAAGAATGAATCATAACCGTTTTTCGTATCGTTCACACTGATTCAATATAAATTTCTAGGGCTTAGTGTGTGAGCGTTTGACAGTCCTAACAACAGACGTTGTAAAATTTTCTACTGAATAACTCACATTTTCTATAATAATTGACAAATTTTGGGCAAGCTAGGCAGTATAGCAGCTAACATATTGGCAATACTACCTGAAACCATACTGTAAACGCATTGAAAGCTCTACAAACTACTGCTGTTCGAACAAAAAACATGTGAAAATCAACGGGAAAATACGGGACATAAAATGAAAACTCACTACACACAAAAACGTGGTTGAAGAAATTGTAGATGTATAGTGTAGATAAAGGTATCTAATATTTTTTTCTAATCGTTAACGGCTAGTATAAATGTAAGAATTTTCTGTTAGTGTCTCGGCTACATTCTTACATGGAAACGGAATATCACAATAAGTAGTACAGACAATACGGGAGTATAACATCCTAAAATGTGTTGTGTTATCTAAGAGGCAAATATTAAAATAATTAACTAGTGAAGGCGATATGAATAAAATGTCAGCAGTAGTCGCAGGTTTAATTTTATTTTACAAACAATGACCAGTTTCGGGTCCGTAGGCAGCGTCTCCTGGTATGTACAACATATTAACTAACCGTATACACTAGAATTTTAGAAATGGAGAAGAATGGAGCGGCAGATATGAAAAACAACAAATGTCTTATGAAGTAAAAGCCGTCTTGGTTACAAAGCAGTTTACTAATTTTTAGTAATGTTGCGTTTCGCCCAGCTGGAGGCTATCATCAAATTATTTCTATGACAAATGTAACGAAAGAATTACTACAGGAGTTAAAGTAGTGAACGAAATTAGGGGCAGAGGGAATCGTTGACTTATTTTGTATGTAAAGGACAAATGGACCCTTAAAAGATAATTCGTTGTGTGACACCAATCATGGACTTTATGCATAGAGACTTTAAATAATTGAAATCAGAAAGAAAAAGCGGGTGTGATGAACTACTCCGCTGACGTGTACGGAATAAGTAAGGGAAATGGGGAGGCCTACGTCACAGATTACCTTGAATTGCAAAACATTTTAATACGTACATTTTCAGTGTAAGAGGTCCAGGCATTTGATAGAGGCAACCTATTAAAAAGTAATATAATTTGATCTTGTCTGAAATTAAAGTACCTACTTCGTGCATAAACTAAATAATGTTGAATGACTTGCCAAGATATGTAAAAAAAAAACAAAAAAAAAACCACTACGCTAACGTAAAGATTTTTGTGATATAGTTTACAATTTAGGAAGTACACAGTTCACATAAATTTCTCAGAATGATTACTGAGACATTCTAAGAATTGGCACATGGAGAAACATGTTACATTGAGAGCAAGCAGGGGTCAGAAAAGTAAAACGGCATAGGCAAGAGATATGTTAAACAATGAAAAAAACTATGTAATGTTGTCATGGAAGCGTAATGTGGAAAATTTTCGCGGAGACCAACTACGTCAACAAATAGTAGCAACAGGTGGTATCTCTACGTACAAACCGGGTGTTGATGCTTCTTGCAGCCATGAGAAACTGAGTGCAGTGTGAAAAAATAACATTAATAACTTCGTGTGGCACAGTGGCCTGGTGTAAGGATTTCAGTTAGACCTCACTTTGGCATCTGCTCGTCCCTAACTTATCTCAGTTATCCAAGAGGGTAATCTGACCCACGCCTCGATTTTGGCAACTCCCCACATCGCTGACATGTGAGGACATGTTTAAAACGAAGACTATACCCCGAGGCACCAAGTCCGACAGTGAAATCTGCAGTTCATCATGAACCATGCATAAAATACAATGCAATAAAAAGTATCAGCAATAAAATTGATGGCACTACATATACTGGTAACCAAAATTAAAGCAATAAATGGCTCTTTCCTGTCCTGTGATGAATTAGCGGTACAAGTATACAAAACTGTCTACAGATGTCCGCACAGTCGTGATCGGCAACAAAGATGGATTTCAAATCATCATACTACCTTGTTAAAGGTAATGTCAAGGCACCTATCAAACGGGGAAGTGTTTACTGCGTAGTCCTACATCTACAGTCTTTATGTACTCATTCATAGACAGTACAGTACGTCACAGAGAAGACGCCTGCTAGATTATACGGCTGGAGGGGCAATGGGAAGAATGGAAACAGGACAGTTTCGAACTGACGTGATCCATTGCCTTATTGTGAATAGTTCTGTTGTTACCATTACGCATATACGTTGTATAGAAACCGAAACTCTATCCCTAAGACCAGGACAGGACCGACTACGTGTGACATGAATGAGTATGGAAGTTTCGTTACCTGGTTATAAGGGCACGACGATACTGCACCTGACATCTTACCTCACAGCAACCACTGGAAGCGTTGCATCGAGACAAATAGACTGCTTCGGCAGCGTGGCCTGACGGAGACCTGCTACATTAGCCGCGGTGGAGTAGCCGAGCGGTCTAAAGCGTCTCGCTGCGGAGCGCGCGGTTGCTCGCCGTGGAGGTTCGAGTCCTCCCTGGGGCATGGGTGTGTGTGTTGTCCTTAGATTAGCTTACCTAGGTTTAACTTAAGTTTGGTCCGATAGAATTACAAACATTTGAACATTTGAACTTGCTACATTCATACACCTGACGCGTCTTCGAATGAAGTCGCCAACACGTTACCCGGACTGTCGAACGGTGGGACGATTTCCTTTTTACAGATAAGTCTCGATTTGGTCTGGAGAGTGGTTCTCGAAAATCTGGAGAAGGCGTGGAATATGATTCATGATCCCGAACATTGAGGAAAGAGACTGATATCGAAGAGGATCCCTAATATTGCGGGCTAGATTTAAGATAACCACTCGGACTTCATAAAATTATACGGGTGATTCGGCAAGGCTAATCTGCTGTCACGTATCGTGAAGAGATCTGCGGAACTGACATGCAGTTAGGTGCTATGAACACCGAAAGCGTATTAAATGATAATAATGGCAGCGCGGGAGTGGTCGAGCGGTATGGAGCGCCATGTTATGGATCGCGCGGTCTATGCGGCAGAGGTTCGAATCCTCCCTCGGGTATGGATGTGTGTGTTGTCCTTAGGTTAGTTTAATTTAGTTTAAGAAGTTTGTAATTCTAGAGACTGATGTACAACGTATTTTGGTCCCGTAGTATTACAAACATTTCAACATTTTGATGATAATGGTTCTACCTCCAAGAGCACGTGTGCCTAATGTTTCCATGGTAGTCGAAGATTTTGCACGAATGGAATGTTCTGCTCGCTATGTGAATTTGAATCGCATAGAGCATGTATGTGATGTACTCGTTAGACCAGTTACATCACGACAGTATCTACCAGCTCAAAAATTCAAATGTTCAAATGTTTGTAAGTCTTATGGGACTTAACTACGGGGTCATCAGTCCCTAATCTTACAAACTACTTATGAACTACTTACGAACTAGGACGGCACAAATATCCATGCCCGAGGGGGGATTCGAACCCCCGACCGTAGTGGCCGTGCAGACCGTGACTGAAGCGCCTCAGTCCCCGCGGCCACCGCGGCCGGCTATCTACCAGCCTTTCATCAAGATTTGCGAGGAAGAATGGTTGATATTGCCTCTACATGAACTTGATAACGTAATTTGGAGCGTGTCACGTCTTTATCAGGAGTATATTTTTGCCAGGTATTGTCATGCACCACACTAAACACATTCACAAGTTTTCTGAATGTACGTGTAATTCCATTAATTTGGAAAAACGAAGAAAACATTGCAGTTGCATCTGTTCCATTTTTATCGACTTTTACATTAGTTATTCGTACTGTCAAGAGGCAAAAATAATCTAAATTTGGGAAAAAATTTCATTAGTTACTGGACGCCCGTGTACATTAAAGACTCTCTGAGAGGAATCCAGTAGAGGTCTGCATTATGTCCGATTTTTACCGGCGAGTCCCGCTCGCCCCTCTGGCTCTCGGGAGTACGCGGCCGAGCGTCCTCTTTAACCGGTTGCGGGCAACCGAGTGCCAGCGCTCGGCCGAGCGCGCCGAACGCTCGGTCGGTCGCCAGTGACCGGCGCACTCAGCGCCAGGGAGCTGCACTGCGTCAGACTGGTTACATTAATACTTCTTCCATAGATCATGAATACGACACTTCGTAATGATGTGGAACTTGTCAGTGTAATGAAAGGTGTCTGTACAAGATATTACATTACACAAAATGTTATATGACACAAATATATTTTGTATTATTTTTATTTTTAATATTATTATTTTTTTTTATTTTTAGTTTTACTAGTTTATATCTAAAAATACATCCATTGAGTAGAAAGAGTTGTCATTCAGTTATTCGTTTAATAAATTTTTAAATGCTAGTTAGCTATCTGTCAGGTTTTGATGCTGTTTGGTAGGTGACCGAAGACTTTTGTGGCAGCGTAATTCACCCCTTTTTGTGCCAAAGTGAGATTTAACCCTGCATAATAATATCATCATTTCTCCTGGTGTTATACCTATGCACACCGCTATTACTTTTGAACTCGGTTTGCCGCGGCGGATTAGCCATGCGGGATGCGCACGGCCGTTCCCCATCTGGGGTTCGGGTCCCCTCTCAGGCATGGTTGTCTGTGTTATCCTCAGGTTAGTTTACTTCAGTTTAAGTTGTTTGCAAGCTACGGACTAATAAAGCAGTATAGTCCGATAGATTTACAAACATGTGAACATGTGTGTGAACTAGGTTGGATAATTAACAACAAATTTCATAAGTGAATATATATACTCTGAAGTAACTGTGAGGATGCCTAAATCCTTAAATAGATGTCTCCAGAACGATCTTGGGCGCGCTCCAGTAATTATTAGTCCCATAGACTATACAAACATTTGAACTTTTTTTTTTTGAACTAATCTTCATCAATGTAGAATGGCAAGTCATTAATGTATTTCAGAGATGAGAGACCACCGCTTCATATTAACAACTTAGTAATTTCTTTTACAAATGTCTTTCGTTGTTTACTATCAGTTCTATAACCCACATACTACAACTGTATATGTCACATTTGATGTTTGATAGTTGTAAGTTTAGGATTTGATGATCCCGCAATTAAGTTCCATGAACTTTACAAACATTAAACATTTTTAAATATACTTTCTATGAGTTTTACCATTTTTATTTTAAGTCGTATGTATTCCAGAAAATTCCCCATTACTGTATGTGACATGGGGAATTTTCTGGAATACATAAGACTTAAAATAAAAATGGTAAAACTCATAGAAAGCATAAAATTCAAGAAGACCTGTCTCAAGAAGTAAATTTTTAAATATTTTGCAAACTACTGGAGTTTCCACCATTGAGGTGATCATGCCCTCCAGTAACTGCAACGTTAAAAACTGTAATTTCTGTATGTAGTATTTCGTTGTTTTGGTAGACAAGCGGTAATACAGTAGTCTAATCTTGCGTTATGTGCAGCGTATCTCCTTGTGGTTATCAGACCACAGATCAGCGTTTAAAGAGCACATTTTGTTCTTTAAAGCACATATTAGCTTGGACACCATTGTCAACCGTATTTTGTCGGCCTTTTCTCTAATATGCCGCGATACAGTGGTGGGGTGCGGAAGAACATCTTCTATATTGATTTTGCCATACGTGGCGCGAACATTGATGAGCTCCTGCGAATATTTCTTGAAGCCAATCTTACTAAAAGTATTTAATGGTAGCAAACCTAATCCGCCTATATCGACCAACATATCAACAAGAACTTTCTTTATGCTAGTTGGTACTGCAAGTGGTCGGTGTAATTCTGCTCCGCATGTACTTTTGCAGTGCCAAATCATACCTGTTATGCTTGACTGGTACGTAAGTATAGTATCCCATGTGGTACATTGCACGAAACCAGCAGAAACCTGTGTGACAGGATCCACTACAAGTGCAAAAGATTTCCAAGGTTCACTTTTTGGCTCCTCTTCCGACATGTCTTTCTTCTTCAGGACTAACGAGCCGCTCCTAATTGTCTCCACAATACTTCTTTTTGTTTCATGAATGGAGCCTTTACGACCTGTAGTTCGTTGATCCACAACGCTATCTGCGCTGCTCAAAGCCAGGTCGGTCTCTAATACGATTCCACAGTGTTGAGAGCTCGGCGGTCGCGCTGTCACCGGCCGAGACTACGAGCGCGATCGGGCGCCCGGCAGCGCTCGAGCGCCCGGCTGTGCTCAACACTTCCGCCGGTAACCGAGAGGCGGAGGGCGACCGGCCGGCCACACGGGGCATTAGACGGCCACAGCCGTGTCGCAGCGTGGGCCTACCCCAGCCGTCGAGCAGCGGCACCAAACGGGAAATGCTCGAGCGGTTATTTTCATCGAAATACAGAGCTCTAGAATCCAGTGAAATAAAAATTGTCAGGTTATTCGTTTCTTTAAAAATGTTGGTCTTATTATAGTACAAGCAATGTGGATTTAAATTTCGTTCGTGACGTCCATAACGTATCATTCTTTTGGGCTATTGATACGATATCATATGTTTTAATCTACTTTATATACATCGTATGGAAAGATTTCTTACAAACTCAGTGTATTGTTCCGCAGATTTAATGTTAGAATAGCCATCAAAACCGTTGACAAACTAAGTCAGGTTAATGTTTGAAAATCTATCAAAACGTTGACAAACTTGATTTGGTACTTGTACACATATTAATTTTTATTAAAAAAACTTGAAAATTACAATTGCAGGCATCCTATAAAATCTGCTACACTGAATCCATAGCATTCTGCATTGATAAAACAAGAACTTCATAAATATGTTCATAGTCCATCCGGAAGTATGGAATAAGAATACAGAAGATTAATCGACATTAGATTTTTATTCATTACAAAAGGTCACAGTTTTACTAAGATTTAGGGTTATCATAGTGGTTCTATCAGTCTAGGCTGTATGGGTTACATTCATTACTGGCGTATTTCAGTATCACGTAACCACTTTCCCGATTTCATCATTCGAACAAGTATGACAGAATAACATTAATATTTATATCAGGATTTTTTTAGCTTAATACAAAATGTTGTCCCTTTGTAATATTCATGAGTACATATAAATTAACCAACAATGTGTGCATAATAACAGGCCTTCAGCACAAAATTGCCTCACTAAGTATTTATTTTATTTTATATGAATGCTTACTCATATGAATGCTTACTCATCCTCCAATTCATACACTGATATAGTCATTAATCGTAATACGTGTTGTTGAATTAGTATTACATTTTTCTCTTGAATTTAATGAACAGAATGCTTCAGAAATGTGACATTCTGCAAATGTAAGTAAAGTTTGCATCATCTTCATGATACAAAGTTACATTACAGAGTTGTATATGTATGGATATACTCTAACCAACTGATTTTCCTCTCCAGTTGAACTGGTAACTGTATTATTTGAAAAATTATCCAAGATCATTTTAAGTAATTGTTGATCCAGTTGAAATATTAGTTCTTTAGGAAATCAGTACCAACGTCACTCTCTTTATTCGTTACTAATTCTGAATAAAAATTATTGTTGTTCAGTGAGGTTTTATTGCACTGGGGTTAATTTTTCATGTGGCCTATGTCTGATGCACACTGACGGTACCCAGTAGACTTTTGTAACAATACTAGCTACTCGCAAACTAATATTTGACTGTCACAAACACAGCTTCTTTGCAGTAATATTGGTTAAGTGTTTGTCCAGAAGGCACCCACTCTTTATGAACAATTCCCTTGGAAAAAAAAGACCAAAACAAGCATGTATTTCACTTTTGACTTTGACATGCGAGCTTTATTTTGGTCTGGGTGATCCCTTTGAGCACCATTTTCGAACTTTTGCGTTTTGCCTCTTCATCGTACTAAAAAATCCAACTTCCATCACAAATGATAGCACGACTCAACAATACCAAGATCTTCAGTTATTATTAGACGAACCGTTTGTTGATTATGTTCAGTTCTTCTGCAATCATTTTTAGAGATAATCTTCGATCAAATCGTAGGAGTAAACGCACCCTGGGCAAGCTGACATCCGTCCGTGAGGTTGATGGTCGTCCACTGCGGTCTTCAACATTCGTTCTGCCTTCACTAAACATTTTATTCCAGCGAAAAACTTCAGCTCTTGACATTACCTCCTCTCCAAAAGCCTTCTGAACTTTACCGCAAGTTGTCGTCGCGTTTCCACCCAATTTAACTGAAAATGAAATGGGCATACTGTCGCGGTATATTATACGATTCCATTTCCGTGACGAGACACACAAACACGTGTTAACTTATTACAGCACAACTCACCACTGAGCAGTTGCAACGATGTGCCGTTTCGATTAGAAGCACATTATAGACTACGATCAATGATATTGTGCCTACGCTAGCCAGCAGGGTTGCCACATATTAAAATAAATCATTATTACTTTATTGTCGCATCTATTATGTTAATTCTGATGCTTGATGACAAATCTGCGAATGAGTACCTTTCGTTTAAAAGAAAAATGAAGGAAATCGGCCAGGTAGTTTGGTCTGGCCGACTGACTTTACTTTTCGTAGATACTTTTAGTATACATTATTTTTCCCGTCCCTTCGCCCCTGGCGAGCCCCAGGCTATATTGCACTTCCGCCAGAGTCTAAAATAAAGAGTTACGAAACTCCCGGTAGTTTTCTGCAACCTGGCGACTGCAGCGCTGCCAAGCGGCCGGGTCGTAACAACGTACCGAGAGGCGAGAAACCATTGTGTATTAGATATGGAGTCGTACGACACGTTTAAAATGCGACTGCATTTCGGAACATTTTGCGGCGCGATAAATTGTAGTTAGAGGAAAACTAAGAAAATGTACCTATTCTCAAATATGAAAAGCTCTTACACTATAGAATAAAATAAAGTTTGTTAAATTTTAAGGGTGTATGGTATCAGTAACAGAGAGAGAGAGGTAACTAACCCAGTAATTTCTGCAAATTTATTTTTGATAGTCTACTGATAGGTTTGTGGAAATCAGGCACAGTAGTCTACTATTGGTGATGCAGCAATGGTAGTCGAAAGTTAACAGGGATTTGTTTGTACAAAATGTAAAAAAAACTGTAGTTTAACATGTACAGACAAACTGAGATTAATGTTAATGTTAATGTTTGTATAGTCTATGGGACTTAACTACGTGGTCATCAGTCCCTAAACTTACAAACTACTTATGAACTACTTACGAACTAGGACGGCACAAATATCCATGCCCGAGGGGGGATTCCAACCCCCGACCGTAGTGGCCGTGCAGACCGTGACTGGAGCGCCTCAGTCTCCTCGGCCACCGCGGCCGGCAAACTGAGATTTTAGCAGGAAAAGATTCTTAAAGATTTACAGTACCTTTACATTCCTGGGGAGTATGTACGATGAAAACATGACAGGAACGGCACATGCAAGCCATCTGAGCAAGATTAAAGCGAAAAGGGCTTTTATAAGACGTAACAGTCTCTAAGAATGTGAAAATCGTGTCTCGTACCAGTATCCAATGTATTAAGATGTTCAAAATCTGCAGAAAAAATACATGTGAAACGTGTAACTACGTACCAGTACATTATATAACTATAAATCAGTTGCTTTTGAACTTAAACACACCAGGTTACAATTCGCGTTATGTCTTAAATCGTTTTTGGATGTTATGATTACGACCATGCTAGTGTGTGCCGTATGTATTACGATGCATTGGCATGTTATTATTGCAAACTGACATCAACAGGACACGGGATTTTCGTTTAATAATGTTTTCTTATTTGTGTCACGAAATACAGTACCAAGTTTAATGGCTAGGAAATATATAAACAACAGCAAAAGTGAATAATAAATTCTACTTTTCGGTAGTGCCATTTTCTGCTAATGAGCTTGCTACCCAGCCGTTTGGAGCGCTAGTATCGCTTCAGCTGTCTAATGGTTGCAGTTTTTCCCCTACTGAGTTTCGCGACTGTCTGTTTTAGACTGTGCTTCCGCCCCGTCTCAGGGTTGCGCGTGGAGCTGCGGACAGGCGCTACGCGCCTATTGCCCTCTAGGCCGCTGTGCCTACCGCCAACAGCGCCCCGAAGCAGGCGACGCCTTCGCGGGTTTAATGCGTCGATAAATTTGCGGGCGGCGCGCGTTCGGCGCATGACGCGGAATTAGTCAAGTTGCAAAGTTTGTCCCCAGGAGTCGGGGAAGATAGGCTCCGAGCGAGGCAGCGGGTCGCCAGCCAGCCAGCGAGCGAGGCGGGCAGGCGGCAGGCGGCCATTATAAATCCTCGAGCAGGCGCGCGCCGCCTGCGAGTGACGTCATGGGGCTGGCGTCGCCTGCCGGGGCGGGCGTTCAGGGGCGAACGCACCGTGACGTCACATTGGGGGCGCTACGTAATTGTCGTCCTCGTCGTCGTTGTTGTTGTCTTCAGTCAGGGGACCGGTTTCATGCAGCTCTCCGCCCTGGTCTATCTTGTAGTCTTGTATAGTTCGCGAACGAACTAGTTCGGAAGAGCGCTCCCACAGGCGAACTACGCGAACTAGTTCGCAGATTCCTCGCCTCTTAGTTCGTCCGCTCCTTTTCCGAAGATTGACGGGGAACAGCTAGAGGACGCGAGAGCGCGCAGAATCGCGCGATTCCCGTCTGCCAGTTACCGTCATTTCGAGCTGAGATGCAGCTCAGCTGTACACTGCCACAAATTTTCTTTTGTAAGGTATTCAGCAGTGTGTAAATAATAGTACTCTGTATGCAAAGTAGTTGAATACCATTGTATCACCCATTCGTGTAAATAACGGTTTAATTGCTTAAGTATTAGATGTCTAATTGCCCAAAAGTACGGGTAATAGCACACGCTTGGGCAACACTGATCATTATATAAAAAAGCTGTCACAACGAATGAGAGCTCATTTAGTAGCGATAGCAAAAGCCAAAAAGAGCGGACGAACTAGTTCCCGGCCGAGCTGCGAACTAAAAGGAGAGCTACCGGTCGCGAACTAAAATATGCGCAATCGGTTGCTAATTAAAATATGCGCGTTCGGTCGCGAACTAAAATATCCGCAATCGGTCGCGAACTAAAACATGCGTTACCGGTCGCGAACTATTACGCCAAACATATGTCGCTTCTTAGTTCGTTGGATTCTTTTCGGAAGACCGACGGGCAATAGCGAGAGGGCGCGCAGGAGAATTAAAAATCACGTGTTTGCCTTCTGCTGCTGATAACCATTTCGAGGTGAGCGACTACCTGCTAAATTACATAGTTGAGTGCTACAAAATTTCTGTTTTGAAGTATTCTCCACTCTGCAATATCTGACTAATGAAATCCACAATGCCAAGATATAACTCTAGATAATACAGGGCGTACCAAAATGGTAGAATTTATTACGGTGATCTTAGAAGTGTAAATCCTACATCAAATTAACGAGCAACTCAAACAATTTGATCTTGAAGTGTAGAATATGAACACCCTTCAACACACGACACACGCCGAGTGGATAGCCGTTTGCACAGATGCTCTTCAAATCCCCAAATGTAGAAATGGCAAGATCTCAGATCTGGTGAACTTGTAGGCAATGCGAAAGAAGTTACCCATTTGGTCCCTTACGGCCAGTCCGGCGTGTAGGAACAACTAATCGCCTTGTCAATGTGACGGTGCACCATCTTGCTGCCAAAGAAAGTTCTCTGGTTCTGCTTCATGTAAAACAGAAAGAACCATTGTTGTAGCACATCAAGAAAAAAAAGGACACAAGTTGCAAAGAATCGTCCCCGCCGGCCGCGGTGGCGCACCAGTCACAGTCTGCACGGCCACTACGGTCGGGGGTTCGAATCCCCCGTCGGGCATAGATATTTGTGTCGTCCTTAGTATTAGCTTGTTCATAAGTAGTTTGTAAGCTTAGGGACTGATGACCCCGTAGTTAAGTCCCATAAACTCTACAAACATTTCAACATTTGAATCGTCCCCACGTCTACCTTGTAACAAGTAATATTTAGTGTTTTGTTGCTTCAGTTCGTCCAATTGAAAGCTGAACACATTTACACAATTTTTTATGTTGGGTGAACCAAAATGTATATCGGAGATCGGCAGCTTTGTAAAATTTATTACGGTGACCTTACCATTACAAATTATACATCAAATGAACGAGAATCTCAGACAGTTTCTCCTACAAGTATTCAATATGAGCATACATCGTCTGATATGTTTTAATTTCTTATTCTTTTTTTTCTTTTGATTTCTTTTCGTCATACTCCCGCGTAAAGTATATGTCTCTTCTTTTACACTGTAGCAACATTTCTACAAACGAAATTGCCTACACTATACTTGTGGGTCCTATTGTGGAATCCCCACCTAGTGGGATAGACGGACGATTTTGGGACATTTGAGAGAAGGGCAGATCGTTTTGTATTGTCGAGATATAGGGGAGAGACTGTAACGGAAATAATGCATCAGTTACGGAAATCATTTAAAGAAAGGTGTTATTCGTTGCGATGAGATCCATTTTCGAAATTCTTTTTCTAACAGTACTTCCGAACGGAGACATATTTTGCTAGTCCAATGCTACATAGGAAGACAAGAGCATCAGAGTAATATAAGAGAAATCAGAGCAAAAACTGACAGATTTTGTTGATTATTTTTCCCGCGAGCTATTAGAGCTGTAGAGAAATCTCATAAACTTGGTGCGATGAATCCTTTGCCGTGCACTTCGATGTGACTTGCTAGATGTAGACTATACAGATACGCCGCATATGTCTGGAGACGTCATAGTCTTTGTCCTGTGCTTCGGCAACGCAAGACAATAAAACCGCTATCCAGCGCGGCGCAGCTCTACACTCTATATTACTAGGGCTTTACTACATCCCATTTCTCTGGGAACTACCACGTTTATTATGCATTTCCCTAGTTCATACTGCACATTACGTCTTTGTGTATATTATTTAGGTGATCTTGGAATTCATCAAAAATTCGGATAAAAAACACGGATTACCCTGTTACATTTCCAAACCGCATGAACCTTCTGTTACAAAGATATTTGAATATTTGTCTCTCAGAGTGGTAACACAACAGTACGTGGCGACTGCTGCTGCACGAGGAGAGGTATGCAAGTGGCGCTGGTGGTCGTTGCCCCCAATTTTTTTACACAGAATCGATGCAACCCTTATGTAATGGCGGTGCTGTAAGACACTCACGGACTTTCCACCGGTAATGAGTATTTTTGTGCTGCGGCAGTTGAGTGTCGTCCACCGTTAAAACATCTGAAGTCACGTAAACTACCGCTACTCACGCGACATTGTTCACTGCAATCAGGGAGGACAAAAGACAGTAGCGATACGTATTTATTTCCGCGATCAATATCGGCGCTGTTTATTTCGATGTCGATGTATTACTTTTTTGTTTTGCCCTTTAATGCCTTATCACTTAGAAGCAGGTAGTTTCTATCAGATGCTATCTCATTTCTTTCCCGGGTGCTACTTAGAACTTCTTTACAGCCCACAACAAAGCTAACTTAAACCGCATATTAAACTTCACGGTCATCGACCGGCGACCGCACACAGAATCATCCACTGTTAGGGCGTTATTCAATTTTAATATGGTGGAGCATGGCGGTTATCGTACCGCTTTTCTAGCTATCCTTAGCTACGCAACCTAATCTAATTCATACAGTGATAAATTATATGACGTTAACAGGTTAACAATTACCTCTCTTCTTTCCTTCCTGAAGCTAGGAAGGAATACCGCGCCCGCTAAGGCCTACCTTGCTTACGTTAAATAACGTGTGAACCACGGCCTGTTTTTCTCGTTGGCTTCGGGCTGTTGTGAGGCCTTGTATTTAGATGGTGTTGTCTCAAGCCCCCTACCTAGTTCATCGTGTTCGGCTGTGAGACGTCTTTCCCTGTTGAGTGATGGCTGGCAGCCCGCCGCAGTCTAACTCCTTACAATTATTAGTGCAGTACAAGCTTGCGTATATATAACTTAGTTTTTTTTCCACGCTGAAGAACTCCATTATACTTGAAACGAAAATCAAAAAGTAATAAAAAGAATTTAAAGCCTATGAAAGATTAATCGTTATGAAAAATGTATTTATTGTACTAACGAAAAAAAGTGTTTTACAGGAATGAATTAATTCCTGCCGTGTTATTGCTATATACCTACTTCAGCTTCAGATATTCAGCTTCAGCATGAATCGTAGTTCACTGAAATCTGGTGTAAGGTTCCCGACTTACACAGAACATAATATGTCGCGTTTGGAAAATAACGCTAACTTCGCCGAATTTAAGTTGAAAAATAGTAATCATTTAAGAGATAAACCCGTGGCAGTTGGTTTCATTCACATTAATTGGCACATGTAGAAATTAGTAATTATTTATATAAAAAAAACGAGAACAATGTTGTCACTATTCGTCCGATTTCAAAAGTAGTAGCCCATTCTTCTCAAGTGTAATTTTGTAGTGTTGATTACGTTAATTTCCCTTCCATTGAAATAGTAATTGCCTCATTCGTGCATGTCGTCAACACAGTATGAGCCGCATCGAGGTCTCGACGAGCTGCAGGTGGCGGCCGGTCGCGCGATCCTGCCAGGCTTTGCGGACGCCACAGCTAGGGAAATGAACGATGTGGAAACCGCCGCGGCGCGCAGATGGCAGTTCCACCTTGAGAGCGGAGATGGGCTCGCTCCATCGGGAGAGGGTGGGAGGGGGTGTTGGGAAGGGGTGAGTTAAAAAGTTGACCGTCGCGGCTGCGGCCAATCGCGGCGTCGGTGCCGGCGGTGGCGGTGGAGCCCCCTAATTCGCGTCACGTCTGGCACATAAACCAGCGCGCCACTCGGCCAAGTTGCGCGCGCACCGCACTCACTGCTCGCCGAGTTTTATCCACCGCCACCTCCTGCGGCGCGTGAGAATGGCCAAGCTCTCTCTGCCCTGCCCTGCCCGCTTCCACCACCTGCTGGCAGGAGGCAGCGCTACAGGCGACACCCGCCGCCGCACAACTGACGTGTTTTACGGCCCACTTTAGATTTGTAGTCTCATAAGATTTTGCAAACATTTTGGACCAAAATAATAATCTAAATAATAATTAATTAATTAATAAGAGTGTTTGAAACCGTTTTAGGAAAAAAAATTTAAATAGTGTCGGGTTTCGAACCACCGACGTTTCGTGTCACAGTCCAGCACCTTGCCCAGTACACTACTTATTATTATTATTATTATTATTATACAAAGCATTTATACATAATATGTAAAAAAATTATCTACTATTGCTTCTGAAATCTATTTTATATTTTTATTATGTTGTTCATCTTCTGTTGCTTTGTTGTAGCTTCAGAAAATCATTGTTGCACATCTTGTGATACCTCATCACATTTAACTTATTTACATTCTTACTTCAAGGTAACAAGAAAAAAGAAAAAAAAGAAAAAAAAGAGGAAATTTTAAAATTGTTGTTTATATTTTGGTAGCTTCTGTATTTTGTTGTGTTCTTCTTTAATATACATCACAAATTTTTCTAATGTTGTATTTTTGTTTTAAATCAAAACAGGAATTCTTTAATCTCATACTCATCATAGCCGTTGTTAACTGATCTTAATATGGCATTTGTAAACATTAGATTATCATTTATCATACGAAGGACGATGTGTTTTTGTTAATTCCTCACTGCACCATTGCTTTGAAATGACATCGTTTAAGTTACAATAAGAAAATCATCAAATACGCAAGGAATGTCACGTTGACGTCTCCTAACGGCTGGTTTTCGTTAATTCAATGAGGGTGTCAAATATCCGTTATTTTTGCAAATATGTCTCAAACGATACAAGATATGTAAAAACATAAGGGAGCTAAGTTGTAGAGAATTTTCTCCTCTTCCAATTAGGTTATTCAATTTTCGTGTCAGATGAACGGTTCGTTTGCAGTTACAATTATATTATAAACGGTTCTTTGTGTTTTTTCTTTACTACCGTATTTTTTGTACGAAAAATTTTAAAAAGGGAGGTTGTGGTCTCTGGCGACCTACAATCATGTCTGTAAAATCTGCTGCTGATCGGTTGAACGGTTTGTCTTAAAAACAGGGAAAACGTTACGGACAGACAGACAGACATACATCCAAAAATTGCCGTTATTTATGCAAATATGTTTGAAACGCTATGGGATATGAAAAAAACATAAAAGAGCGAAGTTGTAGAGAATTTTCTCCGCTACAAATTGGGTTATTGAATTTTCGTATCAGTTGAATACTTAAGCCGTTATTTTCATTTAAATTTCCAGCTGTCAAAAGACGATCGCAAATGCCCAATTTTAGTGTTACTACCGTAACCTAAAATGGGCCAATTGTCTACAACCGAAGGATACCCATACGCCCTATTGCAAATTACCCTCGTCGTTTGTGAGGAATATGTGTGCAACCAACTGTATACATTGGCTAATGAAAACTTGTGCCTTTTTAAAAAAAAAAAAAATTATTAATTGATTAATTAAGGACCGCGAAAGCGAGTACACAGTCCGGACTATCAAAAATAATGTGCCCGAAATATTTAATTTTTTTTTCTGAGTGACTACCCTTTTTTCCCAGTTACATCTTTTGATCACACACACTATACTGAAACGTAACAAAGCAGAAGGTTCTGAAACTGAAAGCTCTTTCGCTGCCACGGCGATTAGCCGTGCGCACTGGTGCGCCGTGCTGCGGTGCGCGCGGCCGAACGCCGTCGGGGTTTCGAGTTCTCCCTTGGACAGGGGTGTTTGTCTTGTCCTTAGGTTACTTTAAGTGAGCTCCCGAGCAAAATCCAGGCAGTTGAGTCCGATAGATTTACAAACATTTGAACATTTTGTTCTTTCGCTGGAAACAGAACAGAAATGGAACTATACAAACGACAAAACTTCCGCCGGCCGCAGTGGCCGAGAAGTCTGCGGCGCGCCAGCCACAGTCGGCACGGCTGCTACGGTCGATTCAGCATCTTAAGACCTCTTGGTGGCCATAGGTAAGGGCCACAATAATAATTTGTCTTAGAGTTCATCATAAGTGCGGAGTGTTGTCGCCTGTTAGTGTGCATTCCACAAGTACGTCATGTACGCCACACCATTCCAACACCATCTATAGACATTGCCTCACATCAAGCACGTGCCACAAAACACCGAGAGATCAGGATTGCCAGCCGACTGGCCAGCCGCTACGTGGAAGGGGACTGTGCCAGCACCACCTAGATAGGAGGCCTCACAACATGTCGCATCACACGTACGGGCCGCCATCGCAATCTCACTGGACGATGCTACGAGGCGGTGGATGTGCCCCAGCGGCCAGTCACTCAGATAGCGATGGCAGCCTATCGATGGGTTGTGACAAGGACTTGATGTGAGGCCTTGTAGTTAGACGGTGTTCGCTGTGTCCCACCGACCAGCCGTTCAGCTAGCGTTCGCTGCCTCTCAGTGTGATGCGACACCAATTTGTTGTCAGGCCTTGTATCTAGACGGTGTTGACCATCCCTGAGGCGGAGGGCGATTATTGCAGAGTGCCCCAGTAACCAAAGCATAGAATCATATCTGGTGCGTGGTGCAGCTTTTTTTCTGGCATGGTGAACCACTTCGCAGTCACACTCATTGGGATGGTTTCGTTACTGAGGTCTATCATGCTTCGGTGTAGCTCTCATACAGCTGACACACGGAGACACTGGAGCCAATGTTCACAACTGTCTCGAACATGGCACAGTGTATAGTTTGGGGAGTCAATAAAGTGAATGTCAGCGAGTCGCTGATTTAGTCTTGATAACATTACTAACCAGGCGATATCACAACTCACGGACATCTGTTGGTAGGAGGGGGCTAAAGATATTTTCCCAATTCTCACCGCAGATTGTCATTTCAGAGTTACCCACCACTGGCTATGAAAAAGCTGCAACCCTTTCAGAGACAGTTTGGTATAGTGCATTGAAGAACTATGCTACGATGCACGAGGCCATTCCTTATCAGGGGTTCAAATCACCCCTTGGACATGGATATTTGCGATTTTTGTAGTTCATAAGCAGTTTGTAAATTTGGGAACTGATGACCCCGCAGTTAAGTCCCTTAAACTCAACAAACATTTTAATGCGATGTGCTGGCAAAATTATAGCTGAGGGCGCGCCATGGCAGTTCCAGGATAGCTTAGTCGTAAGCGCTTGCCTGCAAAAGGCTAAGGTCCCAGATTCGAATACCACTCTGGCCCACAGTTTTAATCTGCTAGGACGTTACATATTAGCGCACACTCTGCTGAATAGTGAAAAATTCTGGAAATATGCCGTAGCTTGCGTCTAACCCCGTCTCCTCCATATCTCGGAGTGCTATTCCTGTATGGTTCGCAGGAGAACTTAATTGAATTTTGGAAAGAAGGAGGCGAGAGACTGGCGGAAGCAAAGAATTGACAACGGGCCGTAAGGCATGCTAGGGACGTTCAGTTGGCATTTTACCCGTAAAAGGCAAGGATCCAGTGTTCTAATTCAGTTTTGGCACATACTTTCTACCTGCCAGGATGTTCCATATCAAAGCACACTCCGAGTGGAAATATTTTTAAATTTCATTGGATTATTGGAATCATAGGAAGATATATAACCAATTGCATACTTATTCATAATAAAAATGCTCCTATAGGAGGACAAGAAAGGGCAAATATCTAAAAGAGGAGAACTACAGGAGGTGGACGAAATAATACGAACATCTAACATAGACACATTAGTTATTTTTATAATTAGCTGTTGCTCACCCGTAGGAACTCTTCAGAAAACTAACTGGTATAGAGACAGCGAGGTACTGGCGAAAGTACAGCTGTGAGGATGGGCCGTGAGAGTGCCTGGATAGTTCTGTTGGTACAGCGCTCGTCCACGAAAGGCAAAGGGGCCGAGTTCGTATCCTGGACTTTCACACAGTTTTAATATGCCAGCAATTTATTCGACTGGTGAAGTTATGAAACAAACAGTTGACGATTAGGATACAGATGTCCGAATCATGACAGAACCTCCTACATTCTTCACTGGAAGAAGCAGCCATACAGTGTCGTAAGTATCTTTTTAGGTGTTCGATACATAAACAAGATGTCTTGTAGAAGGCAATGTCAACAACGATTGATTGAACCCCATCACCTGCTTCCAGTCATCAAGCGTTCTTCACGTAGGTTTCCGTTACTAAGGGTATAGTCGTTGTAATCACAAACTACCATCAGAGTAAGCGAAACGAATTGTTAGCATACTTCTTGTATTAAACTTAGTTTCAATATGGGACGTATAAGCGAAATCGGAACGTATTTCTTTACATGCTTTAGTAACATTTCCCTGCGCCATGTTTTAATTCGCCAGGAAACAAAATACGAACCTCAATGCTCGCATGCTGAGACAGCTGATGTTCACCATCCACATGATATATTTGAAGTTTCTGTTATTTTATAAATCTTCTTAAAGGGTAAGGTACAAGCTTCACCTGGTGATTGTCAAATTTAACATTGTACATCACCTTATGTTGGATAAATAGGGTTTCTCCATGAGTACATTTGCTTGGTTAAATCTGTCGAAACTTCAACTGTGCTTCACCGAACAATCAATTTATTTTGATTAATAATAATAATTCTGCCATCTTGTTGTTATAAAAATTTCACTGAATGTGCTGCCCTCACCCACTGCCTTTTGAGTTCTATGTTTAATTTTTTTAAACCCTTACATTTTATGAATGTGGTCCATTTTCTTAATAAATATTTTTCAAGGTGACAACTACGTTCGGAAACCCATCTAGTCGTTACACTTGTTTTAAGGCAATTCGACCATTTCATATATGCATTTGGAAACAGCCCACGACAGAAAAGCCAAATTCTGCAGTGCATCTGAATTTTAACTACTGTGCTCGTCCATACCATAGCCTTCCATTTCTTTTAGACGGTTAATGTCTTCACTTCTGTTGTGGCTTTCATACCAACTTTGCTGTCCTCAAAAACATATGATTATTGGATTACCAACAATGTACAATTTCTTATCCGCCATTCATCGAATATCCTAAAATTGTGCTATTTTTGTACAAATGGTACTGTGAATGATTGTGAGCAGCTCGGTCACTTGCAGATTAGGTGTTGGGGCGTGATGCATGCTCACTTTGTACAATGTTTGTGAGCGGCTTAGTCACTTGTTGCAGATTAGGCGTTGGGGTGGGATGCGTGCTCACTGTGTACCAATGGTAGTAGGAGTCTTTGGTCACTTTTTGCAGATTAGACGTTGGGGCAGGATATGTGGTCACTTTATACAAATGTTACTGGGAATGTTGTGAGGGGCTTGGTCACTTGTTGCAGATTAGGCGTTGGGGCGGGATGCGTGCTCACTTTGTACAAATGGTACTGAGAATGTTTGTGAGCGGACTGGTCACTTGTTGCAGATTAGGCGTTTGGGGGAGATGCGTGCTCCTTTTGTAGAAATGGTGCTGGGAATGACTATGAGAGGCTTGGTCACTTGTTGCAGATTAGGCATTGTGGTGGGATGCATGCTCACTGTGTACAAATGGTAGTGGGAGTCTTCGTGAGCGGCTTGGTCACTTGTTACAGATTAGGCATTGGGGTGGGATGCATGCTCACTTTGTATTAATGGCACTGGTAATCTTTGTGAGCAGCTTGGTCACTTGTTGCAGATCAGGCATTGGGGCGGAATGCATGCTCACTTTGTATTAATGGCACTGGTAATCATTGTGAGTGGCTTGGTTACATGTTGCAGTTTAGGCATTGGGCGGGATGCGTACTTACTATGTACAAATGGTAGTGGGAGTTTTTGTGAGCAGCTTGGTCACTTGTTGCAGATTAGGCATGGGCAGGATGCGTACTTACTGTGTACAAATGGTAGTTGGAGTCTTTGTGAGCAGCTTGGTCATTTGTTGCCAATTAGGCCTTGGGTTGGGATGTGTGCTCACTTTGTACAAATTGTGCTGGGAATCATTGTGAACGGCTTGGTCACCTGTTATAGAATAGGCGTTGGGGGTAGGAAGTGTGCTCACATTGAACGAATGGTACTGGGACTCATTGTGAGCAGCTTGCTCATTTGTTTCAGATTAGGCGATGGGACGGTATGCATGCTCACTTTGTACAAATGGTACTGAGAATCATTGAGAATGAATTGGCCACCTGTTACAGATTAGGAGTTGGGGTGGGATGTGTGCCCACAAGTGGTACTGGGAATCTTTGTGAACACCTTGGTCACTTGTTGCAGATTAGGCGTTTGTCTACTCACTTTGTAGAAGTAGTACTGGGAATGTCTGTGAGGGGCCAGGTCACTTTTTGAAGATTAGGCGTTGGGGCAGGATGCGTGCTCACTTTGTACAAATGTTACTGGGAGTCTTTGTGAGCGGCTTGGTGACTTGTTGCAGATTAGGCGTTGTGTCGGGATGCGGAGCGCCGGCCCGCGGTCCGGCGCGCCCCCCAGCCTGAGCCTCGGTCTCGGCCTCGGCGGCTGCCTGTTCCTCCGCCTGGGCCCCACCGCCAGCACCAGCACCAGCCCCTCCCCCAGCGCCTACGTCACGCTCCCGCCGGTAGGTGGCGCCGGCCTCGCGCCGCTGCACTCATTGTCTGGCGGCTGCGCGGCGAGAAATCACGCAACACCCAGCCTGCCATTGTTCGCTGCCAGCGGTCAGAAATGTGTCACCAGGGCCACCTGTCGTGGCTGCTGCAACACCGTACTGTTCTTGCTCCAAGCAGACAGGCCTAAATCTGAGGATTTGTACGACAGATTTTCGTGAACTGTCGAATACTTTGTCGCATTTGTGAAGAAAGTAAAAGAATGGCGAAATTCTAAATGTAACCTTTAAGAAATCATTCACGCAGGAGGAACACACAAATGTACCATAATTTCATCAACGTACGAATTCTGAAATGGAGGATGTAGTAATAAGTATTTCCGGTATATAGAAGCTGCTAAGAGAGCTAAATATAAAATAGTCTCTTGGTCCGGATGGAATACCAGTTCGGTTTTACAAAGGGTATTCTGCGGCATTGGCCCCTTACTTACCTTGCATTTATCGCGCATCTTTAATTCAGCGCAAAGTTCCCAGTGATTGGAAAAAACCGCAGGTGACATCCGTTTAAAAAGGAAAGAGAAAGGAAAGAAAACTGACCGACATAATTACAGTCCAATATAGTTGACAGCAGTTTCCTGTAGAATTTTGGCGCATATTCTCAGTTCGAATATAGTAAATTTCCTTGAGACGGAAAATATTCTTTCTATGAATCAGCACGAGTTTAGGAAACAGCTTACTCTTTTCTCACATGACAACTTGCGAGCCATGGATGAAAGCCAACCGGCAGATTGTGATTTTCTCGATTTCAAAAACGCATTTGACGCATTTGACGCATAGACTGCTAACGAAGATACGAGCATATGGAATAGGTTCACAGATTTGTGACTGGCTGCAAGACTTCCTAAGTAATAGAATGCCGTACGTTGTTCTCGATGTCGAGTGTTCATCACACACGAGTGTATAGTCAGGCATGCCTCAGGGGAGTGTGATAGTACCGCTATTATTTTCTGTCTGTATACACTCCGGACCATTATAATTTGTTACACCACGACGATGAGGTGCTACAAATGCGAAATTTAACCGACAGGAAGAAGAAGCTGTGATATGCAAATGATTAGCTTGTCAGAGCATTCACAAAAGGTTGGCGCCGGTGGCGACACCTACAACGTGCTGACACGAGTAAAGTTTTCAACCGATTTCTCATACACAAACAGCAGTTGACCGGTGTTGCCTGGTGAAACGTTGCTGTATTGCCTCGTGTAAGGAGGACAAATGCTTTCTACCACGTTTCCGACTTTGATAAATGTCGGATTGTAGCCTATCGCGATTGCTGTTTATAGTATCGCGACATTGCTGCTCGCGTTAATCACGATCCAGTGACTTTTAGCAGAATCGGTCGGCTAAGGAGGGCAAAACGGAATGCCTTGCAGGATCCCAACGACCTCGTTTCACTTGCACTCGAGATGAAAGGCATCTTATCCGCATGGTTGTAACGGATCGTGCAACCACGACTCGATCCCTGAGTTTGCAAGACAACAACCATCTGTACTAACAGTTCGACGACGTTTGAAGCAGCATGGACTATCAACTCGGATACCATGGCTGCGGTTACCCTCTACGCTGCTTCACAGGCAGGAGCACCTGCGATGGTGTACGCAACGACGAAGCTGGGTGAACGAATGGCAAAACGTCATTTTTTCGGATGAATCCAGGTTCTTTTTACAGCATCATGATGGTCGAATCAGTATTTGTCGATAACGCGGTGAACGCACATTGGAAGCGTTTATTCGTCAACGCCATGCTGGCATACTCCAGGCGTGATGATATGGGGTGCCATTGGTTAGACGCCCCGGTCACCTCTTGTTAGCATCGACGGCCCTTTAAACAGTGGCCGTTACATTTCAGATATATTAAGATCCATGGCTCTATCCTACATTCGATCCCTGCGAAACTCTACGTTTCAGCAGGAAAATGGACGACCGCGTGTTGAAGGTCCTGTACGGGCCTTTCTGAATACGAAAAAAATTCGACTGCTGTCCTAGCTAGCACATTAGCAAGATATCTTACCAATTGAAAACGTTTGGTCAATAGTGGCCGAGGAACTGGCTCGTCACAATATGCCAGTCACTACTCTTGATGAACTGTGGTATCGTATTGAAGCTGCACAAGCATCTGTACCTGTACAAGCCATCCAAGCTCTGTCTGACTCAATGCCCGGGCGTATCAAGGCCATTATTACGGCCAAAGGTAGTTGTTCTGAGTACTCATTTCTCAGGATCTAAGCACCCAAATTGCGTGAAAATGTAATCACATGTTAATTCTGGTATAATATATTTGTCCAATGAATTACCGTTATCAACTGCATTTCTTCTTGGTGTTGCAATTTTAAAGGCCAGTAGTGTATATACAGGGTGTCAATTGATAGTGACCATACCAAATATCTCACGAAATAAGGATCAAGCGAAAAAACTACACAGAACAAAACATTTATAGCTTGAAGGGGGAAAATAGATGGCGCTATGGTTAGCCCGCTAGATGGTGCTGCCATAGGTTACACGGATATCAAGTGCATTTTTTTTTAAATAGGCACCGCCATTTTTATTATATTCGGTTACTACGTAAATAAATATGAATGTTTTACTTGGAACACTTTTTAGCTTTGTGATAGATAGAGCTGTAATAGTCAGAAACGTATATGTACGTGGTATCGAGTAACATTTCGCCAGTGTCGACGGTATTTGCTTTGTGATACATTGGACACATTAAAATGGACCGTTTACCAATTGCAGATACGGTCGATATGGTAATTATGTATGTCTACTGTGATCAAAATGCCCAATGGGTCTTTGCTATGTATATTGATCGTTATCCTGGAAGACATCATCCAAGTGCCCGGTCCTTACGTCGGAAAGTTGCGTTATTTAAAGAGGCAGGAAGGTTCAGCCACAAGTGAAACATCAACCACGACTTGAAACAAATGATGACGCCCAAGTAAGTGTTTCAGCTGCAGTTTCGCCTAATCCGCACATCAGTAGCAGACAAACTGAGCGAGAATCGAGAATCTCAAAAACGTGAAACACGTCCACTGAATGTTTCGCTGCTGCTGTCAAGTGTTCCCGCATGAGTAATGTGTCGCAAGCATTGTGCAATTGCCTGTGAGTGAATGAATCTTCTTTCCTTTATCCACTGTGTATTTGCAAATTTCCTCCCATGTTACCTCCATATTCATAAAGGGCAAAAATATTACATGCAGTGCCTTTATGATTTAATTCTCTTTTGTACAAGGTGTTGTCTTATTGTGCTTAATTTGGCCTCCCAACATTTATTTGCTTGTTCATTTTATTGAATACGTGATGATTGAATCAAACCACTGCTTTATCATTTCACGGTCCCCGTCCCACGTTTAATTATCTATTCCTTTCTAATATTCATTTTGTGTTTGTTAAAATGTTGGCTGCTCTCTTAAGGAGTGAGCAGTTAGATACATTTCCGTTGCATAAGTACTGTGGCCACTCATTAAGTAATTTAGAATAGCAGTGAGGGTTTTAACATGCATTTCCACGTCTCTACTGCCCGAGATCTTGCATAGAAAATTTAACTAGCTACTTTCAAACGTCGGTATTGAGACTTCTACATCAACACAAATTTCACCCATACCATATTTTTATGGACCAGGGTTTGCATGGCGAAGACTTCGAACTTCGTGTACAGTTTCGACACTGGGGCACAAAATAAACTACGGGACGATTACAGATTGTTTTCACATGTACTGTTAGTGATGAAGCGTCATTCACAAACAGAGGTAACATAAACCGGCATAATATGCACTACTGGACAACGGAAAATCCACGATGGCTGCAACAAGTAGAAAATCAGTGACCTTGTCGGGTTAATGCATGATGCGGCATTATGGGAGGAAGGATAATTGGCCTATTTCATAGATGGCGATCTAAATGTGCAGTGTATGCTGATTTCTTACGTAATGTTCTACCGGTTTCACTACATGATGTTTCACTTCATGACAGAATGGCGGTGTACTTTCAACATGATGGATGTCTGGCACATGGCTCGCGTGCAGTTGAAGCGGTCTTAAATGGCATATTTAATGACATGTGTATTGGTCGTAGTAGCACCATGCCATGGCCCGCACGTTAACCGGATCTTACATCCTCGGATTTCTTTCTGTGGGGAAAACTTAAGGATATTTGTTATCGTGATTCACCGATAACGCCTGAAAACATGCGTCATCGCATTGTCAATGTACGTGAGAACAGTACTTGGAGGCGAACTATTCTCTGTTGAGAGTAATTTAGTTACATGTATTGCCAAATGCGTTGAAGTGGAAGGACATAATTTTGAGCATTTATTGAAGTCATGAGGTAATTACAGGTAATCACGCAGTATCAGCATGCGTTCTCATAATGTATGATAATTTCACAAAAATAGATGTATCAAAATGGAACAACCGAGATAAAGTTCAAACGTACCTACGTTCTGTGTTTTAATATTAAATGTTCGTCTAAAATTCTGAGCAATAGGTTTGTGAATATTACACCGCCATCTATCACAAAGCAACTAATGTGTTGCAAATAAAACGTTTATATTTATTTACGTACTAGACTAATATGTAATAAAAATGGGGGTACCTATTTAAAAAAAAAAAAAAATCTGTTGATATCCGTTTGACTTATGGCAGTGCGATCTAGCGGACTAACCATACCGCCATCTGTTTTCCCTCTTCAAGCTAGAAAAGTTTTGTTCTTTGTACTTTTTTGGTTTGTTGCTTATTTCGTGAGATATTTGGCCCGGTCACTATCAATGGACTATTCTGTATATGTCTGTGGCAGAAATTGTTTTAAGGAGACATTTTTAACACAGCTTTGGTAAGTGTAAGGATATTGTTTTAATTTGTAATGTTGTACCAAAGTGTGTGACGGAATATCTTTTTATAGCCCTTGGAATCGTAATGTCGAAAAGCGCAAGGCTTTAATAAAGTTTTAAGTGTGGTCAAATCAGTTAAATGATTTACAAGTGAAATGTATATATTTAACCTAAAAGTTTGTCATACTTGTGGGGCGATCTGGCCAATTAATTAATATGGAAAGCAGACATCATCACTCATAATGATTATTCAGATGACCAGGTTTGACAGGTTAAACTGTAATAATCAGATCTTTCATTTCTGCTAGGCAGGGACATGGATTAATTTGGAGGTGGAGTGAACTGGTTTTATATTGAAAGTCAAACACTTTATTACAAGTGAACGAAGGCTTCCGCGGCCGTTGTCATTCTTTATAAAACTCTTCTGGGTGTTGGACCGCATCGTCGAAATATCAAATACTTCACCGACGTTTCGGCCACTATTGCAAGTGGCCATCTTCTGGGTGTTAATATTAGTTTTGTGTTTATTAAAATGTTGGCTGCTCCCTTAAGGAGTGAGCAGTTAGATACATTTCCGTTGCATAAGTACACCCAGAAGATGGCCACTTGCAATAGTGGCCGAAACGTCGGTGAAGTATTTGATATTTCGACGATGCGGTCCAACACCCAGAAGAGTTTTATAAACTTTATTACAAGGTTTATTAACTTTCAATAGCCATAAAAAAATTACATATGTTGAATAATGTGCACCATCCCCTACCATTTGGTTTCATCATGTCCTTTGAGCAGAGCTTTAAACAAGACATTACAAGAAAATTACAAATGATAATTTTTAAACAACAATATTAATAGATTTTTAATATCTCGAACAAGGTTGCGTTTGAACCGATAGAGTTACTAAAACCACAAGAATCAGGCCCTAACAGATTCTAAACAATTCAGAGTACCAAATGCACTTAACGGCTTTTACTATTGATAATCAGGTTATAGAGCTTTCAGATATTACCCAAGGGCAATTTAACAGTTCTCTGCAGCAAATTACACACAGCCAGTTCATCAACGTTTTCCGTGAAACTTTTACAAGTTAGCCCAACCAAACCTTCACGAGAACATCAGAAGTAAAGTTGTGAGGCGGCTTCGTGAGTCGTGTCGGGATAGCACAGTCGGTAGTGCGCATGTCCGCGAAAGGAAAAGGTACCAGGTTCGAGTCACGGTTCCGGCACACAATTTTAATCTGACAGGAAGTTTCGTATCAGCGCACACTCCGCAGCAGAGTGAAAGTTTCATTCTGGATCAGATAAATAATTTAAAAGCTCCTATTCTCATGCAATATTTTCCAATCAGTTTACCACAGGAAATTCAATCAACACTTTATCATGAGGGAGCTCTCAGTGTTATCCGAAATTACTACTCTGCCAATGCAAGGAACTTTCAGCACTACAAACAATAGCACCCAGCGAGAAGTTACACTAATTAAAAACAAAGCTCGATTAAAGTAGCAATAACCTACGCATCCCTTAGACCGGTCATGCTTTAGTATCACTAGTACCCCTCGTTACAGGATTGACTTCCTGATCAACAGATGTCGAACTAATACAGGAGGTAACAGTTCATGCCTTAGTTCCTGCCAAGCAAACGACTTACTCCTTACTGGTAGTCCGTATTTTCCGCTCATAGAAAACAATAGTTCCACCAAAATGACAATATCACTTGTTTGGGGCAAATTCGGGTTTCAAAAGTTCCAAGGCGACATACCGTCATTCTAGACAAGAGGGCTGCAACAGCGTGCCGACGTCCTACTCAGAACTAGCGAAAGTCTCTCCGTGGATCCTACACCCATGAACGTTCCTCAGCTTCCAGCATCTGTCCACACACACACACACACACACACACACACACACCCGCTCGCTAGGCGTTCCGGTGACCAAACTCTACGCGCGCGCAGCGCCACCTCCTCGCCCGCCAGAGACCCTCCTCTTCTTCCACTCGCTCGCCTCCTATCGACTGTATCAAAGAGTTTCGATCAAGAGACAGCAGTCAGTCCATGGCAAAGGAACACTCGAACCATAACATGGTTCAATTTCATTCACCAGATCACAACAAGTGTTTGTAGAGCTTATGGGACTCAACTACGGGGTCATCAGTCCCTAAACTTACAAACTTCTTATGAACTACTTACGAACTAGGACGGCACAAATATCCATGCCCGAGGGGGGATTCGAACCCCCGACCGTAGTGGCCATGAAGTCCGTGACTGGAGCGCCTCAGTCCCCTTGGCCACCGCGGCCGGCTCGGCCGCCCCGCCGCGGCGCCACATCACAAGTATAATCTTTTAAAAACATACTTATTCAGCAACATTATTGATGGCTTGTCATAATACAAATAAAATTTTAAAACTATCTTGCTTAACCTGATGTGACAAACCAACAGCAATGAAGCTGAATAAGTATGGTTTAAAAGCTTGTCTTTGTGATGTAGTGAATCGAATTAAAGATCTCATGACGACATTTTGATCTGTCGGAACCAGTATTCCGAATAAAAGTTATATGTGCTCCTGTCTGTTTTCCATAGTAATATCGTTTACCCTTGGAATATGTGGTTCGTAATTAGTGGTCTCGGGCTTCGTTATATTACGGGTTGGAAATAAACTCCAAAATTTAGTGAGTTATTTACGTAGCGTTCAATCACACCCGTTGTTTCAAAAGAACAGAGTTATAGGAAGGAATTGGAACAAAATGTTTTGTCTGATCATAAATACAAGAAAACGATGCGACGCCACCAAACTCACTGTCAGAACGGCATATGTGAATATCCTTCGCTATTGGTTTATCGGAATGAGCTACAAAGTACAGCCGGCCGTGGTGGCCGAGGTGACTGAGGCGCTCCAGTCACGGTCAGCACGGCCACTACGGTCGGGGGTTCGAATCCCCCCTCGGACATGGATATTTGTGCCGTCCTAGTTCGTAAGTAGTTCATAAGTAGTTTGTACGTTTAGGGACTGATGACCCCGTAGTTAAGTCCCATACGCTTAACAAACATTTGAACATTTGATTTTACAAAGTACAGTACCAAGCAAGTCTGATATTCAGCTACCAGGAGTTAGGCAAACAGTGCAAATGTGGGCTCTTTATCCGACAATTCTCAGTTCCCGCAGTATAGAGTTTGGTAAAAGAAACCCTAATTTACTTTCTGAATAGTCCTCGTATCTTATAAGGTTACAGGAAAACGTCAACCTTCAACATTCTCAGAGGGGATGTATTCTCGAAAGTTTCAAATTATGCAAATTCAAAATGTTCAAATGTTTGTTAAGCAGATGGGACATCACTGCTGGGTCATCAGTCCCTAAACTTATTAACTAACTTATCCTAAAGACAACACAAACATTCATGGCCGAAGGAGGATTCGAACCCACGACGGGGAACGGCCTCTCCATCGGAGTAGAGCACCTCAATGCACTCGGCCACTCCGCCGAGGCTTATGCAAATTTGCGCGAATCGAGTCTACATATACGGAATCAGAAACAAAAATATGTGTAAGTTATAATTTAGAGCTACGTCCATTGATTCTATAAAAACAAGTATTTGCATGGAATTCGCGTGATTGGTGATAAGCAATCAGGGGCGCCGACACCGTGCGATCCCCAAGAATTTATTTGGGGGTGCTGAGCACCCACATAAAATTGAGGTGGAAAATAAATCTGTATAAATTAAAAAAAAAAAAAAAATCGTGAAAAATCAAAACCTACGTTATGATTCAAGAGGCAATGCAAACGTGGCCATAGCGAGAGACGATATTTCATAGCCGACCGCGGTGGCCGAGGGGACTGAGGCGCTCCAGTCACGGTCTGCACGGCCACTACGGTCGGGGGTTCGAAACCCCCCTCGGGCATGGATATTTGTGCCGTCCTAGTTCGTAAGTAGTTCATAAGAAGTTAGTAAGTTTAGGGAGTGATGACCCCGTAGTTAAGTCCCATAAGCTTAACAAACATTTGAACATTTTTGATATTTCACACGTGAAAGAAGTGATCATTTTTGTTAGCGGGTCCCAAAAAAAAAAAATGTTCAAATGTTTGTAAATCTATCGGACCAAACTGCGTGGTCATTAGTCCGTGGCTTACAAACTACTTAAACCTCTAGGTAAACTAACCTAAGGACAACATACACACCCGTGCCCCAGGGAGGACTCGAACCTCCACGGCGAGCAACCGCGCGCTCCGCAGCGAGACGCTTTAGACCGCTCGGCTACTCCACCGCGGCGCGGGTCCCCAAGCGAGTAGTAATGAGTGTTCGTGTTTCACCCACTATGCTAGGTTTATTCATCCTGAAGCACGTCGTTCCTTTTGACCTTTCAGGTGTACGTATTTATGAACATTCAATTGTGTTCTTTCAGGAATTTAGCTTGAAGAATCTGATGCTGATGCTAAAGTTAATCTTTCTTCATTTATTTTTGTCACTTCCCTTGTTATTAAAATTATAAATTCAGGCTTAAGAAAACCTTCGATTATATTAATACTGTCAGAGATGTCATGAAGTTATCTCGATGTGATGAAAGTTTCTATGAAGTATAAAGCTCTTGCTTGGAACTGACCAAAAATATTTCATGTCAGACTCCAAATATCAAAATATTTCAAAGATTTCTTTAAACCTTGGTGACTGTGTTCTACCAAACGCTTTTATCAGAAAGAATAGCTTCGCACAAAAAGTGTTAGTTTAGTGTACAGTGAAAAATTATTTCATTGGTCGTGTAGAAGTTTTGGGATGTTACTTATATCGAAATGTCCATTCGGCCAGCCAGCCGCGGTGGCCGAGGAGACTGAGGCGCTCCAGTCACGGTCTGCACAGCCACTACGGTCGGGGGCTCGAATCCCCCCTCGGGCATGGATATTTGTGCCGTCCTTAGTCTTAACTAGTTCATAAGTACTTTGTAAGCTTAGGGACTGATGTCCCCGTAGTTAAGTCCAATAAGTTCTACAAACATTTGAACATTTTTTCCATTCGGCCAATTAGATCGCTTTATTGTAGTGTTCTAATGCAGCCATCCTTTACTTTCCCTCCTCCTCCGTCTTCCTTCTATCTCTAGAAAGCCATACAACTGCCTATTTACTTTTATCAAGTATTGCTCATTCAAAAATACATGAACATAATTTTCAGGAGGATAGGTTTCGAACATTTGTGAACCGTGATATAGAGCATCCACATTAATTTTCAAAAGTCTGCGCCCCTGTAACCAATCACGCAAGATTATAGCGATGGCCAATGGCGTGTGATTGTGGTGGCCGTTTCGGCACATTGAGTGACCACCATCTTCAGGGACACGAGGCGTCAGCAGAGCGCGTGTTTTGGCGGGCGCAGCTGGTAGCGCGCCTGCTCTGGGAGATAGGCATCTGCAATTAGCACTACGGAGCCGCTAAGCCGCCGCCCTGCACACGAGCCATCCCCTCTCCCCTCCCTTCCCCCCCAGATCCCCCCTCCCTTCCCCTGCCCCCCCCCCCCCCCCGCGTACAATTTACACTTACCTCCCGATAAGCCGGGCCGCGAGTTCCTCTCTTCGGGCACTTGCTCCATTACGGGTAATCACCGTGCGCCCTTGTTAGCACCGCTCGTAACGCCCGCCGCGTACGGGAGCCCGCCAGAGTTATACGCGCTGCCCCCGGCGAGTTTAAACGAAATCTCTGCCGCGGACGAGCGGCCGCCTCCAGCCTTCTGATGGCGGCCGCGCTGTAATGGGGCTCTTAAAGCGTATCGCTCGCGAGCGAAACCGAGGGAACGGCGCAGCAAGTGTTAAGATCGTAAGTAACGCGGTCACTTCGGGAGGCAGCCTTAGGATGTGGTTATGCGTAAGGCCGTTCCACTGTTTCTTCTCGGGTGGTCTGCGAGGCGAAGAAAAACAATTTGCCACTATTTTCTTCTAGTAGAGAAACATAAATTATTATGGACTACGTGATTCCTGTATAATGTGATGTTAATATATTCCGTTCATCCTTAAAGTATAATTATACATACGTCATGGAACATGAACATGAATGGGTACTGTAGGTGACGAGGTATTCATTTGTAAAGATAAGGCTGAAAGCATGTTCAGGATGTCCAAATGTTTGTGAAGCTTATGGGACGTAACTGCGTGGTCATCAGTCCCTAAACTACTTATGAACTAACTTGTACTTAAGAGCCGCGGTGGAGTAGCCGAGCGGTCTAAAGCGTCTCGCTGAGGAACGCGCGGTTGCTCGTCGTGGAGGTTCGAGTCCTCCCTGGGGCATCGATGTGTGTCTTTGTCTTTAGGTTACTTTACCTAGGTTTAAGTAGTTTGTAAGCTACGGACTGATGACCACGCAGCTTGGTCCGATAGATTTACAGACATTTGAACATTTTTTATACTTAAGACAGCACAAACATCCATACCCGAGAGGGTATTCGATCCCCCGACGGGTAATGGCTGCGCGCATCGGAGCAAAGCGCCTCAATGCGCTCGGTCGCTCCGCTGCGGCTGAAAGCATGTAATTGCCAGATGATGCAGCCGTCTGTATTGAGCGTTTAATTTTTGTCTATATACGTTGTTTCAGAGTAATAGTAAATCCTTAACGAGTTGGTACTACTGACTAATTGCAAAATAAATAAAAATAAAACCCATATATCATGTACACAATTTTATCGGGTACGGCTGTCAATATGTAAAAAAAAAAAAAAAAAAAAAAAAAAAAAAAAAAAAAAAAAAAAAAAAAAAAAAAAAAAAAAAAAAAAGGAAACACACTAACTTAAAGCAGTCAAATGAGGACATTTTCACTGAAGCAAAAACACACTAACTTAGAGCAAAGTCAAATGAGAACATTTTCACTGATTTTTTTTTGTCGGTCCTTGGTAGAACTTAATATGAATCAATTAGAAGCACGATTTTGTGTATGTCCTACAAGTTTATTTTCATTTAGTTAACTTTAAAAGTCTGAAGATCGCCGTGTAAGCCGAAAGCCGGATATCTTGTAGAACATAGACAAAATTGTTCTTTCAATTCAATAATATGAAGTTGTACCAAGAAACTTCGGTACAATGACTAAAAACGGCAAAAATTTTCAAATGTTTGTAATTCTATTGGACCAAACTACGGTGGTCATCAGTCCCTAGACTTACAAACTACTTACACTAAGTTAAACTAACCTAAGGACAATACACATGTCCATGTTCAAGGTAGGATTCGAACCTCTGACGGGAGATCCGTAACGTGGCGCTCCAGAGCGCTCGGCTACTCCCGCGCGGCGAAAGTGTCCTCACTTAAGGTTTGTTTGGAGTATAATAGCTGTACTCATGAAAATTGTACAATTATTATATATAAGTTTTCCCAGTTAGTTCATATTATCCCTTTTTAAAATTTTCATCCCTTCTCCTTAAAGATCCTGCATATTTCTTCATCTACATCTACATCGATACTCTGCAAATCACATTTAAGTGCCTGGCAGAGGGTTCATTAACCACCTTCATAACTTTTCTCTACCGTTCCATTCTCTAATAGCGCGCGGGAAGAAAGAACACCTAAATCGTTCCGTTTTTGATCTGATTTCTCTTATTTTATTGGGATGGTCATGTCTCCCTAAGTAGGTGGGTGCTAGCAAGATATTTTCACATTCAGAACTAAAAGTCGGTGATTGAAACTTCGCAAACAGATCACGCCGCAATGAATAACGTCTTTCTTTTAATGATTTCTACCCCAATTCGTGCAACATTTCCTTGACGCTCCCCCCCCCCCCCTCGTAACGGGATAAATCAAAACGAGCTGCCCTTCTCTGAACCTTCTCAATATCTTCCGTCAGTACCACCTGGTGAGGGTCCCACAAGGGGCAACAGTACTCCAAGAGAGGACGCACAAGTGTGATGTAGGCAGTCTCTTTGGTGGAGCTGGTGCATCGTCTAAGCGTTCTGCCAATGAAACGTAACCTTTGGTTCGCCTTCCCCACAATATTTTCTATGTGTTCTCTCCAGTCAAAGTTGTTCGTAATTGTAACTCCTAGGTATTTGGTAGAATTTACGACCTTAAGGTTTGACTGATTTATCGCGTAATTGAAGTTCAGCGGATTTCTTTTAGTGGTCATGTGTATTACTTCACACTTTTCTTTATTTAGTGTCAATTGCCAATTTTCGCACCAAGTAGAAATTTTGTCTAAATCGCTTTGCAGTTGCTTTTGATCCTCTGTTGACTTCACTAACCGATAAACGACAGCATCATCCGCGAACAGTCTAAGGGAGCTATTCAGATTATCTCCTAAATCGTTTATAAACATGAGGAAGAGTAGGGGACCAATAACGCTTCCCTGTGGAACGCCAGATATCACTTCTGTTTTACTCGATGACTTACCGTCAATTACAATGAACTGTGTCCTTTCTGATAGGAAATCGTGAATCCAATCGCACAATTGGGGAGATATTCCATAAGCACGCAATTTCATTAGAAACCGCTTGTGGGGTACAGTATCAAAAGCCTTCCGGAAATCCAGAAATATGGAATCGATTTGAGATCCCTTGTCGATGGCACTTAACACTTCATGTGAATAAAGGGCAAGCTGTGTTTCGCAAGAGCGATACTTTCTGAATCCGTGCTGACTATTGGTTAATAGGTCGTTCTCTTCGAGGTAGTACATAATATTCGAACAAAGTATATGTTCCAAAATCCTACTGCAAATCGACGTCAATGAGATAGGCCTGTAATTTTGGGGATCACTCCTATTGCCTTTCTTGAATATTGGAGTAATTTGGGCAACTTTCCAGTCTTTGGGTACGGATCTTTCGCTGAGTGATCGGTTGTAAGTTATAGCTAAGTACGGAGCTATTTCATCAGCATACTCTGAGAGGATCCTAGTTGGTATACAATCTGGCCCGGAAGATTTATTTTTGTTTAGTGACTTAAGTTGTTTTACTACTCCAGGAACAGCTACTTCTAAATTTCGCATGCTGGCAGCTGTTCTTGGATTGAATACTGGAGTGTTCACTTCGTCTTCTTTGGTGAAAGAATTTCGGAAAGCTGTGTTTAGTAATCTGCCTTAGCAGTACTGTCGTCGGTAGTATTACCATTGCTATCGCGTAGTGAAGGTATTGTTTGTGTTTTGCCGCTAGTGTACTTCACATATGACCAGAATTTCTTTGGAGTTTCTGCAAGATTACGAGACAGGATTTCGTTGTGGAAACAACTATAAGATTCTCGCATTGAAGTCCGCGCTAGGTTGCGAGTTTCAGTAAAAGATTGCCAGTCTTGCGGATTCTGTGTCTTTTTAAATTTTGCATGCGTTTTCCTTTGTTTCTGCAACAGTGATCTGACCTGTTTTGTGTACCACGGGGGGTCAGCCCCCTCTTTTATTAATTTATTTGGTATAAATCTCTCGATTGCTACTGATATTATGTCTTTGAATGTAAGCCACAACTGATCTACACTCGCATTTTTAGTTTTGAAGGACTGGAGATTATCACTCAGGAAAGCGTGAAGCGAATTTTTATCTGCTTTATTGAATAGATATATTTTTCGTTTATTTTTGGTGCATTTGGGAATTTCGATATTCAGTCTCGCTACTACAACTCGATGTTCGCTAATCCCTGTATCTGTTTTGATGCTCTTTACTATCTCGGGATTATTTGTTGCTAGGAGATCAAGAGTATTTTCGCAACCACGTACTATTCTAGTGGGTTCATGAACTAACTGTTCGAAGTAGTTCTCAGAAAAAGCATTCAGAACTAGTTCGGACGATGTTTTATATTTGCCCCCGGTTTTGAATACGTAATTATGCCAACATATCGAGGCTAAATTAAAGTCGCCACCGATTATAATAGTATGCTTCGGATACCTATTTGAAATATGATTCAAGCTTTCTTTGAACATTTCTGCAACCGCATCGTCTGAGTCAGGGGGCCGATAAAAAGATCCAATTATTAATTTATTTCGGTGGTCAGGTATAACCTCTACCCAGACCAATTCACAGGAAGTATCTGCCTCAATTTCGTTGCAGGATAAACCGTTTGTAACAGCAATAAACACGCCACCCCCTGTTTTATTTATTCTATCCTTTCTGAAGACCATTTGGCCCTTTGAGAAAATTTCGGCCGAATTTATCTCAGGCGTCAGCCAGCTTTCAGAACCTATAACGATTTGTGCCTCAGTACTTTCTATCAGCGCTTGGAGCTCTGGAATTTTCCCAACACAGCTACGACAATTTACAACTGTTACACCAATGGTTTTTATGTTTACTTTCTTCCCGTGTCTGACCTGCCCCCTTTGAGACTGAAACCCATTTTGTGTATTCCCGAGGCCATCTAACCTAAAAAAACGCTCAGTCCACGCCACACAGCCCCCGCTACCCGTGTAGCCGCTTCCTGAGTGTAGTGGACTCCTGACCTATTTAGCGGAACCCGAAAACCCACCACCCTTTGGCGCAAGTCGAGGAATCTGCAGCCGACACGGTCGCAGAACCGTCTGAGCCTCTGATTCAGACCCTCCACTCGGCTCTGAACCAAAGGTCCGCAGTCAGTCCTGTCGACAATGCTGCAGATGGTGAGCTCCGCTTTCATCTTGCAAGCAAGACTGGCAGTCTTAACCACTTCTGATAGCCGCTCAAAACCAGAGAGGATCTCTTCCGATCCAAAGCGACACACATCATTGGTCCCAACATGAGCCACCACCTGCAGTTGGCTGCACCCTGTGCTCTTCATGGCATCCGGAAGGAGCCGTTCCACATCCGGAATGACTCCCCCCGGTATGCACACGGAGTGCACATTGGAATTCTTCCCGTCCCTAGTAGCCATTTTCCTAAGGGGCTCCATTACCCGCCTAACGTTGGAGCTCCCAACTACCAACAAACCCACCCTCTGTGAGTGCCCGGATCTTGAAGGCAGAGGGGCGAGTACAGGACAAGTGACACCATCCGCATCAGGAACATCCCCTGCCACAGACAGCGCCTCGAATCTGTTGGCAAGACTAACCGGGGAGGCCTCCACTTCGGTCCCCCGGGAAGTCTTACGCCGCCTGACACGCGCTGAGGGGACCTTCCAATCCACCACGGATTGGGGGGCTACCTCCTCGCGGGCAGTGAGCGGGCTGGCCACAGCCGCAGGCCGATCGGAGGGCACAACAGACGCACAGGGCGTCTGCTGTACCCCCGCGAGCGGCCCACAACAGCGGCGCCCACCCACCGCAGTCTCAAGCGTTGCCAGCGAAGCCAACGCCGCCTGAAGCTGCGAGCGAAGAGTCACCAACTCTGCCTCCATCCGTTCGCAGCAGTCACAGTTCCTAGCCATTCTAAAAACCTTTGTTTCTTCCAAGTAAGTACGTCAGAGGACTCAGTAGTTTGATAAACAGTGAGCTTTGTAAAGTATAGACCTAACGCTGAACTGTTTATTAACGGCGAATCTGAAAAAATATATACGCGAGCTAATAAATAAAAAAATTCAGTAACTGAGCTGACAAATAAACGCGATTCTTAATAAACAATCACGCGAGCACACTAAAGTATAAAGAGCTGCAAGAGAAAGTACACACGAAATGTAAATAAGTCGCTTCTATTAAGAAGCCGGTTACCGTACAATGTAGAGCTGCTGCTGGTCACGTGTGCACTGGCCGCCGGTCACTGAGCAACTGAAGTGTAAGACTACCAACCGCGAGTACGATCAAAACAAAACAGAAGCAGTGAGTGGCGGATTTACACTGCGGATGAATACACTGAACTGACTAGTTGAACGCGAATCTAAGTAAATATACACAGCAGCAAGAGAAGTTTGATAAACAACGAGCTTTGCAAGGTATAAACCTAACGCTGAACTGTTTATTAACGGCGAATCTGAAAAATATATACGCGAGCTAATAAATAAAAAAATTCAGTAACTGAGCTGACAAATAAACGCGATTCTTAATAAACAATCACGCGAGCACACTAAAGTATAAAGAGCTGCAAGAGAAAGTACACACGAAATGTAAATAAGTCGCTTCTATTAAGAAGCCGGTTACCGTACAATGTAGAGCTGCTGCTGGTCACGTGTGCACGTGTGCCCGGGACGTCTGCGCCGTATTCTTCGTTACATAGAAGATCGTTAATAGCGTCATCTATTGTAACGAGCTCCTCTTAAATATCTTTTAAGACGTTCGGAATCGTGCAGTGGGATTTTTGTAATAAATTCTTCAACAGTCGTAGAACACGACGTAGCGTGAGGTCTCTCCCTAGTTCGCTTTCTTTTGAAATTTGTGTTTTTCGTTTTAGTATTTTTAAGTCTTTTGCATTAATTATTACGAAAGAACTGTGAATTGCTTGTTTGTCTTTTTTGCTTTTAGATTAGCCCTTCAACGCGAAAAATTTTACTACATTAGTACAAATTTTCTTCCTGAATAATGTCGTTCCCAGCTTCATTGTTTTGAAGCACTCAGTTCATGAACTCGTCTTATATTGAAGTGGACTTATCTTGCGAGTACTCCGACGTCGTATCTCGTTAGCAGTAGTGTAAAGTAAGCCTTCAGACGTCCGAACTACGCAAGAAATATTTTGGAATCAGGCAACTAAAAACACACAATACGTTATTCCAGTATAGTTTAATATTCGTTATTACTGTAGAGAATAATTTACATAATGGAATACGCAAACCATGGAACGTAAGTATAATAAAGTATCTATAATTTCTAAAGTCTACATATCGATAGAATAGAGAGAAAAAATTCCAGTAAGACATTTCCGAAGTATGAGTCAGTTGAAGTCTTTTCTACACAGCACGAAGTATTTTTTTTTTTTTTTCCAAATGTAATATCTCATGTATTAGCAGGTGATTATAAGATTTCTACATTGTTCTTTCGTTTAATACATCACTTGTTAAGGAAAAATTTGTTAGCGTTATACTATTGCACATCGGAAGAGACAATTCACTTATTTTGGATCTCTTACTTGCAGAAAATCTTTTCATAACGATTTGTGTGGGTAATCATTTTCACGAATCCTTTATACTTTACATCTCATATCGCAAGCAATTATAATGTATAAAATTAAGGTGTACGCATTTTTGGTCTTCGTCGAACTCTTCTAAACCCCTCGTTAACTCAAAATGTGATGAAGTAGGTGACTATAATCAGTCAAGATAACCTGTTCAATCTTACGTAGAATACAAAAGCGGCAATGAAATAACGATGTCAAACACACTTAAAACAATCCTGAAATACGAATCTATAGAATACGTCACAAACAGATTAGTAACTATCAGTCTGTTTTGCTGTGCTTTTTACCTATCACGATCGTAGAGCTCCCTTTTGCGGAGATAATTAACTCATTACCTTCTTTGTGAGTCTTCAGTTCACAAAATCTCTCATTATCCGCTACTTGTTTCTTTCAAAATTGTTATTCCTCGGTTGTCTAGATAAGTTAACTACCAACAAATTTCGATACTCAATCTGATTGAAAGTGAGGCTTTCTATCTCTTTTATCTTCAAACCTTGATTACAGTTTCATTAACATTTGTTACATGAAAATCAACAGGTAAAACGTTTCAACAGAAGCAAAGTTTCTTAAGCTCCATACCTATATTCTGGCATTGATATTCCATGTTAAGAAGCCCATATGGAATACCACGACTAGAATTATAAAGATTACAGATCTGGATTTGTTTCTGAATAGATATTTTTTTTTTTTTTTTTTTTTTTTTTTTTTTTTTTTTTTTTTTTTTTTTGGGAGGATACAAAAAGATTATATTTCCTATAACGCTTTTTCCTAACTTTATGATTTCAAAAACCAAGTCCATATATGAACAAAATTCATTACTTCTGAAAATTTTATTTTCCTAACGGCTCGGAAACCTTATACCTTCAGGGTCTCCCTAACAGAGTATTTATTTATAACTCAGTACCATCTGAGTGTATATGAAAATAAATAATGATAATTTCCTTTGACTCGTTCTAGAACCTAAGAGCATACAATACTTATTAAACTACCAATCACAACCAGCATAATGAGACAACCTCTAGTACTCTGTTGTTTATAGACTCAAATTTTTGTACAAATTCAAAATTTTATTTATTTATTTACCCTTGTTACGGACCAGCTGCCTTTGGGTATATAGCTGGTCGTGATTACAAAAACTATGTGATACATTTATGCGACTATGATACATTATTTTCTTTATACATTTACAGTAATTAGATAAAAAATACAAAGAAAAACGTAAAAACTTATCATAAGGAAAATGGAAAGCCCGTTGTATGGAAGAGATCTGCAAGGCAACTGCAGATTCGGTCGTTTCATGAGCTCAGCAACGTCCGCTATACCTTCCTCGAGCTTTGCAGAAACAAAATCAAATGTTTGTAAATCTATCGGACCAAACTGCGTGGTCATCAGCCCGTAGCTTACAAACTACTTAAACCTAGGTAAACTAACCTAAGGACAACACACACACCCATGCCCCAGGGAGGACTCGAACCCCCTCGGCGAGCAACCGCGCGCTCCGCAGCGAGACGCTTTAGACTGGTCGGCTACTCCACCGCGGCCCCTTGCAGAAACACAGTTGGCGGTGCGAAATCTTCGGCGAGCGGCGGCGGATGGGTTATGAGAAGCCCAGCTACTCAATGCCAAGTAAGGTGTCTAAAGATGAAATTTTTGTACATCTGGGGGACGTAACTGCTGCGGTTATCAGCCCCTAGGCTTGCGAACTACTCTAATTAAGGCTAAGGACAGAACACACAGCAATGGCTGAGGGAGGACTCGCACCTCCGACGGCGACAAATTGCGTGCTCCGCAGCGGCGCCATAGTGCGCTCAGCCACTCCACCGTTGCTGAAAGAATCAAATGCAAATTTCAGAAATTGTAAATTTATGGTTGTAACCTGACCCCTGGCCGAGACAGAACCAACGAAATCTAACACCTGCTGAAGAATAATTTTGGAACACATCTTCAAGATGTGATTCTAAAAAGCAAGCACATTTAGGTATTGCATTAATTCACAGACAAGTTTCAAATCAGTCATTTATATCCTCTGAAATGTATCTTTCTGTAATGTGAGTAGTCACGTAGTATTTTTGGCATACTTCCAGTCTAGCTAGTTTCACTGCCTGTGTTGTGCGTTTCAGCATCACGTTTTAAAAATGAGAGGGACTCTATAAGAAACTTTTGAGGTAAGGATTTCACAAGGAATTCATGTCTGGAAATGTCATCCAACGATGCAGTGAGCACTCTTTCTTCGATTCTATTATTTAAAATATCTTCTCGTGCCAGTCCTTTGCTTTACATATTTTTGTTGAGGAGGAGGCAGAAATAAAATATAAATACTACACTGTCATATTTACATGCGTTCTCATAGGCATACTTAAGAGCTATGAATACTTTTTTTCAAATCAGAGACGGTGAAATAAAGCACGTTTACTGCCAGATCTTTATTTGCCTTAATTTCGGGGCAGTACTATGGAGCAAAACAACGGAAGGGTACAGTAAACATGGGTTCTAAAGTGCATACATTGAGAGCTATAAGAACACTTATTATGGACAAGCCCCAAGAGTTCTTAAGGTATGAATTTTAGAGTACACATTTACTTTTATTTTATCTTTACTATCCCATACAAAAAAGTGGTTTGGTGCACTGTATCAAAGAAGTTTTCATAGATTCTGATTTCACGATGTAAATTTCTTATCAAAAGTGTATTAAAACCAATCTATTGTTCCCGGAATTTTTAAAAATTCATTCTGAAACACCATGTATTTCTCAATCACCTAGGTTCGATTTGTGGACAGCTTAAGTCATAGTCTTCAGAGGAGTAAAAGTCAACACAGAATGATTTCACCAAGCGGGGAACTACAAATCGGATCTGCCGCCTACCCTTTTAGATGGATGAGGATTCATTCTAATGAGGAGACGTTCGCAAAAAGGGAAATCTGATATAAGCAGGCAAATTCGTGCGACGTGTCACCTTGGTAAGGGCAACGCGCAAGCTGTGGAGATGATATACCGATCACGTGCCAAACGTATGATATATGAGAAAATGTTGAAGGACGCTGAAATCAGTGACAGGTGTCAAACTTAGGCGTTCATCCTCATTACTTAACGAGAATGTTGTAGACTTTCTCTTATTATAAAGCATGATAAACTTCACTGTAGCACATATAATTAATTATTCTGAGGTGGAGAGATGGTAAACAGTTTTGTCCAAGTACAAGGTGTTCTTTCAGATCAGCAACTGAGGTGAACGCTACCACTTTCAACGTTAATAGTTGGAACACAGTTTGCATTGTAAGCAGCTAAGGAAGTTCATGCTCTGTAGTGGGGGAGATGGGCGTTTCACAAGGGAGGGATATTTGGATCCCCTACCCACACCCCTTCGTCATCTACGATGTTGTCCACTCATATTCGGTAGTTAAGACTGTGAAGTACATCGTTGATACAGGTACAAGTGTTTGGAGAGAACCATGTTCAGCTGGCCACCAATTCGGTTTCCCAGTTGTCATTTTACACGGGAAAATGAATATGAAACCACGATTAGCGGAAAAGTGCCACATGGGCTTATATTTTAGTAATATAACGTCTCACAGAAAGCAAGACTATCTCCTGCTTGTCTTCGTTCTTACTAAACTCTATCTAGGCCAGCACATTCCCGGATATTTCCTCAGATGACATAATTTGGATGTTAATAGGTTGTACCCACCACCCAGCTCGCTGTTTGATCATCTAACATGCCAATCGTCATGAGGACATCTAAGAAGTATATCAATAATGGAAAGCTCAATAACTTCATGCATATAGCCCCGAGGCTGACCGATGTTTTACTGATATGTTGAATATGTGCTCTTTGTGTATTAATCACGGTTTTGATCGTACAGAAACAGTGAATGGTTTTGCTGTTCAATAAATCATGTCTGTTCCGTTCAGCATTTACGACGGTTGACTGGAAAGTAATGGACCACTTTCTACTTACGGAACCGTTACTTCATTGTGTGAATCACCTCTTGGTTATTCTAAAAAAGTTTTTCATGTATGGAATCTCTTAATAGTCGAAATAGTTGCATCAAATCAGACAATTATTTATTCGGTTTGATTTGTGATAAATCATTAGACAGTTTCGGACCCATCTTGCTCCCACGTTTTTGTATCCAAGAATCTTGTAGGTCCCGTGATCCACTTTCTGATGACCTGACCCTCTGTGCCCAGGGACTAACTGTAATCTCGTGGACACCAAATGGTCTGTAGACTTCAAATTCGTTTGCGAATATTGCTCACTATATTGTTTTCTGCGGCAAGTTGCTTCTAACGTACAGGCACCTACCTGTCTAAACTGTTGAATGTAATAAGGTGTGCAAATAACGTAGTGAAATAAAATGCAGTAAAAATGAAATGTCAAAACCGAGTGAAGTAAAAATGAAAACTTCAGTTCAAAATATACAAGCACAGGCGAATACAAGATATACCTTCGGCCGCATTCCAACATTAAATCGACTGGCTCACGCAGCATATTAAATAGGACAATGTCCCACCGGGTATTCACGTGTGGCGGAAACAGGACAAGGAGTCCACCAGTCTCTCCGTATGCGGAAGCCGATCATTTAGTGATCAGATCGTCTGCCGACCACCTCACGTAAAACCGAAAATTGTCAGAGGTAACCTGTTCTCCGTATAGAAGCAACGTTACCAGAAGCAAATGACCTAGTGTATTCACCTCTCGTGCAACGTGTCGATCGATTTTTGTAGACAACATGACAGATGAGACAACGATCCTGAAGTCATCCTTCTCCAGCCAGGACCATCAAATAAATACTACGGCTAAAATGACGCCTCCATGAGTCTTTGCAGCGTCAGTAGTACTAGCACAATTTAAGAGTTGAGGTTGGAGGTTCAGTCATGGTCACCCTTCGGTAGTGACAGTTTGAGTTCATCTCCGAGCTTAATCGAGTTTGTCATCAATCGATAATCAGTCAATCATGGGAGTTGTCAGTTATCACTTTAGTTATCGCAATCCATCTGCCACGGAAGCTGCCCTCCGTCAGCAGTAAGAGAAGAATCTGATCGTTAGTAACAGCGTTCGAGAAGGATATCAAGAATAACAGAGATACTTACCCAGGATGACTGACCAGAGCGACAGGATGTGGTCTGGTCGTGAAAGTAACCTGTTATCTCTCACGAGGACGTGTAGCCTGAAAACCGTCGGTTCGACCCCACGTGACGGACGCGAGACCTCCACGTAGCGCTGCTACCTCTGGCCGAAGCACAACATTTTTGGGGGGATAAGAAGGGAAAATCACACGGCACCGCCGCGAGGTAATTCCGCAAGATTTATGGACTTTTAATATGAGTGTAAAGTCTATGGGACTTAACTACGGGGTCATCAGTCCCTAAACTTACAAACTACTGACGAACTAGGACGGCACAAATATCCATGCCCGAGGGGGGATTCGAACCCCCGACCATAGTGGCCGTGCAGACCGTGACTGAAGCGCCCCAGTCCCCTCGGCCACCGCGGCTGGCTATGGACTTTTAACGCACGTTTGGAAGACTACTACCTTCCAAATTTGATATTAAGTCACCTATGAGGTATGCGCCCATTTTCAATTTCGTAATTAATGCTATAAGGGACGCTTTCAAAATATGAACACCACAGGTGGTGACGCGGGATATTTATTGACGCGTTTCGACTTTGTCATCGTCAAAATCTAAAACATATGGTAAAGTTTAATACTAGTTCAGCAGACCCATGACTTGGTACAATTGTACGAAACTTTACCCTATGTTTTAGATTCTGAAGATGACAAAGTCGAAACCTGTCAATAAATAATAACTGCATCACTACCTGTGGCCTTCATGTTCTTAAAGCGTCCCTTATAGCACTGTTTAATTACGAAACTACTACCTTCGTCGGTCAGTGCTGTTTAACTGGCGAGCAAGAGGCAGACAAGCCGCCAGCTTAATCGTATATACACGACCCACACAGCGGAACGCACTATGCAGTTATCGCCTCACCACTGCCGTCAACACTAGCCAAGTAATTTAATACGCAGTAAGAATAATGTCTTTATTTGTTTAATAAACGCTGTTTAATAAATGCATTTGGTATACATGCTGTTTCATTTACGCCTCAAACCCGAGACAAGGAAAATATCCCACATAACCTCCACGTTTACCAACATGTTTGTGAGATTCCTTCTGTAAGTGTTATCTTTACTATGCTAAGGAAAGGAAAGCCTACGTTTTTAGCATTTGTAGATTTGGCGAAAGCTTTTGACAATGTCCACTGGAATAAACTCTTTCAAATTCTGAAGGTAACGGGGATAAAATATCGGGAGCGAAGACTTATATTCAATTTATACAAAACCCAAACAGGGGTTATTAGAGTCGAAAGGTATGAAAGAAATGCAGAGGTTGGGAAAGGAATAAGACAGAGTTGTAGTCTTTCACCAATGTTGTTCAACCTGTACATTGAGCAAACAGTGAAGGAATGAGAGGAGAAATTTAGAGAGTAAATTAAATAAAGACAAGGGAGAAGAATTAAAAACTTTGCGGTTTGCCGATGACATAGTAATTCTGTCAGAGCCCGCAAAAGATGTGTAAGAGCAATTGAACTGAAAGAAAAATGGTTTGAAAAGAGGGTATAAGATGAACATCAACAAGAGTAAAACAAGGATAATGGAATGTAGCGTCAGAAAGTCAGGCGATCCTGAATGAATTAGATTAGGTAATGAGACAATAAAAGTAGTAGACGAGTGTTGTTATTTGGGTAGCAAGATAACTTCTAATGGCCGAAGTAGAGAAGATATAAATATGCAGAATGGCTATGGGAAGGAAAACGTTTCTGAAGAATCGAAAGTTGTTGACATCCAATATTAATTTAAATGTTAGGATGTTCTTTCTGAAAGCATTTGTCTGGAGTGTAGCATTGTATGGGAGTGAACGTGGACGATAAGCAGTTCAGACAAAACAATGATCGATGCTTTTTAAGTGTGGTGCTACAGACGAATGAGGAAGTGCTTAAATGAATTGGGAGAAAAGGATTTTCTACCATATCCTAAGAGAAGGGATAGGTTGGTTGGACACATTCTGAGACATCAAGGAGTCCTCAACTTAGTCCCTAAACTTAAAAACTACTTATGAACTACCTTATACTAAAGACGACACAAACATCAATCCCCGAGGGGGGATTCGAACCCCCGACGGCGGACGGTCGCGCGCACCGCAACACGGTGCTCTAGCACGCGCGGCTAATCCGCCGCGGCTTAAAGTAACCGGCCGCAGTGGCCGAGCGGTCTGCGGCGCACCATTTATAGTCTGCACGGCTGCTGCGGCCGGGGTGTAGAATCCCTTCCTCAGGCATGGATATTTGTGTCGTCTTTAGTATAAGGTAGTTCATAAGTAGATTGTAAGTTTAGGGACTAATAACCCAGCAGTTAAGTCCCTTACGCTTAACAAACATTTGAACTTTTTTTTCCTTTTATCGTAATCTCCGCTGGAGTTGTTGTCATAAGTGTTCATTTTTTAACAAAGCAGACCCAGGATACTACTCATCTGAAGAATAAACATTGTTCATTACGCGACAGAACTCAACAAGACACCCAGAAGTTTTGCGCGCACATTCAGGAACTTCAAATAATTCACACGTTAGCTTTTCTCTTTCGCAAAATTGCGGTTCATTAATTCCTGGGCAACCCTCTCGATGTGAATAACTGCACAGAAAGAAAATTCATGCCCATTTGTAGTTCTAAATTTTTAGATTCTGAAGTTTCGAGATTACGTGCAGTCATCACTTTTTAACTGACGAAACCAGGAAGTAAAATTAATTACACTACGATTAACGTAACAGCTTTCAGAGAATTGGTTGCTATCACAGATAGGCCTATATCCATTAAATCCATTAGGCAAAGCCACAGATGCACGGCATAGCGCAGCTGGCTGCGCCGTCGCAGCAGATTTTAGCGTAATTGTGGCTGTCGGTTAGCTGCAGATGGATTGGCGTGGCCCGGAGCAGCTGCTTGCCTCCGCGACGCGGCGGGTGGGAAAGAAAACAGCGGACAAGTGCTTAGGGTAATGACTGCGCCGTCACGTCGCGACGGCTCCTCATCCCACTTTCACATATTCGCTACCGTACAAAAGAAATGGAAGATTTTTGTTTTGCGCATGCGCTTAGGTCCTGTTCTCCTCGCACATTGTAAATGCAGATTGCCATAATACTAATTGTGCTTTGTTCGTCGTACCTGTGATCTGTAACAAAGGAAATGAAAGTGTACTTCAGTTAATAACGATGATAGCTTGTTACAGTTTAATCTTCCACGGCGCAAATATACAAACTCGTATCGTGACAAAAGGAAAATGTTGTTTCGTTCGTTTCTTGTATTTTGATTCTGTCCTTTTCAACATTTGTACAAAGGAAACTCCGCTAAAATCTGTCACTGTATCATTTATTATCGACACACCACCGGTTTCGAGGCTAAGAACCACATCACCAGGTGTATATCTGAACACAAAGAAGAAGGAAGGAAAAAAAAAAAAAAAAATTCTCACTGACGTGTTTTCGGCCCACTTTAAATTTGTAGTTTTATAAGTTTTGCAAACATTTTTAACCAAAAAGTAATCTAAATATTAAAAAATTAATTAATAACAATGTCTGAAACCCTTGTAGGAAAAAAGTATTTAGGTACTGGCGGATTCCGAACCACTGACCTTCAGCGTCACAGTCTAACACATTGGCCACTACGCTACAACTAACACGTACAAATTGCGTTCTTTAATCTCATAATATTGATGGCCGTTGTTATCTGATGCTAATACGGTATTTGTAGACACTAGATTATCATATATCGTGCGAAGAACGACGTCTTTTTGTTAGTTCTTTAGTGTGCCATTCTTCTGAAATGACAACGTGTAAGTTACAACAAGAAAATCATCAAATACGCAATCCAAGATGACGTATGCCAGAGACAGTTCAGGGCGACAGAATGTCACGTGACATTTGCGAACGGCTGGTTTTCGTTAATTTAATGATGTCAAAACTCCGTAATTTTTGCAAATATCTCTCAAACGATACCAGATATGGAAAAAAAATAAGGGAACAAAACTGTAGAGAATTTTCTCCTCTACAAATTCGTTTATTCATTTTTCTCGTCAGATAAACGGTTTATTTGCAATTAAAATTACATTGCAAACGCCTTTTTTATTACAAACGTATTTCTTGTCCGAAATATTTCAAAAAGCGAGGTTCTGATCTCTGGTAGTCAACAATTATGTCCGTAAAATTCGGTGCCGATTGTTTCAAAGGTTCGACCTAAAAAGTGGGAAAACCTTACAGCCAGACAGACATCGCCATTTCGTCGTTATTTTTGCAAATATCTCTGAAACGATACGAGACATGAAAAAACATAACAGAGCAAAGTAGTAGAAAATTTTCTCCTCTACAAATTCGGTTATTCAATTTTCGTATCCGATGCATGGTTAAGCCGTTATTTTCATTTAAATTTCGAGCTGTCAAAAGACCATCGCAAAGGCCCACTTTTAGTGTTACTACCGTAACCTAAAGTGGGCCAATTAGGGAACATGTACCCCTTCATAAGATAACAACTCTGTACTCAGCTCCGAAATAGAAGAATAAAGAAAGTTACGTTTCTTACAACAGTAAAAACAGTTGTCTCCATTGTGTAGGACTTGTACCCAACCGTCAATATTAGAACCTTGTGGTGTAACGAAGCATGTTGGGATTTATTCCCGTGTGGTTGCATTACGGAACCCCCGATACCACTGTCGCATAACACTGTTGCAGCACCCTAAGCGATCGACCTCAGAGTAGGAGACAGCACATGGAAAAACAGTTCTGGGAGTGCAACGGCGGGCATCGAGGTTGATGGGAACGCATCACAACAAAATACTTCAGAGCTGGGCACTAAGTGTACTATCCTTAAACATTAATGCTACTCAAAATATCCACGGGTGTACTGCCGGTCTACAGTGTCCAACGGGCACAATATTTCGGCGATCATACATGTCGCCATCATCAGGTGAACTGACGCACTGAGCTCCTGGAAACGCGCCATTTCGTTGTTTACGAGGGTACCCATTCGAGAGTCACTATATTTGATTGCCCAGAAGTTTGACGAGAAGACCACCAAACTTATTAGGCATGTCTTTACATCCGCATATTTTGTTTTCAATGCAGAATACTACGAACAAACGGAGGGAGTCGCCATGGGTAGCCCACTCTCCCCTGTGGTCGCAAATTTGTACATGGAGAATTTCGAGGAGGAAGCCCTGGCATCATCTGAATGGAAACCTACTTGCTTGTTCCGTTACGTGGACGACACTTTCGTCATATCGCCACTTGGTATGGATAAACTCCTTGACTTCCTTACATTTCAGAACTCCATACACCCTAACATCAAATTCACTATTGAGACTGAAACGGAGGGTAAATTGCCGTTCCTTGTCGTCTTGGTCAAGAGAAGAGCTGATGGCATCCTGGGTCATAGTGTGTATCGGAAGACAACGCACACTGATCTGTATTTACATGCAGACAGCTGTCACCACCCTTCACAGAGGAATGGGTACTTAAAACTCTAGTACGTAGAGCGCGCACTATCTCCGACGAAGAGAGTCTACCCCAGGTATTCGAACACCTGAGAATTGTATTCCGAAAAAATTGGGTACTCAGAGTAGCAGATTCAGCGGGCTCTCCGCCCAACCCCTAGACCACAATGGAAATGGATTAAAACACGAGAGAGGAGGTATGCATTGCGTTTATTCCATATACTGCCGCACTCTCGGGGAAGGTCGCCCGCATTTTGAAGAAAAACCAGGTTGGAACTGTCTTTTGTCCGCCGAATAAAATTCGTGCACTGCTGGGGAGCACCAAAGATGATCTCGGTTTGAGGAAGGCCGGCGTGTACCATACACCGTGTCAGTGTGGCAAGTCATATATTGTACAGACGATGCGTACCGTTGAGGAACGATGCGTGTGGCTGTGGATATAATCTTAGCAAAGCTTGGGAATCAGCGATTGGGTTAATTAAAAGTAAATCTAGCAAACGTAACGAAGTGATGACCACGGCGGACAGAGCCCTCACATCGACGTCATCTCAGACGCCGTCGCAATCGGTTCCACGGCGCGGGACGCGGACAACGGAGGGGGCGTTCCGCGGGCGAAGGGTATTTAAATCGCCCGCCAATGGGCTATAAAACAGTTCCCTTCGAGCCGCCGTAGCGTGCGGATCTTCGTGCCGGCGCGTTTCCAGGAGCTCAGTCCGTCAGTTCAACTGATGATGGCGACATGTATGATCGCCGAAATATTGTGCCTTTTGGACACTGTAGACCGGCAGTACACCTGTGGATATTATGATTATCAAATATGCTGGGAGAAACTGATGAATCACATTAATGCTACTAATCAATAATCTTGTTAAGTAATTTTTTTAATACACTTAACAGGGAATAACTTGGTAACAGCAAATCACGACAATATCTTAATTATTTACAGTTTATCACATACAGTGCCACACATTGTTACACAAGCCAACACATCTTAAATTTAACACTGAATTCCTTTTGAATTTGTTGAAACCACAATGTTACTCACTAATAGCAAGAATAAACAGTAATCAGACTACAACAACGCATTAAATTTACCCGGGCACAGCATCATACAGCAGCCACCCTCGTCGATCTTTCCGTCGTGCACGCGGCCCCACTCGCCACCAGCGCCACACTACCTTGTTCACTGTACCACGTACTTCCTCGTGCCTCACCAGGAACCCTCTTTTCCTCCATCAACTTCTCTGGTTGGTTGTCCAGCCGCCATACAACGATAGGTCGTATCAAATAGATATTAATGCAATTAGTGTATTATAAGTTTCTTTTCCAAAACTTTAGTTATTCCTTTTATATTGTAGCTAAGTGAAGTTTGTTTAATTACTAAATATTAATTAGCTCGTTTCAGAGGTATATTGTTAGAGTTCAGATACCATGCTAATTAGTGTTGCTGTCAAAACTAATTACATTATTTTCTCATAATATTAAATTAGGTATTATTGTGTTTCACAAGTAATATCAGGAAATTTTTGCCCTCTTTACTTTCTGTATTTACCATTAATTACGAAATTATTGTTGATTAACCTATTTTGTTAAATACGTAAATGAAATACTGTTGATTGAACCGAGATTTGTATATTAATTTAATCAGTATTATTTAAGCTATCTTTTATTGTAGTCAGTTGCACATAATTGTTTACTTTTCCATTATAATTAATTTAATTTACATAATTAACAATACGCAATAACCAGCATCATTGTTAGAAATATATTAATAGCATGCGTTCGCGGAATGTAATATTGTTTCGTCCGTTGTCTGAGGCGTAATACACGCTTGTTCAGAGTATTATTTCGGCCTCAATCTGGGGCACAAGCAACGCCGGTTGGAATTTTAATTTTGAACAATTATGTAAAAGTTCGTCTGTGTTTATTCGTGTGGAAAGCCTTTCTACCGGTATTATGAATGGACTATTAACATTCGTTCCAGATTAAGATGTACACCTCAAACTTTTGTATTACACACACGAATTGTGTACATTCGTATTATTGATGTGCGGAATGTGTATACCTGGTCAAATTAATTATAACTAACGAGACTTGTAAGCTGGCCGTAAATGGGGACAATTGCACATTAATAATATCTCGTAATTCTGAGTGTTTCCTACGTTATTTGAAGTGGATTAGTTTTGCCCCATTAAATTTCAGCCAGCCGCTACCGAGATCAACAAACAACGAGAACATCAAGAATCATTTGGTGGGGCAATGTTCCTTGTGATCGATGATAAACAAAACAACCAGAAATAAACATTGATAGACTCTGGTTTGGAATGGTAAGCTGTTTTTTTAATTATTATTATTATTAAGCTTATGGAACTTAACTGCGTCGTCAAAAGTCCCTAAACTTACAAACTACTTATGAACAAACTTATACTAAAGACAGAGCATTCCCAAGGGAGGATTCGAACCTCCGACGCGGGAAGCCGCGCGATCCGCAATGTGGCGCTCCAGACCGCTCGTCTACACCCGCGCGGGGAATGATAAGCACGGTATTGAAAGACAAAATATAATAGTACTAGTTGTAAACCAGGCGTTGCCCGTGTGGTCATTTATCCTACACTCTCGTAGTCCACATCTCCATCCGGTTACTCGCCGTGGAGGTTCGAGTCCTCCCTGGGGCATGAGTGTGTGTGTTGTCCTTAGGTTAGCTTACCTAGGTTTAAGTAGTTTGTAGGCTACGGACTGATGACCACGCAGTTTGGTCCGATACATTTACAAACAAACACATCTCCATCCCCCTCCCCACCCTCTCTCTGCATCCGCCTCTTTTTTTTCTTTTTTTTTTTTTTTTTCTTTTTTTTTTTTTTTTTTTCTCCCATATTTCTGTTCGTTTCCACCTTTCCCTCTCTCACCAAAGTTTTCTGCAAGTCATGCACCATACAAACATTTATATCTTCCTCTTGGTTTAAAGGTCATGTGTGAAAAAATTAATATAGATTGGAGCAAAACTATGCATTTTGTAAAATTCCGTAAGTTAAGTACCCTCCACCACGAACTATATTTTATACAAACAGTGACATTCCTCTTGTTTTTAAGGTAAAGTGTGCAAAATTCCATCAATATCGAAAAAAAAACTACAGATTTCTATGCCATAGAAATGCAAAATCACATTGAAAAACGCCCTTTGTTGTTCTCAAGTATTCCAGTTTTTTTTTTTTTTTGTTTTTTTTTCGTACAACCCTCGTTCTGAGAAAAACAAAAACAACAAATAAGGATCTGTGACATCAGTCGAGTCGTTCTCAAGTTATAGAGTTAGAGATCCAAGTTGATGTTATACAGTAGCCTCTCCCATGCACCGTTTGAAACTTTCCTCTTGTGATGGTCAAGCGTGCGAAATTTCGTGAAGATCGGAATGAAACTGTAGATTTCGTCTGTAGGAGAAGTATGCTCGGCCATGCACCTATCACAAAATACTTTCTAATCTGACATTTTATACCTATAAGCTATATTCCTGCCAAATTTCAATTTCCTAGGTGAAATAGTTTTCGAGATTTCGTGTTTAGTCAGTGAGTGAGTGGGTGTCCTTTCACTTTTAAATAGATAGAGATTAAGAAAACAGATTGCTTAATTTTGGATGAAAGAGAATTAAGGGAGACTTGCAGACAAAAATAAATAGTAACACGCAAATCTGTAATGCTAACTTTATTTGATGCAAGATCATGCCTGATGCGACAGTTTTACGGCATCCACAGTGAAATTGTTGTGAGCGGTACACTTCTTTTTCATCATTATGTGTGTGAGTGGAGGGGGTCACAAAACGCTTTATAAACGTCCGAAATGACATGCAAACTTAGTTGCAAGTCCCTAACTATTCCAATTTTCCAATAACTGACGCACAAATCTGGGTATTCTTACGCTGTGGCCGCTCATTATTTATGACGTCATAACTCCTAAGGTGAGTGTCGTGCTCTTTTGTTTTTGGGTCAGGAACCTTCGTTGGCCTACTGTGAACAGTTCACCAAAGTTTCATTGCAATCGTATGAATGGTTTATGAACACATAGACGCCGCAGTGAGGATGCACCTGTTGGACAAAACCACAATACTTCTGCTCGGGTAGCAATTTTAGTTCTTTCCTAGTTTCATGGCTGTTGACCGCCACGCCATCCATCAACTTTTAATTATTATAAATACATTCATGCTCTTATATTTTCTCGTTGTTATTATACCATTCTCAAATAGGACCTGACACTTCTGATTTCTGGATGTTTAGTTGATCACCAAACACGTGGCATATTAATCGTCCACAATTATTTTGTCTCTTGACGATCCGTTCTATGGCTTCGAGCTTCTAGATAGAAGCGCTGTTCCATTCAGACAAGCTTGTTTGAACTGTTGTAAGCACACTTAGGTTTCATAATTCCTTAATTTTGAATAAAAGTACGACATACAAAACCTAAAATTGACTTATGACTTGGTGCTGGTGTGTTGAAATAAAATCGCAAAGCTGTCGAAACATGTTTATTTAACCACTACCAGTTTCACATCAACTGAGGTGCATCTTCAGTATACCTGTTAATAGCAAAAAACAAAGACCAAAAAGTAGAGAAATTTATGAATTTTTTAAAAAAAATTAATGTTTCAATTGTTCTTAATTTTAAAAACTTGTGTTCTTCGTATGCAATGAAATGACAAACAAATGAATCACAATAATCAATCTAGTGAATTTTTGAATGTGTGGTGTTTGAGCCTTTTTTTCCGAATTGTCAACACGCCAAAGACAGATGAACGGATTTTTGCGTTAAAAACGTTTTAGAAGAGTACTGCTACTGAGTTGGTTATTGAACGGGGAAGATATTTTAGAAAAGTAGTGTACGCATACGAGATACATCTGAAGAACGTGGAACTTCTATAATTAATCAAATTCTTGGGTCCAATAACAGTGGCAATGCACGAAAATTAATTAAAGGTATATTTAGCTGTTACCCAAAGTTAGTAAAATCAAACGCACGATTAAAGTTTAAATTTCACTTAGGTTACTTGGATATGATCAACGGCTGCAATTTTCTAAAATGATACCTGACAAGCAGAAATAACGTATGTTATCGCATAAGCTCCCCCCTCGCATATTCCTCTCCCCTACGATTTTTCATAATTAAAAAATTACTTTATTAATATCGCGCATAATTCCCTCTCCTGGTTCGTTCTAACATGAGCGGCCTTCAAATAACTTGACAGAGGACAACAACGGACTCAGCAGTACAGCCACGAACGAATATTTCGATTGTCACAACATACCGTAAATTTGGAACGTTAAGCTGCAGACATATTTCTATGTTAATTTGCTACAAGTCGTCATAATGGCGAAATATTGAAACTACACGGCAAAAATTAAAATAAATGTGTTATCTTACGCCAATAGAAACGGAATAAAAGCTGCAGGAAGGCATTTCTCCGTCGATCCTAATTCAATGCGGTATTGGCGGAGACAAAAAGATAAACTCGTGGATGCAAAGGCAAGCTCCAGATCTCTCCGTGGGCCTAAAACAGGGAAATATCCCGAAATTGATAATGGTGTAATTGTTTATGTCAATGAACTTCGGAATGATGATTGTGCTATCTCTTATGAAATGATTCAGAACAAAGCTCGCGAGATATCTGCCATGCTGAACATTGACAGAAAGAACTTTAAAGGAAGCATTGGTTGGGTGATTCGTTTTATGAGACGGCAGAATCTCAGTCTACGAAGGAGAACTTCTTTGCGCCAGCGATTACCTCGAGACTACACAGATAAGGTAATCGATTTCCATCGTTATGTAATACAAGTGAGACAGCAATATGACTATTTGCTCTCCCAGATTGGTAACGCTGACCAAACGCCAGTGTTTTTTGATATGCCACGGAACACAACCATTGCTGCAACTGGCGTAAAAAGTGTCCTTGTGAAAACGATTGGAGCAGACAAACTAAGATGCACAGTGATGTTGTGCGTTACAGCAGACAGCAATAAACTTCTACCGCATGTCATCTTTAAGAGGAAGACATTACCAAAGGAAACGTATTCACTTACGAGTTCAAGAAAAGGGCTGGATGACAGCAGAATTGATGGTGGATTGGCAGGAGAAAGTCTGGGGAAGACGACCAGGGGCATTATTACAAAAGAAGTCCCTTCTTGTCCTAGACAGTTTCCGGGGTCTCCTTATGGAAGCTGTTAAGGGGAAATGAAACGGATGAAGTCCAAAACTGTTATCATTCCTGGAGATTTAACGTCCATTCTTCAACCTTTAGACATCAGCGTGAAAAAACTTTTCAAAGAACACCTACGACGCCGCTTGTATTCACAATGGATGGCGGTGGGATCTCATCAGCTGACTCCAGGAGGCAAGATAAGGAAGCCATCAGTACTGACGATGTGCGAGTGGATAATCCGTGCATGGGAGAAAATTGGTGTCGATATTGTGAAGAAGAGTTAAAAAAAAAAAAAAAAATAAAAAAAAAATAAAAAAAAAAACGAATTTCTTGTGTCATTGACGGATCCGAGGACGACATGTTGTGGAATACCGGTAACGAAAATGTAGAAGATGACATGTTATCTGATCCTGAAAATAGTGATGATAGTGACGAAAGTGAGGTCGCAGAACAGAGAGAGAAAATACGGTAAGCAATGAAACGATGCATTGCTGCTCTTGATTGTAGGCATAATGAAGCCGTGGCATTACCGGTAATCCAGTTCTTTTGTTTTACTGTAATTGAAAATAAATTGTGTTAAGATAATAAATGCCGGTACAGTAAGTTTAACATTAGTTGCAACTTCTGACGTTTGGCTTGTCGGGGTGAAGGAGACGCCGTTGCCCAGGCAACAGCAATAGTGAGCCGGCTTTTTCCAGTCCCGCTGCCACCTGCTCGGCTTGTGAGGCACCGCTGTTGCGAAAGCGCGTGTAAACAGTAGCACGTGGTGTCGCGCGGTGGCCCTTTGCGTTCTCTATCCTGCATTGTTGTATCCTACCGACAGTCTGTTTCCAGGCGCCAGCGTGGCGTTAGATGTTGCCGGCGCGCTCAGCACACGCTGCAAATTATGCAAACCCCCAACTCGCTCCGCACCGACATGTCAAGAGTCGCAACTAATTTTAAACGCTCTGTAGGTACGATTTTTTTTTTTTTTTTTTTTTTTTTTTTACAAATTGCCGTATACCAGTATCTTTTACCTGCCTAATACATAGTTTTTCTTCCTTTCTGAATAACTGCTCGCATAATTCCCTCCCCAGTGTTATCAAGAAAATTTTCCGAGAAAAAAAGGGGGGGGGGGGAAATTACGCGATAAAATACGGTATGGTCCTATCTGACTCAAGAAATTGTGTGATCTGTTGAGGCTAATTTTTTAGTTAAGATGACAAGCTATCAGACATAACTGCAGTCACTACTAATGCTGACAATCGAAAACCTTTTATAGAACAACAAGTAAATGAATTTGGTATGAACCTCAGACCACTACTGAATTAAAAGACTACACAGACGACTCATTCCTTGTAGTCATACCACGCTATCCCACAGAGTTTATAACAATGTTCCAAAAATTTGTATTAATGAAGACCGAAAACGGTTTTAACAGAATAAAGAATTGTATGTATCGTTGAATTTGTAATAAAACACGCCGCGGCGGGGCGGTCGAGCGCATTGAGACACGATGCTCCGATGCGCGAGGCCGTTCCCCGTCGGGGATTCGAATCCTCTCTCGGGCATGGATGTTTGTGCTGTCTTTAGTATAAGTTAGTTTCTAAGTAGTTTGTAAGTTTAGGGACCGATGACCCCACAGTTAAATACCATAATCTTAACAAACGTTTGAACATATTTTGTAATGAAACACCAACTCAGTCTTTCAAATGTTCAAATGTTTGTAAAGCTTATGGGACTTAACTAGGGGGTCATCAGTCCCTAAACTTACAAACTACTTATGAACTACTTACGAACTAGGACGGCACAAATATCCATGCCCGAGGGGGGATTCGAACCCGCGAACGTAGTGGCCGTGTAGACCGTGACTGGAGCGCCTCAGTCCCCTCGACCTCGGCCGGCACTCAGTCTTTGCCCAGTGTTCTGTGACTCTTGTGAGAAAGGATTCATGTCCTGAAACGAACGAATGAGAAATGAGGAAAATCGTTCTAATTCCACTGCTCGCGAAATGCATATGTATACACATATTTCCATATTTCTGGTGTTAGAGTCATTCGACTAAGTTAGGTTCTTTGTTTATTTGGCGTTCGTTATTCGTTACCGACAGTGGCTCCAACATGATGGGGTCCCATCTCACTTTTACTGATACTTCGTGAAAATATTAATCACGTATAGCCAAAAAAGTGGATATAAAGATGAGGTGCTGTTTCGTGGCCAACACTTTAACTTCTGCACGTGAAAAAGCATTGCGGACGAGAAAGTGTGTTGAGATTGAAGATGAACGCAAAGCTATAATTCTTGTGCTTCAGACGTCGGTCAAACGACACCGAAGGTAACAGAACGCGAACGAAAAAGCATGCGCCCATGTCATGCACACGATGGCGATGAGAAATGCAAATTTCGACCTACCGCTGCAAATGTACGAACTTGTGAATGTTGCGCAGATAAATGGAATTCACTATTACTGTGCCGGTAACTTACTATTATTTAAAGCTACATGTACGTTACTAGTCCATTAACAGGATTAATAATCTAAGGGATGTTGTTGATGTGGTACTCGGTACGGAGGCGGGTTTGCAGTAGTTTTTCACGCTCCTCTATCCAGTGGAAGCATGTTCATGTAAGAATACCATTGGAAACACATATTCATATGAACATCTGTATTCGTCTCTTGGTCTCTCTCTGCATTTTTACCCCTCCTCCCTACCCGCAATCCGTCCTACAATACTAAAATGACGATTTCTTAATGCCTCAGAATATGTTCTACCAATCGACACCTACTTCCATATTGACAGAAGCTCATAACATCTCCAATTCTGTTCAGTACCTCCTCTGTAGCGACGAGACCTACCTACTTAATCTTCAGAATCTGCCTGTAGCACTATAATTGAAAAGCTTCATTCCCTTTCTAGTTAAAAGTATTTATCGTCAACTTTTCATTCCCTTTCAAGGCTACATTCGTAACGTGTGTCCATAGAACACTTCATAGACTACATTGAGAGATTTACCTTTTTCAGAAATAATTTTCATCCAGTTGTCATCCTGAATTTAACATCGTCTGAACTGAGACCATCGTCAGTCATTTTACTGCTATAGGAAACACGCATGGCCCAATTTTATTGTTTAGTTACGTAATCTAATTCCTTCGGTATAGTCTGATTTTCTCTGACAACTTGCACTGACCTTGTCTTTATCTCGTTAAACTTCATTTTATACCGTCGTTACAAGACAATGTCTATTCCGTTTAATTGTTTTTCCAGGTCGTTCACCGTCTCTGGCAGAACTACAGTTTAATCAGCAAACGACAGAATTTTTATTTCTCATTCCCGAACCTTAATTACGTTTCTCAATTTCTCCTTGCTTTCCTCCACAGCTGCTCAGTGTACTGATTGAGTGTCATTGGGGAAACACAAAAATCTTATGTTTTTTCCACTAATGCTTCCCTTTTATCCCTTCGACCCTTATAAATACTTCTGAGTTCTGTGCAAATTGTAACATTTCGTTCTCTAGATTTGAACCATGCTGACTCAGAATTTGAAAACAGTTGATTCCAGTCATCTAAAATAGAGAAAAGCTACATTTGTAGTTTTGCCTTTCGATAACCTAATAAATGTCGTAGACTCAGTATTGCTTCACGTGTAGTTATGTTTCTTCTACTATTTTTTTTAATAGCGTTATTACATAATTTTACTGCTACATCTACATGGATACTCTGCACGTCCCATTGAAGTGCATGACGGAGGGTTCATCGAACCACTTTTATTATATATCTCTATAGTGGCGTTCTCTAATAGCTAGTGAGATAAAGGAACATTTAAATCTTTCTATTTTCGATCTGATTTCTCTTATTGTATTATGGTGATCATTTCTCCCCATGTATGTGGGTTCTAACAATATATGTTGTAATTCGGAAGAGAAAGTTGGGGAAACAAATTTCGCAAATAGTCTCACCGCAATAAACAAAGCCAGCCTTTTAATGATTTCCACACCAATTTGTGGATCATTTCCGTGACACTCTCTCTCCTATATTGCGATAATACAAACCGAGCTGCCCTTCTCTGAATTTTCTCTAAAACGTCCGTAAGTTCCACCTGGTGTGGTTCCCACAATGCGCAGCAATTGTGCAAAATAGGACTCACAAGTATAGTGTAGGCAGTTTCTTTAGTAGAACTGTTGCATCTGATAAGTGTTCAAAAAATGTTTGTAAAGCTTATGGGACTTAACTACGGGGTCATCAGTCCCTAAACTTACAAACTACTTATGAACTACTTACGAACTAGGACGGCCCAAATATCCATGCCCGAGGGGGGATTAGAACCCCCGACCGTAGTGGCCATGCAGACCGTGGCTGAAGCGCCTTAGTCCCCTCGGCCACCGCGACCGGCTCTGATAAGTGTTCTATCAATGAAACGTACTCTTTGGTTCGCCTTTCCTACAATACTTTCTACGTGTTCTTTCCAATTTTATATGTTCGTAATTGTTACTCCAAGGTATGTAGCAGAATTTACGGCCTATGTAGGTTTGACTGACTTAATGTGTAACTGAAGTTAAACGGATATCTTTTAGCGGTGTAATGGATGGCTTGATACTTACCATTATTAAGGGTTAACTTGCAATTATTGCAACCTGCAGACTTCTTAACTAAATTATTTTGCAATTGCCTTAGATCTTCTGCTGACTTATCTAACCGATAAATCATCCGCGAACATTCGAAGAGAGCTACTCAAATTGCCACCCAAATAGTTTATAAAACTAAGGAACAGTAAGGGAACTATAACACTTCCCTGTGGGACGCCAGATATCACATCTGTTCTACCCGATGATGTACAGTCAATTACAACATATCGTGTTCTTTCTGACAGGAAATCACGAATCGAATCGCACAATTGTGGCGATATTCCATAACCATGCAGTTTGTTTTGAAGACCCTTATGAGTTACAGTATCAAAAGCCTTCCGTAAATGTAGAAAAGCGGAATCTATTTGACATTCCTTGTCGATAGCATTCATCACATAATGTGTCTAAAGAGCTAGCTGTGTTTCACAGGAAAGATATTTTACTATGGGACAAAAGGTCGTTCTCTTCAAGGTATTTCATAATATTTGAAGAAAGTAAATGTATTCTAAAATGATGTTGGAAGCCCACGTCAACTATATAGGCCTGTAATTTGCAGATCATTCCTATTGTCTCTCTTGAATATTGGAGTGACCTGTGCAAACTTCCTTTCCAAACATCTTGCACAATAGGTGGAAGTAGATTTGTCAAGGCTGATTCTCCCAGAGTCTTCAACAGCTCAGGAGGAATGCCGTCTACTCCAGGAGCTGTGTGTCAACTTAAATCCATCAGAGCTCTTATAAAATCCTCTCGCAGTCTTGTATCTCTGGCCTTATCTGTACCTATTCAGTTTCTGCAATACCGCACCACAATGTATTCTTTCCCACTTTCAGCTAATGCTTTTTCCCCCCTCAGTACTGGTTTTCAATCTGCGTTCTTCCAATTGCCTTTGTGAGAAATGTATGAACCATTCCCCTCAATAACGAAGCGGTTGGTTTATCCATCGTTTTCAGCATAGGATTTTTCAGATCGACACTTTTACGCTTGCCGTGGTGGAGTAGCCGAGTGGTGTAAGGCTTCTCGCTGCGGTGCGCGCGGTTGCTCGCCGTCTGGGGTTCGAGTCCTCCCTATGGCATGGGTGTGTGTGTTTGTCCTTAGGTTAGTTTACCTTAGTTTATGTAGTTTGTAAGCTACGGACTGATGACCACGCAGTTTGGTCCGATAGATTTACAAACATTTACGCTCCCACATCACAAATTAATTCTTCTAGTATTATTTATAAGTCATCAAGTATATAGGAAGTTGTGCTTGCCTATATTTCAACGAAACGACTAATTAGACAAGTCGTTGCACACAAATACTAGACAAAGGTCTATTTTTTTTAATGTTTGTTAACCTTAAGGGACTTAACTACGGGGTCATCAGTCCCTAAACTTACAAACTACTTATGAACTACCTACAACTAAGGACGGCACAAATATCCATGCCCGAGGGGGGATTCGAACCCCCGACCGTAGTGGCCGTGCAGACCATGACTGAAGCGCCTTAGTCTCCTCGCCCACCGCGGCCGGCACAAAGGTCTATGTTATCAGTCCTCTCAACTGGGGTGTATCACAGTAACCACGAACAAACTAAAATTTTGATACAGGGCGACTCTAAACATGCGTTTCGTACATACAACTCAAGATACCGTGTCATAAACTATATTATTGAGGAAAAGTATTTCAGCATTTAGTTGTATCAACAATTTCACTATCGTCATGCTTCTTAACGATAACATACTTATTATCCAAATAAAAATAAATCTACAACTTTGCCCAACCGGGATTCGAACTAAGGTCCTCAAACTTACAATAATGCCGCGTCGAATACTATGCTTCTGCGGGCATTGCGAGGGCGGGAGCTGCGCGGTTTGCCCTAGTCAGACGGAAAGTGTAAACTTATCCACACACTGCTGATGGGAGGCGTAGAAGGTTAGCCCTTGCGGCTGCGGTACTTGCTGTCTCTCCTGTGGCGTACTGGTCAGCGCGAATGCCTGGTGACCACGAGGACATTGATTCGAATTACTGGACATAAATCGTCAGTTTCTATCCATTGATTTAATTCAGTGTGCACTGCTTGCTAACGTCGTTAATTTGTTTGTATCTTGATTGCCATTAACAGCAGGATAAAAAAATCATTTTGAAAAACCGGCAAAATGTATGTTCTTGCTATTCTTACATTTTCCTTTGGGAGGGTATTTGTGAGTATGACATTGTTGGTAGAAATGTGTGGACCATTTCCCTCATAAGTTTTTGTTGTTTTCTTGTGATGAGAGTTAATTTAGGGGGCGTCTTTGAAATACCCCGAGATTCATGAAGTCGGAAATCCGTGCGTTCTCCAAGCTGTAGCTTGTCAACAAGTTATTAAAACCAAGTCCCGCTAGAAAGAACGTATTTCTCATTTCAGGTGAAGCAACCTGTTTGGAGACAAAGCTTCATAACTCTGAAATTAACTTTGAAGAAACGAGCCGAATACAAACACACACTCTCTCTCTCTTTCTCTCTCTCTATCTGTCTCTCTTCTTCTCCAAACCCACCCACCCACCCACCCACACACACACACACACACACACACACACACACACACACACATACACAGGAACAGAGAGATACACATTCACTATCACACACAGAGTAAAATGAGATTCTGATAAAATATTGTCTGGAGTACTTCAAAGAACGGATAAAGATATATATGTTTTGTTGTCTTTCTGATGGATGAAACTTCCCATTTATTACTGTATAGTACAATGATGTGTAAAGTACCTAGACACTTAGAATACTGGAACTTTTGATGATACAGAATACTGGAAATACGTAATATTTCCTGAATGGCTTCCGTTGATCTTGGTAATAGTGGAGAAATATTAACAGAATAAACACAAATGCAGAGTGACTCGCGTAATTTGTCTAGGACCATTTGACTAGGACAAAGGTTTTTCACCAATTCAGTACTATGGAATCAGTCGACGTGTGTGTCTTTCAGTGAGTGAGGTGGAATATATACGTTGTACAATCAATATGTTCTGATGGCGGCAGGAAGGGCATCCGGCCGCCCCGTCAATATTAACACGCCAAATCCCAATAAGCAAAGCCGACCCTGCATGTGCGGGAAAAGGGCTGAAGGGAAAGAAAGCCGGCCGCCGTGGCCAAGCGGTCTGCGGCGCACTAGTCACGGTCTGTACGGCCACTACTGTCGGGGGTTCGAATCCCCCATCGTGCATGGATATTTGTGCCGTACTTAGTAATACCTAGTTCATAAGTAGTTTGTAAGTTTAGGGACTGATTACCCGGTAGTTAAGTACTAAAAGCTCCACAAACATTTTTGAAGAGAACGAAACAGTCAATAATTTCTGAGATTGACAGCATGACGGCGTTGTGGCGCACTGTAGCGCCAAGTTGGCGTCGTGGTATGGCTCCGTGTCTGTTATTCCCGGCAAGAGAGAGCTGAATGCATGCTCTGGAAGCAGACGAACGATCCTTGTTATGATTGTTAGCTGAAAGTGCACGTCATACCTTCATATATTACAGTTTTAGCAACAGGCAAACATTAAGTTCTGTCAGAAATTAGACAAAATCGCTGCTGAAACATTTGAACTTTGAAGCAGGTGTACGAGAGGACGCGTTGAATCGCAGTGTTGTGTTTAGGTGGCACCGACACTTTTTGCAAGTACGGAACACTTTTGAAGATGATGTGCGTGCAGGTCGCCCATGAACAGTTAGGACGAAATGAAAGATCCAGAAACGTAAACGCTGCTGCGTGCTAACCGCTCCCAGTCGGTAGATGCACTCCTAGTAGCAGTAGAAGTCAGCTATGATACCTGCCGCAAAATTCTGACGACCTCAACGTGTCTCGTGTTACCCAGCTCTGGGTGCCACGAATCCTGTCGTAGTATCTACATGTTGATCGCATAATGATTTGTGATGACCTCATTAGTTCTGCGGACGATTATCCGAAGTTTCTCGACCGGATAATAAATGGAGACGAAACATTATGTTTTCTTTACGATCCGCAACTGAAACAACAATCAGCCACCTGGAAAAAGCCATCATCAAAATGTTTGTATAGTCTATGGGACTTAACTACGGGGTCATCAGTCCCTAAACTTACAAACTACGTATGAACTACTTACGAACTAGGATGGCACAAATATCCATGCCCGAGGGGGGGATTCGAACCCCCGACCTTAGTGGCCGTGCAGATCGTGACTGGAGCGCCTCAGTCTCCTCGGCCACCGCGGCTGGCAGTCATCATCACCACGACATAAAAATCATGACAATACAGATCAAAAGGCAACGTGGTGCTGTAATTGTATTTGAATCAAACTGAATCGTTCACATGTAATTTCTTCCAGACGGTGAAGCGATAAACAAAGCCCGCTACGAGAAGATTTTTGGCCGTTTATACAATGCAATTCGCCGTAAGCGACATGGGATTTGACGTACAAAGAATTGGCTGTTTCTACACGTCAACGGCTTTGCACGTTGATATGTCATAATCCAAAAAGAAACTCGCAAGGTAACTGGTGACGGTTTTGCCACACCCTCCATACTTGCTTAATTTCCCATGGTGTTATTTATTTCTCCTTCCTCGACTGAAAACACTCCTACGTCCGAAGAGGTCATGACAGCTGCAACAGAAACCATATGCGGCTGTCAGCGGTGCTCCCAGCAGCTGTACGAACGTTGGCAAACGTGCATAATAGTCAACGACCGCCATTTTGAGAGAGCATTTGTGTCTGTCTAGGTAAACGCCGTGTAATCAGGCAGCTTTTCCAACATACAAAGTCGTGTGGGTACCTGTTCTCCAGGTGTACCTGAAAATAATGTCGAAAATAAGAGGGCTGTTAGAGTAGGTCATAACGAGCATATTTCATATAGCATCCATTAGCGTACGGCGCTAGGCGTCGTTGAATAGCATCGCACGCCGCCGCGACAACATGCTGTGAGAGTCGTTATAGTGGCGGGACCACAAGGAACTGTTTTCAAAAGATATTCAAATGTTTGTTAAGCTTACGGGACTTAACTGCGAGGTTATCAGTTTCCAAACTTACAAACTAAGTATAAGACATCAGAAAAATCCATGCCCGAGGAAGGATTCGAATCTCCGACGGGAAACGGCCTCGCTCATCGGAGCATAGCGCCTCAATGCGCTCGGCCAATTCGCCGCGGCGGAACTGTTTTCACTGTATTCGTGACACCAAGCTAAAAGAGACTGTGGGTTGAAGTACATGACCTTTATTTTCAAACGCTGTAGTCGGTGTGGTTGCAGATATTCCAGGCGGGACAACAATACAGTTTGTCGCCATTTATTAGTTCGTGAACGCGTAGCTTTTGGCCGCTCACATGCCCGTCTGATAGGTTTCGCATAGACGGCAACACCTCTGCACAAAGCCGACTCTGGCTCTCCCTGCGCTAATCATCAGACGGGGGAACACTTGTGTTTATTCCTGTGTGTAGCGGACAGGACGTGAAGCGCTGTTGTTAGGCGGAAAGGGCAGACATACACTGTGCTTACGGGGCAACGGTTGGACATGTTCACGCTACTCAACGTTTCCACTTGCACGTTCCCGTTATGGCAGTTACTTTAAGTCCTACTTCGCAGACTGGTTTGATGCAGCTCTCCACGTTACCCAGTCCTGTGCAAGCATCTTCATCTGAGAATACGAACGGCAACCTACACCATTTTGAATCTTCTTACTTTTATTCGTCCCTTGGTCTCCCTGTACGACTGCTACCCCACACACTTCATTCTAATACTAAGCTGACGATTCCTTGATGTCTCACAATGTGTTCCACCAACCTATTTCTTCTCTTAATCAGGATATGCCATAAATTCCTTTTCTTCCCAATTCTGTTGAGCACCTCATTAGTTACGATTTCTACCCATGTAATCTTCATAATTTGTCTGTAGTACCACAATTCGAAATCTTCTATCATCTTTTCCTTTGAACTCCTTCTTGTCCACGTTTCAGTCCCATACAGTGCTACACTCCAGACAAATGCTTTCAGAAAGAACTTCCTGACCTTTAAACTGACATTGAATGTCAACAAATTTCGCTTCATCAGATATGCTTTTTTCCCATAACCATTCCACATTTTATATCTTCCTTACTTCGGCCATCAGAAGTTATCTTGCTACCAAAGTAACAGAACGTCAAAGGTATCCGCGAGCTAATTTTATTATAATTTTCAGTCCATGATGTGGTAAAAGCAACCAGTGAAATTATATTCTGAAGTACAGGCCGTCTTGTATGCACAGTATTTTATTACTTCTCGATAACGTGTTTTTCCATTTAGCAAGAAATCGTGAGATTATCTGTGTGACAGATGCAACACAAGAATTACAAAACAGAACAGTGAGAAAAAAGGGGCGAGGCGTGGACTTCTTTTCTGTTAAGGAGATAAGCAAAAAAACGTTAAAATTAACAAGGCACTCTTCGTGGTGTGACTCTGTCAGTGGTATCTAAACGTATATATATATATATATATATATATATATATATATATATATATATATGAACCAGCAGTTATCTATTGATGTTAACGGAATGTATGACATTAACTGCAAATGGATAAATATGAAAATATGCACACAGCCGGAACTCGAACCCCGGTCTTCTGATTTCTAGTCAGGTGCGCGTACCTCTACACCACTGGGGGCACAGCAATCACCACACTTGCACGGAATTACTGAAGTACACCCTCCGTCAGATAAAAACTCTCAAATTTACCATGTCCACTAGAATTCAAACTCTTAGTTATTGTAAACTAATTTCCGTAAGAGTAAGGGCCAATGAGTACATCCGCAATGAACAAAGGATCATTGCCCGTCATCGGCATCGGCACCTATGAGTTTGAATTCGAGTGGGCAGGATAAAGTTAAGAGTTTGTGTAAGATGAGGGCGTACTTGAGTAATTGCGTGCAGATGTGATGATTGTTGTGTCTCCAGTGGTGTAGAGGTCAGCGTAACTGCTTAGAAAGCAGGAGACATTAGTTCGAGTCCCGGCTGGGTGCACATATTCGACTTTACCCATTTACAATTAATGTCATACATTCCGTGAATATATCTATAATTTTCGTAACCCTACAAATGATTGAATAAATTGGAGATTGAACAAACGTAGTAATGTGTAAAAAAGACAAAACTAACTTGAAGGGAGTGCCTGTAGACACAGAGTAATCGAATGTTTACCGTTTACAGTCACAAACAAGAGACGGGCGTTGTCTGCTGCTTCTCCGACGTATGCGGAGTAATTAAAGAGTATGGGTAGGCAGTGACATAGGCCGCCGGTGTATAGAACAGGGCGACAGATGGATTTTAGCTTTTTAAATAAAAATGTACTGACAATAAAAGTATTATTCAGACCGAAAGTTCATAGACTGTATTTATATTTACAAATACCCTGTATGCCTCATTGGTAGAGCGCTTGCCGGCGAAAGGAAAAGGTCCCAGGTTCGACCCCCGGTTCCGGAAACAATTTTAATCTGCTAGGAAGTTTCATATCAGCGCACACTTCACTGCAGAATATACTTTTTATTCTGGAAACATCCCTTACGCTTTGGCTAAGCCATGTCCCCACCATATCCTTTCTTCTAGGAGTGCTAGTCTTGCAAGTTTCGCAGGAGATCTTCTGTGAAGTTTGGAAAGTAGGTGGCGAGGTACTGGCAGAATTGAAGTTGTGAGGACGAACCGTGAGTCGTGTCGGGATAGCTGTGTAGGAGAGCGCATTCCCCGCGATAGGCAGAGGTCTCAGGTTCGAATCCCAGTTCCGGAACACAATTTTAATCTGCCAGGAAGTTTCTTATCAGCGCATAATCCGCTGCAGAATGAAAGCTTCTACATTTTATATTCTTGCTTTGTTTTTGACCGATCACCTTGCAAATTTCCACACTTTGAAGAATGATTTGATGCTCCACAAGACACAGTATTGTGTATGGTGTAGGGTAACTAGCAATATTGAGAGGTTTTGATGATCAGTATGAAATTTGGGGAAGGAGGACTGATTAACGGAGGAGAAGTTAGAGAGGGGGGGTGTAGGCGGAGGAGATGAGCAGAGACGAGAAAGAAGAAAAGCTAGAGTGCAGATAGTCAACAGGAGAGAAGAGAATATTAACAGAGGGATAGGTGGAATGAGATGACGTGAGAGATGGACAACATAATATCAGAGACGATAGCGTTTCCTCTTCTATATATTTATTCCCGTCTTCATTTGTCCAAATGAAGACGGGAGTAAATATATAGAAGAGGAAACGCTTCTGTGAATTACATGAACCATTGTTTATGGAAGAATGGTAATAGATGATGGACAGATATTTTGGGAAGGAGTTTGAGGAGAAGGAAACAAGGCGGAGGTAGGAGAGTGGGAGGAAGATATGGGCAGGTAGTGCTTAGATAAGAGAGGTGGGAGAAAGAGATGAACCAATACCTGGCACAATAAATAAACAGCTGAGTCGCTGTAAGGTGATCCCTGACAGTTGCCCAGTGTCACTAGTCGTGTAATGGGATACTGTACATTTCTCTATGGCGACGTCACAATATATGCAATAAGATATTCGTTGGTGTGTACTTATTCTTCCGTACTGTTCATTTAGTGTGCGCTGCGCTGTGCAGCCAGTAATGAGGAAAACCACGTACGACGATACAAAACTTCTGTAGTTAACATGGTGCACATGAGCCGCAAAAAGTTCCTGCCTGCCTGCCGCGAGCATCTCATTTGCAAATGAGTGTAAACATTGCCGCTGGAGGACAGGTGTCGTAATAGCTGTAATCGTACCAGAAGGTGCGGGGGCGGAGAGTGTAAGGGGTAGCAATAATGCTCATGAGATGCAAATTGAAATAGGGAACTGGGCTAATGGTGGTGGCGGCTGCGGCGTCGGAGGGCCGGTCTTTTCGCGAAGAGACGCGGTGGGTCTAAGGGTTGTGGTGGTGGTGGGGGGGAGGGGGAGGGGGTGGCACCAGTCGCAGACAGAGGCCAGCGCCGGCCCTAATTTCCTGGCGCACTGCAGTCTTGGAGGCGGAGCGGCACAATGCGGCCGTTAAAACTTGGCGCGGCCGCGCTATGGCAGCAAGCAGCGCGGCGCGGGTAGCCGGGCAAACAGGCGCAGGCGCGCGCTGTACGCGATATCGCACCGGGCACGGCAGGTGCGCATGCGCAAATGGACACACTGTCGCACGCTGCGATGTAGTAGGACTCGTTTCTGTTTCCGACCTACACGAGGACAGCGTCACACAGAATGAGGCAGCCGCCAACAGCATATACCTGCATCTGCATCTAAATATACGTTCTACTTCTGAGACTGGACGCCTTGAGGATAGGCAGCCACGCTAATCTGTATTTCGCACTTGCAGCCGTGTAATACCGTGAACCGCAGCAGCATGTGCAACATACAGAGTAGTGTGGGTGTCTATCCTCCAGGCGTCGAGTCAGAATTTATTGACTCTACCACAGCCAACAGTAGGGTATATGTCGAGGGATAACTCAAGCTCCACTGAGTGCCGTCGCGAGGGTGTAACGTCTGTAGCGCGTCTCGCGCTTACATGGGACGTGTTGCCCCAAGGTGGCGCAGACCAGACGTGCTGTCTACCTTGCTACAGCATGCTCTGAAACGGCCTGCTACATCGTGCTCATCGTGATTTGCTTTTCGTCTGCAGCGCTCTCCAGCTCCCGTTGCGGGCTGGCACGTACATCATTGTGTTTACAAAGATGAATATGCGTAAAATTCCACGGTATCTCTGTCATCGATCGTGAAAAAAAAGATATATATATATATATATATATATATATATATATATATATATATATATATATATATATATATATATATACTAGCATGTGACATGCAATAATCTTTCAGAATTGTTTTTCTTCAAGAAGCACGAAGACGGTAGCTTTATCTGAAAGCGGTTGAGAATAATAACTAAATATACGACAAATTCAGTTTTGGAAAATATTCTCTTAGAATTGTCAACGGTCAAATACATCCCTTGCAGCATCTCCAATTGCCTTGCTCTTATATTCCCATAATTCTGCGTATGCGGAGGTAATAGGTTCTGACCAATACATTTTACTTGTTATACACGTGGGTCAACGCCTCAACTCAGCAATGTTCGTTGTGATATTTTTTGCTTTTAGTTTTGTACGTAAAAATTGTTCCTCCTACACCGCATCTGCTTCCGTAGCCATGTTCACTTTCCACTGTGAAACTTAACTATTCCAACACTGTACTGAATTCAAACACCGTGAGGAAAATACCGAGTGACATAGGGTACTGTTTTGAATTATATTTGTTCCTTTGTCCTAGAACTAAAAACTCAATAGATTGCCTCGTGGAAAAAAGTTTGTTCTAGTTTCTAATAAATAACGTCGAATACCGAACATTGTATTGACAAATAATTTACATAAACCATAATTAAACCAAATCGTTAAAAAAATCTGGAAGATTGTAGATGCAAACCTTTTATTTACATCTCTTCTTCCTCCACAGCTCGTGAAGCTAACCGCCACGCTAATACGTTGTTGTAAAAATAAATAACAAAGAATATCGGATGATATACTTGAATTAGCAAGAAAGAACCAGAAACGTTAAGGAAACGAAACAGGAAAAAATATAAATATGTCTGATGTGCACAGACGCGAACCTGTTCCGTTTGCAATCTCTCCACCAAGGCCTGCTACCAACAACGCTATTCCTATACTTGTGCATGTGATTCTCTTTTGAGATATACTACGCTTCTAATACATGTCGTAACATTTACGTATGACGTAGCATTACAAAGATCCTTCTTTGACAGAATGCGTTATATCGTGGCAAAGTAACGATATTCTTTTACATTATACAAATTATAACACACGTTAAATACCAGAATCTTTAAAGCCGGTAATTTATTGTAACAAATCATATAAAAAATGACGCGTTTTCAAAATTTCTTCAATATTCTGATGCTTTAAAAAGATTATATTTATACTTCGTACGCTGGAACGAAAGAAGGAACTAAACACAGAGTTCCGTTTGCAATATAGCGGGTCAAAAGATCAGCTTGTCACGTGAAAACCAGGTCGCTACTCAATGGCCACGTTCCACTCCCCGAAGGAAAAATCTAATATAATACATCCTTCATTCCACGCTTCAAAGTGTAGTGGAACGTGGTATTCCACGCTTCGGCGTCATCACTTCCTCCTCCACGTCCGTTTCCACGTCCCGTGAGAGGACGGCTTTAGGCCAAATTGTGAAGAATGCTGCTATACAAAGCAAGAAAAATTACAAGAATGCAGAGAAATAGCGCAAACGAATTTTTACTTGCTCTGTTTGTCTCTGGTATAATCGTGAATGTAGTACTACTTGTAAATTATCCGTTACATCCAAGATGTTGGATGTTCCAGTTCCAACCATAGTCCAAAAATTCATTCAGTTTTTAGAAGCGAGAGATAAAACTGTATGATGACTGACAAAGGATTTAATAGAAGTACTTTAAGAAAACACTTTCAACATCATGAATTGTCGAGGCCAGTTATATGACAACGGAGCCAATATGAAAGGAAAATCCTCAGTAGTACAGCCTTGTGTTTTGCAGTTCAACAAGTGGGCAATATTTACACCTTGTGTTACTCAAAGCTTGAACTTGGTCGTGGAGACATGGGCAATGTAGTACGGAAGCAATGACATTTTTCGGCACAATACAGCGATTGTACACTCTATTTTCGATATGTACAGAAAGGGGCAATATTCTCACTGAGATCTGCCTTAAAGATGTTAGATGGGACTCTCGTCTTGACAGTGACTAACCTGTCAGACCATCCGAGGAAAATTTGTGAAGCACTCGAAAAGGTTACAGAAAACAAAGCATTCATCTGTCTCATCTGAAACACTGTCTTTAGTAAATCATTCCTAGCTCTTTTAAATTCATTTTGGCTCTCTCGTATGGTACAGACCTCTTGTATGCCGTCAATGAGGTCAGTAAAACTCTTCAAGCTCAAGCTTTGCAATTAGATGTCGCCCTACAAGAAATAAGTGGAGTGAATGGCTTCCTCAAAAGCTACAGGGAGCCAGGGTGCACATCAGTTATGTCAACTGCAAGAGAATTGATGACAGATTTTGGATAGGATGCAAAATTTTCATGTCGACGCTAAAAGAAGCCAAATATTTTTCCACGAGACTGAAGACGATCCATAAATTGTCTCATCTCAGAAGTAATACTGCTACGGTTTACGGTTCCTCCTATAGCGAAAACAGTGTTGGACTCACATAAGAACTTAGGCCAACTCAGGGAATCATATGCCAATATCACACTAGCGAATCGCATTTTGCTGACAATACCTGCCACCGTGGCTTCTGGAGAAAGAAATTTTCCAAAATTAAAACTTGTTAAGAATTATGTAAGGTCTACCATGGCGCAGGACGTCCTTAACGGGCTCGTTATTCTTTCAATAGAAAGCGACGAGGCACTTCAGCTGAAGAAAGAAGACATGAATCTAGAGTTTGCTTTGCGCAAGGCACACAAAGTTCCGTATTTGTAAGCTTACGCAGGGACAATTGCGTAATTTCCGGCTGTGAAGGTTTAATATGCCGATTGCCAAATATTTTACATACCTGATTTTGTGCGCGCTGCTATCTAAATGTGATTGAAGATGCAGTTATTGATACTACAGTTAAACAGTACTACAACGTTAAGGTAAACAAAAATAACAGCACAGTATCCGTCTGTTTTGTTTGACTTGCCTTTACCCAGATAGTTTACATATCTTTTCTATTTTTTGAGATTGTAAGTATTTAAGATATGGTAATCAATATTTTATTTGAAACTTTGTTTAATTTTGTTAATAAAAAGAGTTGTTTTAAAGTAAGATTTTCGGTTTATGCGTTTTACCCCCTACCCCTCCGCCCCCACTACTCACCCTTACCATGCGGCCTCGCGCTTGGTTTCGCTACAGGCCTCGCCTCGCATGCCCTGGCGACGGGCCTGTTCAAAAATGTTCAGATGTTCAAATGTTTGTAAATCTATGGGACCTAACTGCTGGCTTATTAATCCCAAGCTTGCAAACTACTTAAACTAAGTAAAACTTACCTGAGGAAAACACACACATTTATGCACGAGGGAGGATTCGAACCTCCGACGCGTGAGGCCGCGCAATCCGCAACGTGGCGCTCCAGACCGCTCCGCTACTCCCGCGCGGCTGACGGACTTGTCTCCACCAGTAACTTCCTTCCCTGTTCTACTCTCCAAGATGTGGTAGCAATAACGATGTGTTGTAATAATTACAGCGAAGTTGTGATAGTAGCAGTGGTTCCCACCCTGTGGTCAGCACACCGTGAGTGGTGCGCAAGGGCCAACACTTGGTCCACGAATGATTAAAAATTTTAAGCTTCTATTCAGATTTTTAGTCATTGTTGCGTGGTCATCAGTAATTTTATGAACCCATAACATCTAATCATCGTCATGATAGAAGTTGGTAATATTGGTACCATTTGAAAAATATTCCTTTGTCTACCAGTACTGAAAAGTTTATTGAATTAGAAATGATAGAAAGTGAAATAATGCATTTGAATCCATCCTATTGGTCAGGTTTCTTTTTTTTCTTAGTTCTTATCATACAATGACATTCCCGAAATTACCTTCTTCCCTCTTAAGATTTACTCCTTGGCTTATTTAGGCGCCGCGCTGAAATAATCGAGTGCTCTAAGGTGCCTTGCTGGCGAGCGCGCGGTTGCTCGTCGTAATCTTCCCTTTGGCATGGAGTGTATGTGTATTCTTAGGTTAGTTTAAATGGTTTGTAGCGCGAAGAACTAATAACCGCAGCAGTTACGTCCATTAGATTTACAAACATTTGCTTTGATTTGTTTATTTAGGTTTTCCTGCTGACAAATAAATCCAGGAATGCAGTGTAACTTTGAGGAACAGTTCAAATGTTGAAATGTTTGTAAATCTATCGGACCAAACTGCATGGTCATCAGTTCGTAGCTTACAAACTACTTAAACCTAGGTAAACTAACCTAAGGACAACACACACACCCATGCCCCAGGGAGGACTCGAACCTCCACGGCGAGCAGCCGCGCACTCCGCAGCGAGACGCTTTAGACCGCTCGGCTACTCCACCGCGGCTTGAAGAACAGTATTAGCCTTACGATGAAGAAATTACATGAAAGCTGTAAAATCACATTGCTGTATACAGAATTTAATATTCTAGTGAAAGTTTATATTATATCAGTACTGCCAATAAGTATTATTTCTTAGTTTAACGAATCTGTAAAGAGTTATTTTTAAATTGTGTCTATTATTAAAACGTGTCTTTAGATTCACACATTCCTTAGATTCACAAATTGTGCTTTTACTTATGCTCCTACGTAACAAAAAGGATATCAAAGTGGTCCGTCTAAAAAAGAAGGTTTGATGCCACTGCCCAACAGTAACTTTTATAATCAATATATGTGGCACAGAGTGCAATCGCGGCCTTAGCGAGCTGTTCGTCAAGACCGCACGCCAAGCGATGCCCTAACATCGTCCAGAAACCCCATCCCCGTGGTCGGGTAAACTACAGGCAGGCAGTTGCTTATGAACGTAAACACTAGTTCCTCCAGGATGGCGAGGATCTGCACACCGAATCAGTATTATAATATTTCGTTTAAAAAATTGTAACTCACCAACAGAAACATCAATATCTCCTAGTGAAAGAGAAAATAACGGCGATTTTGAAGGTGAAAGTGCACACTCGGTGGCCTGCTTGGATTTAAAGTATTGAATATTAAATAATTTATAACGGCCAAACATTAAAACGTAGTGACAATGGATAGGTCTCACACAGATTCAATCGAACAATCATTCCAGATTCATGTTACTTGATCACATTTGTATTATGTGCTGAAACTATTTTCGTTGCTGTATTTAGTAGCTTTAACTACAGAATTTATTGAAATAATGAAAGTAAGAGAAGTATGTATTATATCTTCTGGGTTGTAAGGCTGTGTTCTTGGAATCTTGCTGCTTCCTGATGTTTCATTCGATACTACGTCGGATTTCTTCGGAGGTCGGCAAGAACAGACGGACAACCACCGAAGAAGTCCGATGCAGCATCGGACGAAACGTCAGGAAGCAGCAAGATTCCAAGAACACGGCCGTACAACTCAGAAGATATAATACCTACAATGTCAACCGGTCATGAAAGCCTTCACTCTATCAGTAAGAGGAGTACTCATGTAGATCGTTCAGTAGAAACTTAGAAATAGTAATCAAATTTGTTGTTTATAATTATTAACCTTGTTTTAACATTGTAAACGTCCTGTCCAATTAACTTGTTTATTTGACTTTGCACAGAATAACTAACTCAGACTGGTGGAACAACTCCAGTGAGTTGCGTAAATTATGTACAAACCGCTCTGCATGGCTTTATTTAATTTGGAAAAAACATTTCAGGCTATTATTTGGACGTGAATGCAACGAGTGAGCAGTTGTCCCGAAGCAGGCGAAGCACGTCAGACACATAGTTCAGGATAGATATATTCACTTTCGCCCGTATTGGTGTTGTTTTGTCGGACGTGTTTCTATTAATGACTCTTTTTGGCACCACTATGCTTGAGGCTCATAACTATTTTCTACATCGTTTTTGGAAACTTTGCTGCAGAAGCGTATCTGACAGTACGACAACGCCCGACACATTGTTGCTCCGTGAATATTTTTTTTCTTAGCGCATGGTTGCAACATAGCTATGTAAAGAGTGTAGCAGAAAAGGCTGACAACAAAACTGCTGTGTTCTGGGTCTCGGCGGTCGGTTCATACTTGACTTAAGATTTTGGGGTTAAAACGTTTCGGCTTAGCTCAGAGCAGTACTACATTGTGTGGCCTTCAGAACACTTTTCGTCCTATAGCTATGTTACAGTACATACGTACAATCTGTATTGTATATAATAAAAAAGCCTTTATTGTTACAATGCTTTTCAAGTATGAGAATCGTTTATTACAATAAATCATGCATAAAACATCGCCGTGTCGGGAGGTCGGCAATTTGCTGATGCTTTGAAACAGTTTATTTTCGTATTGGGTGGTACTTTATAAACTAATGAATGAAAATCTCTCGCTGCATGTGTTTCGGGTTGCAACATTTCAGTTCGGGTCACGTGGTGTATTTACGTCATATGCGGAACAGAACTGTCGCTGGCACTTGGAATAGAGCAAGTGCACATGCAACTACCGGCAGTTTACCTTTCCCCTACATGCGGCTGAAGAAACTGAAATGAACTAAACTTTTTTTTTTTTTTTTTTTTTTTTTTTTTTCCAGGGTACCCGAAGCAGCGAGACTTTGCCCGTATTGCAGCGTGTACCGGTCTTCTACCACAACACAGCCCACAACGTACCGATGGGTTGTCGAATGAATTGCTCTGGAATCAACCCACTCACAACCTGGACAGTTCCCAGACATATACCTCAAATGTAGAAACGTATCCGTGTAGTGTTAATCAAGGATGTTCGAAATGGAAATATTGCATGTGCAGTAATAGCGTGGAGCAACAGCGCAAGAACAGGGGAACCAGCCCGAATTCGCAGAGGATCTTGTGAGATATGGGCAGGCCTACTTCCCCCACTTGGAAAACTACGATTAAGGCGCTTGACTAAACCAATGGGGTGGGAGGTATCCGTAAGGGTACTGTCGCTTTTCAGAAGAGAAAATGAATCGCTGCTGTACCTCAGCAGCGCTTTGGCAGAGTTTATTGACGTTAAAACTGAAAATGCAGATAAATTTACCGGATACGAGCAAGAAATGAAAAATTATTTTGAGCAGTACACACTTACATCTATAATATTCACAATAAAATGTTTCCTGAATGCTGGGTTCCCCTTGGCGAGTGATTTCGTAGCCCTACTTTAAGGCTAAACGGAAAGAAACCAAGAGAGCGTTCACACACGATTTAGTTGGCAGTAAGTGTTGCATGCTGCCAAGCGTGCACTCAATGTGACGTGAATAGCTAGGGCTAATCGAGCTATACATCTTGCAGTAATGTTTATTAAGGATGAACTGGAAGAAGAGAGGGAAACTGTAAGAAACACAAAGAGAAAGGCGATCCATAAATTGATTGTTCGAAGAGATTGCATGTAGTATCCGATGTGCTTCTCAAACAACTTGCAAGTGAACACTGAAAAGAAAATTTTACATCACTGGTAATGTCGAAAAGTTGCTTAAATTTTCTATTAGAAAAAGTATGCAGCAAAGTCCAGCGTAGTGATACTCATCTTATATAAGCCATACCTGCGGAAATTAAACTAAAGGTAGTGCTACACCTTGTTTGGTACTACGTATAGTCAAAGGACCAGAACTCACCTCTTTCGAGTAAAAAAGTCAGCTATAAGTACTGATCTGACGCTTTTAATTTTCTGTTTAATCTCCTTCTCCTGAAACCCCTATATTTTCATTGTCTGTTACAGCTCTGTGTTTTCGGCTGCTTTGAATGTTTTATTTTTGTACAGTGGACATATCATGTTCCACAAAAAACTCCTGTTCCACGTAAACTTTACCGTTGTATCGTCCCTTCAAGAAGCCATGTTGATAACGACAAGAAATAAATGATTAAAGAGAAATAAAGCGGTATGAGGACAGTCAGAGCGGACGTAAACAGGTGGTGTCCCCGACTGTCTAGCACCGCACGAACGGTGAGTTTGGGGTGGGGGAAGCTATCTGACACTGCTATCCAGCTTACATGATCGGACCGACTCTATCGTTTTGCTTGCCAGCTGTACTAAACGTTAAACTCTTAAGGGGCAACCCTCAGTCGCAAAGTACGAATATAATCGTATCTAGGTTTTAATGCCGCTATGGGCACCTTCTTCAGACTAAGATCTTCGTCTGAAGTAGGTGCCCATAGTGGCGTTGAAACCTGGTTACGATTATATTCGCACTTTGCGACTAAGGGCTGTCCCTTAAATGTTTAATTGTATTGTAACAGTTGCTGATTCACAGCCATGCACGAAACTGTGTACTAAACGTGAAAGGAGTGGGGGGGGGGATAAGGATTGGTCTGATACAATAACACTTACTTTCAGTGCTTCAAGGATAATCGAATGTTGGCGGCCAGGTACGTTTACTAAAAACAGTCCTCACTCATCACTTTCGGAGATTCGAAATTATTATCAATAGACAGTCATTAACAGAAGAGATACAGTAATTTTTTTTCTAAAGTGGGGCACTAAGTAATTTTCACCAACATGAGTAAATTAAATTGCAATTCAAGTATCCAATTAGAACCTTTAAGCAATCGGCTAAACAAAGCTCTTAAAACTTATACAAGGACTGATCCAGATTTAAAGTTACATAAAAATACTAAAAACACACAAGAAAGCAAAAGTATGAATATTGGATGAGACTGAACAAGGTTACAATTACAGAAATTAATTGTGCACCTACTGGAGTGCAATCAAGTATGCGAACAATTTTCACTAACTTGAAATGAGTAAATTAAATTACGCGTCACGGCCAATTAGATCTTTAAACACCCCAAATATCACAGCTCTTAAAAACTTAGAATAACTGAACAAGATTTAAGATAACATAAAAATTACTAAAACACACAAAAAAAACCATTACGGTTAACTCCAAATTCGTTAGATTTACAAATCAGAATGAAGTAGTTGATATGACTGAACAAAGCTGTAACTATCAAGTATACAAGCAATTTTAACATACACATTTACCACAAACAGCGCCAGTGTCTGGCTCCGCCGGAAAAAGTCCTGCTTAATAACCTCCATTTCGTTACATTTGTATTCAGATAGCTAGATTTCACCCGTCCCGTCTCATACATCGGCTTCCTATGTCACTCCCTACTCACATTCCCTTAGTCTGTACAAGTCGGTGGAGCAACTCACCACGCCCGCCCACCGCCCTTGAGCGCGATGGTAAAAATTGGCATATCTTGTATCGTCAGAGACCACCGCTTCTATTAAGGTCATCTTAAAAATTGATTTTATGTTTCTCTCATCTTTACCGAGTATGTTCCAACTGTAATTCGTTCTTACCCGATCGTTTGTAGGGCTACAAGGAAATCCAAAAATTCCAGAAAAATACAAACACCGGACAAACAACTTACGGTGTCACACCACGGAGAACGCTTTGTTTACCATTTTTAGTGTCTTCTTAAAACAAAATAAGCCCATATACCATTATACCCGTTTTGTAAATCCAGCCTTGTAATTTTGTGTAAATTCTGTCACGCAAATTATCTGAAGATACCCTGCTAAAGAGCGAAACGCGTCATTAATTAATAAAACTATTTGCAATCAAGACGGTTTATTACTGAAGGAATATTTATTCTCACTATAATTTTTTTGAGAATTTTACATGCACTCATTCGTCATGCTATCTGACCATTCGGAAAATTTTCAAAATAAAGCCTCTCCATCATAAGATTTTATTAGTATTTTCCCTGCCACAGTCAACACAGTAAGTATCAAAGGTTGTAGAATTTTCGTGTACTCAATGCTTACGTGCGAAGCAGCATAACCTGTCACATTTTTTAGTGGTTTCTCAATGCAATTCTTTGCACTCCTTACATGGTGTATTATCAAGAGATGCTTGTTTTGTTGTACGTCTAGGTCTGTGTTCGTTGAAATACGCATCGTACCTTTAATGTGACTAGTGCGGCATGTTTACTGGATTGCACTGCGTCATATATCCCGATCTCGTAAGGATAGACGCCGCGTCATACCACTCTGTGACCGTAGCAACAAAGATGGCCGGACTAGAATCAAATGGCACCCAACAGAAGTTACTGTTCGTGCAACTACTCAGATATTTTAAAATATGTCACATTTACCACCATCTAACAACTAACCATAACACTAAAAAGATTTATATGCAAGATATATTTACCTCGCTTATTAATCCGATTAAAACTACCAATGCTGAAGAAAAACTGTTGCCTCGCCGCCCAGCGTCTGCTGCGCAATTGAAAAGCGCCTACGCACGCACTGTGGTGGCTTTTACCAAACCTAGGGGGGTGTGCAGTCTGTACCGCATGCGGCAACCCTCCCGGACTTAAAATACTTGATGACGAAACTGCGAATGAATACCTTTCGTTTAAATCAAAAGTGAAGGAAATCGGTCGGACTGACTGACTTCAGTTGGGAAAAAATTGAAGTAAAGTCGAATGTTCACGCATAACTTTCGTCAGAATCAATCAATGCAAGTGCTTAAAAGAGCTTGATCCGCTTAGTGTTGTTAGGTCAAAACGAACAACGTACTTTAATTAGGACAGAAGATATTGTAAAACAAACCGATCAATATAGTGAATAAAAGGACAGAAGGATACCGCGTTTGAATAAAAACAGAGGATGGAGAGTTACGGGAATTCTGATAACTGATGAGAAATCTTTGGATGAAACCTTTCGCTTAAAACAAAAATGAAGGAAATCTACCAGGTGGTTTGGTCTGGCCGACTGACCTTAGTTTTCGTAAATTCTTTTAATATACAGGATGAATCACCTAACAATTACACCGCAAATATTGCAGAAACGGAATGTGTGATTGATGTGCGGATTTCACAGAATGGATTCGTAGTCAGGGGCTCGTATTTTTTGCCAAAAAAACATATAATATTTATAATTTCGTGTGGCTCATTGGCCTGATGCAAGTCTTTCAATTGGACGCCACTTCGGCGACATGCGTGTCCCTAGCCTACCGCAGTTATTCAACCGGGGAAAGGGGACCGACAGCCGAACGTGGTATCCGAACCACGTGTTATTTCTGGCGACTCCTGACATTGTAGAGAGGTGAAGAACAAATTGTAATATTACTTAAAAGTGTATTTTTTATGCAAACATACAGTTTTTTAAATGGAACAATGGTTGTTTCTATCAAGCACTGGAATTTTTGACACCAGCTGTGTACAAAGAATTTTGATAGAAATTTTTATAACGTTTAGTGGCAGCTATAACCGATCAAAGTTTCGGGGGCGAAGGCTGAGATATCGTAGCTGACTGGCCGAGTGGCTAGCCACTGAGGCATGCCCCACTGTCTCATGACCACCAGCCAGATACGCTGTCTAACCTCCGCCCGAAAAACTTTGAATTGTTGTAACTGCCAAACTAAATGTGATAAAAATGTCATTTAAATTTCTTCATACAAAGCTGGTATCAAAAATTCTAGTGAATGATAGAAACAACCATTGTTCCATTCGAAAAATTGTATGTTTGCATAAAAAGTACACTTTCTAGGTATTTTTACAATCTGTTTATTGGCTAACAATACGAGACTTTGCCTACCTATCCCTTCTGTGAAAACCGCACTTTCTGTTTCCGCAATATTTTCGGTGCTGGTGATAGGTGATTCAGCCGGTATAAGATTTACTATCGACTGGACGACATCTCTGGCCTTGTGTGAACCAGCCGCATTACTTTACTTATTTAGCGTATGTGGTTTTCAAGTACAAACTTACATACATACATACTTACATACATATAGATATATACAATGAACTTTCAAATCAAATTGACAATTTAGCAAGCAGACAAAAACAAAATACAAAATTATATTAAAGTTGGAACTTCCTGGCAGATTAAAATTGTGTGCCGGAACCAGGACTCGAACCTGGGACCTTTGCCTTTCACGGGCAAGCGCACTACCGACTGTGCTATCCCGACACGACACACGATGCCCCCTCAAAACTTTACTTCCGCCAGTACCTCGCCTCCTACTTTCCAAACTTTATGAAACTCTCCTGCGAACCATGCAAGACAAGCGCTCATGGAAGAAAGGATATGGTGGAGACATGGCTTAGCCACAGCCTAAGTGATGTTTCCAGAATGAATCTTTCACTCTGCAGCGGAGTGTGCGCTGATATGAAACTTCCTGGCAGATTAAAATTGTGTGCCGGAACCGGGACTCGAACCTGGGACCTTCGCCTTTCGCGGGCAAAAGTTGTATGTTCAGCTTTTCCACGCACTCGACGGCTTTAGGGGTGGCTTCATACAGTTCTCCAATAGTTCCTATGAATGCACGTTTTGGGCATTCGAGAATGATGTACCACAGCGTGGTACACCCTGGGAAATGCCGAAAGTTAGCTAAATGTCGCCGCGGTGGAGTAGCCGAGCGGTCTAAAGCGTCCCGCTCCGGAGCACGCGGTTGCTCGCCGTGGAGGTTCGAGTCCTCCCTGGGACATGGGTGTGTGTGTTGTCCTTAGGTTAGTTTACCTATGTGTGAAGTAGTTTGTAAGCTACGGACATGACCACGCAGTTTGGTCCGATAGATTTACAGACATTTAAACATTTGATTTTAAATTGGATGAAAACGCGATGACAACTTGCGGTAAAGTTCAGAAGGCTTATGGAGAGCAGGTTATGTCAAGAGCTGAAGTTTTTCGCTGGAATAAAATGTTTAGTGAAGGCAGAACGAATGGTGAAGACTGCTGTGGACGACCATCAACCTCACGTACGGATGTCAGCTTGCCCACGGTGCGTAAACTCGTACCATTTGATCGAAGTTTATCTGTGAAATTGATTGCAGAAGAACAGAACATGAATCGAGAAACTGTTGGTCTAATAAAAATTGAAGATCTTATTATGAGAAAGATATGTGCAAAAATGATCCCACAACAGCGAGATACACGAAAAGATATGGCAAATGATCTGTTAGGGAAAACGGAAATCAATGCAGAATTGTCCAGCCGTGCTATCATTGGTGATGAAAGTTGGATTTTGCAGTACGATCCAGAGACAACCCGCCAAAGTTCGTAAATTGTGCTCAGAGTTTGTAAGCTACGGACTGATGACCACGCAGTTTGGTCCGATAGATTTACGAACATTTGAACATTTTTAGCTAAATGTCTACTGCTTCTGTGGCGCCGCACTGTGAGTGGAAGCTCATCTCGCGGCTTAAAAGAGCAAATGGAAAGGAGCAACTAAATGACTGGGTGTTCTCAACCAGCCGCAAGGTTTGCTGAACCACCGGAGATGGTAACGGCACTGCTGTAGTTTCAAGAGTGGCATGACGTCACCGGTACAGTTAAGGAGCGCCGGTGCACAACCAACGACCTTCGACGCTGGCGAGTCTTCCGATCCGTCAGCGGCACTGCTCGAGGCGGGCCAGCGGGTCGACCTACGCGGGCCCTCGTTAGGCGGGCGGGCGGCGCTGGGCAGGCGGCTCGCCGACACTTTGCTCCAATTACTTATCGACCGCCACTTGCCGCCGTCAGCAGGTAGCGTGTGTGCCGCCTGCCCGCTCGCCTACTACGGCTTCGCCGTGGCGGCGGCTGCGGCTGCGGCCACACAGCGCCTGCCGCTTTCAGCCAGCGCTCCTTTGTCCTAAGTGCCACCCACGGCCGCGTTCAACAACCTGCTGCATTGTTTCGTGGTCGCTTTTGATACTGAAAATAGGCTCTTGCAACGACGAAGTGAAGGAATACTTCTACCCAGGTCCCGAAACTATGAGAATGAACGTTTGCTTGTTTGAATGTTTGTTCGTATTTTATGAGTTTCATTACGATAAACTTTGCACACTTGTTCTTCGTAACTACAGGAAAGTCATTATCTCCCTAAAATATTGTATGGTGGAAGTCAGAGGGATTCCTACGAAACGCCGGCCGCGGTGGCCGTGCGGTCTGCGGCGCGCCAGTCACGTTCTGCACGGTCACAACGGTCGGGGGTTCTAAACCCCCTTGGGGCATGGACATATCCATAGTATTACCTAGTTCGTAAGTAATTTCCTGGCAGATTAAAGTTGTGTGCCGGAACCGGGACTCGAACCTGGCACCTTTGTCTTTCACTTGCAGGTGCTCTACAACTGAGTTACTCCGACACGATTCACGACACCGCCCCACAACTGCAATTCCGCCCGTACCTCGCATCCTACTTTTCAAACTCCTGCGAACCTTGCAAGACTAGCACTCCTGGAAGAAAGGATGTTTCCAGAATGAAGTTGTGGGGCGGTGCCGTGAGTCGTGTCGGGGTAGCTCAGTTGTAGAGCGCTTGCCCGCGAAAGGCAAAGGTCCCAGGTTCGAGTCCTCGTTCCGGCACGCAACTTTAATCTGCCAGGAAGTTTCAGCGCACACTCTGCTGCAGAGGGAAAGTTACATTCTGGAAACATCCCTTAGGCTGTGGCTAAGCTATGTCTCCACCATATCCTTTCTTCCAGGAATGCTAGTTTGCAAGGTTCTCAGAAGAACTTTTATGAAGTTTGGAAAGTAGGAGGCGAGATACTGGCAGAACTAAAGTTGTGGGGCGGTGCCGTGAGTCGTATCGGGGTAGCTCAGTTGTAGAGCGCTTGCCCGCGAAAGGCAACGGTCACAGGTTCGAGTCCCGGTTCCGGCACACAATTTTAATCTGCCAGGAAGTCTCATCATATCAGCGCACACTCCGCTGCAGAGTGAAAGTTTCATTCTGCATTTCATAAGTACTTTGTAAGTTTAGGGACTGATAATCCCTTAGTTAAGTCCCATAAGCGCTATAAATATTTCAACATGTTTTATTGTACGAAACTCGACTAAATCTGCGGTTTAAATCCGATATTGATGCAATATCACCGTCTCCCTAAGATTTCATACAGTGTATGGCGAAGGATATCTTGCGATATACTTATATACAACGTCATACATCACAATGAAAACAGAGTTATAAAAAGTGAAGCGAAATTCGCATATTCGGGCTTCTCAGTGCTATTCCTTACAGATCAGCAATAAAATAAATAAAACTTAAGAAGAGAGAGTTATAAATTTACAAACGCTGAGTCTGTTTTGCGTCTCGAAAATATCAAAGACATTATAGATGAAGCATTGCATTAAAACCTGGGATTGGCCAGGAAGTGAACCCAGACGTCCATGCTCACTAGGAAGACGTCTTAACCACTAGACCACCGTATGCAGGTCAGGGTTCGACTCTCTGCATCACATATAGTTTAGGCAGCAATGAACCTCCAGACTAATTATGGGCATTATAGTGTATGAATGGGTGAGTGCAGTCGTGGTCTGCGTAATTGCCTTAATATGGTTTTCCACTTTAAATGACAGTGTTCTTTTCGCATGCATTTCTTTGTGAAAACCTGACTGATCTGCATTGTAAACGTAAGATTCACTCAAACTGGGGATCTTATTTATTGCAGTCGTAACAAAAGCTTCTATTATTTCCATTTGAGTCACTTCATTTTCCGACCTGTTTCTCGATACAAATTTTGTTATTTTTCGTGCCAAAATTTTATGTGATCTTTTGAAGCAACTAATCCAACTTTGAACAACTGTAAATTCTTTAGCGCCTATCGCGCTGGCAATCTCTTAACGCCTAATAGCGCAAAGTTGTGTCGCTAACACTCAATTACTGTCGTCTGGCATCGGTAAATTGCTCAATAACTCACGCAGTTATCTCCGTCGCAATTTCCAGTCGAGACGTCCAGCGACTTCCTTTTTCCATATATACAATTCACGTTCGCAACGGACAGAGCGATACCTATTTTTAACAGTACTGACACGTAGGCTTTTTTCACCACTTTCGTTCAATCAATACTTCACGGCTTTTTCTTTGTCTGATAAAGTAATTGTAGTTGCTTGTGTTGCTTTCGGATATGATTGATGATGGTACGTGGCACTATCACTCGAAGAGTCTTCATGTGTGCTACTTTCTTCCGTCTCTTCGCCGTCTGTAGATTCACAATCTGCAATATCGAGTGTTTCAGTCGTTTCTAGCCACATGTCTGCGCTATTTACACGCTCGTCTAGAAGTTTAACTATCATGCCGCAAATCACATTGTATTCACGCGTGTTTTCTGTCGATTGCTTTATTTAGCGTCTGTGGTATATCTCCATGGCAAGCAACAAAACATTTACACTTGTTCTTCGTAATGGAATATTGCCACAATTGTGCGTTTGGATTCGTGATTTCCTGTCAGAAAGGAAACAATATGTTTTAACTGACGGAAAGTTACGGAGTAGAACGGAAGCAATATCTGGTGTTCCCCAGGGATGTGTTATAGAGCCCCTACTGTACCTTATTTTTATAAACGATTTAAGAGACAAACTGACTAGCTCTCTTGGACTGTTCGCAAACGATGCTGTCATTTGTCGGTTAGTAAAGTCACCAGATGATCAAAAGCAACTTCAGCATGGCGCAAAAATTGGAAACTGATCCTTAATAATGGTAAGTGTAAGGTCATTCATATGACCACTAAGAGAAATCCATTAAATCTTAGTTACAAGATAATTCACTCATACAGGACGTAAATTAAACTAAATACCTAGGAGTAACAATTGGAAAGGTAACTTACAAAATATTGTAGGGAAGGGGATCCAAAGACTACCTTTCAGTTGCGTAACAGTCGGAAAATGCAACAGTCCTACGAAAGAAACTTCCTACATTACACCTGCGTGTCCTATTTTGAACGCGACTTTTCGATGAGAGTCATTCTCATCATCTTCGCCAGTAGATGATGAGAATGACTCATCGAAATGTCGCGGAATTTCAACGCAGCTACCCTGATGGAAACCCGAGACGATTTCATCAAACTGGACGTAGGGACTGATGACCCCGTAGTTAAGTCCCATAAGCTTTACCAACATTTGAACATTTGAAACTGGACGTTGTAATCATACATCGTCTCACGCCAGAATAAACTGTCATACGTGGTGTTCTATCTACACTGATCACTGCAAAGATTTTTTTCCCAGTGTGAATCCACGTGGAACACACTGGAAAATGCCTCGAAGTGATCGCAATACCTACTTGTCTTTTAACATCAATTAAAACCAGTTTTTCTTTGAGTATACCCCCACACATGAATAAAATTCAGCTGAAATCGGAGCATTTTCTACCAAACTGAGGCTGGGCACTAATATTTACCACCACAAGCGATAAGCCATTCAACATGGTACATGGACTGGCGAAAGTTATTTTAAAAGAAATATGCAAGCCCACTGGCGTCCTCCAATTGCGAGTATCGCCCCTTCCTAGTTTATGAGATGGAATTAGCATTTCACTCCACATTTATGGAATGTTATGCATTTCAAGGATTGGAACCCAAAAGAGACAGACTGCAATAGATGGACGAATTATGAAACAAGGAAGACAGTTGAGAAATTTGGGTGCAGTTTTAAATTTCCAAGGTCAGATGATGTAAAGGTGAAATGGCGAGATTCAAGCATTTTTGTGGAACTATACAACGTACAGATAAACATAAAGGAATAAAAGAAACATTTATGAAACTGTACAAAGTAACAGCATTTCCTTCGCTGTTGTGTGGTTGCGAATGACTGACTTCGCATGTTAACAAGTGCAACGGATCGAATAATTAGGTATGAATTCGTCTACTATATATTCATTGTTGGGCCACAAGATAAATACAGACTAAATGTTGAATCCATTACAAGTGTATGTGAAAAATACCAACTGAACTGGAAAGACCTTGTCCAACGCATGTCTGATAGGATAGCTACAAGTAACAAACTACATAGTTGCCGTCCCTTAAAGATATACTATGAACAATGAGGCGGAGCTGTCAAAAGTGATAGTTCTTGATGATGATTTACGAGAATGTAATTTTGGGCAGGTGGACGGACATGTGGGCACGGCTCTTCGTAAGTAGTAATCGAGTAACCGGTTAATTACGCTAAATAGTTTACGCAGTTTGGAAGTTCCTTTTGTGAGAGGCGAGCCATACAACAATAGGCAAAAATTGAAAAGATACATAAGAACTGCAAGGATGTTATAGACTAAAAGCTTAAGAGGAAAGATAGTGTGGAAAACCTAATTTATCAATTCAAAAGTTTAAATTACAATATGTAGCGGGAGAAGTCAACAGGGGCAACAGTTATTTAAAAGTGTGTAACGAACATAAATGAAAAGAGAAAAGAAAACTGCTGATATTGAAATGGTGTGAATTCAAGTCAGCAAATTGGTAGAGTGTCGTTTTGAAACGCATGCTACTATATAACAAAAACTGAATTACCACGTATGTGGGTAGGAATGAAAGAATACAATCATAATAGTTTTTCATTCCCACCTGTTCACCGAATGTAGGACGTGCGTAATGTTCAATTGCCGAAGAAACAGTAAGCAGGCGATGTGCGTTGAATCAGTGAAAAGAAAATATCTTTTATTAAATTATTTTTTATTATTATTTGTTCTTATAGCAGCTAAACTAAAATTGTTGATGGTACTGCGTGACTGACAAATGTTTGTATTCTAATCCGATGTTCTAACTGCAACTTTTCATTTGCTTCACTCACATAATTAAATATGAATATTTCTTGGTAGTCCTAGCAAGAATAAGTAACTAAATATTGAAATAAATGCCCCAGTTCTGTAAGGATGAGATCAATTTTATACACATAATTGTATATAAAATATTCTTTGTTTTATAAAAATACAAGTTCAAAAAATGTTCAAATGTTTGTAATTCTATCGGACCAAACTTCGTGGTCATCAGTGCGTAGCTTAAAAACTACTTAAACCTTGGTAAACTAACATAAGGACAAACACACACACCCATGACCCAGGGAGGACTCGAACCTCCACGGCGAGCAACCGCGCGCTCCGCAGCGAGACGCTTTAGACCGCTCGGCTACTCCACCGCAGCAAAAAATACAAGTGATCAAATAATTAAAGAATAATTTTTATTCAACTACAGAATGAGTTCTGGATCTAGGTGGTAAATATAACCTTTTTTTCTCACCTAATCTCAGTCAAATGTTTGTATATATCCAGGATATTAGTTTTTGGGATACTAATTTCAAGTCTGGGTCCTGAAGAAAACAGACCAGAAAGAAATATATATAAATTAGAACAATTTACAAAGGAAACGTAACAGACACCTTAATGACAAACTTTGCAATCATGAAAAAATCATTGTTAAATGGAAACGTAACAGACATTTTAGTGACAAACTTTGCAATCATTAAAAATTCATTGTTAAATGTATCCACAAGAAAATGTTTCCACAACGAGGGTTATTTGGATCTTCCCTGTTGGACGACGCACACGTGTGAGTTCAGTTAGCATCGGGAGAAAAAAAAGTGTATTTATTGATAATCAGAAAGAATGACAAATGTAAAAAAACTTTATATCATGAAAAAACAACAGCAACAAAATAACAAGAAATTGGAATCAAAGCCTTACATTTGACTAACGAAAGAAAAGCAGTTGAAATCATTTCTACTTTTACTGAAACGTCAGATGCATATTTTTATCCAAGGCTTAAAAAGGCATAGTTCCATGAAAGAAAAATAATCGAAACATACTGTCAATGAATTGTGAAACTATGCTCAAGTCCTATTAAATCAAATGTACAAAAATTTTGCTTGTATTGAAGAATTCATAATGTTGCTCATTCAATACAACAAAGTTTTGTTCCGGAACGAATGAGAAACACCACTCACTAAACACGTCTACAATCTATGTTACTACTCTTGGTGCAACGGGTATCTCACTGCCACCTAAGCGCCACCAGTGGTATCTGATACCATTTATTAAATGATAAAAGAAAACTGTTGACACCAACATAACAATTACCAAGAGAAGCTGTGACAGGGATCCAAATAGGACCTGACTTATTACAACTAAGATTTTTCGATGATTTAGAAAATCGCAAGAAAAGATTCAATTTGCGGATACTTCCGATTGCGTTCACGGCGATTAGCTTCGTGCATGTACAGTCACACCGACGTGGCAGTCCGGATGGAGGAAATCCGGACTCTGCGTGTCCTACTGCGCTGCGGCATTTGGGGCACGACTTGGAAAGGCCACCACAAGTCGGACGGAGGCGAAGGTGCGCCGCTGGCCGCAGGTGATCAATAAAGGTGTGGAAGGGAAGGGAAAGGAAGGGAGGGAGGGGGCGGCTAGGGGAGCTTACATAGGTCGCGTGCCGCCGCCGCCAAGCGAGCAGCGCTGCCGCCTGCCGCCTGTCAACTGTTCAGCGCACAGTGCTGGCCAGTGGTTGCGCACTGCCCACACACAATCAATAAGTACACACAGCTACTATACTACATGTATGAAGCAACAAGTGAATTAGTTACAAACTACATGTACACATTTTTTCCAACATGTAAACGTATTGAGTGGACCTGTACATGAAAAAGTAATAGTGGAGTCAGGTGTGCCACAGGGGAGTGTCCTGGGACCGTTGCTATTCACAATATATATAAATGACCTTGTGGATAACATCGTAAGTTCACTGATCCTTTTTTCCAGATGATACTGAGCCGGATCGATGATCTCCATCAGCGATCAGCGAGTTTCGACCGACTCATTATCCTTGGCAGAGAGCCTAATGAGACAAGTGGAAGGGTCTCTGGAGAGCGTGGCTAGGAGGTGTGTGCTGCAGAGAGGAGGGACGCTACCACCTTTATTGATTCGTTACCTAATTTAACTCCTTCAGCGTCGCCTGATTTTTTAAGACTACATTCCATTACCCCTGTTATGCTCTTGTTAATGTTCATCTTATATGCTCGTTTTAACACACTGTCCATTCCGTTCATTTGCTCCTCCAGGTCCATTACTGTCTCTGACAAAATTACAATGTCATCAGCAAAATGCAATGTTTTTAATTCTACACCTTGAACTTTAATACCTTCTCCAAATTTCTCCTTGCGTTCCTTTATGGCTTGCTCAATGTACAAATTGAATAACATTACGAAAATCATATAATCCTGTCTTACACCCTTCCCAACTTCTGCATCCCTTTCATGCCCATCAACTCTGATAACTGCTGTCTTGCTTTTGTAAAAGTTGTAAATAACCTTCCGTTCCCTATGTTTTACTCCTGCTGATTTCAGAATTTGAATGAGTGTATTCCAATAAACATTGTCAAAAGCCTCTTCCAAATTCACAAAAGCTAGATATGTAGGTTTGCCTTTACTTAATCTAGCTTCTAAGATAAGCCGTGAACCAATCTGGGCGTCCCCAAAGTCGAGTTCTAACAACTTTTCTATCCTTCTGTACATAATTCGCGTTAAAATTTTGCAATGATGACTCATTAAACTGATGGTTCTGTAATTTTCACATCTGTTTTCACCTGCTTCACCTGCATTGTGGGCAATCTAAGACCATGCCAGTGGCCTCTGGGTTCACCAGAGTCTGAATGCGGCCTCCGAAGTGCTCCTTCCTGATGTCAAATACTGTCCTTCTTCGACGGGGGATCGGGCTCCATCTTGCATTAAACACAACTTGCAGAAATCAGGATCAGTTTGGGTACTGGGGAGGAAATAATCTTTCAGCGCCTTCATGTACCATTCGGTAGTTATCCTGCCATCAATAAATATTGTACCTATCATTCTGTGACTGTACACTGACGACAGGACGAAGAGACTTCCCGATCACGAAATGTGGATTCTCCGTCTAGTGAGAGAGGGAGCTGTGCCACATAACAAGAAAATCTTTGGCCATTTTCAGTATGCTCGTGCCATCTTGCTTTTACACCGTGAACTAGAACCCACGTGATAGAGACCCCGCTCTCTTTGGAGCAGTTCTTTTAAGTTCTTGAACACGCCCTTGTGATCATTTTGAGTGAGAGGAGGTGCTATGTCATTTACCGATGTTTTCCCCAATTTCAGTTACAGATGTACCAACACAGATGTGTAACAGGTTTGTTTATCCCTCCCCCCCCCCTGAACACCTTTATAAAAATGGTGAGTAAAGTTGAATTCTCTGTATACTTGGGCATAGTAGAAACTGGGAAAAATAATAAAAAAAATTCTTTCATTCAAAATGTAGCGGGAAAACAATTAGCACAATCGTGAGGGTCAGGTTTCATTTCACCAGAATTATTCTTATATCCTGTTATTTGTTTGATATTATGCGTTATCAGAGGAACACTAATAAATAAGACATTATTCTTACATTATATTTATTTATTAGTTATTATAAAAGCAGTGTCAAAGAAAGTGTCAGACCACTGCTTTTTCGGAGAACAAATTTTCTTCAGAAGTTTCATCTACCAAAAGTTAATCAAAGTGCTGTTGAAGTCAATGACAAAGAGGTGCAATCTGAGCTACCTATTACATGTATCATTCCCATTTTTTTTTTTGTAGATGAAACTTCTGAACAAAATTTGTTCCGAAAAAAGCAGTGGTCTGACACTTTCTTTGACACTGTGCGATCGCCTGTGTTCTTCAGGAACTTCTTTGGCACTCAGATCATCATCAGACATGTTCTCTGCCTGCTGACTGTTTAAAGAATAAGTTACAAACTCCTTGTTTTCATCTGACGAAATGTCAGTCAAATCCTCTAACAGAGAACGAATTTTATTGTCTGATAAACCTGCAAACAATAACGAGAATTTGCATAAAAACTTTCCCATTGGAAACTGTATGAAAAGGAGACCAATGACACAATCAACAGCACCCATTCGTGGATGCAGTTACACAGTCAACACCTAACCCGCACAATCGTGCTAGTAGAAATTTAATGTATAATTACTGTGCTAAGATATGAGGTTACTAGTAATTATGAATATCACAACGTTGTACACATTATTACAAATAACCAGATCCAGCAAATCGTAAAAACAATTCAATTTAACTTAATTTTGAGCTACTAACTTGGCGCCGCCATAATTCTCACTATTCGATCAAATTAAACAAGCCGGCCGTGGTGGCCGAGGGGACTGAGGCGCTTCAGTCACGGTCTGCATGGCCACTACGGTCGGGGGTTCGAATCCCCCTCGGGCATGGATATTTGTGCCGTCCTTAGTTGTAGGTAGTTCATAAGTAGTTTGTAAGTTTAGGGACTGATGACCCCGTAGTTAAGTCCCTTAAGCTTAACAAACATTTGAACATTTTGAAATTAAACAACATATGCTTCAAACTATTGGCGCCGAATGGCAACATGAACATGAGAAACTCTTAGCGTACAACAAGCAGTTTGTCTTAAAAAAATTGGATACACGAATCGTGTGAGCTCGGGTGGAAAGGAATATGTTAGAATGGAAGAACATATTCTTCAAAACTGTATTTATTGCTTCCATATGTCACTTCGTTCATACGTATTGAACATTATTTGCGTTATGTCTCTATCTCGTAATAAATATGTTACGTCATTCTTCTGTGTATGCAAGTTTTTAACTACTGGTAGTCCTGTTGTATAACAGTGAGTGAAACAAGGATCCTTGCGTATCAGAGGACGTCGTAAGTCTTGGAGAAAAACGTCATCGATATCCAGATAAATGAAAGAGAGCAGGTGTAAAAAGAAAAAGAAGACAGTGCACCTGAATATGTGAGCGATAAAACTGGTAAGAAAGTTGTAGTAAAATAACACAGTCCTGGAAAAGAGTGCAAAAGCAAATCAGATCTAACCTCACGTGGTGCAACTATTCACAAACACTGGACAGTGAAAATACTCTAGAAAAGCTTTGATGTTTTTTATTGTTGTTTGTAGTTGGTGTGTAAGCCTGATAACATGATTAGCACTGGGGTAACAGTATTTCAACAAGGATACAACTTCTTGATACGTGTACATAATGTGTGTGGTTTTTTAAATATAGTTTTATTAATTAAAGCCTACAAGGTAATGATCAGTGTTATTTGAATTAAAATTTACACTTTTCCTGCAGCATAATTTACGTTACAATCAGTTACGACGGAAAAAGTGACCGCTTAGTTCTACATATAATCCCTTAATAAAACGCTTTACAAAACTCAATTTCACTTCATTTCTCCTCAAAGTCGCATAGCTCCCTCTCTCACTAGACCCTTCAAATGTTTATTGATGAATACTTCGATATGAAAGCTTCGTCGCTAAATTAAAGCATATTCACTTGCGCATATATATATTCCCACCAAATCCACATGACAAGTTCCAGACACGAGCTAACACCGGTTTGAGAGCCGCCATGAATCATTCGCGGTATGGTGATCGTACTCAATGGGACTACCCCGCGAAATGTGTCCAGAGATTGGTTAACGATACCAGATATGAGCCCACACCTTACACCAAATACAACCCCATAATCTTGTTGACCGGATACTCGGCATATGCCATTGTTGAACTGTAGTTGACAGGCAAACGGGCCAAGTACCTTCGCAATTATCACGACCTGTTCGCCAACTTTCTCACGTCAGACCTGGCACATGGGTACCAGAAAGCACTTCACCGATAAATCCTCCGGCATCGTCAACGTCATACTGTATTTTCTGTGTGAATTGTCTTCAAGTTTTAAGGTACTTTCCTTTTTTTTTTAGTTCGTTTCGGCCTACTAGGGACCACGAGGCTCGTCTTAACTCTTAGCCAGGGTCTTCTGCTTTTTCTTGGCCCAGTACGCCTTCATCTTCTGGCTGTGAGCCTGCTTCCTCTCATCCGTCCATTTAGGTCTGGTGGTGCCTGTACACTTCTTGCTTGTGAGGGATAGTGGGAAGACTCCATGTAGAATGGCCTGACGGTATTGAGTTCGGTTCTCGGTTATCTGTAATGGGATCTGCAATTCGTCTAAGTCTGATCTAACAGAGATGAACCACTTAGCTTTGGACGCCTTTCCCCTGCTTGTCACTGTGAGGATCTTCTTGGTTAGCCTTGAGTGATTCAGGTGTGTCATGTGCCCGTAGAAGGTCAGTCGCCTTTTCCTCATACGTGTGACTATGTCTTCCTGGTGTTCATACAGTTCGTTATTGTGCCTTATTCTGTAAGTACCGTCTTCCTCTCTTATGGGTCCTAATATTCTCCTCAGGATCTTCCTCTCTTAAAGTTCTAGTTTCCTGAGTGGACCCTTTCGATTCATCAAGAGGCACTCGGAGGCATAGACTGCAGAGGGTCTTACTACTGAGTTGTAGTGCTTCAGTTTTCTTTATTATAGTCGTGGTGGATAACATTACTTTCTGTTAAGGAATATACGGATTTCTTTTTTCTTTGACTCCCCTTAATCACCTGGCATTAGACGACCACTTCAGTTCCCGTTTCTTCTTTCTAAAACTTGGTTTTCATTTTAGTTTTCATATCCTTTCAGGGGTGTTTGTTTCGTTACATGAATTCTGGCCTTCCACGAACTGGGTGGATTTCCTCTCCTTTAGCATAGGAATACTTTCTTGTCCTGCTCAGGTTGGGAATTCCATCTGTACCCATACACCTTCTTCCGTTTATTCGCTATCAATAGAACGATGGCCTCCTTAATGTTTTATTGTGTGTGTGTGTGTGTGTGTGTGTGTGTGTGTGTGTGTGTGTGAATAGAAGCTTTATTACTTAATTTCTCGCAACGGAGTGATTTTTAATTTCTAGGAACGTTCTGTTTTTTTTTTTTTTTTTTCTTCTTCTTCATTGTCGTGTTGTGAGACAGTAATGGTTTTGCTCTACTGATCCTAAACTTTCATCGAATAATTCTAGAACCTTCACACGAAACAGCATTAGTCCGTGAAACAGCAATAAACTTCTGTTATCGGTGTCCATATATCGTCAGTCACACACAGTCTCCACACCAGTAGAGAGATTAATTTTGTCGACTGCAATGAACACTCCCCTTCTTATGACGGCTAATTTGTCTTGCCGATACATATTCCACTTGCAGATATAGCAGTAGCCGTGGACGGGCTGCTGCTAAGTGGAAAGAATGACAACGACTCGTCAATGTTCAGATCATGAAGGTACAGAGGAAGTTTAGCTGGAAGAGGAGATAATAATAATGGCAATTAAATAAAAGAAATAAATAAACCTAGTTCAGAACGTCAACGATGCTGAAGTGGTGACTGCATCTGAACTTCTTGACTGTCTGTGTTTTATCTCAGAACTTGAAAGGTGTCCTTGTCGCCATCTTTTCCGCAACTTCTGTAATATGTTAACTATTTTTTCATTTCGGTCAAATCTAATCCCTGGTCAAAGAAACACGTCTGTGTAGCGTAGAAAATATGTGTTCGTTATAATAGGTATCACGGAACACCTAGGTTTTCATCTACAATCTACGATGCGTAAGGTCTTAGAGCCGTGGAAGATTCCGTTGAGATTATAGGTAGGTATTATTGGTCGTAGCCAGGCATATTGTAACCTGCCATGATTGAGATGAATCCAGCTATCGTTTAACGAAATCTCTTTTTCTCCCGCGGAGAATTAACTTCATAAAAGTTTTACTAGAGATAAGCGGCGTATATTTTGAATGGCACAATAAACTTCTCTTTTTATTGATACTATATCTCGCACCAGTATTGTTATCTGTGTCACTTCACCTGTTGTTGCAATTCACATATAGAACTGGCTATTGGGTAAATGTACGTTACGCGCAAATTCCGGAGCTTCTGGGATATTTGCTTTAGAATTTACCACCACTAAATTTCAGGTTTGTGGTGTGTATGAAATCAATACAGCTTAATAATCTTTTACGCTTTTGTCGACTTTAGCCGCACTGCAGCAACCAAATTTTGATTTGAATGTATGTGGAATAAGAACTGTACTTCGACAGCGTTTATGAAACGAAAAGAGTAGACGTCCTGTGTTGCAAGCCGTAAATCCAAAGATTTGGAAACAGAATGCGTAAATCATAGATAACTGTTAAGATGGTACGAATAGCTTTAATGCTTCAGATTTCGTATGTTATCTTCCCATCCTACAGTGTAACACACAGAATGTTCAGACACCAAGTGGAACTTCGAAGAAAAGGAAAACGTGTTTGTAATTATTCAAGACGTGTGCCTCATTGGCTTGAGTGTTGGATATCTCGTCAAAATCCAGATCCTTCATCTTTAGCATTTCACTTCGTGGTAGGTTTATATGCATAACGCATCTCGTCATGATTTCTGCCAGAAATATACTTTTCACGGTTCGCACTTTAGTCAAATCGCAGCAGCTGCCCACACATCGTTGATTTTGCTCCTGAGTCATCAAAACAAAAACATTCAGTAGAATAAATTGAAATCTTAAGTAGACAGCTGCATATACTTGTATATTCTCGTAACTACCCTCAAATACATTTCAAAGCGGTCATCTAAGAATTTTCATCCTACTTCTCTGCATATCCACCTTCAAAGAGCGCGCAGTAAAAACGAACACAAGCTATAATTTCCTTATTACATTGTAAGCATCATTTCTCACTATGTATGTAGTCTGTGTTTTAAAGATTGATATCGCAGCTTGCATATTATATTTTCTGTACATTGCGCCCTGTTTCGCGACGAATGAAATGTAGAACGCTCGTAGTGCTAGATAAAGGTTAATATAGACAATAATTCAGAAATTGACTTGATCGCTGGAGAGTGCTTGAACGGAAAATATCATGTGCAAATAATATTTTGGAGAACGTCACAGTGCGTATTTTACCACGATTTTATTATATGATTTTATATCCTTTTAAATTCATTTCATTCTGTTTAGCATTCTAAAGAAATTCTTTGTGAAACCACTTAATTTTTTTTCCTGCTTAGATCAGCTGGAAATGCGTCGGTATCGTCGCGAAACCGGTAGTGAGAGTAGACTTCTTTATTAAAATATTTCGATTTGTCTACGGATTATCACATTTCACAAGAACATGATTAAAAAAATTCACACCAACAGTCCCCTCTTCAGATTTTTTTTTTTTTTTTTTTTTTTTTTTTTTTTTTTTTTGTATTTCTGTAACAGTTTAACCAACCGGAATGACTGAATTCCCATATATCCAGATTCAGGTTTTTCGTGATTTTTCCTAAATCGCTCCTGGCAAGAACACGGCCGATTTCTGCCCCAGCCGTAACAAAAATCAGTTCGCGCTTGTGCTCTGCCTCTAATGAACTCGCAGTTAGTCGGATGTCAAACCCGAACCTGTCCTGCGTTTTTTTCGTTAAGAAATGGCACAGTAGGTATAAAACTTCCTTTTTGGAGAATCCAGGTATAACTTCTGGTTTGCTCTTCGACTTCCGGGAAATTATTAAGAAATCCCAGTCACAAGCTTTCAGGACTATCTTCATGATGTTAGTGACATATATGGGGTAGGAAAGAACTGTTTTATGCGTTATAGTCGTATTTAAAAATACTTAATATTAACTTTCCGTCCAAAAATTATTTTCTGCTTTTTAGTCTTGCATGTGAAATTTCTCTTTGATGGGAGATATGTCTTGTAAATTAAGGGTTTATTTGGGTTTCTCTTACGTATTCTAATCAGAGATAATACTGAATCGTGTATATATGTTGCGAAAAAGACAGTGAAGGTAAAAACTGCAAAGAATCGATCTCACACAGACCATACAAATAATTGTTCTTCAAAAAAAGTGTTCTAATGTTTGTCACCACTCCCATGAACCACAGACATTGCCGAAGTAGTGTGGCTTGCATGCCACAACGATACAGATAGCCGTACCGTAGGTGCAACCACAGCGGAGGGGTATCTTTGGAGAGGCCAGACAAACGTGTGGTTCCTGAAGAGGGGCAGCAGCCTTTTCAGTAGTTATAGGGGCAACAGTCTGGATGATTGACTGAGCTGGCCTTGTAACATCAGCTAATGTGGCTTTGCCACACAGCTACTGCGAACGGCTGAAAGCAAGGGGAAACTACAGCCGTTACCTTTCCCGAGGACATGCAGCTCTACTGTATGAACATATGATGATGGCATCCTCTCGGGTAAAATATTCCGGAGGTAAAATAGTCCCCCATTCGGATCTCCGGGCGGGGACTACTCAAGAGGATGTGATCATCAGGAAAGACAATACTGGCATTCTAAGGGTTGGAGCGTGGAATATTAGATCCCTTAATAGAGTAGGAACATTAGAAAATTTAAAAAGGGAAATGGATAGGTTGAAGTTAGATATAGTGGGGATAAGTGAAGTTCGGTGGAAAGAGGAACAGGATTTCTGGTCAGGTGAGTACAGGATTATAAATACAAAATCAATTGGGGGTATCACAGGAGTAGGATTGATAATGAAAAAGAAAATAGGAATGCGGGTCAACTACTATGACCAGCACAGTGATCGCATTATCATTGTCAAGATAGATACGAAGCCAACACCGACAACAGTAGTACAGGTTTATATGCCAACTAGCTCTGCCGATGATGAGGAAATCGAAGAAATATATGAGGAGCTAAAGGAAATTATTCAGACAATTAAGGGAGAGGAAAACTTAATTGTTATGGGAGACTAGAATTCGGTAGTAGGACAAGGAAGGGAAGGGAATAGTAGGTGAATATATTCTGGGCGAAAGGAATGAATGAGGAAGCCGCCTGGTAGAATTTTGCACGGAACATAATTTATTTATAACAAACACCTGGTTCAAGAATCACAAAAGAAGGTTGTATACGTGGAAGAGACCAGGAGACACCGGGAGATACAAGATAGATTTTATAATGGTAAGACGTAGATTTCGGAGCCCGGTTTTAAAGTGTAAGACATACCCTGGGGCAGATATAGACTCTGACCATAACTTGTTGGTTATGAACTGTAGGCTGAAACTAAAGAAACTACAAAAAGGTAGGAATATAAGGAGATGGGACCTGGATAAATTGAAGGAACCTGAGGTTCTTAAGAATTTCAGAGGGAGCTTTAGGCAACAATTGACAGAAACAGGGGAAAATAAAACAGTAGAGGAGGAATGGGTACAATTGAGAGATGAAATAGTGAAGGTAGCAGAGGACAAAATAGGTAGGAAGGCAAGACCTACAAAAAATCCTTGGATATCACAGGAGATACTAAATTTAATCGATGAAAGGAGAAAATATAAAAATGCAGTAAATGAAACAGGCAAAATGGAGTACAGACGACTAAGAAATGAGACTGACAGGAAGTGCAAAATGGCTAAGCAGGAGTGGGTAGAAGGCAAATGCAAGGATGTAGAAGGATGTATAAATAGGGGAAAAATAGATACAGCCTACAGGAAAATAAAAGAAACATTTGGAGATAAGAAAAACAGCTCTATGAATATCAAGGACATTGATGGAAAACCAGTTCTCAGCAAAGAAGGGAAAGCTGAAAGGTGGAAAGAGTACATAGAGGGGCTCTACAAAGGAAATGAACTTCGAGACAATATTGTAGGAAGGGAAGAGGATGTAGATGAAGATGAAATAGGAGATACTGTACTGAGAGAAGAATTTGACAGAGCCCTGAAAGATCTAAGTCGAAACAAGGCCCCTGGAGTAGATGATATTCCCTCAGAGCTACTGAAGTCTCTGGGAGAACCAGCCATGACAAACCTGTTTCACCTGGTGTGTAATATAATAATAAGTCATGGTTGCAAACTATTAACACGAATTATATACAGAAGGATGGAAAAACTGGTAGAAGCCGACCTCGGGGAAGATCAGTTTGGGTTCAGGAGAAATGTAGGAACTCGGGAGGCAATACTCACTTTACGGCTTATCCTAGAAGATAGACTAAGAAAAGGCAAACCTACATTTCTAGCTTTTGTAGATTTGGAGAAGGCTTTTGACAATGTTGATTGGTATAAACTTTTTCAAGTTCTGAAGCAAGCAGGAGTAAAATATAGGGAGCGTAAGGTTATTTACAACTTGTACAAAAACCAGACAGCGGTTGTCAGAGTTGAAGGGCATGAAATGGATGCAGTGGTTGGAATGGGAGTAAGATAGGGTTGTAGCCTTTCTCCGATGTTATTCAATTTGTACATTGAGCAAGCTATAAAGGAAAGCAAGGAGAAATTTGGAGAAGGAATTAAAGTTCAAGGTGAAGAATTAAAAACATTGCGTTTTGCCGACGACATAGTAATTATATCAGATACAGCAAAGGACCTGGAAGAGCAATTGAACGGAATGGACAGTGTGCTGAAAGGTGCATATAAGATGAACATTAACAAGAGCAAAACTAGGGTAGTGGAGTGCAGTGTAAGAAAATCAGGTGATGCTGAAGGGATTAGATTGGGAAACGAAGCAATAAAGGAGGTAGATGAGTTTTGTTACTTGGGCAGTAAAATAACAAATGATGGTCGCAGTACAGAGGATATAAAATGCAGAATGGCAATGGATAGAAAAGCGTTTTTGAAAAAGAGAAATTTGTTAACATCAAATATTGATTTAAGCCTAAGGAAGTCCTTTCTGAAGGCATTTGTATAGAGTGTTGCCTTGTATGGGAGTGAGACATTGACGATAAACAGTGTGGACAGGAAGAGGATTAAGGCTTTTGAAATATGGTGCTACAGAAGAATGCTGAAGATTAGGTGGGTGGATCGCGTAACTAATGAGGAGGTACTGAACAGGATTGGGGAGAAAAGAAATTTCTGGCATACCTTGACTAAAAGAATGGATAGATTGGTAGGACACATTCTTAGACATCAAGGAATTGTGAATTTAGCATTAGAGGGAAGAGTGTGGGGTAAAAATCGCAGAGGAAGACGAAGAGATGGATACAGTAAGCAGATTCAGGTAGAGGTAGGTTGCCGTTCTTATGTGGAGATGAAGAGGCTTGCTCAGGATAGGGTATTGTGGAGAGCTGCATCAAACCAGTCTCCGGACTGAAGACCACAACAACAACAACAACAATGTTTGTCAAGCTTAAGGGACTTAACTACGGGGTCATCAGTCCCTAAACGTACAAGCTGCTTATGAACTACCTTATACTAAAGAAGACAAAAATATCAATGCCCGAGGGGGGCTTGGAACCCTGGACCGTAGTGGTTGTGGAGAGTGTGACTGGCGCGCCGCAGACCGCTTGGCCACTGAGGACGGCATTTTTTTTTCTTTTTTCTTTGAACCTTACGTGACCACAACACGGAACGTTGGTAGGAAATAGCAGTGGTTCGAAAAAATACGCACTGCAGCAGACCAGAAATTAAAGAAAGTTGATATTACAGTGCAAATTAGTTCTAAACTATGCTAAACGTTTGAAGTCTAACGTGAATCAGTAACTAACTAGACTAGTCTAGACTAGAAAGCAATTTAACATTGCATTGTTGTACAGTTCTGTGCTGTGATTTAAAAATTTTCGACTCTGCCTTACCAGGAAATTAATTTCAAATTAATTCCATAATTAGAACCAAACAGACAATCAATGATATATCTACCTCACCCTTTCTGTGTCGAACCAGTAATAAATATAGCATTTTTTAGGGGAGAGGGGCTTACATTAACGTAAAGATAAGTGCAGTAATTTTAAGTTGACACTCCGTGATATTTTGAATGCGTTTGGCTACTCATCCACTGGCATACTGCACAGATCACATTCCGGTGCTATCTACGCAACACGCTTATCCTTCGAGGTACATGAGTTGTCACTTTGCACCCCCACTCCAATTTCTACCAAAAAAATAAAAATTCGGTTAACATTTCATTGTCATTCTGCCCTGAAGTAAGAGTCTGTAGGTTTATGGAGTAGAACTCATGATGTAGGGTTGGCGCCTGAGATTCATAATCGAAATGTCTTATATCTCGAGTTCGAACTCAGCTACTGCTAAAATTTGAATAAAATGGCGACCGAACGCTTCCGGAATAAGAATAAAAAATTTCATGTGTTTGTAAATCTAAGGGACTTAAGTACGTTGCTTTTGAGTCTCTAGGTTTCAAAAATGTTCAAATGTTTGTAAATCTTATGGGACTTAACTACGGGGTCACCAGTCCCTAAACTTACAAACTACTTATGAACTACTTACGAACTAGGACGGCACAATTATCCATGCCCGAGGGGGGATTCGAACCCCCGACCGTAGTGACCGTGTAGACTGTGACTGAAGCGCCTCAGTCCCCTCGGCCACCGCGGCCGGCTCTCTACGTTTAAAACTACTTACACTAGCCTAAAGTAACTTACGCAAAGGACAACACAAACACCCATGCCCGATGGAGGACTCGAACCCCCGACGGCGAACGGCCGTGGCAATGCAACTGGGCGCATAGTGCGCACGGTTATTCTGCCGCGACCGGGTTTAAGAAGTCAGCCATTATGTTAACCGTCACGTCAGAGGTTGGAAGAATGAAAGTATGAATCCACATGTCATGTGGCCTGTGCTTGGAGGGGACAGATAATTGAATACATTCAGGATATATAAAGAGGGTACAAGCGCCAAACGAAAATCAAACTGTTGGAACAGCACAGGAATTCCTTACAGTGGGCCAAATAAAACCAGCCGCAGGGCTGATGACTTAAAAACAAAGCTCACTAGGAGAACAGTTTAAAATCAACAGGAAAAGCGGCATCAAACAGATAGGCAACAAGGAAAGCGACCTGTTATAAAAGTGGTAAAATAAAAATAAAATACCGTGCTTCAACAAACAAGTTTCAGTTTATTACTTCTTCAGTACTACCTCTAGTTGCCGCACACTTGGCAAACAGTATCTAAACACGTCAGAGTACCGTCATTCCTCGAGTACAGCATGTTGACCTTCAAATACTGTAAGTCCGCGCTCTGCTAAGCACCTGCTCTGACGCCACACACACACACACACACACACACACACACACACACAGTCTTTTACGCGAAAGAGTCCGGTTCGTACCAGAAACGGAAAGTGCCTTTTCTTGCAACCCAAAGCAGAATTGTAACTATTTTAAAGAGACCAATAATAGCCGAATTTCAGAGGATGACGTACATACTTAAGTTGAACTGAAGTAAATTGATACAATGTTACTTCCAAAGATGCTAATAAAACTGAACAAAATACTCGGTAGATAAAATAAACCAATTTTAATTTCTAATATGACAGTATAATAGTGCGGATGAAGGAGACAGTTTCCATGACCAAAATTGTGGTTACAATCTTTAGCGTTTCAGAAAAAAAGAATTTGCTCGCGGGAAATATTACACAGAACATGGACATGTCTTTGGAGAAATTAATAATCGATACCGAACGAGTTACCATAGAGAAATGCTTCGTCAACTCTGGCACGTCAGCAAAAATACCGGACTTCAACATCTTGCTTTTACTTTCAAATCTATAACATCTCTGTATATTTTTATTGAAAAGTATATTCTGAAGTAGGATAGTTTTTTTTCTTTAATTCATTAGTATATTGGTACTTCAATCTCTTGCAGCGCTACAGCAGCTGCTATTAAAGGATATAGATTTTGCGAGCAAATAATCGTTGGTAGTAAAAGATATGACACACAGCAGCACACTCTGGCGGTAACAAGTATCTTTGTTGCAAGCCTCACATCGCCGGCTAGTTGTAAGAAGGCTCTCTGACTGTCAACATGGCACATAATGGAGAATGTGTTTTAAGTATTTTAACTGCTTTTATGTTTGACGTACCATTTGTGATTGTTAAAATTTTTATGAATGTCGTGCGCCCTCACAAAATCGAAAGAATGGGATGTTCAAATGTTTGTATCGGTTGTGGGACTTAACTATGGGGTCATCAGTCCCTACTTACGAACTAGCTAACACTAAGGACGGCACAAATATCCATTCCCGTGGGGGGATTCGAACCCCCGACCGTAGTGGCTGTGCAGACGGTGACTGGAGCGCCTCAGGCCCCTCGGCCACCGCGGCCGGCCCTGTGAAAGCCCCTTCAGCTCTGATTGTGCTTACTGTATCCATCTCTTGGTCTTCCTCTGCCGTTTTTACCCCAAACACTCCCTTCCAATGCTAAACTCACGATTCCTTGATGTCTAAGAATGTGTTCTACCTATCGATCCCTTCTTTTAGTCAAGGTATGCCAGGAATTCCTTTTCTCCCCAATTCGGTTCAGTACCTCATCATTAGATACGCGATGCACCCAACTAATCTTCAGTATTCTTCTGTAGCACCACATTTAAAAAGTCTCTATCGTCTCCCTGTAGGAACTGTTTATCGTCCATGTTTCACTCCCATACAAGGCAACACTCCATACTAATGCCTTCAGGAAGGACTTCCTTATGCCTTAATCAATATTCGATGTTAATAAATCTCTCTTTTTCAAGAACGCTTTTCTACCGATTGCCATTCTGCATTTTATATCCTCTGTACTGCGACTATCATACGTTATTTTTCTGCCCAAGTAACAATACTCATCTTCCTCCTTTATTGTTTCGTTACCTAATCTAATTCCTTCAGAATCGCCTGATTTTCTTAGACAAGACTCCATTACCCTCGTTTTGATCTTTTCAAAAATGTTCAAATGTTTGTACAGTCTATGGGACTTAACTTACAAACTACTTATGAACTACTTACAACTAAGGACGGCACAAATATCCATGCCCGAGGGGGATTCGAAACCTTCAGTCACGGTCTGCACGGTCACTACGGTCGGGGGTTCGAACCCCCCTCGGGCATGGATATTTGTGCCGTCCTAGTTCGTAAGTAGTTCATAAGTAGTTTGTAAATTTAGAGACTGATGACCCCGTAGTTAAGTCCCATAAGCTTTAGAAACATTTGAAACTTTTTTTTGATTCGAACCCCCGACCGTAGTGGCCGTGCAGGCCAAGACTGGAGCGCCTCAGTCTCCTCGGCCACCGCGGCCGGCTTTGATCTTTTGTATGCACCTTTCAACACACTGTCCATCACGTTCAAATGCTCTTCCAGGTCCTTTGCTGTCTCTGATAGAATTACAATGTCATAGGCAAAATACAATGTCTTTTTTTTTTTAATTTTTCACCCTGAACTTTTTAGTCCCTTTCTTAAAAAACATTATTTAAGAAAATCAACCTTTTTACCACGGAAAGGAACCCTGCACTACCTGAATCTTTCGGTACAGCTCAGAAACATCTGGTGAACACCCTCCCCTCTCGTTAGCGCAGAAAGTGAAGTGTGGGAGTGACGCGCTCTCGCGATGCTGGGCCCGTGTTTCGCGTCGCCTGGAGCGCAGGCTCGGCGGGCGGCGGGGCGGGCACGTAATCTCATTGGAATTTAATTACGTGCCCCAGAGGGCGCCGGCGCCTGTGTAAATCATAACCGCAGCCAAACAGCGCGCCAGCGATGGACCCGCCGCGCCGCGCCGCACCACCGAGTTCGGTCGTCGAGCGACACTCGCGAGGGTGGGCTGTGATGCTGAGGCTGCCGACGCTGCCGCTATTCATTTCGTGCCCCGCTGTCTCCCATTTACCTGCAGGCGCTGCCTCACAGCTGGCGGAATCTGAGTCTTGCCGAGAGCACCAGAGCACCAACAACGGCGGCTTAGATTCGAAAATGTTCTCCAATTATTCTCCTTTTGATGTGGGAATGCTGAAAGATACGCAGCCTGCCACTCTCCTCATGTGTGATTTAATACATACATGCTGGCTCCAAAATGCGTATCAAACATGAAACGGCAGGTACGCTGATCCATGAGGCGTCGCTGAGACAGAGCCCTTCGTTCCAGGGAGAAAGTAAATATCAACAAGGAACAACAAACGACCAAGGGGAAGTTTTTCTTCCGTTCATAGATAAGGTTACAGACCGTATTGGAAAACTGCTGGACAAGTATGGGGTCAAAACCATTTTCAGACCTACGAGGAAGGTAAAAGAATATTTAAGATCTGCAAAAGAAGTACGACACCCATTGAATACACCAGGTATATCAAAAATTCCTTCCAGCTGTGGTTCAATCTACATTGGAACTACAAAATGAAGCGTCAATACTCGTCTGGTGGAACATACAAGGAATTGCCGTTTGGGGCACACGGAGAAATCGGCACACGGAGAAGCGGAACATGTATACCAAGAAGGCGACCGTGAAATTAAATTTAATGAGACTAGTGTCATCTCAAAACCTTCGCACTATCATGCGCGCATATATAGAAAAGCAATCGAGATCTATAAACATCGCAATAATTTTAACAGGAAAGAGGAAGCTGTTAAATTAGACAGAAATGTTCAAATGTTTGCTAATCTTATGGGACTTAACTACGGGGTCATCAGTCCCTAAACTTACAAACTACCTATGAACTACTTACGAACTAGGACGGCACAAATATCCATGCCCGAGGGGGGATTCAAACCCCCGACCGTAGTGGCCGTGCTGAGCGTGACTGGAGCGCCTCAGTCACCTCGGCCACCGCGGCCGGCAATTAGACAGAATTTGGACTTCTGCTTTACACTAGCTGAATGACAATCGATTCTTCTCTGCTAAGAATGTTGGCAATGTTGGCAATACCAGAAATAGTGCCGATGTCACGTGATGTGGTGCCCTCTGCGTTGCCTATATATACGGCGCGACCTCAAGTTCTCATCGCAGTTCGCCACTCTACCTCTGAAGATGTCTTCCGCAGCCGAAGATGAAACGTTAGGGGAAAGATCTAAAAATCGACTACGGCTTATGAGCCCGTAAGTTTTAAATGAAAAAAAAATTATTTGTCTTGACTTGGATTTTCAGTTTCCTTTCTTCCGTACTTCTGAACACTTCTAGCACTGTAATATGCCATTACCCACACATTCCTATGCGAAATATGCTTATTTCGGTCCTCTCAACCTCATCTACATCTCCATACATACCATGCAAATTACTTTTAAGTACCTGGCAGAGGGTTCATTAACCACTTTCATAGCCTTTCTCTACCGTTCCATTCTCTAATAGCGCGATGGAACAAAGAACACCTAAATCGTTCCGGTCGCGATCTGATTTCTCTTATTTTATTAGGATGGTCATGTCTCATAATGTAGGTGGGTGCTAGAAAAATATTTACAATTCAAAAGTCGGTGATTGAAATTTCGCAAATAGATCTCACCGCAACGAACAACGTCGTTCTCTTAATGATTTCCACCTCAAATCATGCAACATTTCCGTGACGCTTTCCCCTCCGTAACGTGATAAAAAGAGCTGCCCTTCTCTGAACCTTCTCAGTCTCATCCGTCAGTCTCAACTGGTGAGCGTCACACACTGGGCGACAGTACTCCAGGAGAGGACGCACAAGTGTGATGTAGGCAGTCACTTTGGTGGAGCTGGTGCATCTTCAAAGCGTTCTGCCAGTCAAACGTAACCTTTTCTTCGCATTTCCCACAATATTTTCTGTGTGTTCTCTCCAGTCTAAATTGTTATTAATTGTAACTCCTAAGTATTTGGTACAATGTACGACCTTAATTTTTGACATTTATCGTGTAATTGGAGTTCAGCGGATTTCTTTCAGTGTTCATATATATTACTTCACACTTTTCATTATTTAGCGTTAATTGCCAATTGCACCATGTAGAAATTTTGTCTAAATCGTTTTGCAGTTGCTTTTGATCCTCTGTGTACTTCACTAACCGATAAACGACAGCATCAGCCGCGAAGTCCAAGAGAGCTATTCAGAATGCTAAATCGTTTATAAACACAAGGAAGAGTAGGGGCTTATAACGCTTCCCTGGAGAACGCCAGATATCACTTCTGTTTTACTTTATGACTTACCGTCAATTACTACGAACTGTGCCCTTTCTGATAGGAAGTCGCGAATCCAATAGCAGAACTGGGGCGATATTCCATAAGCACGCAATTTCATTAGAAGCCGCTTGTGAGGAACAGTGTCAAAAGCCTTCCTGAAATCCAGAAGTATGGAATCGATTTTAGTTCCCTTGTCAATGGCACTTATCAATTCATGTGAATAAAGGCCAAGCTGTGTTTCTGAAGAGCGATACTTTCTGAATCCGTGTTCACTATTGGTTAATAGGTCGTTCTCTTCGAGGTAGTAATGTTAGAAGAAAGTATATCTTCCAAAATCCTACTGCAAATCGATGTCAATGAGATGGGCCTGTGATTTATTGCCTTTCTTCAATATTGGAATGACCTGGGCAACTTTCCAATGTTTTGGTACGGGTGTTTCCCTGTTCTGTATCGTTTTGGACATATATTTCAGGACCACCACGGTATATCTGGCGGTAATGTACGGTTCAGAAACACGGATCATGACTAAACGAAGCAAGAAGAAATTATTAATATTTAAAAGAAAAGTAATGAAGAAAATATGGCGACCAATCTTAGATGACAGAGAATGGAGGAGGAGGTCGAATGAGGAAATCTACGATTTGATGCGACAATCAAATATCTTACAGAAGATAAAGAGCACGACAATACAGTGAGTGGGCCTTGTGGCCCATATGCTAGAAGGAAGATAGGCGGAGATGGCACTACAAGGGAAAGCGAACACCAAACGCCCCATTTGACGGCCAAGACTGCGCTGGATGGACGCGAAGGACTGGCGGCCCAGGGAAGTGAAGACACCCAGAGAAACCGGACACAAAGCAGGAGGAAATGGAGGCAGCTCGTGGAAGCAGCCCGTGGTCTGCAGGGCCTATGATCGCTGGATTCTTTGTATGTTGAAGTATTAAAATGCCAGGATAGCAGTTAGTTAAGTTATTTTTGACCGGTTTCGATACACTTAGGGTATCATCAAATGGTCCAGATTGAAATTTTCACTCTGCAGCGGAGTGTGCCCTGATATGAAACTTCCTGGCAGATTAAAATTGTGGGCCGGAACAGGGACTCGAACCTGGGACCTTTGCCTTTGCGGGCAAGCGCTTTACCTGGATAGCGCTCTTCCGAGATAGCTCAGTCGGTAGAGCGCTTTCCCGCGAAAGGCAAAGGTCGAAAGTTCGAGTACCGGTTCCGGCACACAATTTTAATCTGCCAGGAAGGTCCATAAAACGGTCATTGAAAAAAGGGGAGGTACATCCAATTACAGTTGCATAATAATACTAAATACAGCAGTAATGCAACAAGTTTACAAACACAAGTCGTACGTTGTCTCCTATTCTTTCTATTTTGTGAAGGCGCACGACTTTACAAAGGTACGTCATTCATAAAAATTTTAACTTTCACAAATGGTACGTCCAACATAAAAACGGTTAAAATATTTAAAACACATTCTCCATTATGTGTCATGTTGACAGTCATAGCGCTTTCTTACGACTAACCAGCGGTGTGAGGCTTGCAGCAAAGATACTTGTTACCGCCAGAGTGTGCTGTTGTGTGTCACCTTACTACCAACGATTATTTGCTCTTAAAATCTATATCCTTTAATCGCAGCTACTGTAGCGCTGCAAGAGACTTGTAGTACCAACATACTAATGAATTAAAAAAAAAATCCTATCTCACTTCACAACATACTTTCCAACAAAAAGATACAGAGATGTTACAGATTTCAAAGTAAAAGCAAGATTTTGAAGTCCGGTATTTTTGCTGACGTGCCAGAGTTGACTAAACATTTCTATGGTAACTCGTTCGGTTTCGTTTGTTAATTTCTCGAAAGACATGTCACTGATCTGTATAATATTTCCCACTAGGAAATTCGTTTTCTTTCTGAAACGCTAAAGATTACAACCACTATTGTGGTCATGGAAACTATCTACTTCATCAGTAATACTACACTGTCAAATTAGAAATTAAAATTGGTTTATTTCATCGACCGAGTATTTTGTTCAGTTTCATTAGCATCTTTGGAAGTAACATTGTATCAATCTACTTCATTTCAACGTAAGTACGTACATCTTCCTCTGAAATTCGGCTATTATTGGTCTTTTTAAAATAGTTACAATTCTGCTTTTCCTTTGCGTCTGCAACAAAAGGCACTTTCCTTTTCTGGTACGAACCAGACTCTTTCGTGTAAAAGACTGTGTGTGTGTGTGTGTGTGTGTGTGTGTGTGTGTGTGTGTGTGTGACGTCAGAGCAGGTGTTTAGCAGCGCGCTGACTTACAGTTTTTGAAGGCCAACATGCTGTACTCGAGGAGTGACGTTATTATGACGTGTTTAGATACTGTCGCCAAGTGTGCGGCAACTAGAGGTAGTACTGAAGAAGTAATAAACTGCAACTTGATTGTTGAAGCATGATTTTTTTTTTTTTTTTTTTACCACTTTTATAACAGGTCGCTTTTCTTGTTGCCTATCTGTTTGATACCGCTATCCCTGTTGATTTTAAACTATTTTCCTAATGAGCTTTGTTATTAAGTCATCAGCCTTGCGACTAGCTTTATTTGGACCACTGTCAGGAATTCCTCTCTTGCACCAACAATTTTATTTTTGTTTGGCGCTTGCACCATCTTTATATTTAAGGTATCCCACTCAACTGTTTGACCCCAGATATATCTGAAACTACAAGAGATATTAAAAACCACTTTCACGGCCATGAATGTACGGCAGGAATAGTACAACAGTTGTCCACATGTCATGATTTTTGTTTGTGATCATCGAGATACTATAGTATCTAGCAAACAATGTTGTGTACATAAATGTTATGTAGCTATGTTATACGTTTGTTTACCTACTTGCCGAGGGATGCCACATTTGCTGCACCTGTGTTGTTCTCTGTAGTGATGTGGTGTCCGCAGCGAACGTCAAGTATTGCTACAATACATAACATCTGGTTCCTGAATGTCAGTTCCTCCGTGATAGTTGAAGTGTATACATCGCTAGTATGGCTCCACGATGGAGAAATCCATAGAAAAACGCGCTACAATTGTAGCACTTAGCCGAGGAGGTTTATCTATTCGCCAAATTGCGAAACAGTGTAGTGAGTCTATTGGGGGAGTTCAATAAACCCTTCGCCGCCAGAAGACAACAGATAGCACTACGGACATACCACGATTAGGACGATTTCGTAAAACAAGTAAAAGTGATGATAAATATATCAGAATTACCAGTAAAAGAAATATATTCCAAAAAGCGCCCCGAATTCGTGCAGAATTTGTAGAAATGAACGCGACAACTATATCTGTTGAAACAGTAAAAATGAGACTAACTGAAGTCGGTTTGAAAGGTTGTGTCACAGCAAGAAAAACCCCTTTTAAGGCCCATAAATAAACAGAAGCTACTTAAACTGGCTAGAAAACATCGTAATTGGACATCGGAAGAGTGGACAAAGGTGTTATTCAACGTCGAATCGAAGTTCGAGATTTTTGAAACCAGAAAGAGAACATTTGTTCGCCGATTTGTAGGTGAAAGGGTTGCCCAGCAGTGTATTCTACCCACAGTTAAACACGGTGGAGTTTCTGTTATGATTTGGGAATATGAAAGAAAACTGTACGAGTTCCAGGAAATTCGAAATCATAAACGTGGCTGAAATAAAGTGAGACCAGATGGTTCTTCCGTAAGATTTTTTTATTTTCAAGCATAGCACAAGGAAGAGCGTAATTCACAGAAATATAATGGAAAGATTGATTCCTGTCCAAAATAACTGGAAAGTGAATGTGCTACTTTAAAATCATGGCATGACACCAGCAGTAGCAAAAGTGTTGCAATTTCTGCAACCGTAATAACAGTTTTCCGAAAACCGATAGTGTTTTGTTGCACACAGCTGGGTAAATCAGTAAATGTTTAGTAATAAAGGTAATCCTCCCATAATAATACGCACGTGGTAATTGGTAGAGCAGCCGACATCAGTGGTGTACGCAGTGAGCTGCCACGGACGGAACATAAAGGCAACATAAATGTCGCGTTCCATTTGTCGGCTGCGGCACGTGAATTACGTATCCGTTTAATTTAAACAAGTGTGGGCGGCGACCGCAGCCGCGCAGTGCGGGCCGGTGTAATTGTGCAGAACGCACAGTGGCGCCACTGTGCACACCGGCCGCTGCGGTCGCCGCCGCTGCTGCTGCAGCCGCCGCTGGCAGGCGGCATCCGTCAGGACTAGCGGACCAGTGGCTGATGCCGGTGCCGGTGCTGCTTACGCCGTAGATCAGGGGCGAGTGCGTGCGCTGCCCACAAAATTGCCCGCAGGCAAGATACGTTCTCATAATCGTAAACGGTGTATTTTGAAGTCAAAATATTCCAGCAGAGGGCTGTCCAACTCACTGTCTATAACTCCCGTTGGTCTTAACCCTCCACCGGGATGTCGCCGGGCGCTGTCATCTCGCCCATCCTTTACCTTCGTTATTCCCAGCTGCCTGTCCACCTACTTCAGTTCACTGACGACACCACCTTCCTAGCCCTTGACAACTCCCTGGCCCGATCGCAAACTCATCTCTCCCATTTCATTCCATTCCATAATGGCGGTGGCGGCTGATTTCCAGAAGGCTTTTGACACCGTACCTCACAAACGATTTCAATCAAATTGCGTGGTTATGGTATATCGCTCCAGATTTCCGACTGGATAAGGGATTTCCTGTCAGAGAGGACACAGTTTGTAGCAATCGATGGGAAGGCATCGACTAAAACAGAGGTGATATCCGGTGTTCCACAGGGTAGTGTTATTGGTCCTCTGCTCTTCCTTTTTCACATGAACGATTTGGGAGAAAATCTAAGCAACTCTCTTAGGTTGTTTGGAGATGACGCCGTCATTTACAGTCTAGTAAAATCATCTGAAGATCAAAACCAACTGCAGAACGATCTAAATAAGATATCACTATGGTGTAAATATTGACAATTGACTTTAAATAATGAGAAGTGTGAAGTGGCAGACGTGAGTACAAAAAGAAATAAGTTAAACTTTGTTTAGAAGATAAATCAGTCAAAACTGAAGACCGTAAACGCCACAAAATACCTACGAATTACTGTTACTTCAAACTTAAACGGGAAACAACACGTAGATTATGTCGTGGGAAAGGCGAACCAGAGACTGCGTTTTACTGGCAGGACCCTTAAAAGATCCAACAGTACTAAAGAGACTGCATACACTACGCTTGTCCGTCCTTTTTTGGAGTATTTCTGCCCAGTGTGGCATTCTTATCACGTGTGTTTGACGGAGGACATCGGAAAAGTCCAAAGAAGGGCAGCTCGATACAGGGGAGACAGCGTTTCGGAAATGATACAGGATCTGGGATGGGAATCGTTACAACAACGCCGCTTATCTCTGCGGCGTGGGCTACTTACGAAACTCCAATCGCCAACATTCTCCTCGTAATTCGAAATTATATTGTTGAGTCCCACTTAAATATGTAGATATAATTATCAGAAGAAAATACGAGAAATCAGAGCTCGAAAGGAGAGATCAGGTGTTCTTCCTTCCGGCGCACTATTCGAGAATGGAATGGGGGATAAATAGTATGAAGGTGGTTCAATGAACCCTCTGCCAGGCACTTAAATGTGATTTGCAGAGTATCCCATGTGGATATAGAGTAATTAAATAATTCGCAGTCTCTGTTGCAATACGAATTATTGAATCATCTCTCCCAATTCCCCACTTGATACAAGCAGTGGCTCCTCTCCGTCAATCGTGACAAATCTGAGGATATCATTACAGGTCGTTCCACCCATGTTATCCACCCTTAAGTACCTATGTCTAACCCCTGTCCGCTCCCTAAACTGTAATCCTCACCTCCAAACGTTCCGCTATAAAACTCTCAGCCACCTTATCCTCAAGCTCCTCTCAGGCTAGACATGAGGCATCCAAACTTCCATCATCCTAAGCTACCCGTCCTTTGCAGCTGCCACCCCGCCTTAGTCTCCAACTTCAAACGCCTACTACAGATCCTCGAGCGCCACGCCCTTCGCGTCGCGTACCGTATACACCTCCCTCGGCGGATCTTGTTGTTATGGTCTTCAGTCCGGAGACTGGTCTGATGCAGCTCTCCACCCTACTCTATCCTGAGCAAGTCTTTTCATCTCCTCATAAGATCGACAATCCACATCCACTTGAATCTGCTTACTATACGTGTCTCTTGGTCTCCCTCTGCGATTTTTACCCCGCACACTTCCCTCCAATGCTACATTTACGATTCCCTTCTTTTAGTCAGGGTATGCCAAAAATTCCTTTTCTCACCAATTCTGTTCAGTACTTCTTCATTGGTTATGCGATCTACCCACCTAATCTTCAGCATTCTTCTGTAACACCACATTTCAAAAGCCTCTATTCTCTTCCTGTCCGCACTGCTTATCGTCCATGTTTCACTCCCGTACAAGGAAGCACTCCACGCAAATGCCTTTACAAAAGACTTCCTTACACTTAAATTAATATTCGATCATCATTTTTTCGATTTCCGTCGTCCTTAGTTGCATATGAAATTGATGGAGGTGTATTACCGTCTTTAGCAACTAAATGAAAGGCGTTTTGTGTGTGCCATACGCGTTTCGCTTCTTTATTTATGAAGCATCATCAGTGGCCTGTAATACATGTTATTTTTGTATAATATTGTAGTACAGTCATAATATTATAGGTATTTTACACAATATGACAGTTAACAGTTTGTTACAATTACTAAAGTTCGGATCTACTAGGTTAGAAACAACTTCTGTAGCACTAGCTTTTGGAAAGTTAATTTAATTGTTAGTATTTGGCCCTACTTACGGTTTTCTGTTTTATTCCATGTGTGTCTTCATGGAGATGTTTGTGAGGTCTTCAGTTGGATGTGGTATTTTCGGTCTTGATGAAAACCCTTTCATCACCACTTCACTGTGTATTCGTATTTGACGTTTGTTTACAATGTTTAGTGTTGCCAACTGTCGCTTTTCGTCTGTCTCTTGTTTGTGTTCCTTGTATCTCTGAGTATATCAGCTGTTTTTTGTTTGTGTTGGTGTCTGTTTAGACTGTGTGTGTGTGTGTGTGTGTGTGTGTGTGTGTGTGTGTGTTGTTATTTGTGTTAGTTTTTTGTGAGTAAGGGAGTGTGTGTGTGTGTGTGTGTGTGTGTGTGTGTGTGTTATTTGTGTTAGTTTTTTGTAAATATGGGAGATGGGGAAGGGGAGCGAGAGGGAGAAGGAGGTAGGGCATTTCATGTTTCGTTATTATTTTTCACTGTTTTTGTGGCCAGCTTGATCAGTGAGTTGTTGCTTATGTTTATCTGATCATTGATCACTTTTTTATTCATTGCCAAGGCTCTCTGTATGTGAAAGTTTTCTTGTAGTGTCAGGATTTTTCTGTCCCGATTGTTGCTTCTGATAATTTTCATGTCTTGTTCCATGGTGGATGGTTCGTGTCCGTGTTGTATCAGGTGTTCTGCAAAGGTTGAGTGGCTGTTTTCATACTTCCAGCTTCAGGCAGAAACTTCAAAACCAGATATAAAGAACACATAAAAAATTCGAGCTCAACAAAAAGTTGTATGACATTCACCTTGAATTATCTGCATTTATCAACAACCCAACAGTAATGATTAGCATAATTCAAAAAATAGAAAACATTACAACAAAAACACTTAAATATACAGAACTGAAACAAACACGAAAAATAAAGGCACTTACTAATAAACACAAACGAGAAGAAAAACACAACCAAAATAAACACACAGAAGAACCCAAATTCCACCCAAAATTAATAAATCTCACAGATACAGAACTAACAGAGAGAGAAACACAGCTGTTAGAGAAGGGGCTCAAACACAATATCAGCACAAAGGTAGACAATAGCTACATAGAAAATTTAATTGTTGAAACAGAAAGCATCCTAACAGAAGAAGAGAAACAAGAAAATAGCACTGTAAATGTAGGGCTAACAAGAGAGCTAGTGAAGAATGAAATAAACAAACTAATCACTATGTCAAAGAAAGAGGAAAACAGAGTACTTCAAACAGAAAACAGTACCACCAAGAAATTAAAAGAGAAATTACAGGCCAATAACATCACAGTCACCAGGGCTGACAAAGGAAATGCCACAGTTCTGATCAGAAAAGAACTATATGTAGAGAAAACCATAGAATTCATATCTGCCAACAACATCACAAAACTGAAATCCGATCCAACAGCACGTTTCCAAACAAACACATAAAAAACAACCTCAAAGCCACCAAACACATATTCACAGATAAACAAAAACTATATGTCACACAGAAGAACCCAAGAGCACCTACACTCAGAAGCTAACCCAAGGTACATAAACAAAATATCCCAGTGAGACCTGTAATCAACTATAGGAATGCACCATCATACTATGTGGCAAAGCAAATGAACAAAATCCTAATGGAACACTATCAAATGGAGAACAACAGAACAGTGAAAAACACAAATGAACTTATAACACTAATAAAAAACTTACACATTCCACAAACAGCAACACTCATCTCTTTTGACATAGAAAGCATGTATACCTCAATACCCACCACAGATACAGTAAAACTAATTGAAGATAACCTAATGGCTCACAACAAACTACCTGCAGAGAATGTTAGAGAAATAACCAAAACTCTTAAGGTAGTCATATCCCAAAACTACTTTGAATTTGAAAAAGAATTTTACCTACAAAGAGATGGACTACCAATGGGATCCCCTATATCAGGAACACTGGCAAATATCTTCATCAACCACATAGAGAATACAATATTTAACACAATCATTACAGAGAAAAAATACAAAATTGTCTACTGGTACAGATTTGTAGATGACATAATTTGTATGGTAGATGAATCTGCATAGAGAGTACAACAGCTCCACACAGACATAAACAGTATACACAGCAACATTCAATTCACAATGGAGAAAGAAACAAACAGACAGATACACTTCTTGGACATAACGATAAAGAGAAACAATGATAAGCACACAATTGACATCTTCAGAAAACCAACAGCAACAGACACAATCATACATGCCACTTCCAACCACCCCCATAATCAAAAACTAGCAGCTCTAAGACACATGTTACATAGACTGAACAATATCCCACTAAGCAAGGAGAACTATGGGAAAGAATTGAAAACAATACAACTTATAGCTAAAAACAATGGCTATAACACCCAAACAGTAGAAAGACTCAACCAAAAAATCAAAACACAACTAATGAAAAATTCCAAGAAGCACAAAGTACAAACACCCAAAACTCTCACAAACACAGATAAGGCAACACACACAGACACACAAAACACCAACACTCATGACACAATCAGCAAAAATAAATGGTACACCCTTACATACAAACACAAATCAACACACAAAATAGCAAACATACTAAAGAAGCAAGGTTTACAAATTTCCTATAGAACAAGAAACACACTTCTGTCACAGTTGCAAACAACAGACAAACCAGACAAATATGAAGGGGCAGGTATATACCAGCTAGAATGCGAAGAATGCAAAGCTGTATATCTGGGAATGACAGGCAGAAACTTCAAAACCAGATATAAAGAACACATAAGAAGCTGGAAGTATGAAAACAGCCACTCAACCGTTGCAGAACACCTGATACAACACGGACACGAACCATCCACCATGGAACAAGACATGAAAATTATCAGAAGCAACAATCGGGACAGAAAAATCCTGACACTACAAGAAAACTTTCACATACAGAGAGCCTTGGCAATGAATAAAAAAGTGATCAATGATCAGATAAACATAAGCAACAACTCACTGATCAAGCTGGCCACAAAAACAGTGAAAAATAATAACGAAACATGAAATGCCCTACCTCCTTCTCCCTCTCGCTCCCCTTCCCCATCTCCCATATTTACAAAAAACTAACACAAATAAAACACACACACACACACACACACACACACACACACACACACTCCCTTACTCACAAAAAACTAACACAAATAACAACACACACACACACACTCACACACACACACACACACAGTCTAAACAGACACCAACACAAACAAAAAACAGCTGATACACCCAGAGATACAAGGAACACAAACAAGAGACAGACGAAAAGCGACAGTTGGCAACACTAAACATTGTAAACAAACGTCAAATACGAATACACAGTGAAGTGGTGATGAAAGGGTTTTCATCAAGACCGAAAATACCACATCCAACTGAAGACCTCACAAACATCTCCATGAAGACACACATGGAATAAAACAGAAAACCGTAAGTAGGGCCAAATACTAACAATTAAATTAACTTTCCAAAAGCTAGTGCTACAGAAGTTGTTTCTAACCTAGTAGATCCGAACTTTAGTAATTGTAACAAACTGTTAACTGTCATATTGTGTAAAATACCTATAATATTATGACTGTACTACAATATTATACAAAAATAACATGTATTACAGGCCACTGATGATGCTTCATAAATAAAGAAGCGAAACGCGTATGGCACACACAAAACGTCTTTCATTTAGTTGCTAAAGACGGTAATATTCGATGTTAGCAAATTTCTCTTTATCAAAAATGCTTTTCTTCCCATTGCCATTCTGCATTTTATATCCTCTGTACTGCGACCATCGCCTGTTATTTTACTACCCAAGTAACAAAACTCATCTACCACCTTCATTGTTTCGTTACCTAATCTAATTCCTTCAGCATCGCCTGATTTTCTAAGACCGCATTCCAATATTTTTGTTTTGCTCTTGTTAATGTTCATTTTATACGCTCTCTTCAACACACTGTCCATTCCATTCAACTGCTCTTTCAGGGCCTTTGCTGTCTCTGACAGAATTACAATGTCATCAGCAAATCGCAAAGTTTTTATTTCTTCCCCCTGAACTTTAATCCCTATTCCAAATTTTCCTTGCTTTCCTTCACCGCCTGCTCGATGTACAAATTGAATAACATCGGAGAAAGGCTACAACCCTGTCTTACTCCCTTCCCAACTGATGCTTTCCTTTCATGCCCTTCGAATCTAATAACTACGGTCTGGCTTTTGTACAAGTTATAAATAACTCTCCTTTCCCTATATTTTACCCCTGCTGACTTCAGAGTTCGAAAGAGTGTATTCCAGTCAACATTGTCAAATGCTTTCTCCAAATCTACGAAAGCTAAAAATGTAGGTTTGCCTTTCCTTAATCTATCTTCTAAGATAAGATGTAAAGTGAGTATTGCCTCCCGGGTTCCTATGTTCCTCCTGAATCCAAACTGATCTTCCCCGACGTCAGCTTCTACCAGCTTTTCCATTCTCCTGTAGATAATTCGTGTTAAAATTTTGCAACCATGACTTATCAAACTGATGGTTCTGTAATTTTCACACCTGTCTGCGCCTGCTTTCTTTGGAATGGGGATTATTACATTTTTCTTAAAGTCTGAGGGTATTTCGCCTGTCTCATACATCCTACACACCAATTCAAATAGTTTGATCATGGCTGGTTCTCCCAGAGACTTCAGTAGCTCTGAGGGTATGTCATCTAGTCCTGGGGCCTTTCAAGGCTCTGTCAAATTCATCTCTCAGTATAGCATCTCCTATTTCATCTTGATCTACTTCCTCTTCCCTTGCTACAACATCGTCTCTCAGTTCATTTCCTTTGTAGAGCTGCTCTATGTATTCTCTCCACCTTTCAGCTTTCCCTTCTTTGCTGAGAACTGGTTTCCCATCTGAGTTCTTGATATTCGTAGAGTTGCTTTTCTTATCCCCAAATGTCTCTCTTATTTTCCTGTAGGCGGTATCTACTTTTCCCCTTCTTATACATTCTTCTACAGATTTGCATTTGGCTTCTAGCCACTCCTGCTTAGCTATTTTGCACTTCTTGTCAATCTCATTTTTTAGTCGTCTGTACTCCATTTTGCCTGTTTCATTTACTGCATTTTTATATTTTCTCCTTTCATCAATTAAATTTAGTATTTCCTGTGTTATCCAAGGATTTTTTGTAGGTCTTGCCTTTCTACCTATTTTGTCCTCTGCTGCCTTCACTATTTCATCTCTCAATGCTACCCATTCCTCTTCTACTGTTTTATTTCCCCCTGTTTCTATCAATTGTTGCCTAAATCTCCCTCTGAAATTCTCCAGAACTTCACTTTCCTTCAATTTATCTAAGTCCCATCTCCTTATTTTCCTACCTTTCTGCAGTTTTTTTCAGTTTCAGCCTACAGTTCATGACTAACAAGTTATGGTCAGAGTCTATATCTGCCGCTGGGTATGTCTTGCAGTTTAGAACCTGGTTCCGGAATCTATGTCTTACCATTATAAAATCTATCTGATACCTTCCGGTGTCTCCTGGTCTCTTCCATGTATACAACCTTCTTTTGTGATTCTTAAACCACGTGTTTGTTACGATTAAATCATGTTCCGTGCAAAATTCTACCAGGCGACATCCTCTTTCATTCCTCATGCCCAGTCCATATTCACCTACTATTTCCTTTAGCTCCTCATATATTTCTTCGATCTCCTCATCAGCGGCAGAGCTAGTTGGCATATAAACCTGTACTACTGTTGTCGGTGTTGGCTTCGTATCTATCTTTACAATGATAATGCCATCACTGTGCTGCTCATAGTAGTTTACCCGCATTTCTATTTTCTTATTCATTATCAGTCCTACGCCTGTGATACCCCCAACTGATTTTGTATTTATAATCCTGTACTCACCTGACCAGAAATCCTGTTCATCCTGCCACCGAACTTCACTAATCCTCACTATATCTAACTTCAACCTATCCATTTCCCTTTATAAATTTTCTAATTCTCCTACCCGATTAAGGGATCTAACATTCCACGCTCCCACCCGTAGAATGCCAGTATTGTCTTTCCTGATGACGACATCCTCCTGAGTAGTCCCCGCCCGGAGATCCGAATGGGGGACTATTTTACCTCCGGAATAATTTACCCGAGAGGATGCCATCATCATACGTTCATACAGTAGAGCTGCATGTCCTCGGGAAAAGTAACGGCTGTAGTTTCCCCTTGCTTTCAGCCGTTCGCAGTAGCTGTGTGGCAAAGCCACATTAGCTGATGATACAAGGCCAGCTCAGTCAATCATCCAGACTGTTGCCCCTGTAACTACTGAAAAGGCTGCTGCCCCTCTTCAGGAACCACACGTTTGTCTGGCCTCTCCACAGATACCCCTCCGCTGTGCGGCGGATCTTATGCAATCTCATTCCCTTCCCCCACCTACGGAAATTCCTCAAGCACATCGCGTCCTCTACGTCAGCTGTAAAATAGACTCCCGCGACCCAGTAGTTTCTCCCATCCTCACTGACCCAGGGCCTCTGCCAAGCGTACATTACTGCATCCCTCTCTCCCTTCAGCTCCACACATTCTCCTCTACATCGTTTCCCAGCTTCCGCAGTGTTTCCCTCCCTGATAACGCTCTCCGTACTGACGTCCATCCCTCCTACCAACTGTAATCCTATTCTCTCTGTTCCCTGTAAATGTAGCCCCACCTCTCTCCCCTCCCTCTCGCTCCCCATGCTTGGCTCTTTATTCCACCCCCCCCCCCTCTGTTTCCTCCTGGAGTTCTTCACTCCCACTCTCGTCTTCTTCCACCCCTCTCTACCCCTCCCCTTCTGCACCTCCGCGATTCTCACCGACCTCGCAGGGCACTTTTAGTCCTGTGAGTTTAACAGTGCCTGTGCACTGTTGGGCCGGCCGCGGTGGCTGAGGGGACTGAGGCGCTGCAGTCACGGTCTGCACGGCCACTACGGTCGGGGGTTCGAAACCCCCCTCGGGCATGGATATTTGTGCCGTCCTTAGTATTAGTTAGTTCATAAATAGTTTCTAAGTTTAGGGACTGATGACCCCGTAGTTAAGTCGCATAAGCTATACAAACATTTGAAACTAGATTTTTTGCACTGTTGGTTTTATTGTGTTCCAACCGCTACAGCCAGCAGAACAAGTTTTGCCAGTGTGTTTTAAATGATGTGTCCCTCTCTAGTTTCGTGATATGTATCAAAGCCAACCCCATGTATTTTAGCGTCCGTGGCAGTTTTAAACATATTAAAGGATTCGTGTTATTGTTTTATTCTCCAAAATCTTGGCCGCAACGATTTTTTTAACCAAACGAGATGGTGCAGTGGTAACACACTGGACTCGCATTAGGAAAAACTGTGGTTCAAATACACCCCCGGCCATCTAGATTTAGGTTTTCCGTGATTTTCCCAAATCAGTACAGGCAAATACCAGGATGGTTCCTTTGAAAGGGCACGACAGATATCCGTCCTCGTCCCTACCCAAACAATCCGAGCGTAAGCTCCGTCTCTAATAACCACGCTGTCGACGAGACGTTAAACTCCAAGCTTCCTGTATTTTTAAGACGTTGACTGCCGTGTGGTCGTGACGGCCACAGCAATGCCTTACGCCTCATGCCGTGTGGCCGCCGGCGGGCACAAGCCCCAAAAAGAAAAAGTTCAAATGTTTGTAAATCTATCGGACCAAACTGTGTGGTCATCAGTCCGTAGCTTACAAACTACTTAAGCCTAGGTAATCTAACCTAAGGACAACACACGCACCCAAGCCCCAGGGAGGACTCGAACCTCCACGGCGAGCAACCGCGCGCTCCGCAGCGAGACACTTTAGGCCGCTCGGCTACTCCACCGCGGCGGGCAAAAGCCTCATTCTGTTCAGTGCGGTGTAGCATTGGTTTGCATGTTTACAATACATGAAACATATACTGTGAGTTAACGTTGCCTGAAAGACGATCTTGGAATGATGAGTGTATATCAGTTTAGCTCTGGTCGTCATGCCCGCCTAGCCCGGCGTGGGGGTGAAACATCAATCGCTAAGCGTGCGGCAGCCAACGCGTTAAATTCCATATTCGTATCCATTTCTTTGTTACACACCTTTTGAATTGCCAATTTTCGCTGCTGAAGAGTAGCGTGGAATATCTCGGCCAGCCTGCCCCATAGGGGCTTCAGAGAAACAATAAAGGCTGTCAAACATATAGCCTGCGGAGACAAACAATCCGGCCCGCCATAGCGTGACAAACCCTTTCTGTTTCTTCCAAAAGTGAGGATATTGCTGTAAACTAACCTGTTTTGTTGATTGCGATCAGGCATAAGCAAACATGCGATCGGGCTGATGCGGTATTTGCCTACCAGCTGAACTGCCAGCTATCCTACCTATTCCTGCCACTCGTTTCTCCACCAGTGAGGCCCGCATCACTGTCGTGCGGCAGCCGCAAAGTGCCACTGCGTTCGCAGCACTATCCACCGAGGCCCAACAGCACACTGCAGTCATGGAACAGGCGGGCGCTGCCGCCGTACAGGGCGGCTACCTTGTGGTGGTGCTGGACCAGTGCGTGCTCCGCTGCCTGCTAGGGAGACGCGCAACTGCGTCCTTTCTCGCGGTCGCTCGCTTTCTTTCTTTCAGTTGTCAATCGCTGACACCCACCCTGTGTAGTTGCAGTAATTTGGCGTGCTGAACAGATAGCAGCTCTCAAGGTCGAAGATTTCCAATCGTTCGCGCGCGCTTAAGTTAAGTAAATACACAATATTATTGGTTTTAATTTAGGAATAATATTTATTTAGTCGACATACCACTTCCAAAATTGCCACTTGTTTATAGCATATTGTGGTTGGCTGTATTTGTCGGCACTTTTATACACTCTAACAGATGGGGTCGTACACGAACATAATTGTTCCGGTCAAGCTTACTCGGTGATACAGCTAAGTTGCTCGAACTTTATTACCAATGACTTCAGGAGCACTCGGAAAATGATAGAACACTGTAGCTCAACAAATGAAGCTTCGATTTTTTAAGGTTAGGGCAGAAAACTTTACTTTTATTTTAATTGTGATTCCTTATAAACTTTTCCACTAATAACTGCATTTTAATCTGGGTTTAGATCGACCAATAAGTCTTATGTCATTGCTTCTAAATTAGTTCCTATTCCGAAGATCGGTATATGTGTTGGCTGCTTTTATCAGACAACAACGGGGATTGTAAATACTGTCATGAAATCTAAAAAGAAACAGAAGTTTGTACAGATTGCCTTGTTTTCAAACTGATTTGCCATGAAGCATATTCTGTGCTTGAACAAGTTGGAAACATACTGGGTCGCTTATGTAGTGAAAGAATATCAGTTAGTAAGGAGAACAACATAATGCGCCAATATTATACGAAACACGCTTTTGAGTACAACGAATACAGCGTCCAAATTAGAATCCGTCGAATCAATTAAAGATAAAAAATTACGATCGGTCAACTGGCCACGTTTAAAAGACCAAAAAAAGCAGTCAGAAGAAGTTACAATACAAATCTTTACCATAGCATTTTCTATTTCCGAAAGAGGAAAGTCTTTACTTGACGGAGGCATGATCAAAGAACATTTGGAAGTATCTGTATGAGTAGCGTGTCTAGAAAGCACATCATTGGCGAAATTACTAACTTATCACATTAATCCATAGAACGAAAAGTTGACAGCGTGGCAAACTATACTGAAATTTCACTCACATCAAACTCAATGGAATGCGTGTTATACAGTTTAGCTAATTAGGGAAGCAGTGACACTTTAGATACAGACAAGTTGGTGTATTTGTAGAAGAAATGTCAGAGAACTACACTGCAATCGAGGAATTTCTTGAGTCTGTGCGAAGAAGTTGTATGGAAGAGTTTGATCTTCAAGACGATAATCTTTCCTGCGTAACAACAGATGGTGCTTCAGAGATGACAAAAAGAACAAACGTATATGTAACTTTCATGAGTAATAGCATGAAACATATTATTTTAAAAAAATCACTCGTTATTGACCAACAAGAATCATGTCCCATAAAGTTTCGGGATTGCAGCCGGATACCGTCGACTTCTTTCCACGATATTTCGGCTGACAACCGTTCAGCCATCTTCAGGTGAGTGCGTGAGTCCTCAAGTACCGGTTTGAGGAATGTCATGGAAAATTAGTATGGACTATCATTTTCGGATGCGCAAAGGGACTAAATCATTCACAGTTTCAGATCTTCCTGTGTAAAATAAGATCGGAGAATTATTTCGTACACTATAGTTCGCTGACTCAGCAGTTCAGGAAATCTCACTTGCTTCCATTCTCTCTTGGAAAAAATGTCTGGACATACTCAAGAATTGGTCATGTTTGGGAAATGAGTAGGTGAAAGACAGTTGAATCATTGGGAAGCTTGTATACTCAGAATAAAAAGAAACCGGATTTCTCAAGAAGTACATATCTTTGCTACGAAAAATAAGGAATGAGTTTGAGGAAAGACTCACAGACCTTGAAACTAGGAGTTTTCAATGAAATTGTTCCCAAATCCTTTTAAAGTGAAAATTGAAGATGTCATCTTGAACCTCCTGAAGGAGTTTATTGAGTTTCAAAGTAATGAAATTCTTAAAGTAGCCTACCATAGCTGCTTGCAAAAAGCATTGATATATATCAAATCCTATCTGTAACCCAACCTATCCAAGTAAGGACTTCAACAGGTTTCCTTATTCGGAAGGCTGTATTTGCATTTTTTTCACGAGTGAATGATAACATAAAATATGAAACCAGGACTTCGCAAAGAGACGGCCGTCTAAGGAGCGACATTCTAATGATATATACATAGAACATATCTCTAAATATCGAGGAACTATCCAAGAGAAAAAAAAGAGAAAGTTACTGTAATATCATTTCATTTGGGCCTGCAGCTTGGTGTATGTCTATTAAGGACATATTATTAATACAAATAATACCGAAATGCTGCTTTACTTAGTAGGAATCTTTTAATGCTTATAAATACAACAATAGGCCTATTTCGGCACTGTGCCCATCATCATGCTACGTCCATATTGCATCGTGGAGGTGTAATTTTATTTCAATTACTGCATATAATTGCAGTCTAAATGTTCTTCAGATGGTATTTATATTATTTTATGCTTGTCAGATTTTCACATCTTCCTCAATGTCTATCCAGTGCACACAACGCATTTACCCGTGTTTACATTTCAGCAAGTGTAAAGTTCACAAACGTAAAGCAGTGATGCGAGGTATTTCGGAACCCGTTTTCCAAATTCTTGTGGCAGGGTTTAATCATTACGCTCCAATATTGCAGTTAACAAGACAGTTCCTATCGTTCCTATCATTGTTCGTGTACCATTCCGCACGAAGGGAAAGCTCTAATTTGAGTTTCTGAATCATTGGTTGTGTAATTGGGGAAAGACCGGTATCAAACTAACGCACAGTTTGCTCTTTCGTGGCAACACAATTCGATTGAAACCTGTGTTACAATTTACTAATGATGTCTGTTTCTCCTAAATGACAAAGCCGTTACACAAACACGAAACCCCTATATTGACCAAGCGCAATTAACTGATGCTCGTCCGTTCTCATCAGCAACCAGTCCTACAATGTGTCTGCTCTATTTCACCAATCTTAGCAGTTCTTTGACCAGTGCACTGTATACTCTCTAGAACTATTTTGCGTGACGATGAATTTTAATGTGTGTATGTAGGGAGCAGCTACGCTTGCATAGAGTAGTATAATAAAACTACATCGTTGGTATACCCATCGTGCCTATAGAATGCTAGGAGGCAGTGGTAGGCTGACATTGACGACTATATATTTCATATCTCATTAACTAGTTATTTTTACCACCAGCATTAATGGAAGCAATTCTTTTTTTCATTGTTTATATATTTTATGATTTACCAAGTACCGTTCATTGTGTGGTCGCAATCACATAAATCGGAAAGGTTTCACTATTGGGAATGGAAAGTCTTAAGCCATATACGATCTGCCCACGTTTGTAGATATTTTTTATCTGTGTAATGGGGACAATTTGGCTATACATGCATTGCAATCGGAATCTATTTACATTTTAAACCAACATGAACTGAAATTTTCTGTGGCACAAAAAAAAAATGAAATTCGTTGTGGATTGGAAGTAAACCAACCGCAAAACCACATTCAAGAACTTCTTGAGACACATACTGTGCCAATTCATGAAGACTAGAAGCTGGAGGTCATCCCACTGCATCTCAGGTATGCTTTTCAGGTGAAATACTTGTATGAGGCGATCGGACTGTTGGATTAAAAATGTATCGTACTTCCGAGAAGTGTTTGTGTATAAATTAAGCGTGTGGTTTCGTGTTATGTCACTGGAATATATCATGTTATTAAGATGACATATTAGGCAAGTAATCTGGTGGATGAAAATGTATTATATTTCACAAATTAGTCGTTTGTTAAATTCAGTGTAGGGTTATTCTACAGGAATATGTATTTGGTTTTTTAGACTGAGCTTGCGGATGAAAGTTCCATGCAGTCCCCATCCTGTTTTTCGTGTGAACTTCAATGTGCGGTCTTGCGTTATTCTACTGAAGTATGCTATTTGGTACCAGAGTAGCAATTGATATGACAAGGAATTTAAATGTTCTTGACCCAAACTTGAAAAGTAATATCCTCTCTTCGAGCTACGTCCTTCAAACTCTGACAAACTGCATGATACCACGGGTTGAGAAGTATGGGTATCGACAGTCACTGCTACCTGTGAATTCACAAAAAGCCATGTAGCAAATCCGAGACTTTAATTTGAGCGCAACAAACTGAAGGGAATGCTATTGTTCAAATCACATGTGCCATGTGCCTGTTTACTGGGCCTGTACAACATACTAGTCCATCAGTGGTTGTTGTCAAGCCAAATACTTTCACTCGTCATCCGTCAAGAACAGCGAAAGCAGAATGACGTAAGTTCGATATTCTTTATTGCCATCCTGTAACACTCTGCCCCACCGCCATAAACATATTTCCAGCATATTCACAGAATATATGACATCAACTGAGAATGGACAACACTAAAAATGTGTACCGAGCCGGGATTCGAACCCACGTCTCCTGCTTGGTAAGCAGTTGCATTGACCCCTACACCACTCGGAACACAGTTGACACCACACCTGCAAGTTCTACCTAAGTAGGCCTCCCGTCAGATACAAATTCCCAGCTTCACCCTGCCCATAACTCGTAGTTATGAAAGTAATTCCCATAAGAGTAAGGAGCACAAACTTGCCCACCCCTCCCAACTTACGGGAATTACTTTCATAACTACGAGTTATGGGCAGGGTGAAGCTGGGAATTTGTATCTGACGGGAGGCCTACTTAGGTAGAACTTGTAGGTGTGGTGTCAACTGTGTCCCGAGTGGTGTAGGGGTCAATGCAACTGCTTACAAAGCAGGAGACCTGGGTTCGAATCCCGGCTCGGTACACATTTTCTGCTTTAACCATTCGCAGTTGATGTTATATATATATATATATATCAATTCACCGGATTTCAATTGTTGCCTTCTGTCTCCTCGCCAGGGTAATTGACAATATACTAAAGATTTAATGGTGTTGTTGTGGAAGAACTCTTGTTGCCTCACGATTTTCCTTATGGGACGTCTTCATCATTCATCTGGGAGTCACTACACTAAGGTGACTAAGATGAAAATACAGAAACAAATTCGGAACTTGAAATGAAGCTACATTTTGCCAAACATTTCGTAAATACTGTATTAATAAAATAGATTTGAATTCAATTATTAGGTCGATAATACAGCTACATACATCACCATTCCTTTTTGTTAACACTCGCACTTAATAAAGTCATTCACAGATTTCGTGTACCGCCGGCCGCGGTGGCCGAGTGGACTAAGGCGCTCCAGTCACGGTCTGCACGGCCACTACGGTCAGGGGTTCGAATCCCCCCTCGGGCATGGATATCTGTGCCGTCCTAGTTCGTAAGTAGTTCATAAGTAGATTGTAAGTTTAGGGACTGATGATCCCGTAGTTAAGTCCCATAGACTATACAAACATTTGAACATTTCGTGTACCCAAACTACGATGGAATTTTAATCGTGGCAATCTGGCATGTCACTAAGCCACAGCTGTTCATAAGTGGTTTGAAGAACTTTCTGGACGATTAGAGCGAATGATTCACCGACCCAGATCGCCTGACATTCCCACCGAACGTTTATGGGACATCACTTGAAATAGATGATTTATACGAATACAATATTCGTGCTTTACCGCTTCACATTCATTTATAACATTGTTCGATTGGTAGGACACACCAAGGAAGTGTGAATTTAGCGTGGGAGGGAAGTATGTTGGTTAAAAACAGCAGAGGAAGGCCAAGAGATGGATACAGTTAGCAGATTCAAACAGATTTAGGTTGCCGCTCTTATGTGGAGTGGGCTTGCTCAGGATAGGGTATTGTGGAGAGCTGCATCAAACCAGTCTCCGGACTGAAGACCACAACAACAACAACGTAGTGCACTCCATTGACTCAAGGGAACAGTGTGTTTCGTTTCATAGAAAGCGAAGAAGACAAACTCAGCAGAAATACGCTTACCTCATCATTTATGATGACACTATTCTCACGTATTCAAACAAAACGCATCATATTTTATGACGAAGTTTTGCTGTAAAGAGCTACGCCGTGTGTTTTGCATAACGTCACACCGATCTCCACTGTCGACCAAAAAGTACTTATATTCAACTTTAATTTCTCGCTTTGCTGTTGCAATTACGGAAATGATAGATAGTCTTAATTCCTTTTGGTATATATGTGTAACATCGTTAATCGTCATACATATTCCTTTAATCAAAAAATGTACTTTTGTTTATCCTTTGGCTATGGCTACATATCTAGTTCTCCGTTTTATTATGGAATATGTTACTTAAAAACACAATGTTCCGGGACGGTTGACGAATAACGGGGCAAACTACGTTCCCTTTGTGATTTGTCGGGACAACGGGAACACTTGAGCAAAATAAGGGAGGATCCCGTAAAATACGGGACGTCTGGTCACCCTACACTACACTAAAGCAAACTTTCACAATGTGGCAGTATGATAATCCCACGCCACTAATGTCAATCATTCAACGCTTCCCGAATGTATGTGGATAATCACCAACTACAGTTCGTATGGCCATCAGGTGTTGTAATCCAAAACCGAAAAAATTCAATAGTGTACACCCAACTGTTATCAAGTAGTTATTCCAGTCTTAATATGTATGAATAGCTTGTATGTGTTTTAAAACCATGATCAAGTAAGGATGAAATGGCAGTCAAGCATTTCCATCGGTATGGAAATACTAGAGGCTCAGTTTGTTAAATTTCTGTCAAAAAGTAGATGGTGTAAGCGTTGCAAATTAGATAGGCGAACATTGGATTGAGTATATTTTCAAACAAAATAGAAGTTTGCTGATATCTCTTTAGTGTTTGTGATCATAAATATAAAGAAAACTGTAGTGTTAAAATTATCTTTAGTCTGGAGATTTTACGCAGCTCAGATTTTCGAGGAGGACTGGGCCAGAGCTGCCTTTATAAGACGTCAATAATCAGGCAACAAATAATTCTTAAGGTCTAAATAAATTACGGTACTGTAGAAAATGAAATAAAATCTCTGTCATGCACTTCACTGTAATTTGCAAAGTATTTAAGTAGATGCAGGAGAGCAGAAGGTGACTGAACGTAATGATATACGTACGTAAAACAATCTGAAAAGAGCAGGCGAAACACGTAGCTCCATTTTGGCAAAGAACAATGATAGAAAAGATGTAAGTAAAGTGAGGAACGAAATCTGACAGTCAAATTCGTGTGTTAGGAATTATATTGTTACACTTAGGCAGTTAAGATAAACATAGGAGTGTACGAATGGTACAGTTGGACACTTGTAACTATTCCGAATACATCTGCAGTCGAGCTATAATAGTCAACATTTGGCGTATATTGTATGTTTACCTTTTATTACTTATCCCTGACTACACAGTTTCTTATTTGTGGCATAACTAAAAGAAGGGATCGACTGGTAGGATACCTTCTGAGACAGTAAGGTATCGTAAAGTGTTTCGGGAGAGGGTGAGTAAAACTCGCAGAGAATAAGAGTTAACTAAAGTAAGCAATTACCAAAGGGTCTGGGTTACCATTGTTACTGAAAGATAAAGTCAAAGATCATATTTTTAGAACACATATAAGCTATTCATACATTCGAAGACTGCAATAAGTATTTAAGTCTCTGGGTGTATAAATTTATTATTACAATGATATTTACATCACCTCAGCTTAAAGTAAAAGGCAGGAATGTTCCGATATGTCCATTGCCGAGGTGCTATTCCGATGCATGGAGAGCCATGGCAGTTGTGGCAATATATCATGGAACACATCAGCTCAATTGAAGTTTGTGACGTGGAGGGAAGTCTTATTTAGACTATTCCGAGGCGCCTTAATCACTAATGGTGCGGTGGTCTAGTGGTTAAGACGTGTGCCTTGTGAGCACTGAGGTCAGGTTTCGATTCCCGGCCGCAACACAAATTTTAATTCAATGTTTCACCTTTAACTTTAATACATTTGATAACAGTTGGATGAATGATATTGTCGATTTCAGGTTTCAGATTACAGCACATGATGCACAGATTAACTTTACTTGGTGATTATCCACATAAATTCTAGAAGGGTTGAATGATTGACATCAGGAGCGTGAGATCATCATAGTTGCATTTAGTGTAGTGATTTCGGGATGAATGATGAAGAGATCCCATAACAAAAACTGAGTGGCAACGAGTCAATCAGCGAATGGTGTGACGTCAGCTGCCATTGGGCGTTGAAAGTTGCGAAAATGTGTGCCTAGTCTGGGATTCGCAACTGATCTCCTGTTTACTAAGTACTTATGCAGACACCGTCGTATCTCACGAAAGCATTGACTGATCTAGCAAGCCTTCAGCTCCACCCACGCTTCCGCATGTAGCACATTATAGGAGTGGAATAGTGACTTCTTTTGTATTTATCCACCACTCGCAATAGTGCTACATTCCCTAGACGGATGGATGGGGACGTACATGTACATTAACAGAGGGTCTCATTTTGCCGCGATGGAGTGCCCGAGCGCTCCAAAATGTTCAAATGTTTGTATAGTCTATGGGACTTAACTACGGGGTCATCAGTTCCTAAACTTACAAACTACTTATGAACGGAAAGTGAGATTGACGTGCGGTTTTCACAGAATGGATTGGTAGTCAAGAACTCGTATTGGTAGCCAATAAACAGTGTAACAATACCTAGAAAGTGTATTTTTATGCAAAGATACAACTTTTTTTTAAAATGCAACTATGTTTGTTTCTATCATGCAATGGAATATTTGACATCAGCTGTGAACAAAGAATTTTGAATGAAATTTTTATCACGTTTAGTATAGCAACTACACCAATCACAGTTTTGGGGGCGGAGGCTACGACAGCGTAGCTAACTGTCTGGTGGTCATGACAGTGGGCCATGGGTCGTTATTGCCATAATGGCGTATCACCCGGCGTGATGGTATGGGGTGCCATTGGTTACCGCCTCGGTCACCTCTTATTCACATTCACGGCACTTTGAACAGTGGCCGTTGCATTTCAGATGTGTTACGATCCGTGGCTCTACCCTTCATTCGACCCCTGCGAAACTCCACATTTCAGCAGGATGATGCAGCTCCTGTACGGGACTTTCTGGATACGGAAAATGTTGGACTGCTGCCCTGGCCAGCACACTCACCAACTGCAAAGGTCTGGTCAATGATGGCCCAGCAACTGGCTCGTCACAATACACCAGTCACTATTCTTGATCAACTGTGGTATCGTGTTGAAGCTGCATCAACATCTGTACCTGTATACGCCATCCAAGCCCTGTTTGACTCAATGCCCAGGCTATCAAGGTCTGCCAGAGGTGGTTCTGGGTACTGATTTCTCAGGATCTATGTAACCAAATTGCGTGATAATGTAATCACATATCAGTTATGGTACATTTGTCCAATGAATATCCGTTTATCATCTGCAGTTCTACTTAGTGTAGCAATTTTAATGGCCAGTAGTGTATTTATCGACCTCCATGTAGCGTCATTTAATCACTGCTACAGTCAGAAGAAGAACTTAGAATGAACGCTAGATCTGTTTTTTCTCTTTGGTGTGAGGCCCCTGTCACCCCGGAGCCGTCTCTGAGACAGCCAGAGCGGAGGAGCGCTTTGAGCTTTGAGCTGGGGTCCGGGCGGCAGATAACTACTGCCCCATAACAAGGCGCGCCGCCCGCCGCCAGCCCGCGCCTCGAGAGCAGCGCAAACACTGTGCGACGCGACCAGGCCCGCCCCACCCCGCACCCCCACCCCTACCCATCCAAAACGTAGGGGCTACGGCCGACGAGGTCGCCTCCGGCTACTGGCGGCGCGGCGCGGCGTAGCGCGCCAGCAGACGACAGCTTATCTACAGAGAGAGAAATCGCTTTGAATAACAAGGAAGCGCTGGTGTCGTACGAAAGAGCCTTCTAAACGGCCTATGCTAGGGCTCGCTTAAGGGCATGCCTATGCCCGCAATGTTAAAATAGGGCTACTCTAGAGAACATTTTCTCACAAAGTACTGGAGATGGAGAGAGACATTTTTGCTCTACGTGGATTGATTTGTTAAACTGAAGCAACAGTTTATTGTCAAATAATTTCCTTACAGGGATATTTTATATTTATTTTAAAGTAAAAGTTTTTCATCACTTTCACCCCTAAGACTTTTGTAAATCAAGTAATTCCAAATTCATAGTTTCAGTACGTAAAAGACCCCAAATTTCAGACTTCTATGTTCTCCAATACCTGAGATTTTGTTTCTAGGAGGAGTAGAAAGTAAACTATGGGATGCGGAGAAAGAAGATTATACATTCCTGATACATAGTTAATACCCCCATCACAGTCTTCATAATCATCTTCAAGTCTTCTTTTGTAGACCTCAGCACCTGTCTTCCTTTTTTCACTAATGTCTTAGTTATATTGTCTGCATGCCTTAGCATCTGTTGATTTAAAGTCAACATAGCACGTACTTTGTGGGAACCATCGCGCAAACCCAACTTTTCAACGACCTGGCACTTAGTTACATTTCCAAGATTGAAGGTTTCAACAGCATCATACATACCAAAATGTTGTGTATTAATTCAGACAAACATTGTTTTTGGGAGACGATGCCATGGTATCGTCTCCCAAGCACTCGATGAGGTTCGGCGTTTTTCCATGAAGACATTTCATCAGAAGATTTCTGTCAGCAAGAACTCAGCTAATGGAGACTGTGCTAGTGAATGTATTTCTCTCCAGTTGTTAGTCCCATATTGTATGTACACCAGCTCTTTTCACCTTTAGGGTACAAACCCTGTTCTGAATGCATGCGGTACGGAAATACAAAGCCGATATAGCTTTCTTCATTTCAAGATTGCCTCTATTTTGCCTGATGGCAAGGTCACAGCAATTCTGAATGTTGTCTATCATGAACTCAGTGAATTTCCCATCCAAGATTTTCTCATTATCTAGTTTATTCCCCTCCATATAGCATACTGTTTACTAACAATCTCAACTCACGAAGTCAAAGAGTTCAAATGTTTGTAGAGCTTATGGATCTTAACTGCGGGGTCATCAGTCCCTAAACTTATAAACCACTTATGAACTAGCTAATACTAAGGACGGCACAAATATCTGTGCCTCAAGAGGAGGAAACAACACTTCAATAGTGTGGACAGGAGTGGGTATTGGCGGACACACGGACCTCCATGTCGTTGAGAATCGTGCTTCGACTGCTGTGTAGAGACAAAATGCATAGACATTTTTGTGTTGTGCCCTATGATGGCGCCATTAGACATAGGTTCCTTCTGATGGGTGATAACGCTCGTCCCGACAGAGTTGCACCGGTGGACAAGATGCTTGAAGCTGAGAGAATTGAAGAATTTGGAGTGACCAGATTGTTTAGCGGAGTAAACCAGATTGACCATATCTGGGGTACACATGGAAGACGAATTACAGCCACACCAGAAACCTTCCACAACGTTTGCAGATATGGATACGGCACTCATTGAAGAATGGGCAGATATCCATCAATAGCTGATTGATAACCTTATACTCTCCGTTCCACGCAGGTGTACAACTGTACTGGCCATCCGAGGTGATTACACACTCTGTTAGACGGCAGCGAGAATATTTTCACTATTATATTAGCCCCGAGATCCCTTCCTCGAAATGAACGTCATGCTAACAGTAGTCAACATCGAGATGTTCATGAATACCAACTTGTTTCATGATGAAGTACTTACACTGGCGTTAAGCCATATTTTCATACAGTGGGGAATTTAAGTCTTTTCGTTTTGGTCTGAAGAGGGGGGACTGAACTCACAGATATTTTGTAACAGTCTAAAAAATAAACAAATACATAAAAAGGCACAAACCTTCAATACTTTTAATTCATTTATTACCAAAATATTTTTACTCATTTGTTCATTATGCACCGGCTTTCGGCTTTTTAGGCCACCATCAGATAATACTGAACAGACAGTCCACACAATAACTGTGTGGACTGTCGTGTTAGTACTAAGTTGTGTGATGATAGCCTGAAAACCCAAAAGCCGGTTCATAACGAAGAAATAAATAAAAATATTGTGGAACATAAATAAAAGTATTCAAGGTTTTAATGTATCTAATGTACCGATGGAATATTCCAAAAGTATAATAAGGTTGTTAGATGTCCCAATAAATACTTGGTTATGCTGTTTTCTGAAGAGGCATGAAATCAATGACGTGATTGCTGAAAGAAGGAAAAAAGAAAAGGAAGCTCATAATGGGAGGTTTTCCTCATGATCTGGGGTAGATGTAGCCCTATAGTCCTGTAGCCTTCCCCCCCCCCTCCCCCTGTATTCGCCACTTTCTTTGAGGAGTGCTATTCCTGCAAGGTACGCAGGAGTCCTTCTGAGAAGTTTAGAAAATGTTCATATGTTCGTTAAGCTTAAGGGACTTAACTGTAGGGTCATTAGTCCCTAAACTTTCAACCTACTTATGAACTATCTTATACTAAAGACGCCACGAACATCCATCCAAGAGGGGGATTCGAACCCATGACGGTGAACGACCTCGCGCATCGCAGCATTGCACCTCAATGTGCTTGGCCACTCCGCCGCGGCGAGAAGTTTAGAAACTAGAAGGCCAGGGACTGACGGATGTGACGCTTTCAGGAGGTGCTCTGAGGCGTGCCAGGGGCGCTCAGTTGGTAGAACGCTTTCCCGCGAAATGCAAAGGTCACGGGTTCACATCCCCGACTGGCACAGTTTTGAACTGGCAGTAACTTTCATATTAAGGCACAATCCACTGCAGAGTGAAAATATCATTCCTTGTTCGGACACCATAATGCTAATAGGCTCACTGTATGCATATCTAAATGTGTGGGTTACTGGATTGATTAAAATTTAGTGACAAGTATTCTATAAGTTTGGAACGAATGACCTCTCATTGGGTAATAAATGTTTATAACATTAAATCAGTGTGCAAGAAGCATTTTCTCTGGGTAGGATGTGTGAAAATGTTTCAGATTTACAGGAATATCTTTAATATAGTTATTCAGAAATGAACCATCTGGTTCTTTGTTGCAGCAACCTTCATTGAGTCGTGGATGACCTCTCCCTCGATTGTTACAGAACAGAGCTTAATTCTGATAGCCTTCACCTTAATAATAACTTACTTATTACGCAGAACTCAGTTGGTGTTTCGTTTTAGCACTTCACACAATATTTAACTGTTCGTGGAAAATGTCACAAACCTGATGTTAGTGGGTTTGTTACTGAATTCAAGTATTCCAGTATGCTCTGATATTATAACGGTCAATGGTATTAAGTCTCTCGCTTATATCATAGCGAGCAAAGGGCGATCGGGGCTCATTCATTTGTTTCTGCATGGACTTGTTTAAGGTTCCTCGACGAGTAGATTTTGAGTTTCAGTATATGGAATAAAACATCCTTGGTACAAACCTGGTTGAATAATATAGCACATAATGACTTTAAATATATAGTTAGGCTACGTGATAAACTAGAAAAACAATAAATGTGTTTAACATGTACTGTATGGCTGTACAAAGATTCTGGTATGCAACGACGCAGGTAATATTAATGAATCCTTTATACCGGACAGAAACATTTATTTCCGTAACAGTCACATTTTTTCAGTGCGTCGTGTATCTTCAACAGTTGTCGAAATATTTTCCACCATTATTTAAAAGAAAGCACAGATATCTACTACAGAAGAAAAATAATGACGAAATACCCTTTACAGTCAACTGAATAGATTAAGAACTTTCTGAAGCAGATATTAAAGACGCACATCTGTGACAGAAACAATTGTAATACCACGTGTATACCTTTAACATCTAAGTTAAATTTCTTAATCTCTTCAATTGTCGCTTACGTTATTCCGTCGTTATTTTTAATTTGTAATAGCTATATATTGTGTTCTTTTAAACAACGTTGGGGAGCGATTCCTGAGTCGCTTAGGGTTCCCTATACTATTATGACTACTGTGGCAGTAATTATCCGAAAATAAATGCAGTGTCGCAACTTTCGGTACATTTTTACATCTTACTTCTAACATCAGTTGAAATTTTCTTTCTTTTCTCTGTAGAACAAGTCTTTAAAAAAAAATAATAATAATAATAAAATAAAAAAAAATTAAAAAAAAAAAAACGCATGATCAATGTAATGAGTAGGGTTGCAAAGCAAAAACTTAAGTATGATGAAACTAACATTTCAAAAAGAAAAGCAACACACAGGTAAAGAAAGAGGAGTGAAGCTGAAATGTATTAGAACAGTGACTAACTGAACAAAAAATTAATTCGGTTTGGCTTCTGGAAAGTAGGTCACGTAGACGACTATTGTAATTCATAAAATAAAATTAACGTCGATATTTGATACCCTGATTTAAGGGCACAGGGACAGTGGAGATCTTGGAGTGGGAGATTATCTTTCCAATTCAGTTTGGTACTGGTATTTATTTCGAAGAACAGTTTTTGGCCTTTTTAATTCGGTATTAAATGTCCATGGCTGTATTTACATATACTACGGTCGTTAAATCTGCCAAGTCATATTCTTTATGATCAGCCAGCTAGTTAAATCATGAATACTTCCAAAAGGGAAGCTTTCCTTTAAGTAGCGTAAGATTAATGGTATCAGCTACGGCTGCTAACGTTTTGAAACTCCTCATGCACCAGGAAACTTTCTCGCAGGCTTCTAGAATCAATGTGATGGACAGAAGATACTATCGTTGAGATACCATCAGAATTTGTAAACATAAGTTTTCTGCCGTTTTCAATATCATCGAAGTGTATACATAATCTACTAAGAAAAATGAGGTCAAGTCCTTAACCTGAGATAACCCCAAAGTAAAAGAAGGATATATTAGCGAACCTTACTAAAGTGTTCTTTGCGTAACTGATGCAAAAGATTCCAAAGGTCTGATAGGCAGTAGCGTATAAGTAGGCTCTTACGTTTGCTACCCTCTAAGGAAGGCAACAGCCAATCAGCAACTAGCATCCAGGAAAATGGTGTTTCCTGCTGCGAACGTTCAGGCCGCGCGTCAGTTCTACTGTGACCGCTGTTTATATTGCAGAACCCGGGTCAAGTGGAGCCGCTGATTAGGGCACACACGCAGAACGCTGGGTAGGGATTGCCGGCAGCCATGTTGAAGGTAACTTGTAGCCATCCTCCCTATTCATGTTGTTAGGTCTTTTAATTATTTCGATGACTTCTCTTATTTTGCGTTGTTGCACCAACGGTTCCCGGGCAAGCACGCGAGGTTTTCGGAAGTTAATAGTACAGCATTCGTTTTGGTGTTCTACCAGAGTTGACTTGTTGACTTCTGTCAATCGCATGTAACGCTCATGTTCCGAAATGCAAAATAAGAGAAGCCATCCAAATAAATAAACGACCTAACAACATAAATAGGGAGGATGGCTGCCGCTACTTTAATTCACTTTCTCAAAACGGATCATAAATCTTTTAACAAATCCTGAGATGTGTAACACTTCACTTTTCGCAGAATGACACATTTTCACTTATTTCCATGTATTATCTGTCTTTTAATTTTCTACAGAGGGATAGATACTAATACTGAAGAAGATAAAGATGAACTTCTAGTAATACCGTCATTCAAGAATCCTAAACGAGAATGGAATAAAAGTTATAAGTAATCCAATAACCTTTATCAAATTTACTACATAGAAAATAATTTTCTTTCCTTACGCCCCTAGGACACTAACGTTTCTCCCGTGAGTACGTGCGTGGCGAGCACGCGGATCGAGCTAGTGCAGTCTTTCTTCCTTCTTTGCTCCATGGGCAGAGTTTCCTTTCCGTGTCTCCACACTAACTCTGTACTCTGCGGGACAACGATAATATTCTTACAATGTCTGAGTATCGTTGGAGCTTACTGACAACCTACGGAGGTGTACCAATTTAATTTACTGTCTGTGGCATCTGAGACCACCATCTAGTGCAACTTTTTACAAAATTCCTGCTCTGTGGCGTAACATACCGTTTTCACTATAATTCGTAATTCAGAAAATACGAAGTGTGACTGAAATAAGACGCTAGAGCTATAACTGACGCGATCAATTTCGAAACTCAACACGTCCATGTGAGGGGAACGGAAAGATATGGAAAATCTATTAGGTCACTTTATACTGAAATGAAAAGTATGTAAAAGATAACTTAAATATGGGAAATTATTTAAAACAGATATATGGTACTTGCTATAAAATATATTGCAAATTTTCATAAATAATTGCAAATGTTCAGTAGACGTTTTGACTTTTGGAAATCACGAGAGAACTAGTTTAGTTTTGGAATCAACAAACATGGACACAATGAGATTTGGAATGGATATTAAATCAAGGTTAATTCATAGTTTCAAGGAGATCCAGAATTTAATTAGAATAATCGGTGCCTATGCATAAACTACACGTAACCTTTGCAGGAATAAAATTAGATATATTTCAAAACCATTCTTACCTTGATCTTTTTTTTGCGACATATCGTTTTCTTTTACTACTGCGTCCTAATTCAGTGGCAGTAAAAATACGTACACAAACTCTGACCCTAGCCTCTTCGCCATCCATTTCCCTCAGCAACTTTACAGGCACTAAGATCAACAGTACTGCATGTTGTTCACTGGGCGAAACCCAGTGCAGAAGTGTATTGTTGTTAAAACCGTTTGAAATTTTACACAGACCAAGTTATGCTTTTTATGTGGTTATAAACATGATCAATAGAGCTATAGCTCTGTTTCGTCGTGAAGCATACCGTTCTGTTAAATTAATAAAGATTTTTACAGTCTTGTCGGGTATTTAGAAAAATAATCTTTAACTGTCGGTTTTTTATTAAATCATTCAAATCTGCTAGTTTCGGTGCAGGATCATCATCATAGATAAAAAGGTATTGAAACAGGTTAATCAACAACATCAAATAAAATAAATCTGGCTGAAAACAGCAGGAGTGAATAAAATACGAGAATGTTCTCCATTTTCGTATTTTATCTTGTTTGACTGCTAGGTTAAACCAATATGACCTCTGTAATTTTAATGAAAGTGACTCCTGCTGTTTTCAGCAAGACTGATTTTATTTAATGCTGTTGACTAAGCTGTTTTAATACTTTTTTTATCTATGATGAAGGTCCTGGACCGAGACTAGTCGATTTTAAGGATTTAATATACATCTCATGGTTAAAGATGCATTTTATTAAATACATGACGGCTGTTTGAAATCACCAAAACTTTGAGAATTGTCGGAGTTAGAAAATATAAAGAATTGTTTAACACTATAATACGACCGCTTGTCCCATACTTTCCTTTAGTACATTCATTACAGACATAACAGATGAACATTTATGTAAGAAACTTTGAAATTCACATTGGGCATATAAAAGTTCGAATCACAGCGTGCAGTGGACATACAAAGTTTCGGAACAAAATGTGAATTTAGATGCTTAATATCAATGGAACATGAGAAGTTTTGGAAGAAACACTTTTACCATATTACAGTAAATGCTACAAAGAGTCTGGCTCAAGCGATATCACGATTTTCGAGTTTTTGGGCGTGTTGAGTTTTGGAGCTGACCGTCTCATTACTCAACCTGTAGTTGAAAGAGAAAAGTTTTAAGGTTCCTGTTTCTATGTATTATAAGAAATTCTACATAGGCTAAGATGCCCTTTGTAAACATTGTGCTTCATTTGACATTTCACCGAGAAAGTCGATATTTTTACACATGGATGTAACAAGTACGCAGTAACATCTGTGAGCAGCTATGCTGCGCGTAATGGTACCTCTGGCGCTGCGAAGCCAGTGGTAATACCGGCAGTAGTGGTAGGAGAGAGTTGTTGAGCTGCCGCCACAGGGGAAGGATCTCCTGGAGGTAATGTTACTGCTTGCGCAAATTCTTATTTGTCAATTTTTTTTTTGTAAAGTCGATGGTAGGAAAGATGGTAGGAAGTCATGCATAGTACAGTTTCATACTACGTTTTGTGAAATAGGAAGGTCGTTTGTAAAGAAATTTTGTAACTCATTTCTGTAAGTTATGTCCAACAATGAAGCAATACAGAAATTTAAACTGTATGCCATTTATTCTGCCTTTATTTTATCGAGATTTATTCCCATAGTTAGAAGTTTCCTCCCTGAATCTCAGGAGCAATACTAGTTATTGTAGGGTTTTGGCATTGTCAGAGTAAATGAAGTTCAATCAGATGCGCTGCGCTGCGACGGCTAATTGAATCACTTTCGATAAAGGCGTTATCCACGAGGTAAGTGATAAAGGTTACAGGGCCAATGCAGTAATTATTGGTCGACAATCAATGTTTCTCTGTCACACCAAAGTTCGTTTGTTGCAAATTGATAAAAGGCAGGATTCATCTTTGGTATTAGGAAAGTGCTTTATTCAAAAAGCCATATTTTAACTTGAATTATATTTTAATTTTTTAATTTCTTAATTTTTAATTTTATTTATTTATTCACTTTGGACATACAAATACAGAATGCAGTGGAAATTCATAGTTTCGGAACAAAATGCAAATTTCAGTGCTTAATATCCATGGAACATGAGAAGTTCTGGAAGAAACACTTTTACCGTATCACTAAGAGTGCTACAAAGATTCTGCCACAAGCGATATCACGATTTTCGATTATTTGGACGTGTTGGGTTTTGGAGTTGACCGACTCATTACTCAATTGTAGTTGAAAGAGAATAGTACAGAACAGAATCAGAGACGAAAATTACCAATTTTTGTATGTATTTTTACTTCTACATTTCCCAATCCTCGCGAATCAATTGACACTTCTGGATGGGCGAGCAATGTACGGCACCTACTATCAGGCACCAGACGGTCGGACAGACGGGCGGGGTGCGACCGCAGCGCACCGACGCTCGCCTGGGCCTCCGCCGCGGCGTCAGTCACGTCACGTCGCGACGCGACACGCAAGCCGGCATCCGGCGACGCCTCCCCTGCCCCTCCCCCTCCGCTCCCCCAGCCGTCGCCACCCCTTTTATCCACCCCTAGCCGCGCCGCACCCCCGCCTCCCCGTGTCCCGACCTTCACGCAACGCCGGCGCCGCACGCAGCCGTATGGATTTCCGGCGTCGGGCGTCGCTCCAGCGCCGCACTCGGCCGACGCCGTCGAGCCGCGCCGTCGGCGATAAGCCGCGGGGGGATAAGGGCGGAGGCAGGGGGGGGGGGGGACGCCGTACGTGTGGGGAGAGTCGTGGCCGCGGCACCTGTTACAGTTTCCACAGTGGAAGAAACACATAGTCTCTTACGGAAACCGTAATGCGGTTCCTTTTAATTCTGTTTATTTTAGAACACAATCACATTGTAGGGAAACGACACGCAAGATGCAAAACGGTGAAAATGATGGCAAAGATCTTTACTTTACATATGACAAGGGCCTTATCAACCATATGTCTGCTCTACGAGCGTCTTCAACAGTTTTCAGCCGACCGCGATGGCCGAGGAGACTGCGGCGCTCCAGTCACGATTAGGACGGCCACTGCGGTCGGGGGTTCGAATCCCATCTCGGGCATGGATATTTCTGCCGTCCTTAGGGTTAGCTAGTTCATAAGTAGTCTGTAAGTTTAGGGACTGATGACAATTTTCAGTCGAGTGCGCTTTGTGACCAGTTGATGTCGCTGTTTATCCTAGCTGTGTCTTCTCGAATGTTATCTCGCCACCTGCCTATTCCTCTCGATCCAGCTATTGTTCTGCTAAATGCCATTCTCGGTAATCCACACTCCTGGCCATTAAAATTACTACACCACGAAGATGACTTGTTACAGACGCGAAATTTAACCGACACGAAGAAGATGCTGTGATATACAAATGATTAGCTTTTCAGAGCATTCACACAAGTTTGGCGCCGGTGGCGACACCTACAACGTACTGACACGAGGAAAGTTTCCAATCGATTTCTCATACACAAAACAGCAGGTGACCGGCGTTGCCTGGTGAAACGTTGTTGTGATGCCTCGTGTAAGAAGGAGGAATGCGTACCATCACGTTAACGACTTTGATAAAGGTCGGGTTGTAGCCTATCGCGATTGCGGTTTATCGTATCGTGACATTGCAGCTCGCGTTGGTCGCGATCCAATGACTGTTAGCAGAATATGGAATCGGTGGGTTCAGGAGAGCAATACGGAAAGCCGTGCTGGATCCCAAAGGCCTTGTGTCACTAGCAGTCGAGATGACAGGCATCTTATCCGCATGGCTGTAACGGATCGTGCAGCCACGTCTCGAACCATGACTTAACACATGGGGACGTTTGCAAGACCTGCACGAAGAGTTCGACGACGTTTGCAGCAGCATTTACTATCAGCTCGGAGACCATGGCTGCGGCTACACTTGACGCTGCATCACAGACGGGAGCGCCTGAGATGGTGTACACAACTACGAACCTGGGTGCACGAATGGCAAAACGTCATTTTGTGGATGAATCCAGGTTCTGTTTTCAGCATCATGATGGTCGCATCTGTTTTTGTCGACATCGCGGTGAATGAACATTGCAAGCGTATATTCGTCATCGCCATACTGGCGTATCACCCGTTGTGATGGTATGGGGTGCCATTGTATACACGTCTTGGTCATCTCTTGTTCGTATCGACGGCACTTTGAACAATGTCCGTTAGATTTCAGATGTCTTACGACCCGTGGCTCTACCCTTTCATCCGATCCCTGCGAAACCGTACATTTCAGCAGAATAATGCAAGACCGCATGTTGAAGGTCCTGTACGGGCCTTTCTGGACACGGAAAGCACATTCTTCACATCTCTCACCAATTGAAAACGTCTCGTCAATGGTGGCCAAGCAACTGGCTCGTCACTATACGCCAGTCACTACTCTTGATGAACTGTAGTATCGTGTTGAAGCTGCATGCTCATCTGTATCTGTACACGTCATCCAAGCTCTGTTTGACTCAATACCCAGGCGTATCAAGGCCGTTATTACGGCCAGAGGTGGTTGTTCTGGGTACTGATTTCTCAAGATCTATGCACTTAAACTGCGTGAAAATGTAATCACATGTCAGTTCTAGTGTAATATATTTGTCCAATGAATACCCGTTTATCATTTGTTCTTGGTCTAGCAATTTTAATGGCCTGTAGTGTACCTTCCGTCATTCTGGCTATAAGGCCTGCGCAGTTCAGCCTTCTTCAGCACTATGACGATGTTACGGTGTTGGTACAGCTGTCTTAGTTCGTTATATTTTCTTTTTCTCATCTCAATGTTATTTTCATCATATACAGGTCCAAATATTTTGCTTTGTCCTTTTCTTTCAAATTTTAACAGTTTTTCTTCATCTTTCTTTCTAAATGTTAATTATTCACATGCATATAGCGTCAGCGTATAATGGTCGATTGATATAGGCGGATTCTGCAGTTGCTTCTAAGTCTTCTTTTCCTTAGAATTTTGTGGAAACTGTTGCTAAACGGGTATCTATTTCAATATCTGTTCTATTGTTTTTACTGAAAAGACTTCCTACGTACTTGAAGCGCTCATCAGTCTTAAAAGTGAATCCGTGTAGAGTCAAAGGTGCCTCTTATATCCTTTTTTACTTATGACCAGGTAGTCTTCTCTTCATTAACATGTAATCCTGTTTTCACGGTAATTTTGTAATAATTTGCATCATTCTGATAAATTATGTTTTGAAACTGCTTATTAATACTACACCAATTGCATAGGCAAGTCTAGTTCAAATGTTCAAATGTTTGTAAATCTATCGGACCAAACTGCATGGCCATCAGTCCGTAGCTTACCAAACTACTTAAACCTAGGTAAAGTAACATACGGGCAAACACACACACACGCCCATGCCCCAGGAAGGACTCGAACCTCCACGGCGAGCAACCGCGCGCGCCGCAGCGAGACGCTTTAGACTGCTCGGCTACTCCACCGCGGCAAGTCTTTGTAATATTACTGTTCTGTAGTTGGATCCCTTGTGTATTAGTTTTGGTAAATTCTTTATCGATCTTCTCCAGGACAAGGTTAAATAAAATAGGTGAAACATCATCCCCTTGTCTCAGTCCAGTGTACAACTAAAAATTCTCAGGTTCTCCTACCGGTGTCTTTATGCGACATATAATTTCGTCTATACACATTTTGAATGAACAGATTAATTTTGAGGGCATTTCAAATTCCTTTATTATATTTAGGACTGTCTGTCCGTGTATGATGTCATAGGCCTTTTTTTGTAAATATACAAATGACATGTGGACATCTACATTGAACTCCTGTGCCTTCTCAGTTACTTGTTTTAAAGAGACTAAGTGATCTAATGTGGATCTGTTTCTGCGGAAACCGAACTGATAGTTTCCAATTAATCCTTCTGTTACTATAATAAGCCTGTTTAATAGACAGATGGACAGGATTTTGTAGCTAACATCCAATGAAACAATTCCTCTGTAGTTCTCATCATTTTTCTTAAATATAGGGCATAAAATTGCGGTTTTCCAGTCTGCAGCAATGGTTTTTGTCTACCAGATTGTTTTTATTAAAGACTGTATTTCTTCTTTCAGTTGTGGTCCTCCATTCTTTAATAACTAAGAGTTTATATGGTCTTCACCACAAGCCTTCTTTATTGCTTGCTGTATTTCATTTATTGATGGGGTGGTTATTTCTACCTCAACTGTTACAGTTTTCATGCAGTGAAGGCTTTCACGACCGGCTGAAGTAATAGTTGTTGTATCTTTCGGTTTATGTGGTCGTGGTCCACGAAACATATCCGTTCCTGACGTTTCGTCCAGAGCTGCGCTGGACATCTTCAGAGGTACTGGTAGCGGTGAGTCTTGCCGACTGACGAGTCGGGCGTCGGAGAGCGGTATAAATACTGTCCAAAAGGGGGGCGTGGTCAAGTGTTCACGTGCGCAGCAGAGATAAGCCTTGTCAAAGATAAAACATAACTTTCGACAGTCGATGGTCAAAGATAAAAGCGTAACTACCTACTCTGAAGAGCCACAGTCCATATGCCATTAAGTTTCATTGTTTCTTCCTTTCTATTAAAATTATCCCTGTGTTTGTATATTTCTATTGCTTCTCTGTGCAGTCGTGGATAATAGTTCGTCGCTGTAGATAAAATTTCTGTTTCGGAAAACTTTACTTCATGATTTCCTGATTGGAAAACATGTTCCGCTACAGCTGATTTCTCAATTCTACCTAGTCGGCAAAGACTTTTGTGTTCTTTCAGTCTTGTATTCACACTCCTTTTTGTAGTACCAATATACACTTTTCCGCAAGAACACGGAATTTTGTACACTCCACTAGATGATAGAGGAGGGCGTTTGTCCTTAACAGATCGGAGTGCCTGACTTATCTTTTTTGTTGGTTTAAAAACCGGTCTGATATCGTGTTTACGTAAAATCTTTCCTATCCGATCCGTAACTGTTTTAATGAAGGGGAGAGAAACGGTGTTCTTCCATCGTTGTGTTTTGTTGCTGTCCTTTTGTTTACCTCTCCTTGGTCGCAGAACCCTATTTACTTCTTTCTGTGTATATCCATTTTTCTCAAAAGCCTGCATCAGATGATGTAACTCGGCATCTAGGTGTTCTGGCGTACAAATTCGTTTAGCTCTGTCAATAAGACTTTTAATGACCCCTCTTTTTTGCTGAGGATGATGGTTGGAATCTTTGTGCAAGTATCTGTCCGTATGCGTGACTTTTCGGAAAACCTTATGCTTCAAACTTCCATCTGTCTGTTGCATAACTGAAACATCTAAGAAAGATATTTCATTGTCATTTTCCATCTCCATAGTGAATTGGATCTTTGGATTTACACTATTCAGATAATTAAAGAAGTCTTCCAATGCTTTTTTACCGTGTGACCAAACAACAAATGTGTCATCCACATATCGAAACCAACGATTCGGTTTCTTATTTGCTTTTTTCAGAGCTGACTCTTCGAATTTTTCCATGTAAAAATTAGCGATTGCAGGACCTAACGGGTTACCCATTGCAACACCGTCAATTTGCTCATAAAACTCATCATTCCATTGAAACTGACTCGAAGTAAGGCAGTGTCGAAAGAGAGCGGTCAAATCTCCTGGGAAAAGATCCGTTATATAAACCATAACTTCGTTGATAGGAATCATAGTGAACAACGACACTATATCAAAACTTACAAGAATGTCTCCAGGAGCCAGGATTAGTCCTTCAATTTTCTCAATAAAATGACGTGAGTCTCTTATATAAGAGTCAGTCTTACCAATGTATGGTTGTAGACGAGTTGCCAGATATCTTGCTACTTCGTATGTTGGTGAATTGATAGCACTGACGATCGGTCTCAGAGGAAAATCAGTTTTATGTATCTTGGGTAGCCCATAAAGTCTTGGACACATTGCTTCAGATTTCAATAGGGCTTTCTTATCCTCTTTCTGAATCGAAGTGGATGACTTTATCAGTGCGTTTGTTTTCTTCAGTACGCTGGCTGTAGGGTCTTTCTTCAGTTTTTTTATAGTGTCCTGAGGTTAAATGGATCAAAATTTTGCTACGATAATCCTCCTTATTTAAAACAACAGTAGCGTTGCCTTTGAACAGTAATGTAACGAAAGGGGAGAGAAAGGCTCTAAAGGATTTAAATACAGATGAAGAGATAGTAGTTCTTCCCGCTGACAAGGGCAACGCTACTGTTGTTTTAAATAAGGAGGATTATCGTAGCAAAATTTTGATCCATTTAACCTCAGGACACTATAAAAAAACTGAAGAAAGACCCTACAGCCAGCGTACTGAAGAAAACAAACGCACTGATAAAGTCATCCACTTCGATTCAGAAAGAGGATGAGAAAGCCCTATTGAAATCTGAAGCAATGTGTCCAAGACTTTATGGGCTACCCAAGATACATAAAACTGATTTTCCTCTGAGACCGATCGTCAGTGCTATCAATTCACCAACATACGAAGTAGCAAGATATCTGGCAACTCGTCTACAACCATACATTGGTAAGACTGACTCTTATATAAGAGACTCACGTCATTTTATTGAGAAAAACTGAAGGACTAATCCTGGCTCCTGGAGACATTCTTGTAAGTTTTGATATAGTGTCGTTGTTCACTATGATTCCTATCAACGAAGTTATGGTTTATATAACGGATCTTTTCCCAGGAGATTTGACCGCTCTCTTTCGACACTGCCTTACTTCGAGTCAGTTTCAATGGAATGATGAGTTTTATGAGCAAATTGACGGTGTTGCAATGGGTAACCCGTTAGGTCCTGCAATCGCTAATTTTTACATGGAAAAATTCGAAGAGTCAGCTCTGAAAAAAGCAAATAAGAAACCGAATCGTTGGTTTCGATATGTGGATGACACATTTGTTGTTTGGTCACACGGTAAAAAAGCATTGGAAGACTTCTTTAATTATCTGAATAGTGTAAATCCAAAGATCCAATTCACTATGGAGATGGAAAATGACAATGAAATATCTTTCTTAGATGTTTCAGTTATGCAACAGACAGATGGAAGTTTGAAGCATAAGGTTTTCCGAAAAGTCACGCATACGGACAGATACTTGCACAAAGATTCCAACCATCATCCTCAGCAAAAAAGAGGGGTCATTAAAAGTCTTATTGACAGAGCTAAACGAATTTGTACGCCAGAACACCTAGATGCCGAGTTACATCATCTGATGCAGGCTTTTGAGAAAAATGGATATACACGGAAAGAAGTAAATAGGGTTCTGCGACCAAGGAGAGGTAAACAAAAGGACAGCAACAAAACACAACGATGGAAGAACACCGTTTCTCTCCCCTTCATTAAAACAGTTACGGATCGGATAGGAAAGATTTTACGTAAACACGATATCAGACCGGTTTTTAAACCAACAAAAAAGATAAGTCAGGCACTCCGATCTGTTAAGGACAAACGCCCTCCTCTATCATCTAGTGGAGTGTACAAAATTCCGTGTTCTTGCGGAAAAGTGTATATTGGTACTACAAAAAGGAGTGTGAATACAAGACTGAAAGAACACAAAAGTCTTTGCCGACTAGGTAGAATTGAGAAATCAGCTGTAGCGGAACATGTTTTCCAATCAGGAAATCATGAAGTAAAGTTTTCCGAAACAGAAATTTTATCTACAGCGACGAACTATTATCCACGACTGCACAGAGAAGCAATAGAAATATACAAACACAGGGATAATTTTAATAGAAAGGAAGAAACAATGAAACTTAATGGCATATGGACTGTGGCTCTTCAGAGTAGGTAGTTACGCTTTTATCTTTGACCATCGACTGTCGAAAGTTATGTTTTATCTTTGACAAGGCTTATCTCTGCTGCGCACGTGAACACTTGACCACGCCCCCCTTTTGGACAGTATTTATACCGCTCTCCGACGCCCGACTCGTCAGTCGGCAAGACTCACCGCTACCAGTACCTCTGAAGATGTCCAGCGCAGCTCTGGACGAAACGTCAGGAACGGATATGTTTCGTGGACCACGACCACATAACCCGAAAGATACAACAACTATTGTTACAGTTTTTTTGAAACGTAAAGAAAGATTGTGTATCACTGCAGTTGAGAAGTTGTGAAAAGTATGTCTTCCATATTGTTGGTCAGTATTTTACCATTTTGATCCTTTATAAATTGTTCCCTTATAATGAATTTACCAAAAGATCTTTTTATATTTTGATACATGTGCCTTGTCCTGTAATGTCGGAAATCATCCTCTGCCTCTCTTATCGTACTCTTATAGTATGCCCTTTTCTCTTGTCTTAGAATGATTTGTGTTCTTTGGCGCAGGTTATAGTATCTTTCCTTCAATGCCATTTTGTTCCTTTCTTTAATCCATGCGTTTCTCGCATTTTTATTCATTTCAGCACTTTTTCCTGGCACTTTGTGTTGAACCACATTTTGTTAGCTCGTTTTCTTTTACCTTTAGTTTCGGAAGCTGTTTCTTGAACAGAGTCCTTCAGGTGTTTCTATCTACTTTTGACATCTTGTGTTTCCCTGTTGGCCATTCTCGTTTTTGTTAAATTGTTCTCAATTTCTTTTGTAAAGTTTTATTTTATATTTACTTCATCCACGTTTCTTATGTAATAGCTAGTGATTTCCCCCCTCTTTCTGTTTACCTTCCTTTGGAGTTTCATTTTCATTTTTTATATGACTAACAAATGGTCTCTGTTTTAATCTGCACCCCAAAACTTTCTGACATCTTTAATACTGTTTTGGATTCTTTTTTGTATATCTACATGGTCAATCTGATTTACTACTTTCCGTCTGTTGATATCCACGTCCCTAAAGTAATGCGTTTGTGTTGAAATTTTGTGTTACTCATCGTGAGGTCATTTGTCATTGCAAAGTTTACGATTCGAACCCTATTATCTGAACTTGCCTCGTGTAAGTTAAAATTGCCAGTGGATGGTTTGTAGATTTCTTCCTTTCCTACTTTGGCATTAAAATCTCCTAACATTGTTTTTACGTTATGCCTACTTAATGAGTTGTATGCGTGTTCCGGTTGACCATAGAATTCTTCCTTCACTTCATCATCTTTATCTTCTGTGCGTGTGTGTCCATTTAGAAATGTAATGTCTAACAATTGCGTCTGAATTGTGACGTATGATATACGATTACTAACATGTTTGAATTCCTTTACTGAGACTTTTATTTATTTATGAATGTAGTATCCGGTTCCAAATTCATGGCGCTGACAGCAAACTCCATACAAAATTGTCCCGTCTCCTGTTTCCAGTGAACCCGATCCTTGCCATCTTACTTCTTAATTCGTTCACTAGTGTTTGGACACAAACAGGGCGGTGTAGGCTTTTAATATTCCAGGAACCAAAAGAGAAAACCTTGTTGCTTTGCCAATTTTTGTTCCAGTAATTTCTGTCCTGTTTCCTAGGCTCGCGTTGGGTGTCCTGACCGGTGTACGTTTTACATGAGTGTGTTGGTAGCCCTCTGCAGAAGCCTCAACCTGAAGGACGTCTTGCTTTTGGGGTGCTCTGACCCTAGGATATTGCCTTCACCACGGCTTACGAGCCTCTCCTGCCTATACTAGTTTTGGTCCACCCCGGATATTGTACTTCCGCGGTACCCCCTATATCCAGAAAGCATTCCCCTATCCACCACCTGGGGAGACGCCAGATGGAGGACTAGCAAAACCCTACACGGGATGCCAAAAATCGCTTTTTTATATTTTTTATTATTGCATAACCAGTTTCAGCATACAGAATTCGCGCTGATAAATTGTTTTGGGTCAGTGACTATAGCAATAATTTTAGAGTCTGTACCTGAAACTGTTAATTAAAAATGTTTGTTTGTCAGGTATGCCACGTATACCTGTGACGTATAGGACCTAAATAATATCCGTGTGATGCCGTATTGTGGACACACACCAATTAAAAACGATAGTTACAAATTCTTTTCAACTCCGTGGCGTGTGCCCTCTCCCACACAATCACTTAAAATGCTATTCAAGATTGTTTACCTCGACATAGTTGGAAATTTCCCATCAGATGGTCCTCTCCTTAGTCCGTGGGGATTGCTGTATGTGTTTCTGAAAAACAAAAAAGGCTTAATAGGAGTTGGTCCTGTCTACTTGAAATGATGATAGTTTTTACTAATTCACGATCCGTTTAGTATATCTAAAGTATGAAGTCAGATGCACCACTTCACTTTCACGGTATCGACCCATCAACTATACTGAGCACCTTTCTATCAAAGCAAAATACTAACATCAGCCTTTGTACGTAACTTTTCCCAGTCGCGATGTTTAAGTATCAGAAAACTTTAGCTTGCACAACTTACCAAATTCACAGAAAGCTTGCTTGCACCTCACTTTTGAACACTCGTAGCATTTGTTGTCTCAATGCATCATCACAAAATAATTAATTAAACCACTTTCACTTCGTTTTATAGATTTGCAAGCTACACCACAAACTTCGTCTTACCTCCACTGAGGCCCTCCAGCGACTGGCGGTCAACTTACATTTATTACTTGGTGCTTGAATTCTATAGCTTACACGCAATATGCTGATTTGTATTGACAGATTGTCTTTTCTATTTCTCAATTTCTATTAACGTGGCTTTCTGTTAATTATGAAGTGTGCTATAATTGCTGCAGTTATGAATGTACTCATCGGTAATGCTGCAGTTATCACTCAGTCTACTAAATAATAAACATTTGTATTAGAAACTGTAGCAGATCCCTCCACAGAAAAATAGTGATTCACCGCTCTCCGCACGCTGACAAGCAAGCGGCAGCATTCCACGGAAGGCCGAGCTATCTGTTGTAACCGCTACGGACTAGCCCGGGGCCCTATTTAGTATCTTCCTTACCGTTCGGTTCGGAGTGTTTTTCTTCGTCGTAACGTCAATTTCGGTTCGGTAACCAAAATTGTTATTTTGTAAGCTTTGGTAGCCTGCTATCGAGAAAACCAGAAATCGAAATTTGGGGAGCTACAACGAAAATCGCTGAGGTTCCGAGAGGGCTGTTCATTCATATCGGTGGGCATGGACTGTGAAGATGAATTGTATTTTAGCAATGCTGTGTGGTTTTCAGTTCTCATAGCGAAGCATCTGATGTTTTTATGTAATTAATAGTTTAAAAAGTTAAGTTTCAAGATTGCTTAGGAATATTACAATTTTTTGTGATATTGCTAGGGGTTTAATGTTTACGGTAACTAAGTAGCACATCTGGATACTCTACTTCAACAAAATTTAACAAACCCGTTTTGGAAATTTCTTTAATATTACTATAATGATAATGTTATGTATAGTAGTTTAAGGATTTCCTCTCAAAATATAACTTCCAAAATTATTGAAAATATTGTGATCTTCTGATTGTAATGGTCGTTCAGAATGGACGTACTATGGTGTTGCCAATCTTTAAATATGTTTATATTTTCAAATATATTCAGTTTTTTGCCTTTAGGAGCCCGGTACAAAAGTTTCATGCTACGATTAATGTCATGTTACAACCTTAAATACGTAGTATTTTTGTTCCACAATATTTTTTATTGTGATTAGCAGCTTTCGGTTTCGTAGGCCATCGTCGAAAACAAATAAAAATATTGTGGAACAAAAATACTACGTATTTAAGGTTTTAATATGCCATTGTTCATTCGAGTGCGGCAGCCGGAGGTGATGGTTGTATGACTGTGTTATATGCCTGTGTGACTGCATGAGTGTTCTATTTTCTGAAGAAGGCCATGGCCGATATCTGATAGGTTTGTTTGTGTGTGTGTGCCTGTCGCAGCTCGTAGCCACATCTTTGCGGTGAGTTGTTAACCAAAATGTTCAAATGTTTGTATAGGTTACGGGACTTAACTAAGGGGTCATCAGTCCCTAAACATACAAACTACTTATCAACTAGCTTATCCTCAGGACGGCACAAATATCCACGCCAGAGGGGGGATTCGAACCTCCGACCGTAGTGGCCGTGCAGACAGGGACTGGAGCGCCTCAGTCACCTCGGCCACCGCGGCCGGCAGTTGCTAACTCTCCTTATTACAATATTATTGTTCTGTGACGTGAATCAAAGCATGAAAATTTTTAACCACATACCAAAAGGAAAAAAAAAAAAAAAAAAAAAAACTGAATACACCTGAAAATATACACACATACGAAAGTAGTAATCAACATAGTAAATCCATTCTGAACGACCAGTTAAGATAAGCAGATTAAAACCTTATCAATTTCGTTGAAGATCTGTTATGACCAGAAATGCCTGAACTTATTTATATAACACTACGAAGTATATTATACTAATGTTTTGTTATTCCTAATGTCCATGGAAGTAACTTTACTAACCCCCTGGTACCGACGTGAATATAACAAAAAGAAAACTCTATCTTGATTCACTGTCATATAGTAATATTTAGTAAAAACTGTTATCCTGCGAACCTTGCAAGACTATCACTCCTGTAAACATGCCTTAGGCTGTGGCTAAGCCATGTCTCCACCATATCCTTTCTTCCAGGAGTGCTAGTCTCACAAGGTTCGCAGGAGAACTTCTATGAAGTTTGGAAAGTAGAAGGCAAGGTACTGGCAGATTAGAAGTAGTGAGGTACTGGCAGAAGTAAAGTTGTGAGGACCGATCGTGAGTCGTCTTGTGATAGCTGAGTCGGTAGAACGCTTGCCCGCGAAAGGCAAAGGTCCAACTTTCGTGTCCCCAGTTCCGGCACACAATTTAAATCTGCCAGGAAGTTTCATATCAGCGCACACGTCCCTGCAGAGTGAAAGTTTCATTCTCTTAGGTTCTTTACAGATGATGCCGTCATTTATCGCCTAGTAAAATCATCTGAAGATCAAAACCAACTGCAGAACGATCTAAATAAGACATAAGTTTTGTGTAAAATTTGGCAATTGGCTCTAAATAATAAGTGTGAAGTCGTCCACATGAGTGCGAAAATAAATCCTTTAAACTTTGTTTACAAGATAAATCAACTGAATATGAAGGCCGTACACACCAAAAAATACCTAGAAATTACTATTGCACCAGACTTGAACCGGGAAGAACAGGTAGATAGTCTCGTAGGAAATGCGAACCAGAGACTGCTTTATATTGGAACAACACTTAAAAGAACTACTAAAGAGACAGTATACACCACACTTGTCCGTCTTTATTTGGAGTATTACTGACCAGTATGGGATCCTTATCAACTGGGTTTGACTGAAGCCATCGAAAGAGTCCAAAGAAGGGCCGCCCGTTTTGTATTGTCACGATACAGGGGAGACTGCGTCACGGAAATGATACAGGATCTGAGATGGGAATCATTACAACAACGGCGTAGGCGTGGGCGTAGGATACTTACGAAACTCCTATCGGGAACATACTCCTCCGAATGCGAAAATATATTGTTGACTGCCACCTACATAGGAAGAAATTTTCATCAGAATTAAATACGAGAATTAAGAGCTCGAACGGAGAGATTCAGATGTTGTTTGTTCCCGCGCTCTATTCAAGAATTGAATAAGTAGATGAATAGTATAATGGTGGTTCGATGAACCCTCTGCCAGGCACTTAAATGTGATAGGAAGAGTATCCCATGTAGCTGTAGGTATATGTAGAAGTCACAGTCATGCTCGCAAGTACTTGATTTGCTGGTCGCTGGTTTCAGTGAGCACGTCATTATCTTCAAATCTCTGCAAAAAATCTTATTTTTCAAAGAACCACTGGTGCAATGGACAAACGACATAAAATAATTGCGATCTTCGTTGTGACTTGCTCTTGGGAGTTTTCACCAAATCTCTCAAATGCATCTCCTGATTCAGAAGTGTCAGATAATGTTAAACATGTCCCTATTTTTGTTCATTAAATGCTGCTTTATTGAACAAGAATGGAAATATCAAAGCATAGCTATCTCAGTTCATTAAATGCTGTTTTTAGCATCTCTATATATAAAGGACCTCTAGCGCCTAGAAACCAGTCGCCGCCAGAACTGGAAAGACGTTGCTCGCAGTAGGCAACGAAACGTTAGGAGAAAGAAGTTCTACACACGGACCACGGCTTCTTAGTCCGTAAGCTTTAACTACTGAAAACGTCGGTTGTGAAGCCTACATATGGTATGGTTTCTGGGACTATGTAATCAAAGAAGCCATATAAATTAAAATCACCGTTATTAATTCATATAACAGATTGCAACTCTGGACAGAATAGGATCCAGTGCGAGATTAAAGCAGGTTCATCGAACGCAGATTCATTTTCTGCTAACTTATTGCCATGTAGAAGCAACAGCGACGTTGTATTTGTCATCTAGCTTGTAGAAGGATGGCAGTAGTTTTATTTGATAATGGCCAGGAAGTGATTGACCCAAGGCTCATTGAGTTCTATCCATATGACGCGAATGAAAGAGCGAGGTTATTTCCAGTCCTGAATATATAGAGCTGCATTATTTATGGTACTGAAAAGTTTGCTCCTGGAGATGAGTGGGATGGGAACATAGTGGTGAATCTGGGGAGAGAATATCTAATGCTAATAAATACATATCTGTTAAGATATCACATGACAACACGTCCATACAATGTTTTTACGTGTAACATATCACTGTGCAACTCATTTTTTAATGTTTCATTATTGTCGGTAGGTACATAGTGGCACTGTGCCGAGAGGTCGATCGACAGTTGTCTGTTATGTAATTACTTCACAGCAAGTAGTAACGATGAGGCTTGATTCCATGGTAGAACTTGTGCTCTACGACGATAATAACCACATCTAATTCTGGTAATAAATTATGACTGACGACTGATTGCTGAAAATTTATACAAGTAGTAAGGAGATGTAATTATGTGAGAGTGTTGAAAGAATAGTAGGTACAATTCCTTCCAAAACGATTTCTCATCAAGAGGATCAAAAAGTAGTTGTACTGGTTCTGACAAATAGACAAAAAATAACAGTTGAAACTGGGCATACGTTCAGGAAGCTGTCGTGAACAGATTACTATAAGTGGGATGAGATCTGGTATTGCCGTGTCCTGTTTATCACTCTCACTATGCCACACTCAACAGATATTCAAACGCTCTTTGTTTGTGAGGAACTACTAGATAGGAGAGTAATGCTGACTGACTTTCCACAAATACGCAGGGGCATCCTTACTATCCGGGTTGCTGATGACGTCCGTGGTGAAGAGAGAGCCAGTCACCCATACTGTATTCCACATTTTTTCAGTTTTGCCTTTTGTATAATACAGCCTGTATGTAGTAACTCGAAGCTATTCAGAATTTTCATTTTTTAAATGTTGAGAAAAATAATGACGTAATCTATTTAGTGTTACAGATGCAACCCAAGTTCCTCGAAACTTCTCGTGTCTACGACTGCCTATCGCATTGCAGTATTTTGTGTTTTCATTATTTCACGGTTGCGGGTGTATTATTACACTGCACTTATTGAAGTTGGAGGAAGTTTATAGTGAATTAGCTCCAACTAGTTTCTTCATAGGTGTTCAGTTTTTCCATGGTGACATTACAAGATGCCTGGCATTCCATTTTCATATGTTTACATTTATAGTCGAGAGGCAAAAATCATTAATCTACTAACAATGTCACATAATTCTTTTATTTTCTTTAGTCGATGTGAGAAACGCACTGATTCAAGAACCAATTCTCGTAGCTACATCCAAACCAGCTTGTAGATATAAAATGAATATCCTCTCTTTTTTAATAGTATTTAATGCCCCGTGGGTATATACACTAAATAAATGAAAAAATACCTCGTTTTGTAAGGGATTATTTGTTACATGGCGTGTGCGGGACGGGATGCCATTCGTATCAGCACGTAACCTCTAAAACATTAACGTCACGCAAGGTGTGGTTCTGACTTTATACGCTAGGAGCACTGTTCCCGCGTCACGTGACGCTGCAACGCGTAACTTTTATTTAAATACGTATCCAGGCACCCCAAAAAATATACGAGAGGCGTTTGAAAAGTCCTTGCAAAGTCCGATAGATGGCACTACAGGCGCGTATCGAGGCCATGTTTAGTTATAGTAGCATCTTTGGAAAGAACGCACACCAAGTCTCAAACGCATTGGTCTATTTCTTTATACATAAATTTATCCATGTTATGTGGATTGGTTTGAGGTCTGCGACTGTATTACAAAACTATTTGAAATAATTTATACGACAGCAGTCACTTTTTACTAATATTTTTATTATAACGACGAGTATCGGCAGCAAGCTGCTACAAATGTTCAAATGTTTGTATAGCTTATAGGACTTAACTACGGGGTCATCAGGCCCTAAACTTACAAACTACTTATGAACTAGCTAACACTAAGGACGGCACAAATATCCATGCCCGAGGGAGGATTAGAACCCCCGACAGTAGTGGCCGTGCAAACCGTGACTGACGAGCCTCAGTCCCCTCGGCCACCGCGGCCGGCCAGCAAACTGCTATCATCAGGTGCATTTCACAGTTACAGGGTCATTACTGTTTTGTTATGTACACATGTAGACATTTTACATTAGATGTTTATACTGTACCAGCATCCTTAGAAGCTATTATAACCTACTTACATCCATATTTACAGTGAATATACCATAAAATGTTCATATGTAGATAACATGTGTTGAAACAGATGTTGCTAGGGACATACTTATTTTCCCGCATTATTGGTTTTGACATTTTAATGAAATATTCAATCAATACTAAATTATTAGTTTTACATTTTAATAAAGAATACATTCAATACTGGAGAAATTTTTAAAGAAATTGGTATTATTGCTTTCAAGTTTGTCATTTAGCAAAAGGTCACCATGTGTTTGGCATTCCTGTGAATAAAGTAAGTCTAGTAATTGTAAAAGAATGGACAAAAAAGAATTTCGTGTGGGGTTTAACCGTTACTGTATGAAAGACGAAACGCCTCAGGAGAAGAGAAGCCTGATAAACATTATGATGACTGTGCACTTTCGATTAGAACAGTTTATAAGTGGTTTCAAAATTTTCGGAGTGGCCATGCAGGCACAAGTGACGCTGAAGGTTCTAGACGCTCTGTGTCGGTTACGGTACCATAAATCATTGATGATATCCATGATATGGCGACAGATGACAGAAGAGTTAAGAGGCGTGCGGTTGCTAGTGCTGTGGGCATCTCGAATGAACATGTACATAATATTTTGCATAAACACTTGAACAAGAGAAAGCTATCCGCAAGAAGGGTGCCGCGATTGCTCACACTTGACCAAAATCGGAATCTTGTGAAGTGTTGCAGGGAAGGTTTGCAGCTGTTTAGGAAGAATCCGCAGGACTTTAAGCGTCTTTTCGTCACTGTGAATGAAACATGGATACATTACTATACTCCTGAGACCAAATAACAATCTAAACCTGGGTTACCAAGGGAGAATCTGCACCCAAAAAATTCGAAGGCTGGTCTTTCGGACAGAAAGGCTATGGCGACGGTCTTCTGGGATTCCCAAGGGATAATGCTCATCGACTATCTGAAACAGGGTAAAACTATTACAGGTGCATATTATTCATCGTTATTGGACTGTTCGAAAACCAAGCTGTGAAAAGATCACCGGCGATTGGCCCACAATAACGTTCTTTTCCATGACGACAATGCACCAGCACACACCTCTGCAGTTGTGGTTGCAAAATTGCTGGAAACAGGATTCCATCTCGTTTCACATTCCCCCTATTCTCCAGATTTGCCTCCCTCGGATTACTATTTGTTCGCCGGTCGCAGTGGCCGAGCGGTCTGCGTAGCGCCACAGTCTGCAAGGCCGCTACGGTCGGGGGTTCGGGTATGGATGTTTGTGTCATCTTTAGTATAAGGTAGTTCATAATTAGTTTGTAAGTTTAGGGACTGATGACCCAGCAGTTAAGACCCTTAAGCTTAACAAACATTTGAACATTTGTACTATTTGTTCCCCTATTCAAACTGAGGAACTAACAGCTATTTTGCAAACTTTGAAAATTCCTATTAATCGGAAGGGATCAACAAATTAGAACAGCGTTGGACGATTATGTCGAAAAGTAATAATGGTTTTCCCCAACCACGTTAGTAGTTTTTTTTATTGCACAGACTTTTCAAACGCCCCTCGTACGTTTTTCATATGAGGCGCATTGTGCTGCCACCTACAGCCGGATACTCCATAGCAGTGCCCTCAGTAGACATTAGACATGGTGAGAGAGCAGAGTGGGGCCATCAGCGGAACTCACAGACTTCGAACGTCGTCAGATTATTGTGTCAGAAGCATGTACGCGGATTTTCACACTCCTAAACATCCCTAGGTCCACTGCTTCTGACGTGTTACTGAACTAGAACCGCGGACACGTATGGCAAGAAAGCTTACTGACCTACCTCGTCTGTTGACTGACAGGAACCGTCGACTGTTGAAGAGTGCAATAGGTTGGTATATGTCCACACCATCATACAGTAATTTCAAAGCGTATCAGGATCCGCTCTAAGTACCATGACAGGCTGGGGTGGGTAAGCTTGGATTTCATGGTCGAGCGGCTGCCCATAAGTCGCACATCACACATGTCAATGTCAAACGACGCCTCGCTTGGTGTAAGGATCGGAAACATTGGACGATTGAACAGTGGAAAAACATTTTGTGGAGTGTCAAATCATGGTACAGAATGTAGCGAACAGATGGAGGGGTATGGCTACGGCGAATGCCCGCCGAACGTCATCTATCTGCGAGAGTATTTCCAACAGTGAAATCCGGAAGCGGTGGTTTCCATGACGGAGGCTTTCACCCCTTTATTGCTTTGCACTATCACTGCACAGGTCCGCGTTGATGTATTAATCACCTTCTTGCTTCCCACTATTAAAAAGCTATTCGGAGATGGCGACTGCATCTTTCAACAGTATCGAGCACGTACATAATGCACGGTCTGTGTGGGAGTGGTTACAAGACAGTAACGTCCCTGTAATGGAATGTCCTGCCGTCAAATGGAAACAAAAATGGTTGGAAACCATGGTAAAAAATAAAAAACAATTGTTGGTAAAACTAAGGCACGAAACTGCTAACGTCATAGGTTCCTAGAATTACAAACTGCTTAAAATTACGCTGAGGACACACACACCTCCGGCTGAAGTGGCAGTTTGAAGCATGACACGTTAGACAACACGGTCATTGTCCCGCGGCACGAAAGCTGTCACACTGGAGTTGACGTCAGTAATGCACTGAAAAGTAACGTTTCGTTGAGTAACCTCAGGGATACTTTCGCATGTCATCGATAGAGAGTACCTCTGACGTGATGCGAAGATATAACACGACGGCATACATATGACATATGACATATTCTGAGTTTTAGAACAGGCATTTGTACTTGTACTGACTACAAATCATTCAAGTGATGGCAGTGGATGTGAATTCCAAACGGATAAACATTTTTTTTTTCAATAATGTTAGTATATATCGGTCTGCTGCTTTGTGAACAAATTTTTTATTTTATTCAGCGTATTTATTAGTGACATCCTCCTCCTTGAATTTATTATTCAGCGTATTTCATTAGTGTCATTATCCTCCTTCTTGAATGAGAGAGGATCTACAAATACCACACTCTCATACCTCTCTCTCGGATAGAAATTTCTCACTCTCGGCATAAATAGACTACGCTTTCTGAGCTCATTTACAAGAAAGGCTGCAGAATGATGAGTCCTCAGAACTGCACACAGCCACATATGGTGCTACAGTTGCCGCGGTGGTGTAGCCGAGCGGTCTAAAGCGGAGCGCGCGGTTGCTCGCCGTGGAGGTTCAAGTCCTCCCTGGGGCATGGGTGTGTGTGTGTGTGTGTTGTCCGTAGGTTAGTTTACCTAGGTTTGTTTGTAAGCTACGGACTGATGACCACGCAGTTTTGCCCGATGGATTTACAAACATTTGAACATTTGATTTTGTTGTTGTTATAGTTGCCACATTGAGTTCAAATGAACGAGTTGCTCTAACCTTTCTTTAGCTAATCTAATTCCTGCTATTGCTTCTAAAAGAATAAAATCTGACTCTTATCGCCAACTCCTTACCACCCACCTTCTGTTTAGTGACTGACACTTCTAGAAACCGTTAGTCACCTTAAAGTATCTCTTAATCAACAATCACAGATTTCACCTACAAACTAATGCGTTCGTACCCTTGATAAGGCGCCTTAAGGCTCTGATTTCTGTAGATCCTAAATGTAGGCTCCACGCCGATTTATGACACCACGAACATCCAATCCCTCATAATTATGATGAAAATAGCACATTAGATCCAATCGAAGATTTCGTAATAATAAACAGAACTTTTGGTTAAAATTTTCAAGGTGTACAGTTACGCGAGACGACTTCGTTTTCCAATAAGTGCCCTTAACAAGAGCAGCGGTTACTTGAACTAATGCACATTCTCTAATGCCCATAATGTGTCCTCCTTCAAACTCACTGATTTGACGGTACAGTTGTTACGTACGTCTGTGTGGCATCTGCAAGTACACTCAAGTCACACTGATTCATTGCTAGGGAGCAGTGCGTGCAAAAAGTATTACCCGAAAAAAAGAGGAAATTAAATTTCAAATTAGGTTTCCGTTAAATGAAAATCGAGCCGAGCTGGCGAAATATAGGCCTTAATATTATCTACCGTTTGGTTTTTAGGGCGTATCGATTGCTTTGGGACTTTTTGAGATATATGAAAAAATATATATATTAAAAAACTACATTCCTTATAACTCGTCAGCATTCATGTTTCCAGTCTTATTATTTGCCGTATTTATCTCTGCTCCAGAAGGTCGTAGAACAACGTTATTTGTTTTAGAATCTCTGACAAAATGTCGGCAGTATATTTCCTTACTAGTTCCTTTCATAAAATTAAAATAGAAAAATTTATTTGAAGAAAACAGGTCCAAAAAAGTGCAAGTTTTTAATTCTTTGGTACTTATAATTATCAAAAACTAAAAAATTATTCAATAGCATGACTTTAAAAATCTTCATGTAGAAAACAGAACAAAAACCATTACTCCAGGTCGATCCCCTGATCAACTCTAGCTAATTTTCTGGAAAGCCATTTTTCAAAATAATCAAGATATCTCAGAAATTCTGAACGTTTTTAATTTTTTCGGAAAAGTATTTTTTTAATTACTTCGTGCTACAAATAAGGCAAATAATAATTCTGGAAACTTGAATGTTGTCGAGTTATAAGGAATTTAGTTTTTAAAAGTTTTAAGTGTTTTTACGATATCTCTCGAAAAGTTTCAAAGCAATCGATACGTACAAAAAACCAAACGGTAGATAATCTTAAGGCTTTTACTTCCTGATTTAGCATTTTCCCAGCGAACTTTCAGATTTTTATTTTTTTAACGATAAGTTATTTGCAACTTTGCGAATTTTTTTGGTATTTTCCGCCGTCTCGGCTTGAGTTTCGTGAAATAGAAACATTTGAAATTTAATTTACTAAAAGCTCATGCTTTTTTGTTTGCAGGTAATCATTTTTGAAACTTTAACATTAAGCTCTTACAGAATTCGTGTACTATTGCTTCTGTTCACCTCGAGAGCCGCAGCACATTATACAGTTAGGTGATATTGAAACGCGATATGGAAATTGACGTTAAACACGTGATTCAAATACGAATCTCTTTTCAAAACATACAAATGAACATGCTCTATGAATATGTACATCCCGTCTCTAATCTGTAAAGTTTTTCTGGTTTCATTTGTATTTGAATATAATTCTTTAATTTTGTTGATGAAAAGGTATGTAGCACAATTTTAACGTAAGTTTCATTGTGATAGTAATCAGAAATAAACCAGTTGAAAAATTAGTTGCGACAAATGGAGGAAGTGTCTAACTATTTTCCAATACATTCACTACTGGAATTTAGCATATTTGTCAATATTTGGGACCATCGTTTTCTTCTGACTATTAAAGAAATATTCCACCTCGTACCGGAAACACTCTGTGACAACGATCTCTTTTCGTAAGTCATGAAGCGTCGATTCCTACCATTCATGAGTTTCATGTAGTTTCAGATCAGGTGGAGCGAGGCCTTTGGTGTGGGCTTGATGAACAAAAGAACAGACGAACATATACAGGAGCCAAGGTAAATTTCGAGATACCTGCGGTCGAGTGTTATCGAGATGCGAAACAAGACCGGTGCTTTTTACCATAATGAACGGCTTGTTCTGAATGGCACATCACCATTCCCCGTTGTTTCCAAGGAATGCTCATTATTCGCCATCTCGCTTTCATCTACATAGATGCTCTGCAAAGCACATTTATGTACCTGGCAAAAGGTTCATTTACCACTTTCATAACCTTTCTCTACCGTTCCATTCTCCAATAGCTCGTGGGAAGAAAGAATACCTAAATCGTTGCGTTTTCGTTCTGATTTCTCTGATTTTATTGGGATGGTCATGTCTCCCCATATAGGTGGGTGCCAGAAAAATAATTTAGCATTCAGAATTAAACGTCGGTGATTGAAATTACGCAAATAGATCCCGCCACAACGAATAAGGTCGTTCTTTTAATGATTTCCACCTCGAATCGTGCAACATCTCCGTGACGTTTTCAACCCTGTAACGTGATAAAACAAAACGAGCTACTCTTCTCTGAACCTTCTCAATGTCTTCCGTCAGTCCCGCCTGGTGAGGATCCCACACTGGGCAACAATACTCCAGGAAATGACGCAAGTGTGATGTAAGCTGTCTCTTTGCTGGAGCTGTTGCATCTTCGAAGCGTTCTGCCAACGAAACATAACCTTTGTTTCGCCTTCCCCACAATATTTTCTGTGTATTCTTTCCAATGTACGCTGTTCGTAATTATTACCTTATGGTTTGTCTGATTTATGGTGTAACTGAAGTTCAGTGGATTTCTTTTAGTGGTCATGTATATTACTTCAAACTTTTCATTATACCATGTAGAAATTTTGTGTAAATCGCTTTGCAGTTGCTTTTGGTCCTGTTTTGACTTCACTAACCGATAAACGACAGCACCATCCGCGAACAGTCTAAGGGAGCTATTCAGATTGTCTCCCAAATCGGTTATAAACACAAGGAACAGTAGGCGACCTATAAAGCTTCACTGGGGAACGCCAGATATCACTTCTGTTTCACTCGATGACTTACCGTCAAATACTACGAAATCTGTCCTATCTGATAGGAAATCGCGAAACCAGTCGCACAATTGGGGCGATATTCCATGAGCACGCAATTTCATTAGAAGCCGCTTGTGAGGTACAGTGTCAAAAGCCTTCCGGAAATCCAGAAATATGGTTAATTCGATGTGGGAAACACCCCTAAGTGAGCCGTTGTGCCGTCAGTGCATTTAGCGACTGCTGACTGGTTTCTGAAGTACTTGTTTAAAATATTAATGCCAAATTGTTCACCTCAAAGCCTCTAGCTCACACCTTAAACGTAAATTCACTACTCCTGTGTTCCTTTTTTTTTTTTTTTTTTTTTTCACAGTATGAGTGTATGGATGGATACACAGTGCAGATATCTTTACTGTTTACTGTTAAAATTTTGTCAAATATGCATCCCGTGAATGATTTCATGAAATGGAATTCAAACGCGGAAAAGCCAAAACTACGTCGATGTTTACTCGCACCAGCAACAAGGAAATCGGTTTGGTTTTACTGAAGCGGAAAACGCTATATTCTGTGTTTCGTTCTGTACGTTTAGCGTTTGTATAATAAACACTGTTTCACTGTTTTCACGGTACGTTGCACAACCATAAAGTTTCTCTGTAAAAATGAACAGAAATAAAACACCGTTCAGTTGAAAGATTTGTTTACACGCATATAAGAAATGTTCAGCTAGTTTTTAAACTAATAATCATTTTATTTCGGACTTTTTCATTCCTTGAAACCAACATCAATGTCCGTTACAACTATTTCTGGTAGTAAACACCGACTCCGACGGACAGAAAATTCTTCAGAGTTCAAGAAGAGATGGAAATCTACGCGATCTATATACGGGCAGTAGAATGAAGAACAAACGTTGTCAGGAGATATGGTATCCAAAATGTTCAAAACTTTGTAAAGCTATTAGACCAAAGTGCTATGGTTATCAGCCCCTAGACTTACAAACTACTTTAACTAACTTTACACTTACGACAAGACACACCGACGCCTGAGGAAGAAAGCACGGGTATCCGAACGGTCTGGAGCGCCACGTTGCGGATAGCGCGGCCTCCCGCGTCGGAGTTTCGAATCCTCCCTCGGGCATGGATGTTGAAACACTCCCGATTGGTGGCGGCAATGATTCGCACCAGATAGCAGCCTAATTAGCAAAATTGTGACCGTGTGCGGTAAGGACAAGGGGCTATCGGTACTGCTGTTTGGTGGGAGTAGTTTCAGTCAGTTTTTTTTTATTCATATGCTGCAAGTCACTAGTTAAAATAAAAAGGTGATGGTTGGTCCATAACAATTAACACTGCGTTATTCACTGTGCGCAGTAATTAACAGTTATATTCTGAAAAAATATAGGTAAAAAAATTGAGGCTGTCACGGCCTTCACTGCACACACTAATAACCTGTAATTGCACTGGTCGCCAATATTGCTCTTCACACGCAATATAAAGGTTGTTATTTCACTCTTCACTGTACTCCTCGTATTGTTTTCGTTGGCGCGGCGCGGTTGTCCCGATTCGCGGCGCGGAAATCTTCTTGTTACATTCAGCGAACGAAATGATTAGTGAACAGTGTACCCACGACGCTGGGGACAAACTGACCTGAACGTCCGCTAATAAACATTCACAATAATGGTATTTTAGGCAACTTTTACCGGGTGTGCTTCCCGCCGTACTTCACTTGTGCTATGCAACACATAGAGTGACTTCCACAATAATAATAATTGTTTTAATGCTATTTACCGGGTGTGCTCCCGCCGTACTTCACTCACAATACATAAACTGAACTTTCGTAATATACTTTTTGGTGCTTTTTACCAGGTGTGCTCCCGCCATGCTACACTTGAGCCACGATGAACGTAGACTGACTAAGCTCGCTGCACTCGCAGCGTCAACAATCGATATAAACACGCCTAGGTCGACTAATTGCTGGCAAGTATTGTATAAAATATATGAGTGAGGGGCGTAGACCACTCACAGTGTTTCTGTTGTCTTTAGTATAAGTTAGTTTATAAGAAATTTGCAAGTTTATGGACCGATGAGCCCACAGTTAAGTCCCATAAGCTTCACAAACATGTGAACATTTTGCCTGAGGGAGGGCTCGAAACTCCGACGGCGCCTTAGAGGGCTGGGCCACTACTCCGCGGCGTTGTGGTATCATTAGAAATGTGTGCAGTCTAGCGTTATCGAGTAGCCAGACGAGATTGGCACTTGTAAGCATCCAAAGTCGCATGTTCTGAAAGGCACGTCGCACTTTCAGCATTGTTTCAGAACATCGTATACGATTCATATTCTCGCCTTTGGTCAAGAATTCGATGACGGGGCCACCCGCTGCAGTTCCAGATACAGCTGAACTCTGGAGTTCACAGAGGGTTTCCGGGAAGCAGGGACGAAGATTCAAGTGGTATAGAACATACAAACCGTATTGAATTTGTATTTTCAGACACATTAAATAACTTCTTATGTCCCCTGTATGACCACCCAAGGCCGCACTGCAACGAGTAATTCGTTATCGATGACGCATTCACAGTCATCTGGTGGGAGGTCACTAATTTTACCTTTTGACGTACTGTTTATGGCTGTTCGCGTACACCTTTGGTTTCACTAATCCCCAAAGGAACAGCCAAAAGGCGTAATATCGCATGATGTGCAGAACACACTTGGTTGCTAAACAGAGAGAAATTTTTTTCCGGGAACTTTTCATTCAGAAGAGCAATCCTTTGAAGGTTTTTGTGGCATGTCACACCTCCTTCGAAAATCATTTTTATCAAATGGAGGGAAGAAAAAAATTAGAAATTGCGTTTTTGAAGCGTTCGCCGTTTACTTTTACAGCAGCTCTCTCACTATTAAAAAAATAAATAAATAAATAATTCAAAGTAAAAAAGTACCGTCCGATCATTCTTCATGCCCATAAACAAAATCACAGAGTTTAGCGTTGTGGCTGCATCTCATATTCCATACTGAATCGCAAATTTTCGGTATGCCCAAATTCTGCAGTAAAGCTTATTGACGTACCCATTCAGATAGAAGTGGGCTTCAGCGGAGAAAATTACTCTTTTTTGTGAAGTTCTCATTCTTCACTTGTCGAACCTTGACCCGTTGAGCGAATCGATGTCTTTTTCCATAATCTGCAGGCTTCTTGTGTACGATGAATCTTGCATGCATAAATTTTCAGATCTTTTGAAAGGAATTCGTGCAGTGAACTTGTCAATAAATTCGTAATCTGTTCGCATTTGCGAACAGATTAAGGTAACACTTTCACGCGCGACATCGTTTTCTTCCATTCCAAAAGCACGCAGTCCTCCATTCTTTTTAGAGACCGTGGTCCCAAACTTACGGATCAACTTTCGAAGTGATGGTTCGGCTGAAACATCATTATGTCCGCGCGTTACACACAATTCACGAACGGATGCCGTGGGACTTACTATCCTTTTCTAAACAATTTTTTCCCACGTGGATACATTGCTCAGTTGCTATCTGTCCCACGACAATTGCTGTCAGGTTCCTAATGGTAAGGATCGCAGATAACATCGATGAAAGAAAAACGCGGCTGCCAACCATCATACGATAAAATGGCCCAAAATTAACATTCCTTCTTAGTTCCCCTAGACGTTCTACAACTTCGTCTTGCAAGCAGAATCACTGTACAGATGCACCGACATTGCTTTGTTTCTTAGGTACTGACTACGACCCACGTCTCATCATCCTTGCTGTTCTCGTCCAGAAACGGGTTTCCGCCATAATGACAGCGCATCAGAAAAATGTTCAAATTTTTGTAAATCTAAAGGTCAAATGCTATTCCTAAGTTTACAAACTACTTAAACAAATGTAAATCAATTTACGCTAAAGACAATAGACATACACATTCCTGTGGGAAGACCTCTCAGAGTTTCCTTATCGCTAGTGCTATGACAGTTATAACGCTATCACATACACGCAGTTGTTTCGCACATTTCGGGTGTTGCTAGCTGAGAGACGAGTGGCAAATTTACTGTACAGGATTCTCGTTTGAACACAGAAACGCAATTACAGTTGTAACAAACCTAATCGTGTAGGAGTAACAAACCTAATAACCGATAATTACATTATTACTTTATAACGAACTACATTCATCTCTCACCAAACTATTCAAAAATTGCTACTGAGCTACCTCTGACATTTGCTCATTGAGGTTTGGGTTCACTCCTTGTTCAGCTTTAGATATGTATGTTCGTCTGAGCATGCAGAAAAATTTATATAAACACGATTCAGAAATTCATATTTAAACTCACACCCGTATTGCTTGTAGGTTGTAGTGATATAACCGAAGCTGTCTTCAACGTCTTCCTACACATCTACATTTATTACACATTTGATACAAAATCAGAGATTTTTTGCTTGGAGCTACTGATATCTGGAAAATGATATCACAGACTTTTTCCTTGAGTACACGTTCACAATCGAATTAATGTCTACACCATTTTAGTAGCACTACACACACACACACACACACACACACACACACACACACACATACACACTTTACAAATAATTTTGTTTGGGATTATGATCAACATCATCCCAGAACTAAACGTTAAGTAGTACTTGCTCCGTGCGTCGGCTAATAGGAAGAAAGGGGGTCGCCTACATTTGCCGGCGCACCACAGCAGCACGACAGTTCGATGCGGGAGTTCAGCAGAGGAGTTACATGTATCAGCGCCAACAATCTCCCTGTGGCACAAGTCGGAACAGTATAGAGTCTTAATGATACATTGCAGACCTGTGTAATATGAAGAACTTTGTATCACCACAATCACAGCAAAAGTAAGTATTATCTTCATCATGTAAATAAATTATGTGTGGAATAAAAAAATAAATGAAAAGTATATGTCTTCAAGAAAGCAGATAGAAATACAATACATTGCTTCTTGAAAGACAGTCTCTACTCTTGCTATTGACACGATAAGAATTGACAGTTTTACACCAAATAAATTAACAAAAGAAGTAGGTGATCCCTTTTGGTGCACAAAACAGGTGCAGGACACTGTTTCAAAAGCAACGGAAATGCCATGATACTTTTAAACGAACACAAAATCTCCAGGATTGGTGATCCTACACAGAAGCTCGGAATTTTGAGAGGACAGTACCGTTTAAACGAATCAAACGAAGTCAGGGAGAAACGCTTATGTCACCAGCGGACATGTACCTCGAGGACAATTTCAAAAGAAACTTGCGAAGAGCGCAAAAATAATGAGGATCTACATGAACAAAGTTTTGAACAGAGAATTACTTGAGCATAACGATATTACGGTAGGTGACTGAAACATCCGGAGAGCCTATAAAATATTCGGCTGAGTATCATTAATTTGCTCCTTCAAGCAAATGAAAGAAAATGGAATTTGAGACAACTGAGATATGATTTTACAACATGAGTGCATAGTTTCGAACTTAATACTAGTCTAGGAGGTATTAATACGTTAAATTAACATCTAAAACATATTTTCTTATGATACAACTTTCTACCTAGAAATATTTTTCAACAGAATGTAGTCTTCATTATATTTAAACTTGAAAATGGGAAAAGACAAAAATGATTTCTTGGCCCAGATACCCTCATAGAGTGAGGTAACTAGACCATAGGTTCTTAGTTCCATACTAATTATTGTTAATTAAGGTAAATGGGCCTGTTGGGTAACATGTATACTCCATGAGAAAATTGAAACAAGTCATTACAATTGTAGTAGAGTTATCGACAATGCAAGTGAAACTTTACAGAATGACTCGATTTGAAATTAATTCAAATTTTAAATAAATCAACTTTTATTATGAATCAAGTGTTACGGTTACCTTAGTTAAGTTAATAAGTCAAATTTAAGTTATTAACATTTTATTATATTTTGCTAAAAAGAAGTTACAAAATGTTCTTTAAGTCACTCATTGACACTGATCACACCTTTCAATCCAGTAGATGTGCTTTTAAGAGGCTTTGACAGTTTTATTGCTATATCATTTTCGGTAATACATGCCTGTTCTCGTGTTTCCATAAAGTTCATGGTTTTGAAGTGTTGTTTGAAAAATATGACTTCATATTCAACATTTGACTGGTTTCTATTCACCCACTTGTATTGAATTCATATCTTCTTCAATTATATCCTCGTTGGAATAACTTCATAGAATTTATTTAAATATAATTTTATTTTCTATTAATTTTTTTACTTTATACGTTGTAAACATAGCTTACAATTATTTGTAACATTTGTTAACAGATCTGAAAATAGGCAGCTGTCCCGAAACCGGTCATGTTATACAAAATAAAAGCGATCTTCAGACGGATATTCAACAATATAATAAACAAATTGATTTTAGCAATGAATTAAAAAGGAAGCAATAATGATAATATACTTGGGGTAAATGAATGTACTTGGGGTAAATGGGTCGTAGGTCAGTCCACATACCCCAAGGACCTATCCACTTACCCTAGTTTTGAGAATTGTTGGGGGCAACTGGGCCACCACCTCAAACTAATAAAATAAAGGAGAACACATGCTGCCAGCAATGTTTCAAGTGAATCTTGTGCTTCTACTTTATGCTAAACTACCTGTCACAGTGATAATACTTACAATAAACATCAAGGTGCGCCATAAAGTACGGATGACATCATAGAGTTACAGAAATCCAACACTTCAAAAATGGAAAACCTGCCACAAGAAAACCACAACACTTAGATAGGCGAGACTTCTTTCTCACGGGAGATGTCATTGTTCTTCAGTCCTGCCGCCGGCCGCGGTGGCCGAGGAGACTGAGGCACTCCAGTCACGTCTACACGGCCACTACGGTCGGGGGTTCGAATCCCCCCTCCGGCATGGATTTTTGTGCCGTCCTTAGTATAAGGTAGTTGATAAGTAGTTTGTAAGTTTAGGGACTGATGACCACGTAGTTAAGTCCCATAAGCTTAACGAACATTTGAACATTTTTTTTCAGTGCTGCCAACCACTTGAAGTGAAATTATCCCCACAACTTTTTTGGAAAACGCCCATGGCGCGATATCCCAAGTGACCTTTTCTTAGGGATTCCATTTTGAGACCTGGACGAAATTGTAATGGGACCACACAGAAAGGACCAACTTTCAAATAAAGAAAGAACCTTCACAATCCGTTCACACAGTCGAAGGTTCTGACGTAACAAACACAAAAAAAAGAAAAAAAAAAGTCGAATTGAGAATCTCCTTCGTTTTTGACGTCTGGTAAAATGTAGCCGCGTACGTCAAGTAAGAATGGAATTCAAAATGGAAAAAGAAACAAAGTATAATACCAGCCGATAAGAAGCATACTGCAGTTGTAAGAACAACCCGCGGTTAGTCAGCTCTCTAGGAGGCCGCGTCTGCGTCACGGTGGCAACCACCGAGTCACTCGCCAGCGTAAGCTACAGCGCCAAGAAGGAGGGAGCCTTTTAACGAACAATGGGCCGGCAGATTGCTTCCATTTCTTGGGCGCCGCGGCTGTCCGGCGCCGCATGTATTCCCGCGCAAAATGGAAAGTTTGGGGCCGCGTGCGCCTCGAAGGGGACGTGACAGCTTAATGGGTGGCTCCCCTGGCTGCCAGGGTTGCCACTCCACGAACAAAGCCGCCCTTTGTTTTGATTGGCGCGCCGCTCCGCGCCCCCGCATTCAAATTGCCTGCGCCTTGTCAATGGGGCTGCGAGCCGCCTGCTTACAGCTGTGCAGGCGCCGGGGAACAGGTGACGCTGCCTCGGTCGCGCCCCGCGGCTGTTCTCCAGTCTTGCAACGGCGATAAAATTATCAGGATACGTGCAGCAGGGGGCAAGAGAAAAATAATTATTATTATCTGCGAGTGGTCGATTTAATGTCTCTACCTTATTTTTTCGCTTTTCTGGCCAACTGCCTCTTTTATTGATTACCTCTTTTATGTTCGAGTAGGTGCGGCTCCGTAGCACAGGGTAGAGTACCAAATCCAAACGTCGCGGGTTCGATCCCCGTCAGGTCCTAGGATTTTTATCTCTCACTATCCACTTCTTTCAGCTCTGGCAGTGTTGCGGATGTGGAAAATACCGACTAGCATCGTGATTCGGAGCCCATGTTAAACCGTAGGTCCCTCTATAACTGGCTGGGTAAGTCAGTAAGTCGGAGGAAGGCAACGGCATACCACCCACAAACAGGACCGTGCCCAGTAAAGCACTGTGGGGTTCAAATCAATCATCGGAGTGTTGACTGTTTTACCTTTTTAAGGTGACGAGTAAATGAATACTGCTGTAACACAGGTTCAGTATTTGCGAGGTGCCTTCTACATCTACATACATACTCCGCAATCCAACGTAAGATGCATGGAGGAGGGAACACTGTATCACTACTAGGCATTTTCTTTCCTATTCCACTCTCAAATAGAACGAGGTGGGGGAAAATGTCTATATGCCCTAATTTCCCTTATCTTGTGATCTTTACGCGAAATGCAAGTAGGAGGAAGCAAGGTCGTTCTACAGTCAGCTTCAAATTCCGTGCCTCTAAATTTCCTCAACGGAGTTTCTACACTCATCTCCATTTGGGTTCCCGGAGCATTTTCGTGACATTAGCGCATTCGTCGAAACTTTGAGTAACGAACCTGACTGCTCGTCTCTGAACTCCTATGTCTTCCATTAAACTGAGCTGTTGCGGGTCCCAAACACTTGTGTAATACTAAAGACGTAGCCAAAAATGTTCAAAAGTTTGTAGAGCTTAAGGGACTCAACTATGAGGTAATCAGTCCCTAAACCTACAAACTACTTATGAACTAGCTTATACTAAAGACGGCACAAACATCCATGCCCTAGGAGGGATTCGAATCCCCGACCACCGTGACTGGCGCCACAGACCTCTCGGCCACAGCGTTTTATATGCGGTCTCCTAAACTGATGAAGTGCATCTTCCCAGTCTATACAGGGTGAGTCACCTATTACCGCTAGATATATTTCGTAAACCGCATCAAATACTGACGAACCGATTCTATACTGACGGGCCGATTCCACAGACCGAACGTGAGGAGAGGGGCTAGTGTAATTGGTTAATACAAACAACAAAATATGAACGGAAGTATTTTTTTAACACAAACCTACGTTTTTTTTTAAATGGAAAGTCATTAGTTCTGTTAGCACATCTGAACATATCAGTTCCGTTTGTTGAATTGTAAAATGTTTATTATATCCGGAGATATTGTAACCTAAAGTTGACGCTGGAGTACCACTCCTCCGCTGTTCGATCGTGTGTATCGGAGAGCACCGAATTAAGTAGGAGTCCAAAGGGAACGGTGATGTACCTTAGGTACAGAAGAGACTAGAACAGCACATCTTCCACATGCTAAGACGTTTATTGCTCTTTTTCACTGACGCACGAGTACATTACCATTTGTGGGGAGGTACACGTACATACGTGGTTTGCGTTTTCAATTACGGAGTGGAATAGAGTGTTTCCCGACATGTCAGGCCAATAGATGATCAAAGTGGTGGCCATTATTTGCTGCACACATTTGCAATCTATGGTGTAATGAATGTCGTACACGTGTAATGTCGCCGCAGGCTGCCACAATACGTTGTTTCATATCCCCTGGGGTTGTAGGCACATCACGGTACACATTCTCCTTTAACGTACCCCACAGAAAGAAGTCCAGAGGTGTAAGATCAGGAGAACGGGCTGGCCAATTTATGCGTCCTCCGCGTACTATGAAACGCCCGTCGAAAATCCTGTCAAGGGTGAGCGTAGTGTTAATTTCGGAATGTGCAGGTGCACCATCATGCTGATACCACATACGTCGACGCGTTTCCAGTGGGACATTTTTGAGCAACGTTGGCATATCATTCTGTAGAAACGCGATGTATGTAGCAGCTGTTTGGACCCCTGCATTGAAGTGAGGACCAATGAGGTGGTTGCCAATGATTCCGCACCATACATTTACAGTCCACGGTCACTGTCGCTCTACCTGTCAGTGCCAGCGAGGATTGTCCACGAACCAGTAATGCAGTAATGAATTCCGTAGATTCACTGCCTCGTGGTTTGTGAAACCCGCTTCATCGGTAAACAGGTAGAAGTGCAACACATTCTCTGTTAATGCCCATTGACAGAATTGCACTCGATGATTAAAGTCTTTACCATGTAATTGCTTATGTAGCGACACATGAAACGGGTGAAAGCGGTGACGATGCAGTATGCGCATGACACTACTTTGACTCAGTCCACCGGCTCTCGCAATGTCCCGTGTACTCCTATGTGGGTTCCCAGCAACAGCAGCTAACACACCAGCTGCACCCTCTTCCCCTGTAACGGGCCTGTTACGGACCCGTTTGCGTGCTACGATCATACCTGTTGCATACAGTTGGCGGTATATGTTTTGAAATGTGCGGCACGTTGGATGCTCTCTGTCCGGGTACCGTTCTACGTACACCCTGCAGGCTTCAGCTGCATTTTGTCGACAATCGCCATAGATGAGTATCATCTCCCCCTTTTCAGAGTTGGAATACACCATGGTCACAGTTCCTACAACACTACACTATCGTCTGCTAACACAGTGTACTACAGTTAGTCTGCGTGTAAAGACGAATGCTCAATAACAATAGCAGCAAGCGCTACATGCGAACACTGCGACAGCTAGACCAAACCATAACAGTACACTGCAGCCACACTCGTAAACACGTTCGTCATCGTAAACATGTCCCTGCAGATGCTGCTCGCCGACTGTTGCCCGTGTTTGTTACAACATGCAACTGAACGTTGGAGGTTTCAAGCGTCAACTTTAGGTTACAATATCTCCGGATGTAATTAAGATTTTACAATACAACAAACGGCACTGATTACGTATTTGTTTATATGTTTAGATGTGGTAACAAAACTAACGGGGTTCCATTTAAAAGAAAAAACCTAAGTTTTTTGTTAAAAACATACTTCCGTGTATTTTTTTATGGTTTGTATTAACCAATTACACTAGCCCCTCTCCTCACGTTCGGTCTGTGGAATCGGTTCGTCAGTATTTGATGTGGTTTACGAAATATATTCAGCGGCAATGTTAAGTGACTCACCCTGTATATATAAAAATGAATTGCTGTTCGTTAGTCTCGTTAAAACTCTAAAACGGCTGAATCGATTTGGCTAATTTCAGTCTTGAAATATTCTTTTAAGTCCAGGTAAGGTTTAAACGGTGATAAAGTTGCTCTTCATCTCTGGCGCGCAAGATGTCATGTGAGAAAAAGACAAGCTGAGTTTCACATGAACGATGTTTCCTAAACCCATGCTGATTCATAGTAAGAAGCTTTTCCGTCTCAAGGAAATTTACTATATTCGAACTGAAAATATTCTCCGAAATTCTACAGGAAACTGATGTCAACGATATTGGCTTGTACTTATGTGAATCATGTCTTTCCTTTTTTATAAACGGGAGTCACCTGCACTTTTTTACAATCGTTAGGAACTTTGATCTGCATTAAAGATTCGCAAGAAATACAATCTACGTAAGGGGCCAATGCCGCAGAAAACTCTATGTAAAACTGAACTGGAATCCATCCGAATCAGAAGACGTTTTTGTATTTAGCTCTCTCAGCTGCTTCTCTTCACCGGAAATACCTGTTACTATGTCACCCATTTCTCAGTTAGTACGTTGATCAAATAATGGTACATTTGTGCCATCTTCCTGCGTGAAAGATTTCTTATTGGTTATTTGCGTTTGCTTCCTTCTACTGCTCTTTCTTTTAATGACGAATAAAATTTAGTTCTCTGTACACATGAGCATGGTAGACACTGGGAAAAATAATGAAAAAATTCTTCCATAAGAATGTAGCGGGAAAACAGTTAGCACAATCGTGTGGGTCAGATTTTATTTCACCACAATTATTGTCCGATTTCCTGCTATTTGTGGGATAAATGACGAACAGTTATGAATAAAAAATTATTCATACATTACTTTTCTGAATTATTTAAAAAAAATGTTACATAGATTTCAAATGATATTCTGTGGCAAAATATTTAATAAACACTTTTTTTTTTCTTTTGTAACACATAGATCATAAGCTGTTGTCTCTAAAGATTTCCCTGTCTTTGCAACACTATACATACTTGTATATTTCGCTGCCTCTTCAAAAATCTTTTTACTGAAGTATTGAGAGAAATATTTAGCAGAAGATCCAATTGGTGAAGAACTCTAGAATTAAAAAGAACATATTTTAGTAAGAAAATGCGAATGATACATTTAACTGATAATACAGATCGTACCTCTTTGACGCTGAACTCAACAGCACTGTAATTATTTTTGTTGGATGAAACTTCTGAACAAAATTTGATCTCCGCAGAAGCAGTGGTCTGACATCTTCTGTGACACGGTGTGAACGCCTGTGCACTTCAGGGAATTTAGGACGCCGGCCGCGGTGGCCGAGGGGATAGCGGCGCGCCAGTCACGGTCAGCATGGCCACTACGGTCGGGGGTTTGAATCCCCCCCCTCGGCCATGGATATTTGTGCCGTCCTTAGTATAAGCTAGTTCATAAGTAGTTTGTAAGTTTAGGGACTAATGACTCCGTAGTTAAGTCCCATAAGCTCTACAATCATTTGAACATTTGATTTTGAACTTTAGGATCTTCTTCGGTTCTCGCATCATCATCAGACGAGTCGTCTGCCTGCTGACTATTTGAAGGAGAGGAAAAAAAAGTCATCGTTCTCATCTGACGACATTCCACTCAAATCCGAATCCTGCAATAGAGAACAAATTTCATTGTTTGATTAACTTGCATACAATAACGAAAATATACATAATAACTTTCCTATTCAAAACTGTATGAAAAGGGAGGCCAATGACACAATCAACAACACCCGGTCAGAGATGAAGTTACACTGTCAACACCTAACCCACACAATCGTGATAGTACAAATTTATCGCGCAATTACTGCGCAAAGAAATGAGGTTACTAATAATTATCAATATCACAACGTTATACACGCTATTACAAATAAGATCCAGCAAATCGCGGAAATAATTCTATTTAACTTAATTATGAACTACTAACTTGACGCCGGCATAATGCTCGCTTCTCGATCAACTTAAACATTTGAGTCACACAAATACTTCAGATATAATAGACATTAAAATTTGATCCTCCTTTATTGCCTTACTGGTCCACATTATAATTTAAAAAATAGTAATTTTTCATTTTTATAAATCTATACAGAGGCATTTTCACTGTGAAACCATGATAATACACGGGAATTTTCAATGTCTTTCATAGAGTCCACAAATTTTTTATTTATAACGTTTGTTATTACATTAATGTTACAGTTTCTTTCATATTTTATTAATTAATTAATTTTATTATTTTGAAACTGTATTCAAAACATATTTTTCGTTCCGCAAAATTTCTAGTACATTACATAGAACACTTCTTTTTGTTTTTCATGATGTTCCAAAAATCTTTATTTTTTTTTATTATCAGTTACGCAAAATCCGACAAATTCTCGTCCTATGTGGCTTCTCTTTTGAACTAAAATTTGGGCATCGTTTCGATTTGCTCTGAATAGGCAAAGACGGCCCATTCAATTGCCTTTTATCCATAGATCCTTTCATTCTGAAAGTCTTTTAGGGCTTTAGGCTGGTTTCACAGTGAGTCGCCTATGCCACAAGGGGATACGACACAGCAAGAGGCGGTTTCGCAGTGAAAGCACTGCGAGGCGAATGGTTAAACAACATGTGCTGCAAACAGTTGGCGCCGAATGCCAACATAAAAATGAGAAACGCGTAGCGCACAACCTGTACCATTGTTGTAGGTCGGTTGAAAGCAAGGCAACAAATTCAGTTCCTCGTAAAAAAAAAAAAAAAAAAAAAAAAAAAAAAAAAAAAAAAAAAAACCACTTCAAAAAAACCTAACCCGCACGACCGTGTGGGCTCAGTTGGAAAGGGATAAGCGCAGACAGTTGATAAGAACTGTTCGAAAGACAGAGGTGTGAATAGAAAGCGGATTAATAGAAGAGTCAGGTAAATAAGTAACTAGGCAACGTCAGGTTTTCAGCTACTTTATACATAACCGCGGTAGCGCTGCAGTAAGCAGCCACGTCGCCTGCTGGACCCAAATGGTAGGTTTAGTCGTCGCGGAGGGCGCTCGGAGTGCGAGTCCACTGTTTGTGTATTAATCCGACCGACGTGGGAGTCCAATGCGAACTGCGTATGGCGGCGGGCAAGACCGCAGACGTGTGCCCCTAAAGCGGCCCATTACGGCCCAGATGAGGTGGTGTGAGTGGGGCGGCAGGCGCCAGATAACGGTCGGGGCGGTGCGGCGCGCTCACAGTGCGCAGGCGCGCGCCGACTAATTGGGACCGCCACCGCCCACGCCGGGACAATGGGCCGGCATTCACGCGCCGCGGGCCTTTGTCTGGGAAGAGTGCCGGCGCACGCGCGGGGGCTCTGCCCGGCTCAGTCCGCGAGCGAATCGCCCCCTCTCACCCGTCGGTTTCCACGATGACTGAAGAGGTCTCATGGCTCATATCACAGAGTAACATCACAGACAAATATATACAGACGGGTAACCTCCGTAAGGGCCCGGTCCTACGCTCAGGGGTGCGGGGAGGGAGGGTTTCCAGCAGTTCCGTAAGATATCCCATGATGGCGCTGCGCAGCTCTTTAAACTGGCCAGAGCAGGCGGCAGGTAGCAGCTCTCCCCACCACCACCATCTTCCCTCAAACGCCAGCAAGCTGGACACAGCCGTGGCCTCGTGGCAGGCGGCACGAGATCTCCCCTCCTCCACGCTACCCTCTGACGTGCGAGAGACACCTTAAGCCAGCGATCCGCCTGACACCTGCTAGCATCTTACGGAACTACGAGGGCAGCGTAAGACAGTGGTTTAGAGGGGGCTGCTCCTCTGTATATGTTACTCTGTGGTAACATATACAGAGGAGAAGCCCCCCCTAAACCATGGTCCTACGCTCCCCTCATAATTCCGTAAGTTGCTAGTAGGTGTCAGGTGGTTTCCTTGTTTAGGATGCCGCTCGCAGTTAGAGGTTAGCGTGGAGGGGAGGCTGAGGGGAGAGCTCGCGCCGCCTGCCACGGGGCCACGGCTGTGTCCGTCATGCTGGCGTTTGAGGGGAGGTGGTGGTGGGGACAGCCGCTACCTGCTGCCTGGTCTGCCAAGTTTAAAGGGCTTCTGACCGCAGCGCCATCATGGGACATCTTACGGAACTGCTGGAAACCCTCCCTCCCTGCATCCCTGAGCGTAGGACCGGTTCCTTACGGAGGTTTCCCGTCTGTATGTATTTGTCTGCGCTCATTTTTATGCTTGTGACATTACAGATAAAGGGGGAAGTTGACTGTTTCCACGTAAAAAGCAGGTTTTGGCAAACTGTTGGGTTCACCAGCCGGCAGGCTAACAGTTTGACCCTAGTGAATGGAATGCAGGTCGTAAACTTAAGATTACCTGACATAGTTGGGTTTGGAGGCAATCTGATCGTTTTATAGTTTTCAAAATGAAAATCCAAGATCGCGTGTTAGTAATTTATTAATGACGACCAGTTTAGGTGCACTGTCTCACCATCATCTCGTCACATATCTATATCTATAAATGTGAATGTCTGTTCGGTGTAAGTTTATCACGTCTCAACCACAAGACATAAAGAGATAAAATTAGTACAGTTACAAATGTCTACCTGGGGAAAGCTTTAGGCATGGTTTTATGGCGATCGAATATATATATATATATATATATATATATATATATATATATATATATAATGTGAATGTCTGTTCGGTATACGCTTATCACGTCCGAACGACAAGACGCAGAGACTTAAATATTTGTACAGTTACTAATTTATACCTGAGGAAGGTTTTAGGCACGGTTTAATAGGGATCTTATAGATATTTAGTAATTTGAAGTATATAAAGCGAAATGCGAACCAATAATTATTCTTTAAAAATTATATTTACTCTTTGAAGTTGGTTTCATTGGTTGCATTGTTGCTTGAGGGTTGACAATGATAAAATGGTGGAGTATATTGGGATGGAAAGTTATCGGTGTATATAAAATTCTACGTGTGTATGTGTTAATATTTCGCTCTGAGCGAAAACTACAGAACGCAAACGAATGGTCTGTGTGTAATTGTTGTCCAAAGTCTTCCGTTGCACACCATACCAGTTCCATGACGGTAGCTATAAGGGTGTGGAAGATATGGTGGTTGAAATTTGTCAAATTATAAAAAAATTCGGACTGAAGGTCAGCGATGACGTTTGCGACTCTATAACAAGGAGGTTACATACATCGAAACGTGATGCCACAGGCCATATCTTGTTCTATGCATGCTACAGTCTTCAGCTCTTTCTCTGTAAGGATAAGCATACGAATAAGGAAATATAAGAATAAATAAATAAAGCAGTAAAAAAGAAATTTCTTTTAATACATCTCTTTAAAGAAATCGATTTGATGTTTCGAGCATTACATCAAGTGATCGATCTGTCATATTATTACAATCATTATTGTTGAATTTCGTGATTGGATTCTTTGAAACGAGTGTATTTTTTACGTGTGATTTGATCTACACTACTTACTTTCCTGATAATGTTGATTACAAATGTTTGTTTCTGAAGAAGGTATTGTATTTCATTTCATCCTTCAAAGCCAGTCTCATAGCACACTACTAAAAGATAGCTTATCTATCATAATCAACCAACACGCGAGTGGAGCCGCGGGTTTTAGCTAGTACGTTATAAGGTGGTCATCTTGTTAAAAAAAATTGGGTGTAAAATAACAAGTGCAACATTGCACCATATAACATATATGGGACCAGATGATGGTGACACATTGCACCGAAACCGGTCGTCATTTAATAAATTACTAACATGCAATCTTGACTTTTCATTTTGAAACTATAAAACCCTAATATCCTCGGAAAAAGGAATCGGCGGTCTTGGATTAGCGGTGGCGGCTATCCAAGATTGCAATTGAAATACAATATAGCCACTCACATTACTCTAAAAATCCATATAAAATCAGGAATTGATTTTATGGCAAATATAATTAAATATATGACTGGATTAGGGAGACTTGGGAAAATCAAACGCCGTAATTACAATTTAAATATATATATCGTATGGTATAATGTCAGCTACATATAATACTTTGGTAAAACGTACTAGCGTCTAACGAATAAGATAAAACATATCTCTCTCACAGAGCCAAGTCCAGCTCTTTTAAACATTGGACGGCTTCCTGACTGATGGAGTTCGGTCATCCCTCCTGAGAATGATCGTAAAGGGCAGTTAGTAAGTATGTGGGTCATCGTTTCTATGTCTGCTCCACAGTCACATGATGGTCGTCAGCCGGTCCCCATTTGAATTTCCAATAGTTACAGTGACCAACACTAGTTCGGAAGCGGTTGGTCAAAGACCATTTTCTCCTGAGAAGGTAAATTATTGGGAGCTCCTTCGAGGGCTCGTCTATCCAGATGCTGTTTTGTCCATTAAACGAATCCCAAGTTCTTGCCCAGTTCGATTTAGGCGAGAAGCTACTCTGATGTCGTTGCACCGCTGTTTTAAGATATGGTTTACGTGATTTCAACCGGCTTACCACACGTTCAGTGGACATGTTTCAATATTATCATTAACTAAATATAAAATCTACTGTCTCAGTATATTTTGTTGACCTACTTGTTTTACAGTTAAAGTACTTCATGGTCATTTTAAAATATTTGTACTCTTTTCTATTTGGGCTGTGTTCACCATCATCATTTATTGAAGTTTTTCATAGATACCCATAACTGCAATAGGACTGTACTTTCTAGCCAATTTCATGACAATCATATTTGTGCTTTTTAAGAGGTGAAGGACCATCATACAGTGATGCTCCTGGAAAGGTGATGTCCCCTTTTATTGCCTTCTTTAGTGGTGCAAACCCTGACATAACAATCATGAATTGTTTCTGGCAAGCTTTAGATATGTATTTCTGAGCATAACTGTACTGGAATAGTTTACACTGTGAAATTTTGGAAAGCCCATTGTGTTTTGTTTTCATATTTCTTTTAAAAAATTGTGGTCTTTGTAACTATTGAACATTTGGTTCACAGGAACAACAGTAAAGAATTTCGTTTTTCTAACAAGTGAATGCCATCTTCAGGAAGGTGCAATGTAGTTTCAACACTTTTCCTCTTATCCATGTTCCCAAAGTCCCAATCACAAGGCAAAAATGAGTGTCCCAGCTCTGGAAAGTAATGTGAAATTTTCTGATATTTGTTAGTATATACAAGACTGATTACATACTACAGAAGTGCCTTTTTTTGGCGGAGTGGGGGCGAGGGGGGGGGGTCAGCACAGTTATCTGAAAATAATATCATTTCAATTTTATCAGGGGGAATGACATGTTTAAGGTACCATATGTTCAAATGTTTGTAAATCTATGGGACTCAACTACTACGTTATTAGACCATAGCTTACAAGCTATTTAAACTAAGTTAAACTAACTTAAGGACAACCTTCGGCGCTGGAGGTCTTGTGACCCGCGGCGACACATGAGGACCTTTTTTGGCATCACATTCTATGAACATGAACATGAGACCCTTTCCACTGCTGCAACAATGTATATAGAAATTGTATATCCACAGTTGTCTCAGATGAAATACATCTGTTGAAGGAAGTACCACGCAAAATACAAACCATCTGTCTTTTCTTATGTTTGGCCTTCATTCTTACTCAAAATTGTTCCGTCCATTCCGACTGAAGTGTATTTTCTTTCATCAGACCACAATTACCCACCCTCTATTGCGGTTGTGCCTGTGACCAACTTTCAAATGATGCTTTTTTCCTCTACTCGTTTTTCTTCTTCTTTTGAACTTTAACGTCTGCCTGGGTTGCATCAGCTACTTCAAGAAACACCTTAATCGCTTCGGTCCTTTAAGTAGGCTCAATTATTGCCTTCGTTTTCTTCGAATTCTACTATTCGTTTTGTCAACATATTGGGTGCTCTACTTTTAATGTTCCCGTAGAATTTAAGTCTTCTTTTTCTCATGTCACTACGTATGTCTTTGTAGTCTTTTGTATTCATATTTCTTCTTAACACATAAGTCTCTGCATCAGTAATTTGGGGCCTAATTTTTTCTTAACCTCCCGACATGTGCGCTTATTTGTCAGATATGAGGTGACAAGTTTCGTATTCTTTTCTTGGGAAGTGGAAAAGTCGGAAATTCCCCTCCTTGTATTAGTCTTCCCCTTTAAGTTACATATTTGATATTGGTGTTTTTTTACGGTTTATTATCAACAGATATCTGCAAAATATGCATGAACTCCTTGGCTGTCTAGAAGGCGCGCCTATCGGAAGTTTAATAATCTTTCTTTCTTTTGAATTTCTTCGGTATTCCTCTGTTTAAAATCGCCGTTTCTATTTCATAAGTACTTTTATGATGTATTACCTAAGTTTACTGACTTTAGAAAGTATTATTTTATGTTTTCGTGGTTTTATATATTCCTGAATAACTCCCACACTGAAGTAAAAGAATATAAAAAATATAATGAGAAATTATGGAATTATGAAAATTAGGTTCAAGGGATTGATTTGACAACATAACAGCTTACACAGAGAATTACCACATGAAATTTAGCTTCATATATTACAACATTTGAAAAACAATTATCTCTCAGGGCCGATTTTACTGGGCGTGGACACGACGCAGATATGAATAGGGATGGGGGAGGTAATTTCCTATATCACCAATATTGACTTGTTGTGAGTGTCAGGCGCTGGATCGGTGCGGTGCGGTGTGTGTTTGTGCGTCGGTAGTGGCGGCGGTCGTGGCAGCATAGCACACGCCTCCTCTGCAGCTGTGGGACACGGCGCGACCCCCGAGAGATGGCGTCACCATCAAAGTGCTTTATTTGCCAATGCGGGAGCTCCCTTCATTTCTCTTCTTGCTTCTCCGGCGTTGGATCAAGTCTCCTTCTGGGGGTTTTCCACCGAGCCCATTCCCTCTCCAGCAACAGCTTCTCCTCGAATTTTGCGTCCCTTCGGCTCTGTGATTGGTGTGTTTATTTTACAATGGCATCCAACAGTTGATCGACATTTTCAAAACCACGTGGGCTAAGATGATACTTGCGAACTGGCGTCTTTCCCACGTTACAAGCTTCTTGTTTTTTGCTCGAGAAAACTGTTCTTTGTGGCAGTTGCCTATGTTAGTCATGTCTGGTATGCCATTTACCAGGGTCTTTCTCTCTGGCCAGAAACATTGTTTTGGTGGAACCCGAACGCTTCTATCGCATCGGCAAAGTCGCTGAACAAAAGCGTCCCTGGCCAAGGTACTATATATATATATATATATATATATATATATATATATATATATATATATATATACACATAACTTATACAATATGATGATGATGGAGAATAATCCTTTCTTCAGTTCAGTGCCATCCCTAGGTCCTTAAGGGGAATCAGTATGTAAAGACCATGAGTTTGAGTAATAGTGATTTAGGGTAAAGTTAAGAACTTATATCTTACAGTTGGCGTAGTTGAGTATCCCGTACACATGTAGTAATTGTTGTCTACCCAGTGGTGTAGGGGTCAGTGCAACAGCGTATCAATGAATAGATGCAGATTCGAATCCCAGCTGCATTCATATTTTAAACTTTACTCATTCATAGTTAATGTCATGTATTCCAATAATGAACGTAATACAAGTATAATACTGCATTTTTCATTTAAAATCTACTTATGAACATTTCTAGTCAGTCTAACTTACATAAGATGTTTATGGCGTTTGTTCTCTAACTTTAAATTTTGAGTGTGATATTTCAATTGTTTTTTCAGCAAAGACGTATCTCTGAAAATCATGTAAAAGTGATTCTGTTGCAAGAAATTGAGTGTACTAATGATTTGATCGCATATATTTGGTACACTTGCTATTATTATTATTATATCCTACATATATGGGCCAATATGACCACGTAAAATATAAACCGTCTACGTCTTTTTTATGGTTGGCCTTCATTTGTACCCAAAACTGTTCCGTCCATTCCACTTTCTTTCATCAAACCATGACGATCCAGCCTCTCTTGCAGTTTTGCCTGTGACCAACTTTCAAATGATACATCTTTACTCTATTCGTTTTTCTTCTTATTATAATCTTTAAAGTCTGCCTGGGTTACATCAGCTAGTTTAAGAAACTCCTTAATCGCTTCCGTCCATTAAGTTGGCTCAATTTTTGCCAACGTTTTCTTCTAATTCTAATATTCGTTTTGTCAACATAGTGGGTGTACTACTTTTAATGTTCCCATAGAATTTAAGTCTTCTATTTCTCATATCACCGCGTATATCTTTGTAGTCTTTTATATCCTTATTACTTCTTAGCCCATAAGTCTGTACATCAGTAATTTTGGGGCCTAACATTTTCTTCATAATCTTTATTTCTTTTGAATTTCTTCAATATTCCTCTGTTTAAAATTGATATCTGCTGTATTACCTAAGTTTACTGAATTTAGAAAGTGATAGTTTCTTTTTTATTTATTTATTACTTCATATACGACTTTCATATGGGTTTTCGTTAATTTCTGTTTTGTAAGATGGTTAATGTTTATAGAGACAGTGATGCCACTGATGTTCAATTTACTGTTGGCTAGTGTTATCACAGAATTTTAGTTGTGGGATTAACTTCAAATATTTACATAAATCCTAAAATAAATAAATATCCGTTCTACATACTTGGATAACTTACGAAATATTAGCTACAACTCTAGTAGAAACATAATCTAAACTAAACTATCTCAAAAAATTTTTGATAGTAAGTATACAAATGCCATATATGTCATACGTATGTTAGATTAACTAGACAAATACATAATTTGATTTTGAGATCAATATTATAATATTGTTGTCCGACATATTATTTTGTTCAATCTGCTACATTATATTAGATTAGATTAATAGTTGTTGCATAGATCATATAGACAACATTTTGGGGTGATTTGGATCGTGACAGTTTAGTAAATGGTGTCTATACATGACAATCAATATTTTGAGGATTCTTTTATTTTCGTTTTCATTTATTTTTATTGTTATTTATATATATTTTTTAATTATAAAGTGTAGAAGAAGTTGCCATTCAGAAATTCCTTTCATTTCTTTTTAAATGCCAGTTGGATATCTGTCAGACTTTTGATGCTACTTGACTGAAGACTTTGGGGCATCATAATTTAACACAAAGTTAGATTTAACCTTGAATAGTGAATATCATCCTTTTCTCATAGTGTTGTAACTATGCACACTGCTGTTACTTTTGAATTGGGTCGGTTGTTAATAACAAATTTCAAGAATATATATATATATATATATATATATATATATATATATATATATATATATATGAAGCTACAGTGTAGATCCCTAGGTCCTTAAAAAAGCCTGCAGCATGATCTTGTGTGGGTACCAGCACACAATTTTGTCCAGTGAATACTCTTTACCCAATGTTGAATTGCCCCAGAATATGATCCCATATGAAACTATTGACTGAAAGTAGGCACAGAAATTTACGTAGTTGAATATCACCAAATTTTGCAATGACTCCGATAGCATAAGTAGCTGAACTCAAACGTTTCAGCAGATCTTCAATGTGTTTCACCCAATTCAATTCCTTGTCAATGCAAACTACTAAAATTTTTGAATATTTTACCTTAGCTACAGATTTCTGTTCAAAGTCTATACCGCATGTCACTTGAGAATAACAATTTAAGCAGAAAATGATCTGTTGTATTAATATACAGGAATACTAATAACAGCATACTGTCCCTCGCAGACCTATACAACGCTGCAGCCCTCATGGTACACAAAATATGACGTGTCAGTTAAAAAGGGATGTCAAAGTTCGGAAAGTTAGGGAGATAACAGAAAAAAATTTCAAATATGTCCTTGGTCTGATGACTATGATGTCGAAGGAGATATGAATTGTTGATCTCAAGTACCTGTAGGATCTGAGTGGCGACTGCGTGAAAACTACGATACATACGTCAAAATGCCCTAAACTGAAACAGGAATTTTTTTCCATATATACAAGGTGTAACAGCTATAAGTGCCAATATTTTTGTAAGTGGTATCCCAATATGAACAGATATCATTGTTTAGTCCACTTTCTCTGCGTCAAACAGTCCGCCGACACAACAAACAAAGAATTTGCATTGTTTCTGTTCTGCTGTACTTGGTAGAACGTGAATAACCACTGGACTTCCATTCGTTTCCTCGTGTTGCCCCTTATAACTGCTCGCTGACCGGTTCGTTATATATTACTCGTTTTACCCCTGATCTCCAGATAAATAGGTGTCCTTGCGTTACTTATAAGAGGAGCTACAAACTAACCTGAAATGATAAAAACTGTTATATAATACTTATTGGTACACTGTCCTGACTAAATTGTAGATCTATTTACATTTATAAATCTTACTCCCTGTATAAAAACACATCTAACTGAAATGGATGTAAAAAACGAGACGGTTGGTACAGGGAAATAGGTAAATAATATTTTGACCAGGAACCATGGCCATCATTTATATCGATTGATACAACTGGCGCCCCTTTATCCTTGTCAGTGTGAAATAAATCTCTTTGACATCAAGATATTCGCTTTCCTTATTTTGGAACTCACTACTATGGACAGTTACTTAGTAAACGTGGACTCTAAATACAAAACGAATACTTAAAGTACTACAAGCACTTAAGCAGCAGAAGAAAATTTTTCACAATATCGTATATAAGGACTAGCTCGAGGTGTGAATTTTAGAGCCCATCTTTATTTGATTCTTTCTTTCTTGTTTTCGTCCATATCATTCGAGCTTCAGTTTACAGCCCATTACCTTTTATACGCCTCTTCCTCCCTATGCTAAAAGTAGCAATTAGTATAATACAGGTCAATAAGTTCAGTGGTCAAGGCTATGTCTTTATGTCTTACATGAGTCCGTCATAGTCAACCCTCTTCTTACGTGGCGTACTCTTTGGTGTTAACTTTGATGCAACACAAATCTGCATACATTATTCAGCGTAACAAATCAAAAGTGTTTGTGGAGTTTATCGGACTTATCTACGGGGTCATCAGTCCCTAAACTTACAAACTGCTTATGAACTAGCTTATACTAAAGATGACACAAACATCCATACCCGAGGTGGGATTCGAACCCCCGACGGGAACGGCATCGCGCATAGAGACTCAATGCGCTCGGCCTCTTGCATAGCGCCTCTATGGGCTCGGCTGCTCCATCGCGGCTCAGCGTAACAGTAGGAACACAGTAACTTTTCAACGTTTCCATAATACTTGATGCAATGATATGCACCAACAAAATGATGTGAATTCGACTGTACCTCTAGATTGTGGCTTTGTCAGGCATTAATATATGCATAGGGTTCTTGACAATGTTGAGTGAGAAAACATTGATGGGCTGACGTAATTACAATACAGATTAGTGCCCTTCTATGGTACAGGTACCACATAACTTGGTTTCATTCATTTGAAGTGTCACTTCTGGTAGAATGCAACGTTCTGCGTGAAAAAGTTACTGGCCAACGTTACTTTCATATCAAATGTTATTGTAGGCAAGGTTTCCTACGCTTTCTGGAGATCTAGATCAAACTTATCCCTTGTAGAAAACAACGGGATAGTGTGTGGTGTGTGTGTGTGTGTGTGTGAGTGTGTGTGTGTGAGAGAGAGAGAGAGAGAGAGAGAGAGAAAGAGAGAGAGAGAGAGAGAGAGAGAGAGAGAGAGAGAGAGAGAGAGACAGAGAGAGAAAGAGGAAGATAGGAGATAAAGAATACGGTTCCTTCAATACGCACTTATACACACAAGTTACAAGAGTCTTACCCATTGTAAATAACTGCTTTTGTATAGGTAGCTTCCGATCTCATTTTGGATATTTTTTCTCGAGTTCAAAAACGCATTTGATGCGGTGTCACACTGCAGACTGCTAACGAAGATACGATCATATGCAATAGGTTTACAGATTTGTGACTGGATGGAAGACTTCCTAAGTAATAGAACACAGTACGTTGTTCTCCACGACGAGTGCTCATCAGAGACTAGTGTATCATCAGGCGTGCTCCATGGGAGTGGGATAGGACAGCTATTATTTTCTGTCTATATAAATGATATGATGGAAAGAGTAACTTGTAATTTGCGACTGTTTGCTGATGATGGTGTATGGGAGAGTGTCATCTTTAACTAACTGTAATAGCATATAGGATGACTAAGACAATATTTATAGTTGATGAAAAGAATGTAGAAAAATGTAACGTGATGAACATGAGTAGGGAAAACAATCCCACAATGTTCGAATACAGCATTAGTAGTTAGTGTCTTGATGCATTAACGTCGTTCAAATATCTAGGCGTAACATTGCAGAGCAATATGAATGGAACGAACACGAATGGACAGTTGTGAGTAAGGCGGTCAGCCGACTTCGGTTTACTGGGGGAATTTTGGGAAGATGTACTTCATCTATAAAGTAGAAGGCGTATAAAATGGCCGGCCGCAGTGGCCGAGGGGACTGAGGCGCTCCAGTCACAGTCTGCACGGCCACTACGGTCGGGGGTTCGATTCCCCCTCGGGCATGGATATTTGTGCCGTCCTTAGTATAAGGTAGTTGATGAGTAGTTTGTAAGTTTAGGGACTGATGACCCCGTAGTCAAGTCCCATAAGTTTAACAAACATTTGAACTTTTTTTTTTTTTTTTTTGAAACACGTGTGAAAATTAAAGAAACATCAGTTTAATAATCCACGTCTTGAGTATTGCTCAAGTGTTTGGGAGCGGCAGCAGATCAGTTTAAAGGAAGACACAGAAACAGTTTAGAGGCGAATAGCATGTTTCATTACTGATAGGTTCGACCAATGCGCTAGTGTCACGGAAATGCTCCAGGAACTGAAATGGGGTTCGCTGGAAGCAAGACGACTTTCTTGTCTAGCAATTCTGTTGAGGAAATTTAGAAGACCGGAATTTGAAGCTGAGTGTAGAACGATCTTCCTGCAGACTACTTACATTTCGCGTAATGAACATAAAGACAAGACAGGAGAAATTAGGGCTTGAACAGAGAAATATATACAGTCTTGTCCCTCGATTTATTTGGGAGTGGAATAGGAAACGAAATGCCTAGTTGTGGTAAGTGTGCCCTCCGCCACGCACCTTACGGTGGATTGCGGAGTATATATGTAGATGTAGACGTATCGTTTAAGAAATGTTACGGGTTGCTTTTGAAGCCTGTTGGTCTTTTCCATAACGTATGCAACAACACAGCGAAATTCATTTATCAGCAACATGAGTTCCTCTCTGCAGATCCGATACACCACCTGATTATTCTACCAAATTCCAGGGTCATTGCAGTAACAACTGTTACTTGTGGATTCTCGCATCTAGTCTGGACTAAACAGGCGACTACAGCTGCACTCCCTCTCCCTGAATCACGCGTGGGAGAATCAAGCCAACACAGCGGTAAAAAAAAAAAAAAAAAAAAAAAAAAGAACCGCAGGGAAGAAAGGAACGGAACAAGCTGCCACGCGTTTCAACATTCATGCAAAACACTGTGCGCGCGCGGGGACAGACAGATGCCAGTGGAGGCCGGCTGCACCCTTTTCACTCGCCGGAGGTCATTGGCAGTCCTCACACGGCGCTGTTATTCGCGTGCTGCGGCGCGCGGCGCGCGGCACCCCGTTTTAAACCGCGCACCCCATCCTGCCGCGGCTGCCTCATTTCCATAACGTCGCGAGGCAGCGCATTTCTTTGTGCCCGCGGCAGTTCGGCAGCCGTGTGGCTTATGAATATTTGAAGGCCGCCGTAGGTACGCCTCCCCCCTCCCCCCTAGACACAACGGGACGAATGACAAGTTAACCCCGCCCGCTTCCACCTGCCAGCCCGCGGGCGCCGGGATAAAAGATGAAAGGAACGCCGCCAGACTTGACGCACGTCAGATCCCACAGGCGCCCAGCCACGTTTCCGCGGAACTCGTCTGAGGAGAACACGCCTCCCTCCTCCCCCTTCTGGCCTAGCTAACCGTTCCGTACGGAACAAGTGGATTTTCCGTTACGTCAAGGCCAACTTCCCATCAGTCCTGGGGCAACTGTGAAATTGAATGGTACGTTTGCCATAACCTTGTTGTGACGTTTCCTTTACAACTTAAAGTCAGTTTCCAATTTCAAGCTCTTTATGCAGTTGGCTGTATTGGATACAAGTATATGCCTACTACAATATTAAACAGAGGAACAGAAAAATCTTATCATACATCTATGGAGTCTTTTCAGATATATTTGATGTGATTAAGTATTTAGACTACAAATCATTTTGTTTTCATGATAAAACTTTATATAAGAAGTATAGTTCACACAGGAAGAGAAGAGAAAAGAAACTTTTGAAATGTAGTGCTGGCGTTCGCCAGCCCTACTCGCAGTTCCCTACTCTACCTTGTGTTTATAAACGATTTAGGAGACAATCTGAATAGCTCCCTTAGACTGTTCGCGGATGATGCTGTCGTATATTGGTTAGTGAAGTCAACAGAGGATCAAAAGCAACTGCAAAGCGATTTAGAGAAAATTTCTACTTGGTGCGAAAATTGGCAATTGACACTAAATGAAGAAAAGTGTGAAGTAATACACATGACCATTAAAAGAAATCCGCTGAGCTTCAATTACGCGATAAAAGAGTCAAACCTTAAGGTCGTAAATTCTACCAAATACCTAGGAGTTACAATTACGAACAACTTAGACTGGAGAGAACATATAAAAAATATTGTGGAAAAAGCGAACCAAAGATTACGTTTCATTGGGAGAACGCTTCGAAGATGCACCAGCTCCACCAAAGAGACTGCCTACATCACACTTGTGCATCCTCTCCTGGAGTACTGTTGCCCATTGTGGGACTCTCACCAGGTGGGACTGACGGAAGATATTAAGAAGGTTCAGAGAAGGGCAGCTCGTTTTGTTTTATCACGTTACCTGGATGGGGGGGGGGGGGAGAAGCGTCACAGAAATGTTGCACGAATTGGGGTAGAAATCATTAAAATAAAGACGTTATTCATTGCGGCGTGATCTGTTTGCGAAGTTGCAATCACCGACTTTTACTTCTGAATGTCAAAATATTTCGCTAGCACCAACCTACTTAGGAAGACATGACCTTCCCACTAAAATAAGAGAAATCAGATCGAAAACGGAACGATTTAGGTGTTCTTTCTTCCCGCGCGCTATTAGAGAATGTAACGGTAGAGAAAAGTTATGAAAGTGGTTAATGCACTCTGGCAGGCACTTAAATGTGATTTACAGAGTATCTATATAGATGAATGCTGAAGATTATGGTGACAGATCGCGTAACTAATGAAGAGATACTCAGCAGAAATAGCGCGAAAAGCAATTTCTGGCATACCATGACTACGAGATGGGTTCGGTTAGTACGGCACAACAAGAAATCGTGAATTTAGCTTCAGAGGGAAGTACTTGGGGTAAAAAACCGTAAATGGATACAAAGAGACGAATTCAGTAAGCAGTTTCAAATGTATGTGGGTTGCCGTTCGTATGAGGAAATGTTCAAATGTTTGTATAGTCTATGGGACTTAACTACGGGGTCATCTGTCCCTAAACTTACAAACTACTTATGAACTACTTACGAACTAGGACGGCACAAATATCCATGCCCGAGGGGGGATTCGAACCCCCGACCGTAGTGGCCGTGCAGACAGTGACTGGAGCGCCTTTGTTCCCTCGGCCACCGCGTCCGGCTCGTATGAGGAGATGAAGAGGCTTGCTGACGATAGAGTAGCACAGAGAGCTGCATCAAACCAATCTCCTCACTGAAGATAATATCCTCTATATATATATATATATATATATATATATATATATATATATATATATATATACCCTCGATAACGAGAGTTTTCGATGTATGTTAACTTCATTCATTGTGGTCTGTGACACAATCTCCCCAAATGCCTTAGTCTTGTTAAGTACGAGAGGATGCAGCCGAATTATATCGTTTATTGCAGTCAATTTGTGTGTTTTTAAATTAAAGGAGTATTCCAGTGTATCAGTCAAAAGACTGGTGATATTACCTAGAGTACTAAACTAATATTTAAACGAACGTTATGCATAGGCCAAATAAAGTAATTTCGATTCAGATATACCAATTAAATTCACTTAACACACTACCGAGCGAGGGGGCTCAATGATAACACACGGGACTCGCATTCGGAAGGATGGTGGTTCAAATCCACCTCCGGCCGTCGAGGTTTAGTTTTTCCGTAATTTCCCTAAATCACTCCAGGCAAATGCCGGGATGGTTCCTCTGAAAGGGCACGGCCGTTTGCCTTCCATTTCCTTACCCAAACACTCAGAGCGAAAGCTCCGTCTCTTATGACCACGCTGTCGACGAGACGTTAGACTACAAGCTTCCTTCCTTAACCCTTTACCCCTAGATGAGTCACATCCGTCAAAACGACGGGTACGTTTAAATTGTCAGTGAGCTGTGACATTTTGAGGAACAATTGATGAACAAGTGTACACGGGTAGAGTGTTGGTTTGGAATCACAATCACCGAATTGACGGGTGTTGCTAACAAACCACCCTAAAAGACGGGTGGTAGTAGCGAGCGTTAAAACCAGGTGTTAATAACGCAGGATTAATTCATAGTGTAGCTAATCAGCTACATACAAATTCATTTGTAGCTTCTTGTATACATAGTGTTACAGAAGCTAGTAGCTCGTCCTAGAAATTATAAATTACAGACTGCTACTAAATCAGTTCGACAATTAGATGCATTGAGTTACGCCTAACATGTGCGTTTCTTTCTTTTAGTATTCCTCCTTTGCCATGTAAAAATAGTCATTCACATACTGCTGTTGCATTATGAGTTACTTCCTGGAAAGGTGAGAGGTATAATAGTCATTTTTACTGCCTTGGGGACATCATGGAAGCACTATATAGCTGACCATCTATGAACGTTTGGTTGCCAGTAAACTATAATGATTTTAAGAATTTTTTACAATGTTTTTCTCAGTATATACGCACTATACATTAATGGTGGAAGTATTTACAGCTTTAAATAAAAAGTCATGCATTAAAGGGTTAAGGAAAAATATCAAAATAGGCTACTGAACCGATTATAGAGACAATTTCATTCCATCTGCATCAGTGCTCACTGTGTGTAGATTTTAAAATGATTAAATTTATGTTGCGTCAGCAGTGTAGAACTCCAAAATATATCTGTTTGATGTGTCTGTGAGACAGTCATACGAAAACTGAGCAGTGGAGCAGGCTGACTGGCTATAGAATAAAACTGTTCCGTCGCCACCACTTTCGCCGATAAAAGAGTTTGTTAAGGTTTTAGATAGGAATGGCAGTGGGTAAAAAATATTTGTCATTTCGTAATACTGGAATACAAAAGCTAAAACTTAGGTTTTGGTGTTTCAAAAATCGGAATAGTTGTAAAAATGTTGATGTCACAAACTACATGAGTCTTGTTCAATTGACACGTTGAATGACCTAAATTTATATCAGTTGTCAAAATTATTTTGGGGAATCACAGAGCTGAAGAATTTCCAAAAGAGTAGACAAAATTCTCCAGAATTAAAAAAAGGAAAAAAAAAGAGTAAAAGTCACAACGAGTGTCAAATTGCTTTTTTTGTACAGACATTTAGATAAAGTTACTAACAACTTCGATCGTGCAAGGGACCAGGGGAACGGTTCCACCAGGACATCAATATTATGGAGGATAGACATCAAGGCCACAAAGCCATTCAGATTGCCATATGATCCCACACAATTGCTGAAACTGTTTTTCCCATGTAATAAGATTGCTTTCACTTTAATACATTCAGTCAATTCACCAAAAATATTGTTATATCAATATTCATAAGAACAAAAGTACAAGAGATTGCTTAATAAATCCTATCATGCAGAATCAGAATTACCCTATGTTAAAAGGTATAAAAGAAAATAATAAAATAATTTCCGTATTGAGACTGTATATTACGTAATAGTTATAAATTGTGATTCATGACTCTGTTATACTCTTCAGCAATATGATGCTCCAATTGTAACTTGCAATTTTTCTTTAATAAGTGCTATCGCACACACAATAGGATATCGCAAAAACAATACATTTTTAGCAAACAGTGGTAGTAATGTGAATGAATGAATTTAGTACAACACTTAGATACAACAAAAAATCAAGAATGCACTATGATGCATCGGAAAATTTAGATGTTCGGTTTTTCGGCGCGGTATTAGAAAGTGTAACGTTAGAGGAATAGTCTCAGAACGATTCGATGGTCGTGTGTTAGAAACTTAATTGTGAACTGCAGCGTACTTATGTAGAGGTAGATTTAAACGTCTAAGCGCAGGTGACGTATTTTCCGTAAATAAAGCTCGGGTGGCTTGGCATAACAGATTTGAGAAGCGATTCATTTGGCTGTAAAGACGACAATTAGACTGTCAGTTGGGGAAATCAAAGTTAACTGTTAAAGAAAAAGGAAAGCGAAGATTTTTGGAGGCAGAACTATCAAGAACAGCCGAAGGGCAAGAAGACGAGAACCTGTAAAATAGAATCGGCCAGATGGGAAGGAAGAAAGATTATGGTTTAACGTCCCTTCGACTACATGGTCATTAGAGACGGTGTAGTTTAGCAAAAATTTAAAGTGAGTTGAAGGAAGTCATAGAATTTGCATTCCGCCTACGCCTAAATATATACGCACGTAGAACATGCTCGGATTGTAATGGAATAGCGAACCATGTAACAGGTTTGTAAGCACGTGAGAAGGACGGTTATCCTAATGTAAGCTACACGTTAAGGGAAACGACCCCTTCACATTAGTACATGTGATATTAAAACAATCACTAATTTTTGGGCGGTTCCAAAGTTCCATACATTGAGTGGTAGTATAAAGTTCTCTTCAGACAGCCGGCTATATTTGTACGTATCGGTCCGTAACCAAGCGATGTCTGCTTTGAGTCTGTAGCGATGAATCTTGAGGCACTGCCGGACTCTCTAACACGGCGAGGACACTGCTGACGAAGCACTGCACTCTCTCTGACGAAACGGTGCACTCCTTTCCACAGACCGCATGTACCGGCAATTTCACTGTAGTTTAACCACACAAGTGAGAGTCTCTTTAGGGTGTGTGGCCTCTGAAGGGAATACAGGAACTGTTATTACTAACTGCGGATTACCTACAGCCGCGAACGCAACGTCAGTCGATAGAGCTCTCTTGATTAAATCGAATGTTGGAACCTAAGAGGTCAAACTACATTGTCATGAGTCCCTACTTAAAGTGAATTAAATTAAGCTTAGGACAACACAACACACACCTACGCCTAAGGAAGGACTCGAACCTCCGGAAGGAGGGGTCACGTATTCAATGACACAGCGCCTTGAACCGCGCGGCCATGTTGATCGCTGGTGCCATAACTCTACAGCTATCACGGGCTCCATGAGCACCCAATATCATCTCCATATACATAAATTCTCCGTAGTCCGCCGTAAGGTGCATGGAGAACCGTCCTTCGTATAGTGACCATTCATTTGTTTTCCAATTCCACTCCGAAATCGGACAAGGTAAAGCGATTGTCTAGATGCCCGTGTGCAAGCAATAATTTGCCTTTGTTACTTCTAAATCTGAACAGAGGAAATGAACGTGTCCTTTCTCTTACCGTTGCATCTATAGCTTGTGTCCGTAGACCATGCAAATTCCAACGACATATTTACCTGGATGACAAAGTAATCGCAAACGTAAAGTCTTTCCGCAGCGATCTCTGCGTGACTCGCGTTGTGGGTCGTGTAAGATTGTCAGCACAGACAAAGCGCACCTGCACGTGTCCCGCAGACCTGCAATGGTTATAGGGTGGGGGTAATGTTGCCTTATTAGTGGAAGAGGCAGGAGGAAACGTCATGAAGCATATGAGATGAACAATTTTCGTTTTCTTACGGCGAGGTGTCTACATCGCGACACTATACGTGATTCAATTCGCAAATTCCGGACAACAGGTCCAGTTCATGACGCACCACGAACTGGTAGGCCCTAAGTCTTTACAGAAGCTCGATGAATTTCGAACATCATGTTGCTGAGTTCAACAAAATCAGTAAGGCAATTACTACAAGAGGCTAAAGTCTTTCGTATTAGGCCATAACCAAAGAACTGGGACTGTATTAACGTATCATATTACTACAGTACAACAATTAAATTGTATGCACCGTACGGAAAAATAGCATATTGTGAATGCTTTGAGCGATTTATTGACACACATGGAGTTGGTGTTTTAGATGTAACATTTTTAACTGATGAGGCTTGGGTGCACATATCTGGCTACATTAATTCTAAAAATTCGCGTACTTCGTCATTCGAAAATCGACATGCCTTAAGAGGAACGCCATTGCATGCAGAGAAAATCGGGGTGCGGCTTGCCATAACACGAGCGCGAATTATAGAGCCGATACTTTTAGAAACTACCGTCACCTCCGAAATCTATTGTTTCCAGATAATTCATTTATTGCACCGCTGAATGAAGATGCGATCATCAATTTTCTCCAGCAAGACAACGCTATTTCTGATACAGCACACCAATCCCTACCCACTTCTAGATGAAATCTAGATTGGTGCAATGTTACTACAAGGTAATTTTAATTTTTGACTTTCATAAGTACAATAAAGAAAAGTGTTTAGAATGTTATTGACGATTGAGTAAAAGCAGGAAGGATAATACACTACTTTTTCATTTTATTTTTTTAGGTTGGACAGGACTGACCACTCTAAAGCGCAGGGTATTGTACACATTGGTCGGAAAACAACTGTAGGCCACAGTGATACCTACTGGATCAAATTTTATAACTTTCTTCTGACCGTTTTCATCATTGAAATGCATCCTATTTTATATTTCTGTCTTAACCTTGTATTTTTATAAATCTTCCTTATTGTGGTTGACTTTAGCAGTGCAGACTACTTGACATTGACGGTATAATACGTCGAAGAAGTTGTGTACCGAGCGAGGTGGCGCAGTGGTAACACACTGGACTCGCATTCGGAAGGATGCTGGTTCATATCCACCTCTGGTCATCCAGATTTAGGTTTTCCGTGATTTCCCTAAATCACTCCAGGAAAATGCCGGGATGGTTTCTTTCAAAGGGCACGGCCGATTTCCTTCCACATCCTCACCCAAACCTTCCGAGCGTAAGCTCCGTCTCTACTGATCACGCTGTCGACGGGACGTTAAATACCAAGCTTCCTTCCTTCCGAAACAGTTGTGAATTAGATTTGAAGTCATTAAAAGAATTTTTTTTTTACCTGTGGCTTGGAATACACTTCATGTTTTCCCTGTCAAATAATTTATCCAGCTTCTAACTGACATGTCAGATTATATTTTTTCATGTTTGTCGCAACAGCATAGTTTGGTAATTTGCCGATAGCGCCAGTCGCAAACATGGTGACTTCAGACGCTAAAAAAGCCGTAGAGCGGCCCATGTCGACATGCTGGTGCATTCTGGCACAGTGCCACCGGTAACACACTCAAGAGTCAAGAGGCTGCAACATGTCCTTTTAGGAATATCCAGTGGCATTGCACTCGCCAAAGAAGAATGGCCCATAGAGCTTTCGACATGACAAGGCGAAAATAATATTTACCTTTAGGGAATCACGTTCAAATTCAACGCATCCGTGTAGACGGTTTGTACCGTAGATTGGAAAATTATGCCTTCTCACTTTCCCATTAGTGCAAAAAGTGGCTTCGTCGCTAAAAATTAAGCGATCAGTGATGCCATACCCATCCTCATTCAGTTGTTGCAACTCCGAACAAAACTGTCTTTGTCGTCGTCACTGAGCTTCTGCACTATTTCATATTTGAATGGTTTGATAGACAGCTTCTGTTAACATTGGTCGAACAGCAGTAGCAAACTTAATGTTGCAGAATTGCAACACAGGGAAAGCTCGCTCCGCACCTGAACTCGCCATGTTTTGCGACTAGCGCTACCATTAAACAGCCAATATTACACCTCTCATGCCTTCTGAGTGGATGGTGCAGCGGTAACACAATGGACTCGCATGCGGGGATGGTCTTCTTGCAAAGGGACAGCTGATTCCTTCCCCACTGCCGGCCGCGGTGGCCGAGGGGACTGAGGCGATCCAGTCACGGTTTGCACGGCCACTACGGTCCGGGGTTCGAATCCCCCCTCGGGCATGGATATTTGTGCCGTCCTAGTTCCTAAGTAGTTCATAAGTAGTTTGTAAGTTTAGGGACTGATGACCCCGTAGTTAAGTCCCATAAGCTATACAAACATTTGAAACATTTCCTTCCCCATTCTTACCCACAAATAGGAGCGTGAACTCCTTCACGAATTACCACGCTGTCGACGCGATTTAAACCTCGACCTTTTTTCTTTTTATTATGGCTCCATTGCAGTAGTACTTGTGGTATTCACTCTTCAAGACATCTTCGTCGCCTATCTTCCATTGCTTCCTTGGCCTCGCAGTTCTTACTATCTCTCACCTGTCGAAACCGTATAGCCAGTTATTGCAGAACCGACTGGCACGGGATAAAATGTTCAAATGTTTGTAATTCTATGGGACTTAACTGGTTGGTTATTAGTCCCTAGATTACAAACTAATTAAATTAAGTTAAAGTAACTTTAGGACAACACACACATCCATGCCCGATGGAGGATTCGAACATCCCACGCGGAAGGCCTCGCGATCCGCAACGTGGCGCTCCAGACCTCTCGGCTACTCCCGCACGGTCTGGCACGGGATACACTACACGCTTCATCATCAGTTCAACTTTGGCAAGATGTGGAATGCAGATGTGGCTGCACTACTTAGAACAACGTATCAAGAGGCAGTTTGATTCAATACCCGGGGTCTAAAGGACCGGTTGTTGACCAATGGCGGCAACATTCAGTACTGATTTATATCTTCTTCCTCACTTTCCATAGGGCTGTATTTTCAATCATGTGATATTTGCACAATTTATTAACTCTCACTGCTGCATTTCGTAAGGCCGGAAGTGTAATAGATCAGGCGTGCGATCGGGACCGCAACTCCCCTGCGAAAGCCAAATGAAGGAAAGCGTGAATACGGGCATTACTCCACAATCAGAAACGTACTTATCAATTCCGCCACGAATGTGTAAAGGAAGAATCATTAATATACGAGTGATCGTCCAGTTTTGTAATTTGAATACAGTAATATATCGTCTCTTCGTTTGATGCAGCTAATAATCTTGTGGTTGTGAAATAATTGCGGGGAATCACCTACTCATGAGGTTACACACTAAAAAAACGATTGAGACTTTCGATACACGCAGCTGAATCATATGGGGATGATGCATCATGAAGACAAACTGTTAATATCCGTTTAAGTCACCTGATGACGTTACAATATTGGATGCAGCGATATGGTACTGGTTTACAGGTTTCCTAGGAGAAAGTCTGTTGTTGCTTATGAAGAATACTATAGAATCTTTTGCCGCGGCGGAGCGGCCGAGCTTATTGAGGCGCTATGTTACGTGCGCGAGGCCGTTCCCCGTCGAGGGGTTCGAATCCCCCCTCGAGCATGGATGTTTGTGCCGTCATTAGTATAAGGTAGTCCATAAGTAGTTTGTAAGTTTACGGACTGTTGACGCCGCAGTTAAGTCCCTTGAGCTCTACAAACATTAGAACATTAGATTATAGAATCCTTGTTTATAACAGTACCAAGAATTTAACAGTACTTGTTCTTGATTCTTGGAGCTGGCACATTTCCAAATGAATTATCTTCTGGCGCTTACTTGGGTTCATCCACTACGCCGCAATCAATGTAACCGTTCAAGGAATTTCACGTTTATGGCTGTATCATTTACGAAACGTAAGTAACGATGATGTTTCTCTTAGCTCAGGATATGTGGCTCTAGATCTAAAGTTTAGTGACAGTGTGTTGGTAATCGTCAAGAATATCCATTCATATTATTCACACACTGAGCTATGGTCGAATGTTGTGTTGCTGGTGAAACCTGATGTCACCCTCAGATAAAAAAATCCCTATTACAAATGCATTCACGTATTACAAATTCCTCCTCTCTAAATGAATGCATCGGGGTGATCAAAAACTAATCACCACACCAAAACATGATACGCCAATTATACAGCTTATATATGGAGACGTGTAGTATACAGAATTGGACTTTCTAGTGACGTGCTCTTTTTTTTTTTTTTTAAGTATAGTCAGCATTGTAAGCTGACCATGTCTGAAACAACACCTAGGTTTCCAGCTCCCAAACCAAATCAGAGGCAATTGACTCATAATTACACTAAAACAAAAGATGATGAAAGTAACAGAATAATATGTAACAAAAATAAGGCAGATAATGTGTGCTCCTACACTGATACAACATAAGCGCCATATAGCATTTGCACGTCACAACCGTCAACCAAATTGCATATCTCGGATTCTTCGTGGGGCTGAACTGATCACATTAATTGGTTGGTATGGTAGTTGAATTTCATCCCATTATATTTTCTTTCCAAGAGATGCATGAAACGCTAAGTCATCGAATCAAAAGAAATCAGGTGAGTCGAATACCACAACAGATTATAGGATAATTTTACTAGTCTTTAAGAATCAGGTCCTTGTGACATTTTTATACTTAAATTTGATTATTAAATGGTCTCATCTCCTGTTCTTTAAGTACTACATTGTTTCCTAACTCGTTAAACGTGATTTCAGCAGAGCCGTGTCATTAACACACCAGGTTATCAGGTGTGGCAGGAATATTCCACCCCTTTTGAATCAGTTAGTAGCGTATGTGCAATTTAGGTGTTCCAGATACTACCGCCGTGTTTATAACGTTCCACTCGCTCAGAGTACCGCTTAAGCTCCGTTATTGCTGCCGTCATCACGGAGCCGTATCTAGCTTTGCCATATGTATGAGCCAGCTCTCCAGTATCGCGATGTTGATATCATCGCATTCGGTACTTCCATAGATTAATCTGCCGCAGAGATTGTTCATAAGCGTGAAGTGTGATTTCATTCAAAGTATATGTCGTATTTATAAGGTATTCTCCAAATGCTTCTAAGTGCCTTTGGTAATACCTAATTATTTGTTGGAGACCGTCAATACGTAAACTTCAATATAGTTCTTATTTAATTTATACATTTTCGAATACACTACTGCTCACCAGTACAGCTTCGCCTGTACGAATAATCTTCGTTTAACAAGCTGCCTCTATTCAGGTAAAGCTCTAGAGCTTTGTAGTCTCCACGGTTTTTCACTTCCTGGAGATGGTGGAGATAGTCATAGAAAGATATAGAGCCTTCCTTCAACTGACAAGGCTTGTTAAATGAAAATACTCATACAGGCGAAGTTCTAAATCTGTATCTGATACAACCTTCTTCGATTACATTCCTTACACATGAGAACAATTTTTTGTCGTTGCCTCATCCCAAGAACTGTATGTAAACGAGATCGTTACAGATGGCCAACATAAAGAGCAGCTATAGATGTGTTGAGTTAAAAAGAAAATAATTTTGCAATAGCGGTCATCTTGAGAATATAAAAATAATGTCTTATTTTATGAAGTGCAGAAGATTCTGAAGGTAACAAACTACTTCCATACATTCGTTTTCATGTCCTTTTTAATAAAAGGCAACAATTGTCAAATTCAAGATAATTATCTTCCTGTATATTCTTTACTTTGCTGCTCTGCGAAGTATTGTTTATTAAATCTAATACTTCTCTGTATACTGTTACTATCACTCCTATTGTTTGTTAAAATGGCGTGTTGTTATGTTTTTATGGTCTTCAGTGCGGAGACTGCTTTGATGCAGCTCTCCACCCTACTCTATCCTGAGCAAGCCTTTTCATCTCCTCATAAGAACGGCAACCCACATCCACTTGAATCTGCTTACTATACGCGTCTCTTGGTCTCCCTCTGCGATTTTTACCCCTCACACTTCCCTCCAATGCTAAATTTACGATTCCGCGATGTCTAAGAATGTGTCCTACCAAGCGATCCCTTCTTTTAGTCAGGGTATGCCAAAAATTCCTTTTCTCACCAATTCTGTTCAGTACCTCTTCATTAGTTATGTGATCTACCCATCTAATCTTCAGCATTCTTCTGTAGCACAACATTTCAAAAGTCTCTATTCTCTTCCTGTCCGCACTGCTTATCGTCCATGTTTCACCCCCGTACAAGGCAACACTCCACACAAATGCCTTCAGAAAAGAATTCCTTACCCTTAAATTAATATTCGATGTTAGCAAATTTCTCTTTTTCAAAAATGCTTTTCTTCCCATTGCCATTCTGCATTTTATATCCTCTGTACTGCGACAATCGCATGTTATTTTACTACCCAAGTAACAAAACTCATCTACCACCTTCATTGTTTCGTTACCTAATCTAATTCCTTCAGCATCGCCTGATTTTCTAAGACCGCATTCCATTATTTTTGTTTTGCTCTTGTTAATGTTCATTTTATACGCTCGCTTCAACACGCTGTCCATTCCATTCAACTGCTCTTCCAGGTCCTTTGCTGTCTCTGACAGAATTACAATGTCATCAGCAAAACGCAATGTTTTTATTTCTTCCCCCTGAACTTTAATACCTATTCTAAACTTTTCCTTGCTTTCCTTCACCGCCTGCTCGATATACAAATTGAATAACATCGGAGAAAGGCTACAACCCTGTCTTACTCCCTTCCCAACCGAAGCTTCCCTTTCATGTCCTTAGAGTCTAATAACTGCAGTCTGGCTTTTGTACAAGTTGTAAATAACTCTCCTTTCCCTGTGTTTAACACCTGCTGACTTCAGAATTTGAAAGAGTGTATTCCATTCAACATTATCAAATGCTTTCTCCAGATCTACAAAAGCTAAAAATGTAGGTATGCCTTTCCTTAATCTATCTTCTAAGATAAGACGTAAAGTGAGTATTGCCTCCCGGGTTCCAATGTTCCTCCTGAATCCAAACTGATCTTCCCCGAGGTCAGATTCTACCAGCTTTTCCATTCTCCTGTGGATAATTCGTGTTAAAATTTTGCAACCATGACTTATCAAACTGATGGTTCTGTAATTTTCACACCTGTCTGCGCCCGATTTCTTTGGAATGGGGATTATTACATTTTTATTAAAGTCTGAGGGTATTTCACCTGTCTCATACATCCTACAGACCAGTTCAAATAGTCTTGTCATGGCTGGCTCTCCCAGAGACTTTAGTAGCTCTGAGGGTATGTCATCTACTCCTGGGGTCTTGTTCCGACCTAGGTCTTTCAAGGCTCTGTCAAATTCATCTCTCAGTATAGTATCTCCTATTTCATCTTGAACTACTTCCTCTTCCCTTCCTACAACATCGTCTCTAAGTTCATTTCCTTTGTAGAGCTGCTCTATGTACTCTTTCCACCTTTCAGCTTTCCCTTCTTTGCTGAGAACTGGTTTCCCACCTGAGTTCTTGATGTTCGTAGAGTTGCTTTTCTTGTCCCCAACTGTCTCTTTTATTTTCCTGTAGGCGGTGTCTACTTTTCCTCGTCCTATACATTCTTCTACAGATTTGCATTTGGTTTCTAGCCACTCCTGCTTAGCCATTTTGCATTTCCTGTCAATCTCATTTTGTAGTCGTCTGTACTCCATTTTGCCTGTTTCATTTACTGCATTTTTATATTTTCTCCTTTCATCAATTAACTGTAGTATTTCCTGTGATATCCAAGGATTTTATGTAGGTCTTGCCTTTCTACCTATTTTGTCCTCTGCTGCCTTCACTATTTCATCTCTCAATGCTACCCATTCCTCTTCTACTGTTTTATTTCCCCCTGTTTCTGTCAATTGTTGCCTAAATCTCCCTATGAAATTCTCCAGAACTGCACTTTCCTTCAATTTATCCAAGTCCCATCTCCTTATTTTCCTACCTTTCTGCAGTTTTTTCAGTTTCAGCCTACAGTTCATGACTAACAAGTTATGATCAGAGTCTATATCTGCCCCTGGGTATGTCCTGCAGTTTATAACCTGGTTCCGGTACCTATGTCTTACCATTATCTGATACCTTCCGGTGTCTCCTGGTCTCTTCCACGTATACAACCTTTTGTGATTCTTAAACCACGTGTTTGTTACGATTAAATCATGTTTCGTGCAAAATTCTACCAGGCGACTCCCTCTTTCATTCCTCCTGCCCAGTCCATATTCACCTATTATTTTTCCTTATCTTCCTTTTCCTACTACCGAATTCCAGTCTCCCATCACAATTAAGTTTTCCTCTCCCTTAACTGTCTGAATAATTTCCTTTAGCTCCTCATATATATCTTCGATCTCCTCATCATCGGCAGAGCTAGTTGGCATATAAACCTGTACTACCGTTGTCGGTGTTGGCTTCGTATCTATCTTTACAATGATAATGCGATCACTGTGCTGCTCATAGTAGTTTACCCGCATTCCTATTTTCTTATTCATTATCAGTCCTACGCCTGTGATACCCCCAACTGATTTTGTATTTATAATCCTGTACTCACCTGACCAGAAATCCTGTTCATCCTGCCACCGAACTTCACTAATTCCCACTATATCTAACTTCAACCTATCCATTTCCCTTTTTAAATTTTCTAATTTTCCTACCCGATTAAGGGATCTAACATTCCACGCTCCGATCCGTAGAATGCCATTATTGTCTTTCCTGATGACAACATCCTCCTGAGTAGTCCCCGCCCGGAGATCCGAATGGGGGACTATTTTACCTCCGGAATATTTTACCCGAGAGGATACCATCATCATATGTTCATACAGTAGAGCTGCATGTCCTCGGGAAAAGTAACGGCTGTAGTTTCCCCTTGCTTTCATCCGTTCGCAGTAACTGTGTGGCAAAGCCACATTAGCTGATGTTACAAGGCCAGCTTAGTCAATCATCCAGACTGTTGCACCTGTAACTACTGAAAAGGCTGCTGCCCCTCTTCAGGAACCACACGTTTGTCTGGCCTCTCCACAGATACCCCTCCGCTGTGGTTGCACCTACGATACGGCTATCTGCATCGTTGAGGCACGCAAGCCACCCCACCTCGGCAATGTCTGTGGTTCATGGGGGTGGAAAATGGCGTGTATGTACATAATATTCGACAGTTTTCAGTTGCTAATTTACTTATGGGCTTCACACTTCGAAATGAAAGACGAAGTATCCTTCAATATTTCATGCTTGTATCTAGGAAATTTCAGATCAGTGCATACTACGCTGCAAAGTAAAAACTGACAATATACTTTTCACTCATGAAGAGTACTCTGCTAAAGACATAATTTCATTATCTTTTACAACAATTCAGTAAGGAAATCTCACAGGAGTACAAAATGTTAATGAATTATGTATTTATGTATGATTATTGTTCGACGTAAATCATTATGTTCCCTAGCAGTCGGCAATAAAATGCAACACAATTTTCGTTACTTTTCTTCTACTTTGAAGCATTCTCATTTTTTAATGTTTTATTGAGCCTGTGAACTGTTTTGTTCATTTAATTGTATTGTGCACTTATTTTTATCCCTAAAACTCAAATGTAACATAACAGTGTTTCAAGTACCCCCTGTATTTCTAGATGATTTATAACATAGGCCAGTACCAATTCGTTAATCTGCCTCAATTTACAGAGGCAATCACGCTTAGTGAAACACCCTGTATATGAACTGTAGATTAAAACTGAAGAGACTGCGTAGAAAGTTAAGAGATGAAACCTGGACAAACTGAAGGAACCAGAGGTGGGTGAGGGTTTAAGGCTGAGCATTAGGCAAGGATTAGCTGAAACGGGGGAAAGTAATACAGTAGAAGACAAATGGGTAGCTCTGAGAGAGTAGTGAAAGCAACAGGGGGTGATATAGGCAGAAGGACAAGGCCTAATATAAACCCCTGGATAACACAAGATATACAGGACTTAACATGAGAGGAGAAATAATAAAAATGCATCAAGAGAAGCAGGCAGAAGGCAGGACAGACGTCTGAAAAATGAGGTTGACAGAAAGTGTAGACTGGCTAAGCAGGAGTGGCTAGAGGACTAATGCAGAAGCATAGAAGAGTGTATAACCAGGGGAAAGATAGATACCGCCTACAGGTAAATAAAAGAGATATTTGGAGACAAGGAAAGCAGCTATGTGACTATGAACAACTCAGGCGGAAAACCGGTACTAAGCAAAGAAGGAAAGGCAGAAATGTGGAAGGAATATATAGAAGGCCTGTACAAAGGAAATAAACTTCAAGGTAGTATTCTAGAAAGGGAAGACGAAGTGGAAGAAGAGGAGGTACGAGATACGATACTGCGAGAAGAATTTGACAGAGCGCTGAAAGATTTAGTCGAAACAAGGCTCCTGGAACAAAAGACGTTCCATCTGAACTGCCGAAATCGTTAGGAGAGCCAGTCATGATGAAATTGTTCCACCTGGGATGCACGATGTATGAGACAGGGGATATACCCTCCGACTTCAAGAAGACTATCGTAATTTCAATTCCAAAGAAAGCAAGTGCAGACAAATGTGAAAATTGCAGATCATTTTAACAAGTGATAGTTGCAAACTACTAACACAAATTATTAACAGACGAATGGAAAAAACTTGTGGAATCCTACCTTGGGGAAGATCAGTTTGGATTTAGGAGAAAAGTGGGAACACGGTAGGCAATACTCACATTACGACTTATCGTAGAAGATAGGCTAAGGAAAGGTAAATTTACGTTATTAGCATTTGTAGATTTGGAGAAAGCTTTTGACAACGTCGACTGGAATAAACTCTTTCAAATTCTGAAGGTAAAATTCGTAAAATATAGGGAGCGAAGAGTTATAATCATCTTATACAAAAACCAGACAGCAGTTATTAGAGTCGAAGGGCATTAAAGGGACGCAGAGGTCGGGAAGGGAGTGAGACAGGGTTGTAGTCTTTCTCCAATGTTGTTCAATCTGTACATTGAGCAAGTAGTGAAGGAATGCAAGGTGAAATTTGGAGAGGGAATTAATGTTGAGGGGGAAAAAAAATGCTATTTGCCGATGACATAGTAATTCTGCCAGAGACCGCAAAGGATCTGGAAGAGCAACTGAATGGAATGGACAGCGTCTTGAAGAGAGGGTATGAGTTGAACATCAATAAGTGTAAAACAAGGATAATGGAATGTAGCGTCAGAAAGTCACGCGATGCTCAAGGAATTAGATTAGGTAATGAGACAATAAAAGTAGTAAATGAGTTTTGTTATTTGGGTAGCAAGATAACTTGTGATGGCCGAAGTAAAGAAGATATAAAATGTAGAACGGCTATGGGAAGAAAATTGTTTCTGAAAAAGCGAAATTTGTTGACATCCAATATTAATTTAAATGTTAGGAAGTCCTTTCTGAAAGCATTTGTCTGGAGTGTAGCATTGTATGGGAGTGAAACGAAAACGATAAAGAGTTCTGACAAAAAGATAATATAAGCTTTTGAAATGTGGTGCTACACACGACTGATGAAAATTAGATGGGTAAATCACGTAACTAATGAGGAGGTTCTTAACGGAATAGGGGAGAAAAGGAATTTCTGGCATATCCTGGATAAGAGAGGAATAGATTGCTTGGAAACATTCTGAGATATCAAGGAATCGTCAGCTTATCATTAGAGGGAAGTTTGTGGGGTAAAAATCGTAGAGGGAGACCGAGGGACAAATATAATAAGCATATTCAAAAGAATGTTGGTTGCCGAACTTATTTTCAGACGAAGAAACTTGCACAGGTCAGGGTAGCGTGGAGAGCTTCATCAAACTAGTCTGCGGACTGAAGACAACAACAACAACAACAACATACAAATCTGTTACGGTTAATGGATTTTATGTTGAAAGCCTGTTCTTAGCATGTTTCCCATTATAAATCCACTATTTATTCCATGGCTATCAAGTGTTACTTGTACTGCATTATATTTTCCCATATTGTTAAAAAATGTATTAATCCCTTTCAACTATTTACGTCTTTCTTGTACAAAGGATGGATAACAGTTACTTTCAAATATTCTGGAATTTTTTTCATTTTCCCGTATTTCTTCAAACATGATTCGAATATTAGCTGTAATTTTTGGTTAAGGGTGGCCTTTTGGAGTTGTGACGAATAATTGACGACGAATTTCTGTGGGTTTTTTTTTCACCTAGCGCAACAAAGAAGCGAAAAAGAATTTTTACTATCGAATGACCAATATTTATGTTTTTAACGTAATTTAATCTTTGACTTCGACTGAATCTAGCATAGCATTTTATCGAACGTGTAACCAAGTATGTGTGTCCCCAACATAATTTAGTTTTGTAGTTTTGCTGTCTTTGATCGATGCTAACACTATTCAGTCTGTAGTTGACCTCTTTGAAATCTTACATTTACTGAAATGATAAGATTCATAGTTTATAAGGCCAATGTTCTAACTACACTAAGATTTGTGCCAAATTTAAATACAAGTGTTGTAATGATTATGTGTACTCCTTGTTGCGATCTTTTGTACCTACATTGGCAGGTATTTTCATGGTTTTTCCTAATTTTTTTTTACGTTGTCACATCGTTTAAGTCTGGCTACGACGTCTAAAAATGCGCAATGTTTAATGACTTAATGTGAAATCAATATCGCGGAAGAAACGAACTGTTGGAGTGCAGATTGTCGATTTATTGAACAGTAGACAAGGCTAGGTCAAAATCACAAATCCTGTCAATGTTTAATAAATCGGTAGACCTCAGTGAGCGTGGAATAAAATGAAATTTCTTTTTTATGTTCCTTAAATGGAATCCATGATAGCACTATTTTCATCTCCAACAATCGTGGCCTTTCGCGATAAAATAGACGCTGAATAAAAATGGATCATATTATTTTTAAAACAATTACTGGGATATGGGAAGAAGACCAAGAAGCTTCTTAAACCATTTATGCGACTCGAATTACTTGTCAAAATGTCAAATGTTTGTTAAGCTTATGGGACTTAACTACGGGGTCATCAGTCCCTAAACTTACAATCTACTTATTTACTACCTTATATTAAGGACGGCACAAATATCCATGGGCGATGGGGGATTCGAACCCCCGATCGTAGTGGCCGTGCAGACCGTGACTGGAGCGCCTCAGTCCCCTCGGCCACCACGGCCGGCTCTCGAATTACTACTTGAATAATTATTAGCATTAATCCATCTCAGCACTCGCAAAGGGGCCATGAGAAGTGTAAACAACGGATTTCAGTGGGTCTCGTACATGTTGTAGAGGGACATATACAGTTTATGTGACTATATGCTTTTTTAACGACCGGCCTTGGTTTTCGAAAAAAATGGATGTTAAAGTCCACTGCGGGCTGTAAGACGCGTAACGTTAGCTCCGTTACTACCAACTGAGTGTGGCGCAGCGGTTAAGTTTACAGCTACCACTCTGGAGGTACCGTGTAAGGGCCCTATCCTTGTGTCTGTTACCTGTTTTTAAATTTATTTATTTATTTAGTTTTCTATAAGCAGTGGAATTGTTAAGAAGTTTAAATTTTGTAGGCTCGGTCAAACAGAAAGGGGACTGTCTGCGCGGCTGTCCTGTGCGAACTCAGTGTATTGTGACAGTGTATCGCCCTGGTCACCGCTTTAAATTTGACTACTGTGCTATAGTTTCTTAATACACACAATTTGCACAGACATTCCTCTGTGTGTGGTCAATCAAATGGCGGTGACCTTGCTCCTTAAACGCCAGTTTGCGTTAGTCTTCAAAGTATGTTGCTTGCAACGTGTCGTTAGTGGCGAGCTTGTTCGAAGAACACAGTGAAATGGAGGACCCAAGTGTGTCTACAGATGTACAGCCAGAGGAAGGAGCATTAAATGTAGAGAAGTTGAATGAATAAACGAGAGGCTAATCACCAACGCTGTCATATACAAAAAAAGGTCTATTCTGATTTAAAAAAAATAATAAATAAACAAAAAAACGAATCGGACCCGAACACGGCACCTCCAGTGTAGTAGCTCTAGACCTCCGCGCCACGGTCACTTTGTTTGGACATGGTTGACGTTACGCGTGTTACAGTGCACGATGAATTTTCTCGAAAACCAAGACACATCACTAAACAAGCGGATAGTCCCGTACTCAGGGTATGTCCCTCTACAACATACCCAAGAGCAATGAAAATTTGTTAGTTACACTTGCCAGACACAAAGTATACATCTTTCAGAATATGCCTTACATAAGAATATAACAGATAAAATTGTGAGCGACGCGGATATCCGCAAGTTATATGCGGATAAAGAGCGAGGTATCTGCTCAGTACGTCTGTCGAAATGTTAGCTAAACAAGCCTGTGGATATTCTTGGAATCCATGCAGGGCCCATGTAGAGCGGAAGTCTGTCCTCATCCCCTGGCCGACGTGGACGTAGCTGTACTCGAAGTCCTTTCTGGGTGGCAAAGCGGCCCAATCCCCCCCCCCCCCCCCCCCCATAGGAGCCATGCCAAATTTCCGCTGCCTTCAGTTAGCGCTTTGTAGTGACCGAGTGACAACGTATATCGTAATGAATACAGTGACAATTCTTTGTTAAAATCAACACATCAATGGATACTACACAGTGTAAAGTGAAACAAGGTGATTTGACTTTAGTGAAGGAGAAAAAATTGAAATCGTCGATTTGGAAACTTTTGTATACGTATTTAATGGCAAGGAAAATGTCAACGATATAGTGACCTGTTTTGCGTGTAAGAAAATATGTTGTTAAACTGGACACTAAAGTGGAACATCAAATAAATTTTCCCTTTTGTAAACTTCCGAACGGACCGTTTCTTTTTTTGAATGTAACACAGTAAAATCTCCTCTATGCCGAACAGTTTTTAACCAATGAAATATAGAATATGCCTGTGTTAAACAGCTGATGTAGTACTTCTACCACAAGGCTCCGAAGTGCTAACGTGTGTGTGTCCGGAGCATCAATGTTTTCCTGTTTGGAATAGCCTATTTTGGAGCAGGTACAGAACAGTTACCGTGATTCGAGAAGTCAAAAGTAGATACGTTGTCGCAGAAATGATACTCTAATAATAATTATATCATTACATACCGTGGTTTTAAATACTGCTATCTATTAACATTAGCCATTCAAAACTTTAATACATGCGTTTGCGGATAACGAACTTGCGGATGCGGATAAAGTGCCGACTTCCGTTCTACCTGGGCCCTGTATGGATTCCAAGAATGTCCAAAGGCTTGAAGGTTTCAGCTAACATTTCGTCAGACGTACTGGGCAGATACCTCGCTCTTTATCCGCATAGGGTAAGGTGGTACAATTTCGATCATTTCGGACAAATGTCATTGTAGCTGGAAATATATTGAGAAAATAAATAATTTTAACTATTTCACGTGTTCCCGGATGTTTAATGAATATATAACACAAATTTTAGACAGTTACAATTGTTGGTATAAACACTAGAAAATGTTACAGAATTGAGAAAAATCGATCGAAAATGTACCACACTAGGTACAATTATGATCACTTCCTCGTACAATTTTGATATTGGGCATCTTCCACATAGAAAGCACTTTTTCCTTAAGGCACCAATAAACACTTCGTGGTAGCAAACATTGCATATTTAGCAGCGAATCCAATCACCCTTAACCAAAAAATGTATAAGAGCGCGTTGGACTAAGTAGCTTCACTTACCTCTTAAAAGGAAAAAAATTATATCTCCGTAGCACAAAGTGTTGTATTCTTGGAGAAGATAGGAGGAGCTGTAGAAAACTGCCACACTACAACGCCACACAACGAGACACCATGAAATTGACAAATGGCGCGAAAACTTATGTTGATCGCAATTGTACCTATATTGAATTTGTACAACCTTACCCTATAACTTCCGGATATCAGCGTTGCTCACAATTTAATCCTCAAAGTAAGAAATACTGTGGATATCCACATCCACGTAGACCTCTTGTTATATTATTATGTAAGGCATATTCTGCATGATGTATACTTTTTGTAAGTGTTTGACAAGGGGACTGTCTGAAGTGTAATTGACAGATTTTCATTGGTCTCGGATGCGGTTGCGGATATGGACCTTGCGGATGTCGTGCGGATAACACTTTTCTTATCCGCACTGACCTCAAAGTATCAGTCAGGACAAGATACCAAACACGTCTTATTATGACAACGGTGTAAACGAGAGTTAAACATCTTTTGATCCGCGCTCCAGAGGCTAGGGCACACAAATGACGACTAGCTAACATTCACTTTCTATCATAGTTTTCTATTTCTCTCAGCCTTCCTGTTTATTAAATTAGGTCTTTGCCACTAGTATTGTGAAGCTAACTTTTTAAATAAACATTTCCTGTACTGTTTTCGCTGTATTTTTTAAATTAATTTTTGATACTACATTTGTGTTGATCACAAAATATTGTTGCAGAAGTTGGAAAATTATGGAATTCGAGGAGTAGCTCACAAATGGTTAACCTCTTACTTTAATAATAGACAACAGAGGGTAATTCTCCGCAGCGTAGAAAATGGCTTTGACGTACCATTGCAATGGGGCACATTTAAGTGTGGGGTGCCCCAGGGGTCTGTTTTGGGACCGTTGCTGTTTATTATTTATATAAATGATATGCCTTCGAGTATAACAGGTGAGTGTAAAATATTTTTGTTTGCTGATGATACCAGCGTGGTAGTATAGGATGTTGCTCGTAATATTGACACAGTATCAAGTAATGCAGTTCAAGAGATAAGTTCATGACTTGTAGAAAATAATTTGATGTTCAATCAGAGTAAAACTCAGTTTTTACAATTTCTAACACAAAATTTGATGAAAGCTGACTTTTTATTACACATAATGGCCATATGACATGTGAGACTGAACAGTTCAAATTTCTAGGTATTCAGATAGACAGTAACCTGTCATGAAAAGCCCATGTTCAGGTTCTTGTTCCAAAAGTAAATTCTGCTATATTTAGCATTAGAACAATATCTGAAATAATTGATTTTTCAACACGAAAGTAAGCTATTACGCTTACTTTCACTCACGTATGACGTACGGCATTATTTTTGGGGTAATTCGCCTGATGCAAAATGGATATGTGGTGTAAGTTCAAGAACGTCATCTCGACCCCTTTTCAATAGTCTTGGAATTTCGACACTGGGTCACAATACGTCTTTCTTCAATGTCGTTTGTTGTTAATAATATCAGCTTATTCCCACGGTTTAGTAGCTTTCACTCGGTGAATAGTAGACAGAAGTCGAATCTACATTTGCATCACACCACCTTGACACGTGTGCAGAAAGGTGTACAGTATTCTACGGCATCCATTTTCAATAAGCTGCCACAAGAACTTAAGAATCTTAGTACTAACCCACAAATCTAAATTGAAGAGTTACCTCATGGCTCACTCCTTTTATTCTATCGAGGAACTCCAGGAAAAAAAAAAACAATTAAGCTATTTCCCTTTTTTCTCTATTGATTCTTTTCACTTTTTCTTAAGATTGTCGAGTGCATAGGACTACTTAAAAAATTTTATATTACCATTCTTGTGTAAAAATTCATGTATTGACTTGTTCCATGACCATGGAGTCTCACTCCTCAGTTGGGTCCTATGGAACATAAAACCATATTATTATTATTATTATTATTATTATTAACGGATCATCATTTAAACTGTTGCTCATTATGCCGCCACCTCCGTGTGTTGCAGACAGCGTGACGCGGCGGCAGATGACGCGGGCGGCCGCCTGGCTCCTACTGGCGCTGCAGCTCGCCGCCCACGGACTGCGCCTCGGTCAGTAGCCAGCAGCACTGCAGTAGCCACAAGCCTCTCTGCTGCTCACCACCTGCTCACCACCTGCTCGCTCACCGCCACTGTACCCTCCGTTGCTCGCGCGGATGACACTCCTCATTCACGTTATTTACCCGCTCAGTTCTGTCCCACTGTACTGCAAATGGTTTCGCACAATTTTCAGAATCTCTCCATTACCTAATTTTTTTATTTATTTTTATTTTTTTATTTTTTAAAAGCCTCAGCCATTGTTGATGGCTTCTAGCTATGCAATTTACAGTCTTAAATACAGAAGGATGGAAAAGTTGGTAGAAGCCGACCTCGGGGAAGACCAGTTTGGATTCAGGAGAAATGTAGGAACACGGTTGGCAATACTCACTTCACGGCTTAGCATAGAGGATAGATTAAGAAAAGGCAAACCTACATTTCTAGCTTTTGTAGATTTGGAGAAGGCTTTTGACAATGTTGATTGGAATAAACTCTTTCAAGTTCTCAAGCAAGCAGGAGTAAAATATATGGAGCGTAAGGTTATTTACAACTTGTACAAAAACCAGACTTCGGTTGTCAGAGTTGAAGGACATGAAAGGGATGCAGTGGTTGGAAAGGGAGTAAGACAGGGTTGTAGTCTTTCTCCATTGTTATTCAGTTTGTACATTGAGCAAGCTATAAAGGAAAGCAAGGAGAAATTTGGAGAAGGAATTAAAGTTCAGGGTGAAGAATTAAAAATATTGCGTTTTGCCGACGACATAGTAATTCTGTCAGATACAGCAAAAGACCTGGAAGAGCAATTGAACGGAATGGACAGTGTGCTGAAAGGTGCATATAAGATGAACATTAACAAGAGAAAAACTAGGGTAATGGAGTGCAGTGTAAGAAGATCAGGTGATGCTGAAGGAAATAGATTGGGAAACGAAGCAATAAAGGAGGTAGATAAGTTTTGTTACTTGGGCAGTAAAATAACAAATGACGGTCGCAGTACAGAGGATATAAAATGCAGAATGGCAATGGGTAGAAAAGCGTTCTTGAAAAAGAGAACTTTGTTAACATCGAATAAGGAAGCCCTTTCTGAAGGCATTTGTATGGAGTGTTGCCTTGTATGGGAGTGAAAAATTGGACGATAAACAGTGCAGACAGGAAGAGGATTGAGGCTTTTGAAATACATAAGAATGCTGAAGATTAGGTGGGCATAACCTTTACAAACATTTGACCATTTTATTTGATTAGGTGGGTGGATCGCGTAACTAATGAGGAGGTACTGAACAGAATTGGGGAGAAAAGAAATTTCTGGCATATCTTGAATAAAAGAAGGGATAGATTGGTAGGACACATTGTTATACATCAAGGAATTGTGAATTTAGCGTTGGAGGGAAGTGTGTGGGGTAAAAATCGCAGAGGAAGACCAAGAGATGAATACAGTAAGCAGATTCAGAGAGATGTAAGTTGCCGTTGTTATGTGGAGATGAAGAGACTTGCTCAGGATAGGGTATTATGGAGAGCTGCATCAAACCAGTCTCCGGACTGAAGACCACAACAACAACAAATACGAGGGATGACACTGTGGGTATAATTCAAATCTTTACAAGGGTAATCACCAGAGGCCTGAGCACAACTACGAGTGTGTTTTTTAAGTAAGTACCGGTTTGCCACACCGCGGCCGCAGCGTCGCGGTCGGCGTTCTGCGCATGCGCACTGGGCATCTATATCTGTTGTCTACGCACTGATGTCACTACTGTCTGATGGCTGGCGGACTAAGGCTGTCGGAGGCTCGGGGCGGCGGCAAAACAAATTGAGGGCGCCGTCCACTTGGAAATACATGTATTACTATAAAGATGAACTTATGGGATTTGGAGGCCCCCAAGGACGAAAGGCACGAGACCCAGAAGAAGAGGCTAACAGCGCACAAAAAACAGAACAGTGGTTTAATGGTGTTTGAAATCCCCCAAGACGAGAGACCGGGGTGGTACCCCCCCCCCCCAATCCTTAGACCACCTCTGAGTCTGATTATTCCTTGTTTACGTTGTGTACTGAGTGTATAAGAGGCCTCCGCTAATCGTGAGTCCCGCCGACTGTGAAGTACACGATTTTATAAGATTTCTTAATGCTAAAGGCCTAAAAGCGATCGATATTCATCGTGAAATCTGTGCAGTTTGCGGAGAAAACATTATGAGTTCTAGAATGGTAAGAAAGTTGGTGAGAGCATTTAAAGATGGCCACACAAATGTGCATTATGAACAACGTAGTGGGCGTCCTTTGGTCGTTAATGAAAGTCTGGTGCAGGAAGTGGACAGTAAGGAAAAGGTACCATCTGTTCCTGCTCTTGAGGAAACATCTGGGCAGTCAACACCTTCAAGACGATGACGAAGTCAAAACAGTTGTGATGCAGTGGTTAACAAGTCAGGCGGCAGAGGGTATTCCAAAACTGGTACAACGTTTTGACAAGTGCCTCAATATTGAAGGAAACGGTGTAGAAAAGTAGATTAAGGAACAAGCTTTCATGTAAAAATGAAATTATTGAGATAGCCTGTCTTTTTTAATTTCAAAACGGTAGTTACTTAAAAACCACTCCTCGTATCCCACTCTTCAACAAGCGTAAGGATTGACACAGCTCGTTCTTGCGTAGCTGACATGTTTTCATATGGTATAGCAGCTTTGTTCCGACATGGTCTATCCACGACCTATTTTCAATAAAACATAGAATTTTACGAGCAAACTGAAAGGCCGGCCATGGGTGGCCCTATGAGTCCAGCTACTGCTAATATGTTCATGAAATATTTTGAACAACAAGCGCTGCATAAGCCCAACAAAAGTCTATCGAAGTGGTACCGATACGAGGATGATACTTTTGTGATATGGAATTACCGTGAAGATGAATTAAATTTCAAATGGATCTTTCACTCTGCAGCGAAATGTGCGCTGATGTGAAACTTCCTGCCTGCAAAATGAAAGTTTCTTTCTGGAAGAATCCCTTAGGCTGCGGCTAAGCCATGTCCCCACCATATCCTTTCTTCCAGAAGTGAAAGTCATGCAAGATTCGCAATTTGAAAAATAGGAGGCGTGGTACTGGCAGAATTAAAGTTGTGAGGAGGGATCGTGAGTCGTGTCGGGATATCACAGTGGTAGAGCACTTGCCCGCGAAAGGCAAAGGTCCCAGGTTCGAGTCCCGATTCCGGCACAATTTTAATCTGCCAAGAAGTTCCAGGAATTGAATTGTTTCTTGGTGCACCTAAGCAGTATTAATCCGGAGATACAATTTTCTATGGAAGAAGAGAGAAACGGTCAATTGAATTACTTGGACGTATTAGTTATCAAACTGGCAAATGGGACCTTAGGGCATAAGGTATATAGGAAAGATACACAGACAGATCGTTACCTCCATAAGATTCAAATGTTAAAATGTTTGTATAACTTATGGGACTTAACTACGGAGTCATCAGTCCCTAAGCTTGAAAACTACTTATGAAGTAGCTAAGACTAAGGACGGCACAAATATCCATGCCCGAGGGGGGGATTAGACCCCCCGACCGTAGTGGCCGTGCAGACCGTGACTGGAGCGCCTCAGTCTCCATAAGATTCCAACCAGGCAAAAGAGAGCTGTCATCAAAACATTGATGGATAAAACCAATAATATCTGTGAGCCAATTTATCTGGAACATGAATGAAACCATTTGCGAACGGCTTTCAAGAAAAATGGATATGCCGATAAATAGATCAATGACTCAATCACAGAAGAAAAGTATAGGAAAACATGCAAAAACAACAGCTGTCGTCTGCGAAAGTTCAGTTTATTCGCAACATATCGGATCGCTTTGGGAAACTTCTGGAGACGTTTCAAGTGGAAACAGTCTTTAAACCCACCAAGAAGATTAGGTGAATGTTTAAAATCGGTGAAAGACGCACGATACCCTCTACCAAAGCATGAGGTGTATAAAGCTCCGTGTAGCTGTGGCATGATCTACATAGGAACGACGAAAAGAAGTGTGAATACCCGCTTAATGGAACACAAGGAATTTCCGACTGGGTCACACCGACAAATCAGCTGCAGAGGAACATGTCTTTACAAACGGGGATCATGATATAAAATTCTGTGAAACTAGCGTGCTAGCCAAGACCTCACATTATTATACACGCATGTATAGAGAAGCCATAGAGATACAGAAGCACCACAATAATTTCAATAGAAAAGAAGGTTTGAAATTATATAATATATGGCAATACTCTTTGTACAGTCGATTATCTGTAATCGAGAGGGATGACACTGGTCAGAGATCACAGTCACGTGACAAGTGGTGGCATCCTCAATGCGCTTAATATAAGTAGAATCTCCAGTGGCTAGTAGTCAGTCGTCGACTCACCCTTAAAGATATTACCCGCAGTAGGCAAGGAAACTTCGGGAAAAGAAAGTTTTACAGATGGACCAAGGCATCTTATCCCGGAAGTTTTAATTAATGTAAGGATTCCCTGTTCCCAGAATTCATGACGTGCGTTATCGTGGAGCAAAATCACTGCCTCCGTCAGCAGCCAAAGTCGTTTGCTCCTGACGGACTTTAATAGACTACAGAGCCTCACAGTACACGCCACTGGTAATGGTTTTTCGTGCTCGAGGAATTCGATGACTATCGAACTTCGGACGTGGAAAAAGACCGTGAGCATCACCTTGTCTGCTGAGGCCACAGCCTTGAACTTTTTAGAGAAAGTTGACAAAGCATGTTTCGCGTCTCTAGATCTCGCACTACTTTATCCCAATTTTAACCGGTTTGATTGTTAATCCTTTCGTTTCCAGTGTTTTTCCTGGACAACAACGTATTAAAAGTTTATTTATACAGTATTTTGTGCATCAATCCTTAAAGCTGCATTTTTGTTGATGCACAACAGGGTTCTAGTACGGCATTTTGCCGCTTGGTAAGGCGTGTAGCCACTTATGAGGCATTAATTTGTCTTGGAGGTTGTGTTGCGTTGCCGTCTGTATGTGGCTGTGAGTGTGAGTGTGAGCGTGGTTCCTTTTATTTTATTCCATTAGTGAACTGTCTTGTCTTTGGTGCTGTGGCAAAGATTATTCTAGCATTATTGATATAGCAGTATTAACAATCAACAAAATAACGTGCAATTAATAAAATACCTCGATACAAACGTCTGCGTTGTGCATTAAATACATGGTATAAAAAGTCAATAGTCCGACCAAAAATTTTGAAACACAAATTTTGATATTTTCTGTACTGTATTAAAACAAAAAAACTCTGAATTTTAATTTTTCCAAAGCTGATTTCATACTGTGGGACTGAAAGGGTTAAAACGTATCGCACTTTCCCATTTCAACATTCCATTATTGTACCCTGGACAATAACGGTCATCCGCGCGAGCGTTTCTATTACAATCTAAAGCGAAATGCAAGAGCCCTTATTGCTTTCCCAGTGTCAATCCATATTTCATGCGTATAATTTGGTCATACTGATTGCAATTAATTTCCTGTTTACATAATGTTCTCTTTAATTTTACGTTGTGGAAATGATGGCAAAGTCGAAAAAAAAGAACCTCATACAGTGTTTACTACAGACCCAGATGTGTGGCTGGATTCGTTACAGGTGGGGCGTGATGGGAATTTGGTCATACTGATTGCAATTAATTTCCTGTTTACATAATGTTCTCTTTAATTTTACGTTGTGGAAATGATGGCAAAGTCGAAAAAAAAAAAAGAACCTCATACAGTGTTTACTACAGACCCAGATGTGTGGCTGGATTCGTTACAGGTGGGGCGTGATGAAGATTGTGACAATAACACTCTTGACTCAGAAAACGGAACAGAATAAATGGTAACAAGTGAAGGCGAATGAGAATCATAGGAACAAATAATTCCGGAGGAAGCATTTTTTTCTTAATTAGTCTGCTAGCGCCACCATATGGTGGCATAGTGCAGCTGCTGTAACCAGTGCTCCAGTTGCGTGATTTGCATAGCTGCAGTACGTATAATTGTCTCTTGGAGTGTTCGAAAGTGAGTTACTGGGCAAAATGTGTTTAGTGCAGTGATATCATTGAGAGAATCCTACGCATGTGATCCAAATATTAGGGACCAAGTTGCGACGTCTGAATATGGAAATGACATTTATTTAATGGACATGGAGTTCCGGGATATGTTACATAACATAAAAATTTAGAAATACAATGGCGATGACACAGAAATACACGACGCTACGCTGTATAGGAACCTGAAGCTAAAGGTTACTTTTAAAGCATTACATCATTTTAAAATGTAATTAGTGTGACTTGATTTTGGACGGCGTGAATATGAAAGCGATGTGGGAGGTCATAACGTGGCTACAGAGAGGAGCCCACATTGTTTTCTCCCACGTTGTTTTAACCACTTCATCGGAACCCCATAATTGCACTTTGCGGACTGATATAAGCACTGTCAGGTATGTGGCACTGCTGCATATGCGTCTTGTGCGCCATTATAAGTACTTTACACAGAGGGCTGCTGATACACTGCCGCTTTTAAATTACATGTAATTTTCTTGCTATGGTATGGTATATATATATATATATATCTTGTTACTGTGTTTCTCTGTGTTAAAATGTTACTTGAGATATAATTCAACGTTTTGCATGGAAATGTCGCACACTACTGTATACTTCATGACTGCCTGTTATTCCAAGCATCGTTTCGTGCGGTTCCGAACATTCGTGGACAAAGGTGTCCCTTGTTTCAAAAGTTTGCAAAGTAAATCCAATGGTGGCCTAATTGAGATATTTATGTATCTTCGAAAGAAAAGAGCGCCCCCCCCCCCTACACACACACACACACACACACACACACACACACACACACACACACACACACACACACACACACACGAGGCTCGTTTAAGTAAGGTCCTTTTTTTTTGTAGACATTAGTAGTTCGCGCACATACCGCAATAAGCGAGTGCGTTATGTACCGCCATGCCTGGAGAACAACTATGCTCAGTTTCAGCTCTATAGCTAACCTGTACGGGTTTTCTCTGAGCTTTCAAATTGTTTACGACTGTCAGCTCACCCGCAGCGTGTGAGGTTCGCTCAGTGACATGCTTTTCGTCTCCACCGAACCTGTCTGCTGCAGACATTCATCGACGTATTTGCGAAGTGGTTGCTGATACTGTTATGAGTAAAGGCAAAGTGCTTAAGTTGATTCGAAGATTCAAAGATGTCTGTTACAACTTCCATGATGAGGACCGCTCCGATCGCCCATCTTGCGTTACAGACGATTTGTAGGTTTCAGCTGAAGCGAGAATTCGTGAGAACAGTAGCTTCAGAATAACAGGTCTTGAAAAGGTGGTATTGACGGAAGGTCCAAGCCCCAAGTAACAACATTTGCCAGTTTAACGAACAATTTATTTAAAAGACACCTGAATAGCTCCTTATTCTATAAACAAATCTCGCCAATAGAGAATCAAGCAAAATAGATTTTGCTAACAGACAGATCAACCTTTACAGGCCTTTTTTACATAGAAAAAAACATTAGCAAAACTTAATTAAGGAACTGCACTATATATATTACTAAAACAATAGGAATAATGTAAAACAAAGTGATGATTGACACTTAAAAACAAGGAAAATGCTCGCGAGCACTCTTTTAAATAAAACAAACAAGAAAATGAACTTACAAATGCAACTTAAGAAAACCGGTATTTACAGGACAAGAATTTAACTTGACGACGAACTGCAGTGGCCAAAAGCCCGTAGGAGAAAGCCATCGTGAAACCAATTACAGATACTAGGTTTCAAACACTAAGTACAGGAACCCGCACACCACTGGTGTGGAAACCTAACCGGGCCCTATCCGCTGGGTCCGGCCGCCAGACTACAAATCTTAACCTCAATGCACAACTGAACCGGAACATACAAATATAAAGGAAACAATTACTAAAATGTCCATAAATCAACAACAAAAGAAAAAGGTTCAAATGTTTGTTAAGCTTAAGGGACTTAACTACGGGGTCATCAGTCCCTAAACTTACAAACTACTTATGAACTACTTACGAACTAGGACGGCACAAATATCCATGCCCGAGGGGGGATTCGAACCCTCGCCCGTAGTGGCCGTGCAGACCGTGACTGAAGCACCTCAGTCCCCTCGGCCACCACCGCCGGCAATCAACAACAGCTTAAAAGTAATCAAATACTCTACACAAAATTTTTCAAATATTACGGGCAACAGATTATCGTTAATCCAAATGTGGAAGAAAATGCGCCAACATAGGCATTGGCACCCTGCGTTAAATAGTCGCCTACACTTAAGGACCACGGAAGGTAGCGCAGAGTGACAGCAATGAATAAATATCAAATATAAGCGCCCACAAAATCGGTGCACATTAAATATAAAATAGTATCACAGACACAAATGTTGAGAGCGCTATTATCACCAAATAATCTTACAGATCTTGTGACAACTTACTGGAAGTGATATTACCTCAAATCCACGGAGCATAAGCTTACCAACTTGTAATCAGTTTGTTACCAAGTGCATCACCAACCAACTAGTGCCGCATTCAGGTGAGGCGTCACGGTTCTATGTCAGGCACACAATATCACACGGCAATAACAACAGGCATCTCCATCCACGACGTACAAATTATTTCCGAGACACTTGGCGACTTAAATACACAACACTTCTGAAACAGACAGATGTATTACAGTACAGCACTCAAACATCCGCTGGTAAGTGTCACACTCCGATATCAAACTTGACTTCCACATTCCCTTGCTAGAGAACAATGGGGCACAGAACCGCCAACAGGTGTAACCGCCGCCGACAAACACCGTCTGCTGACACACTGCGCCAGCATGTCAACTCGCCCGGCCCACGGAAGTTACTGCCCACTGGTGCGTGCTACGTGTCTAACCTCCACACGCCTCCGGCCCGAAAATCACTCCACTTCCCACTCGGGGAAACAGAGATATATCGGCGGAAATGGCAACGATAATGGCAATTCCACGGAGCGGAACTCTAAAATCGAACCGCATGGTTCAGGTCTCTCAAACGTGTCGAGATCAGTGCTTTACAAAATGGCAGTGAACTCTTGTTTATCGGAACAGGTGGCAAGGTTGTATGAAGAGGGTATTTTAAAATCGGTTGAGAGGCACGTTAAGTGTTTGAACAAATGTGGCAACTATGTAGAAAAATAGAGTGAAGTACGTACTTTCTGAATATAATTTTTTTTTAATAACCTTTCGTTGTGTACTTCTGTTCAGACGGAACTTACTTAAAAACACGCCTCGTACATACACACAGAGACACAGAGACGTACCGTTATACCCGTGTCAGAATAATTGTCCGCGATGACCTACACTGCCGTTCTTAACGAAATTTCGCACGTTGTGTCCTGGCCCAGCTTAAAAGAAAGCCAGTGTTTATCTCTGTTAGTAACCTCAACATTATTCATTGCAAATTTTATGTTTTTATCTAGGTTCGTTAAATTCCCAAAATCGGCTGAAGTCTGGACTAGCGGCATTGCGCTGGGTTCGAAAGTTCCGAAATCGCTGTGATCACAGTTATTTTCACTTTCAGTTTTAAGCTATGAGTTGAGCCGTTGTAAGTTGATCCGTGACAGATGCAGTAAGGCGATCGTAACACCTTTACACTCATACTGTCACCAGTCGTATTATGCAATTTCGTATATGTGTATATGAGAACTTCATGTTGTTGTTTTAGTCTAAAGCTATCTGTTACAATTTATTTTACAATTCACATTTTTCGATATTTGTGTAGGAATTACAATAAAATTAAATACATGAATAATTTAAAAAGGATGGTCTCGCTATAGCCAAGGAAAGATATCAGTGATTCGAACAATTTATTTTATTGTTTGCTCGCTTTAGTAAGGTGGCGGTTTAGAAAAGGGAAAAAATATTCAGAAAACCTACAAGAACAGCAGAAAAGTCGCAAAAATAGTCATTGGTAATCTTTTAAGAGGACTTTCCCCACCTCGGATTAAAGTCGTATTTTATTATATGCCATAACGTTCATCCGATTGCGATAGAATTTTGCACACTTTAGCTTCGAAACAAGACGAATGACCTTGTCTAAATGATAATGCCCTTGGTGCAAAGTACAGGTCGCATTACATCAGACGTCGAGACCAATCTTTAAATTTATTCCTACCTTGATCGTGTTGGCACAGTCACACCTCACTTTTAAGAGAAACATCGCTGTATACATAAGATGCATGGCGAGGCAGACTTTAATAGCATTTCCCCGATCACCATTAATTTGGCAGTTACTGTAATTTTCAGCTGCAGTTGAGGGAGGGAATGGACAGAGAGAAGTAATGGGAGAGGAAGAGAGGTAATGACAGAGGGAGCGAGATGGTTACGTGGCGACACGGGAGTACGAGGCTGAATTGGACGAAGATGTGGGAAGAGAGAGAGTCAGAGCAGAAGGTGGACAAAGAAATTGCAATGAGTAGATAGCTTAACTGAATATTGTAATAAATAACTACCCGAGCAACGCCGGGTTTTCAGGTTGCTAATACATAATCACGAGGGCTAGAGCACAAAGAGGTAGGAAACAGGCATACGGATAGGGGAGGTTATTGGCAGAGAGATTGATAAAAGGAGTGTAGGATTTACGAGGTGTGTTCACAAAGTACCGTTTGATTATATAAAACAAACGTGTACAGATACCAAAACTTTTTACTGTACAAAAGTCTACAACTTCTTTTCTACATTGTTTCGGAATTTATGTAGGCACTTGCCATAGCGTGGCACAAATTTTTGTATCCCTTCCTCATACAAAGTTACGGCTTGTGTATTCAACCATGTGGTATCATGTTCTTTCAGCTCAGATTTTAGGTGGATGATAAAAACGGAGGAAGATCAAACACGTCCAAGTGAAGTTCCAGTAAGAGTTGTTTGGTCATTGTTGAGGGGAAAAATAAAATAAAATAAAATAAAATACCTTTTGACAGTAATCGTTGGCGGTTTTTCTGTATTGTGCGGCACAATTTCTTAATGTTCCAATTGGATTGATTGTTTGGCGTCGTGGTAAGAGATCAATCAGCAAAATGCCTTTTCTGTTCTCAAAAAACGGTGCGCATTACTTTTCGAGGTGGCAAGATTTGCTTACGCTTAACCTTCGTATGTAGTGTGTCTCCATTCCATTTATGGCCATTTGGTTTCAGCGCTGTCGTACGATTGCCAAGTTTCGCCTCCGTGAATATCCGAAACAGAAAACAACTGCCTTCTTCATTTCAGCGTGTCAAAAGCTGAAGGGCACCGCCCATACCTTGTTTTTTGTATTGTTCAGTAAGAATTTTGAGTACCAATGTGAGCAAAGTTTTCGAAATTTCAGTTATTCAGTAACAATTTCATGAGTTAATGAGATTTGCGGAACTTCCATAGCAAGGGCACTAAGTGGAAACTTATGACCAGAGATAGGGGTGAAAAATACTTGTAGCCCACAACACGTGAACACCCAGAGGTTATTCAATCGGTTTTTAAGAATAAGAGCACTTAGTCACTCGCCCCCCCCCCCGTCCAACAAAAAATAAATAAATAAAAAAATAAATAAAAATATTTCTACTTTATTAATGTGCATACAGTATAACTCCCAAATCGGCCATATAGTATTAATTTATTATTTCGGTATTCATATTAACCGTTCTGCGCATGACGTTAAACTGCGTCCAAACGCCGAGTGACTGAGTGACTTGAGAACGTCAATGAATTTATATACCTGGGTAGCAAGATCACTTCAGATGCTAAATCTAAACGACACCCTCAAAGTATAATATGTCAAGCAAAAATTTCCTTAATTAAGAAACGTAAACTTCTCACAGGCAACAATATAAACTTATTTTTGACGAAGAAGTTGAATAATTTTGTATGGATTGTAATGTTGTATGGAAGTGAATCTTGGTCCATTGGAAAACCGCAACATCGAAAGATAGACGCGTTCGAGATGTGGTGTTACCGTATTATGTTGAAAATAAGCTAGGTTGAAAAAGTAACAATCTAACAAGTTTTGCCAAAAAAAAAATTGGTGAGGGGTTGTCTCTGAGAAGAACACTGCAGAGAAGGCGCAATATCTGCATTGGTCATGTCCTGAGGTATGACATGAAGCTTGCTGGAAATGATCTTGGAGGGAATGAACTGTAGAGGAAGACCCAGTCTGGAGTATATGAGGCACGTGATGGACGATATGAAATGTATACGCTACAGAGACAAATGGCAAGCAACAGGGCGCTGTGGACAAATATTGCAAACCAATTTACTCACATATACTACTGAATGTGTGTACAAAATTTTTACTACTGTACGACACAAGTTTCAGTAGGTAAACGTCAAATCATCGTGATGTGTGAATAACTGCTACACCCCTTCTTTCCTGTTTACTCTGCTGAGATCCTAATCCACAGACCTATCCTCATCTAAATGCACTTTTCTAACTTTAGGAAGATATATGACATTTTAATCAATCAGATGCGAGAAAAATTGACAGATCATGCACGAGGATTTCATATATTGCTTGTTTACTGCTCATTCTATTCGCAACAAGTTTTCTAGAAAGTACATATGGACCACTGAATGTACCTGCAGTAGTATTGTATAACATGTATTTCAGTATACATGAGTCAATGAACAATAAGCTGTGTGAAAATGAAATTTTGAGGATAAAAGTTCTTTATCAGCCCACACGGATGAATACCTCGGATAAAGTCTACGTCGTCTCTGGAGTCATGTAAACTAGCAGAAAATGAGACCCATACTTTGGTTATATGTGCGACACGCTTATATTCAACACGTTCATATTAGCCTCTAGAATAATTTCTACACACTTGTTATACAGACCACTTAGTCACGGGGCTGAGAGGTAAGTCGGTTTGCAGCACGATTTTAGAACATTTATTTTCCTCAAATATTATGAACTGCCTCAAAGATAACGACCTATTGTTCCATAGTGAACACGGATTCAGAAAGTATCGTTTTTACGAAACACATTTACCGTTTTACTCACATGATTTGATGAGTACTAGTGACAAGGGATGTTAAACTGTTTCCGAATTTCTAGTTTTCCGCAAGGCGTTTGACACTATACGGATAATGCTGTCGTATATCAGTTAGCAACTGCAAAATGATTTACATAAGATATCTGCTGGTAGTTGACCCTTAATAATGATAAATGTGAAGTCATCCAAACGAACATTAAAAGAAATCCGTTTAAATTCACGATAAAGCAGTCAAACCTACACGCCATCAATTCTAATAAGTACCTAGGAACAGCATTTACGATCAACTTAAATTGGTAAGTACACATAGACAATTTTGGAGATAAGGACAACCAAAGGCTACGTTTCATTGGCAGAACACTAAAAGATGCAACAGTTTTACTAAAGAAACTGCCTACACCAAAATTGTAAACCCTATTTTGGAGTATTGCTACGCATTGAGAGATCCAGACCAGGTGGGTCTGACGAACGGTTCAGAGAAAATTCACATAATGGCAACTCGTTTTGTATTATCGCGATAGAGGGGAGAGAGTGTCACGGAAATGATGCACGAGTTGGAGTAGAAGTCAATAAAAGAAAGTTGTTGTGTGTTACGACGAGATCTATTTCTTTCACCACCTTTCTCTTCAGAATGCGAACATATATTGTTAGCACACACGTCCATAGGGAGACATGATCAAAATAACTGAAGAGAAATAAGATCTAAAACAGAAAGATTTAGGTGCTTCTTTCTCCCGCTTGTATCAAAGAATGGAACTGTAGAGAAATATCATGAAAAGTGGTTCGATGAACTCTCTGCCATGCCCTTTAATATGGCTTGCAGAGTATCAGTGTAGATGTAGATAGGGTAGAAGGAATTCAATAGTTAGAGGTGAGACGACGAGGAGGACGGTGTACCACATCTAAGCGTATCGCGGACATTAAGTTACTTATGAACGTGTTTCATTAGTATCATTCACCACCATCGAACACGATATGAGACAGACAATCGGAATTTTTTCATTCGATAGTTGAAAATCACCAGATTATCTCATTTGTAATGCTAATTCTTAAAGTCACTTTCACCCTCACGTATCAATAACACTCTTAATGCACAACAGTAATTCAGAAGAAACCCAGATGCTATTGTGAAGACTCATTCTTAAAAAAGCTTCTCGGTAAATGTGTTGTTTATTTTGATAAAAAATGCGTTCATTCCATCTGTTCTGTTACTGAATCATCTTACACGACCTCGTGATCTACAGGTCTATGAAAATGAGCCTCTAGCATTTTTGGAAGAAATTTCTTTGGCTCTAAGAATGCGAATGTTTATTTCAGCATGACGGTGTTCCTGCTGGCCTCGGTGGCCGAGTGGACTGAGGCGCTCCAGTCACGGTCTGCACGGCCACTACGGTCGTCCTTAGTATTAGCTATTTGATAAGTAGTTTGTATGTTTAGGGACTGATGACCCCATAGTTAAGTCCCATCAGCTATACAAATATTTGAACATTTTTTGAACGGTGTTCCTGAACATTGTACTCGCCAGGTGACCCTTCCACTAAACCTAGCAGCCGGCCGCGGTGGCTGAGGGGACTGAGGCGCTCCAGTCACGGTCTGCACGGCCACTACGGTCGGGGGTTCGAATCCCCCCTCGGGCAAGGATATTTGTGCCGTCCTTAGTATTAGCTAGTTTGTAAGTAGTTTGTAAGTTTAGGGACTGATGACACCGTAGTTAAGTCCCATAAGCTACACAAACATTTGAAACATTTTTAAACCTAGCAGTCCCAAGAAAATGGCTCGGTAGTTAAGGGTACGTTTCCCCGGATCCAACCTCTTTGCGTTCTTGGTTATGGGAATTGCTAAAAAGCAAACTCCGCAAAAGTATACACAACAGCCAATTTAATCGTTTGGATTACGTGTAGTACAGCCTTCATAAAACAAACGAAAGGCGTTATCAGTAGAGGAAGGAAGTCAAACGTCCATTGAAGTTGGTAATGGAATGTACGAAAATCAACTTAAACGTAGTCATTTGCCTTTACGTTTGTTTGGGTTACACACAAATAACTGTATCTCTGTACTCAATGACAATCGGACACATTTTTCAAGACGTTTTAATTGCTATTCGTCTACACTATCACTTCACAAAATATTCACTACTATTCCGGAAGTATCCTGTGTAAATACTTAGTGTCGACTCTCTGTTACGAATTTCAAAACAAAATCGATGATTCCCCTCACTGGACTGAGTGAATAAATGAAAGGGGTGCCGAGCGGCATCGCTGTTGTAGCCGTTTCTGAGGAAACCTATCTTGATTGTTGAGACTGTTTCTATGGTTTCACTAGTGGCTCTAACGAGTGAATGCTCGACATGCAAACAGCAGCGTTATCTCTTCTGATATTACTCTGCACATCTACACTGGTTTTACTGTGAGGAGCGTTACAGAGAGTTGATACACATATGTTCCATCTGTTTACGGGAATCGAATAACCATGGTCGTGAGTAAACTCTATTAACGAGAAAATGACTATCACAGTAGTATAGCTATATGTTGTATATTTGTATCTGATTAACAGCATACCAGGGTAGTTGCCATAGCTTTTATATGCACCTTGTAGCAGGTGGTTTGTAGATATAGCATCTAAGTAGTAAATATGAAACCAGGTTTCGATGCCGGTATGGTCACAAATTTTCAGCTCCCTCACTGAATGTAACTCAACGTCCACATTAAGCAGCTAAAACTTATTTGATAGCCCGCACTACAAAAGAGTAATTAATATTAACTACAGCGTTAGGAACGCGTATCTCAGGGTAACTGTCTGGATTGTAGTGTTGTATAGGAGAGAACGTGTGCTACAACCATTGAAATCAAGAAGAGAAATGACACATCTCATATGTGATGTTAAAGGGGAATTCTGGATTTTAAATGTCTACTTTACGGGAGTAACGGAGAGTTAATTAACACATTTATCGAGAAAATATATTTGTGTCATAATTTGACTGAGCCGCGGTGGAGTAGCCGACCGGTAGGCGCCTCACTGCGAAGCGCGCGGTTGCTCGCCGTCGGAGTTACGAGTGTGTTGTCCTTAGGTTAGTTTACCTTAGTTTAAGTAGTTTTATAAGCTACGGACTGATGACCACGCAGTTTGGTCCGATAGATTTGCAACCATTAGATTTTTCAAAAATCAATAAATATTTCATTTACTATAACAGTGAAGTGATTTGGGGGATACAACTCTAAGAGGGAGACCAACCGATAAGTAAGCAGATCTTACAATATATGTATAGCAGTTGTTAATTCAGAAATGAAGATCCCCAGCGGAACGGCCGAGAGCATTGAGGCGTTATGCTCGGATGCGCGAGACCGTGCCCCGTCGGGGGATCGAATCCCCCATCGGGCATGGATGTTTGTGTTGTCTTTAGTATAACGTAGTTCATATGTAGTCTTTAACTTTAAGGGCTTATGGCCCCGCAGGTAAGTTCCACACTCTTAACGAACATTTGAACACAGAAATGAAGAGGGGTGCAGAGGACAGACTAACGGTGAGAGTTGCATCAAACCAGTACTTGTTTAGATTTTCGAATGGAGACCACTCGAATAGCAAATACAATATTAAGAGCAAATATAAACCAGACAACATATAAATGAATTAATTAGGTATTTTATTTTTCGATATTAGAGGTAAAAATTGCGGCTTCGTTAACTTGTCATATTAGTAAATGTAGTACACTTCCCTTTCGGGAGGTATGAATATAAGATATATCTTCATTGAGGCACCAAAATTATCCTCCCACGAAAGTCCACGTCTGAAGCGTTTGTGTGATATTTTCCATATGCAATCACCAGCCACTATTGTCGTAACTCTGTGCAGTCACTATATCAGTCTGCAGTCCGACCTTTGTTTAAATTTCCGAGACGTCGAACTGTAAACTGAATAATGTTTATAACTAAAACTACTGTTCGGTGAAGTTAACTTAAAGTTTCTTTATGTTCTTCTTGATCAATAGATGTATAAAACATTTTTACTGTGAGAAATACATGAAGAATGGCGAAACCATACTTGTTGTGTCCGAATTTTCCTGTATCTTTCTTGTGTATTTTACATTTTCTAAATGTGCACTGTATGAGTTCTGCAGACGTAGGTTTTTCACATGACACTTTTCACGCTCTGAGTGCTGTTATTGTGTTTCACACGACAGCATAATAAAACTTAACGTAATCAATTTCAGAACCTGGCCCAGCTACATATACGAGACATAAACATTATTTACAAAGATTATACAGTGTTCGATTGATGGCGCTATGCAAGTGTGTGGGTAAGGGTAACATCCATCTTTCCTTATTCGGGGAGCGTAATTTAATATATTTATAATAGCCTAATCTAATCACTTTGGAAAGAACGCACATCAAGTTTCAGCCATATCAGTCTCTTTCTTTGTGTTTGGCATTCGTGTGAATCAAGGAAGTCGAGTGATTCTCAAAGAATGGACAAAAATGAATTTCGTGTGGTGATTAAACATTACCTTATGGAAGGCAAAATACCTCATAAGGCTAATGAGAAGCTTGATAAACATTACGGTTACTCTGCACTTTCGATTAGAACAGTTTACAGTACCAAAATTTTCGGAGTGGCCATATGGGCACAAGTGAAGTTGAACATTCTGGACTCCACATATCATAGATTTGGTGATGGATGTCAGGAGAGTTAAGGCGCGTGAGATTGCTAGTGTTGTGGGCATCTCGAATTAACGGGTAAATAATATATTACATAAACACTTGGATATGAGAAAGCTATCCGCAAGATGGGTGCCGCGATTGCTCACACTTGACCAAAAGCGGAATCGTGTTAAATGTTGCAAGGGAGGTTTTCAACTGTTCAGGAAGAATCCGCAGGACTTTAAGGGTCGTTCGTCACTGTGGATGAAACATCGTTACATTACTGTTGTCATGAGACAGAAGAACAATCTATACAATGGGTTACCAAGGGAAAATGTGCACCATAAAAGGCGAAGACCGTTAGTTCTAGCGGAAAGGTTATGGCGACGGTCTTTTGGGTCTCGCAAGGGATAATCCTCATCTAGAACAGGGTAAAACTATTCATCGTTGATGGACCGTTTGAAAACTGAGCTGCAAGAGAAACGCCGGCGAATGGCCCACAAAACAGTCGTTTTCCATCACGACAATGCGTCGGCACACATATCAGCAGGTGTGGTGGCATACTTATTGGAAGTAGGATTCCAACTCTTTTCACACACACACACCTATTCGCCAGACGTCGCTCCCTCGGAATACTGTTTGTCCCCCACTTTGAATAAGTGTCTGGTGGTATGAACATTTCATTCAAACTAGGAGGTGATTGCAGAAACTAATAGCCATTTTGCAGGCTTGGATTATTCCTATTATTCGGAAGGGATAAACAAATCAGAACAGCGTTGGACGAAGTGTGTAAGTTTAAAAGGAGACTATGTCGAAAAATAAAAAATGATTTTCTCTAAACACGTTAGTAGTTTATATTTGCATGGACTAATCAAACACCCTCTTATATGAATAGCTGTGACTGAATTATAAGTCTATGGTTACTCTGTATGATGTCATTATTTGCTATCGTATATTTTCGTTACAGTGGTTTCAAAATATTAAATACTTGAACCAAGCCGACCGCGGTGGCCGAGCAGTCAGCTGCGCGTCAGTCACGTTCAGCACGGCCATTACGGTCGGGGATTCCAATCCCCCCTCGGGCATGGATATTTGTGCCGTCCTTAGTATTAGCTAGTTAATAAGTAGTTTGTAAGTTTAGGGAGTGATGACCCCGTAGTTAAGTCCCATAATCTCTACAAACATTAGAACATTTGAACTCGAGCAAAGATACATAAATTTAAAAAAAAATCTTCTCTGGTTACAAGCCGCTTTATGTGGTTTACTGCCCACGAGTTTTCGAGAGAGATTTCCTCTACCCTTCTGAAGATAAAGACTGTCATTTCGAGGCTGCTGCCGTGCTAATATAGCCGCGCCGCCGCCAGTGACGTCATTGGTGCCCAGTTCCTTGACCACTTATGGCAATGTTTTGGTTGCACGTACGCTGCATCCTCTTCAACTCCGCAATAACAGGACGCATGCCGTACTAAGCTGCAAGCCGCCGACTTTATTGAGGGTGTTTTCAGAAATTATGATCTCTATTTCCTCGTTTATTACTGTGTCCCAGAAGCTGTTTATCCGTTTAATAGTAGATGTCTCGTCAAAAGCAATTAGGTGTCCGTTTTCGAAAGCATGTTCCTCCACAAATGATTTTTTGATAGCGTACTCGAAGACACCTCTCATGTTCTATGCGTCGCTGTTCAATAGTGCGAACAGTCTGTCTGAAATAAAACACGGAATTTTATAAACCACTGGTGTTCTGAGATCTTTATCAATCTTTCACAGTATTCATTAGTGGAGGACTGAAGGTTGTGTTGATTTTAAGTATTTTCATGAGCCGGCTAATTTTCCCTGTCGTGGAGTCACAAAACGGTAAGAAAAACGATCTTCTTGATTTCTTCATTTCTCTTCTGATTACATATCTTTGGTCAAACTGCCTGAGGTATTTCTCTTTTGCTGTAGGCGTTATTCTTGAAAGCTTTACATAAGTGGTTAAGTTCGTAAGGCCGGTTTTCAGCATCTGATGCTTCGGCTGTATGCACCATGGTCTTCAGAACAGATTGTTTCTTTGCTGGGTGATGGTATCTGGCGACGTGAAAATACCAAACCCTGTGACTACGCGTTAGGTAAACGCTTTGACCCAGACTTCTATCAGGTTTACGGCGGACGGAACGTCCACGAATGGCAGGGAACCGTCCTTCTCTACTTTGATCGTGAATTTAAGGAAGCCGTAAATACTGTTGATGTGCTCCAGGAACTCTTATAGCATTCTCTGTCCATGAGACTAGTGGACGAAGGTATCGGCCACATAACGATACAAGTAGCTAGGCTTTGCAGAAGCCGTGTCCAAGAAAATGTCTTCGAAATGCTCCATGAAGATATTGGCTATAACTAGAGCTAAAGGGCTTCCTATCGCCACGTCGTCTGTCTGGTTGAAATACTCTCCACCTTATTAAGAAACATGCTGACCTCAGGATGTGCTTTAACAAATACAGACTGATAGCATGCCAACGTTAAGCCCTTTAGCTTCTGGGACAGCGTAATAAACGATGCAATGGACATCAAAATTTTTGAAGACATCTTCAATCAAGACGGCGGCTTGCAGCTTAGTATGGCATGGGATCCTATAATTGCGGAGTTCAACCAGGCGTGGCGTTCACGCGACCAAAACATTGCCATATATGGTCAAGGAACAGGGCACCAGTGACGTCACTGGCGGCGGCGCGGCTGTATAAGCACGGCAGCGGCCTCGGAATTACAGTCATCCACTTGACAATGGCAGAGGAGCAGAGGAGATCTCTGTCGAAACCTCATGGGCAGTAAACCACATAACGCGGCTTGTAAACCGATAAGATTTTTTAAATTCATGAATCTTGGCTCAATTATTTAATATTTTGAAACCACTGTAACGAAAATATACGATAGCAAATATTGACATCATACAGAGTGACCATAGACTTATAATTCAGTCACAGCTATTCATATAAGACGGTGTTTGATTAGTCCGTGTTTGGAGAAAACCATTTTGATTTTTGGCACAGTTTCCTTTTAGACTTATAAACTTCGTCCAACGCTGTTCTGATTTGGTCATCCCTTCCGTATAATAAAATAGTCCAAGGCTGCAAAATAGCTATTAGTTTCTGCAATCACCTCCTCGATTGAATGAAATCTTCATCTCGCCAGCCATTTCTTCAAATAGGCGTAAAAATAGTAGTTCGAGGGAGCCAAATCTTGAGAATAGGGGGGATGTGAAAAGAGTTGGAATCCTATTCCCAATAATTTTGCGACTAGACCTGCTGAATGATGGAAAAGGACTTTTTCTGTGGTCCAATCGTCGGCGGTTTTCTTGCAGCTCAGTTTCTAAACGGCCCAATAACGATGAATAGTATGCACCTGTAATAGTTTTATCCTGTTCTAGATAGTCGATGAGGATTATCCCTTGCGTGTCCCAAAAGACCGTCGCCATAACCTTTCCGCCAGAAGGAACGGTCATCGCCTTTTTGTTGCAGATTCTCCCCTGTTAATCCATTGTTTAGATTGTTCTTTGATCTAAGGACTATATAGTATATCCACAGTGACGAAACGGCTCTTAAAGTTCTGCGGATACTTCCTGAACAGCTACGAACCTTCCTTGCAACACTTGACATGATTCCGTTTTTGGCCAAGCGTGAGTAATCGTGGCACCCATTTTGCGGATAGACTTCTCATGTCCAAATGTTAATACAAAATATTATGTACCCGTTCATTGGAGGTGCCCATAGCACTAGCAATTTCTCGCACCTTAACTCTTCTGTCATTCATCAGCATATCATGGATTTTATCAATGATTTGTGGAGTCGTAACTTCCACAGGGTGTCCAGAAAGTTCAGCGTCACTTGTGCCCATATCACAACACCTAAAATTTTGAAACTACTTATAAACTGTTCTAATCGAAGGTGAAGAGTCACCATATTGTTTACCCTTCTGAGGTGTTTTGCCTTTCATAAAGTAGGCCTAATGTTTAATCACCACACGTGGTGATTTTCATTCTTTGAGAATCACTCGGCTTCCTTGATTCACACGAATTCCAAACAGAGAGACATAGTCCGATATGGCTGATACTTGATGTGTATTCCTTACAACGATGCTATTACTAAACATGACCTTGATACATGCCGGTCGTGTAATCTCTTGGGCTTTGCACGATACTGCCCACCTACTGTATTAATTTGTTTATATATAATTTTGTATGTCTTGCATCAACTAGTCATTAGAATAGCCTATTATAAATACTGTAAATTAAGCTCTCTGAATAGGCAAAGATGAATATTACCCTTACCCACACACTTACATAGCATCTACAACAGAACATTGTATTTTATTGCCGGCCGCGGTGGCCGAGGTGACTGAGGCGCTCCAGTCACGGTCAGCACGGCCTCTACGGTCGGGGGTTCGAATCCCCCCTCGGGCATGGATATTTGTGCCGTCCTAGTTCGTAAATAGTTCATAAGTTGTTTGTAAGTTTAGGGACTGATGACCCCGTAGTTAAGTCCCATAAGCTTAACAAACATTTGAACATTTTTTGTATTTTATTTGTAAACAATGCTTACGTCTCGTATATGTAGCTGGGCCATACTTTGAAATTGATTACGTTAAGTTCTAGCATGGTGTCGTGTGGATCACTTACATTAAAAGTACTAATACAGTGCACAGTGTCGTGTGAAACACCTACGCTTACGGAACTCATACATTGCACATTTACAAAGTGTAAAATACACAAGAAAAGTACAGGAAAATTTTGTCACAGAAAAGGACGCAAAATGAAAGCTTTCGTCACAGTTCGTGTATTTTTAACTGAAATCTCTTCTAGAAATGTGATGATAAAGCCGAACATCAAGAAACTTCAAGTTAATTTCAGCAAACAGTAAACGAAATATTTTTGCCTATCCTGGGGTACTGTAACTGATGCAAACCGAGTCTCTACCTCAAAAACATGAGAAACCATCTGAAGAAGGATTGGTAATAATACGTCCGAACCCTTTGTGGTTTAAAAAAATTAACATTTTATACCGTACTTGTGGCTGGTCGCTATTTTAATTATAAACGGTATAATACCACACAACGGTTCCCACAATATCAGTTTTTGACGAAATATCGCTAAACAGATAGGTACGATGTTACAGTGCACAGAATGTCCGTCACGACTTTTGTTCGCCGATAGTGTGTACGTGTGTCCGTGTTTACATGGAACATTACGGATTTAATTTCGATGGTGGTAGAGGCAAAGCACGGGAGGCTGTGCGCTTGTTCCAAGAAGAGTTCCCTGCCGGAAGACATCCCGAGTGTCGGATGGTCACGAGGGTTTATATTTGCTTCCGAGAAACTGGGAGATTGGCTGATGCTGGTGGAATGGACAGACCTACGCGAGTTGTAAATTAGCTTCCAGTCGTGGTACTAGAAACAGTCGTATGCTCTCTAGAATTCTCCGTAAGCAGCTTTGTTACAAAAATTTCTGCAGTGAACCTCAGTAGAATTCAGAGAACGACTCTTTGCTTTACCGTTGAAGTTTGACCGGTATGGAATGAGGGTGAAGCTTACGGCTCTCCTCTTATTTCAAGAATAGCGAACAGTCTGCAAGTATGAGAATGGCTACAGCATGCAGACCCAACTGCGCACAGTAAATAGTTAAATAGCGGGGAGGGGTATCACAGGGTACGTTCTTGAGGCACTGTTGTTTCTAATTTATATATATCATATACTTTCGAGAATATCGCGTGATTCTAAACTAGTCTCTTTGCTGATGACACAATGTATGCAATACTGACGCAGTACGAAGAATGAAATACAAGTCATAAAAACATAATCCCATGGCTTTTAGAAAATGAATTGACGCTAAATCACAGTAGAACTCAATTCTTATAAAATATGACTTTGTAATTGCACATATTGGGCATATGATTAGTTAACATTTCGTCATCATTGGCATAGAGATAGGTAGTAGTGCTGTCGTGCAAATCCCAAGTTCCTCTTTCAAAGCTAAATGTTGTTTAATTTTTTACTATAACGGTATCTGAAATAAGTATTAGTTCATGGTACAAAATAGCCTACTTCGCTTCTTTTCCTTGGCATACGACGTATGGTGCTATTTTGGTGTTATCTCCTCTGCTTAAGAAAACGTATTTTCAACTCAAACTCGCAATTCTACTAATGCGTAGTGTAATTTGAAGACTATACTGTAACACCCTGTTCAGTATTCTGCGAATTTCGCCAGTGGCCTCTGATATATGAACTTATTCATATTAGTTTGTAGCTGTCACTAAATTAATATAGGCAGAAAATCCGTATTTGTCACAAGTCCTTGATTGTTGTGGAGAAAGGTATGTAATATACTGCTGAATCCATCGTCAGTAAGCTGCCGCAATAATTCAAAATCTTCAGCAGTCATCCATGCACGTTACAGTCTATAGTGAAGAGTCTCCCATGGCTCACTCTTACTATTCTGTCGAGGAACTCTTGAAAAAGTTAAAAAGTTAGAAAAAGCAAAGTTATGTGTTACACTGTCTCATTATGTTTACATAGTTTTACAGTTTGATTTTATCCATTCCTATGCCTGTGTTACAAATCCATGATCATGAAGATTTGCTCCTCCGTTGGATGCTTCATACATGATATACAGCGTGTCCGACTTCTCTCTCCCTATATCTCTGGATCAAAAATACGACATTGAAAGGCATGCACTTACGGCAAGGGCTTATGAAGTAAATACTATGACACATTCTAAAACGTAAAAAACGTTAGCACTACATTATGTGTTTTTCAATTGACAACCTACAATATTTCTCAGATAATCAATAGCATGAAAAATCGGAAAAGTAATGATGTTGGTTGCATCACAATATGTCAATTAATCCCGAGATATTGAGAAGGGATGTTGACGATTGAAATACAGGAATCACGCACGTACAGAAACTTAAGCTGCCCGTAAATGTGTGCTAGCTGTACCCTCCATTTATTTAAAGCGTCAACGACATTTCGCAATAACTTGGGATGTAATTGAGCAGGCCGCGGTTGCCGAGCGGTCTGCGGCACGCCAGTCACGTTTTGCACGGCCACTTCGGTCGGGGGTTCGAATCCCCGCTCGGCCATGGATTTTTGTGCCGTCTTTAATATTAGCAAGTTTTAAGTAGTCTGTAAGTTTAGGGACTGATGACCCCATAGTTAAGTCTCATAAGCTCTACAAACATTTGAATTTTGATGTAATTGACGAATTGAGATGTAATCAAAATCATACTTTTGTGATTTTTCGTGCACTTGAGCGCATTAGAAATTATATGGTGAAACTGTTTATAAAATTAGAAGCTACCGTTGATAATAATACTTGTTTGAGTTTTAAAATAACAAGCAGCATTTACTTCTATAAGCCGCCGTAAGCTCAGACCTGTGAAAGTCGTATTTCAATACTTGTTGTTGTTATAAAGATACTGGGCTAAAATTTTAAGTGAGACACTATATATAAATATAGAAAAGAAATAATCTCCGTAACACATACAACGAGTTCAACGTTGTTAGTGAAATTTATTTGGTCGTACACAAACCTTCAGTCACTGATCGCTACGAAAAGCCGTAGGTAATCCCATGTTTACAATAAAATTTTATGCACAGTTGTAGTGTTCACTTGTGATAGTGTATTTAATTCCACAATTATGATATTTGGAGGTATCTGGGTTCCAACCTGCAAGCTGTGCATGAATCTTCGCATCAGAGAGATCGCCTGATCTAAACCTAAGGACTGTGGCGTTTGCCGCGATGAAGTGGCCGAGCGGTCTAAGGCGCATCGCTGCAAAGTGTGCGGTTGCTCGCCGTCGGAGGTTCGAGTCCTTCCTGGGGGCTGTGTGTGTGTGTGTGTGTGTGTGTGTGTGTGTGTGTGTGTGTGTGTGTTTGTGTGTGTTGTCCTCAGGTTCATTTAACTTACTTGAAGTAGTTTGTAGGCCTAGGGACTAATAACAAAATTGGTTAATTTCCACTGAACATTATTTTAGCTTCGGTGTTTCAGCCACCTCGTGTATGTAGTGTACAACGTTTCGTATAAAGTGGTTGAATATTCAAAGCAAATACTTATTATTAGTCGTCAAGAATTTCTAAATCATCCAGATTTGTTTGGGAGGATTTGAAACTCACTGCTGCAATGGATACTGACTTGCATCCGGGGACAAGGACGACGCTTTGAACACTCATCATCATCAATTTTATACTGCCTTGCGGCAGGTCTTGTCATGGGTGGATCCTCTTCTTGTCATGGGTTGATCCTCTTCCACTTTTCTCTGTCCTTTGAACATTACAAGTAAAGTTACGTAATTATTGACCTGTTCATTCAAAACAGTTGCACTTATACACAGGTATTTCAAAAAACCTATCTTAATATTGGACACTATTGCTATCATTTTCTTATTGGGATGACGATTACACAAATACAAGTTACAGGTGACTAGTAACCACAAAGAAACAATCGTCTTGCAGCAGTTTCGTTTGTGAAATTATGCCTATAGAAGCTTTTCTACATCTAGTGTTTTGTGCTTTTAAGCCCTTAATTATCACATACCCTGCGTAAAGAAATGAATAATTATTGTCAAATATAACTGCAAATAGGTTCACATCGCCCGCATTAGCTCGTTGACTTACGAGCTACAGAAACAAAGAAAATTTTCCCGGCGTTCTTCGTGCCAGCATGGCATAATGTAGGAGGTTTTTGTCACAACAGTGGGTGTGGTATGTTGCGTGCTTGCGTCACATAAAAATACTTACGCCTCCGTGGCGGCTGTATACGTGCTATCTCCATCGAGTTGAAACATTTTCGTAATATTCGTGAAACAACAGCAGCGGTGGCACTGCACTCAATGATTATAATGCAAATGTGGGAGACGTAGACATTTGGAATAATTGCCGGCAATGACACTAGCAGGTAAATACCCACTTGTTCAGTTTGTAACGTAACTGCTGTCACTTAATAACATTAATGCCACAAATTGAACGGCAATGGACGCAGTTTATTTGTAGAATTAGGCAATTTGCTTCATACTGCCCACTCTATTAGTCCTCTTACGTCACTGCACATTTTCACTAAACACGTTTATATGCGCTTGTACCCATTTCAAACTACGAGATCTAAAACGTTCTGACACACACGAGTTCTCTTGTACCTTTACGACACTTTTAGTAACATACTTGTAACAACGACTGTGTAAAAATAATTGTGTACTGACCTATTTAAAGATACGAATTATTTTGGAAGAAAATTACTAATTTTGTTGTTGAAATGTGTTAAGGCATAAATCCCGAACTATTATTCTTTAAACATGGTAAATGTCGCAAGTCCGTCCTTAACTAAACACGCCCATTTACCCGACAATAGTAATACATACTGCATTTTGCACAAAAATTAACTGATGATATCGCGCAAATGTTATTCAGTTATTTGACAACTGTGATAGGAAAATAGTAGACAACATACCGTATTAACATACTACAAGATGATAATACATTTTAAGTAACAGAAATACAAATGTAAATGAGGAAGCCCTTATTGATCTCAATTATTTTGTGCGTATTTGATTTTTATTTGAAAATACTTACTGTTGATCACAATTCAAAGCAAATACACACAAAGATGCAAAATACATACTGCACATGATTCAAAACTGAAGCATGTGCTCAAACTGTTTCCCCTCTGTGAAATGCACTATTGTACTCGCCTTGCGGCGTTATCGAAAAGCAGGAAAACAACGTCTTCCGAGTTGAGTTCCACATTGGTCAACGGGAAAGGTCTCTTTGGACAACGCAGCTTCGAAGCATGAATACGATACGAGAACATATCTGTGTCGCTAAAACTATTCGCCTAAATATTATGATTTACACCTATTTGAAACCGTCTTTTTAGGCCTATCATGTTACGCTAAAATTTAACATAGAATTCCATTTAAAAAAACTAAAGATGTCCTTATACATCTGTTATTAAAAATAGCTCAAACATGAAATGTGATGTATTCAACCACAACCTGTCTCTGAAATTCATTGCCCAAATGTCATATTTGTATCTATTACGGTTGGGGAGATACAAGGAATGTTATGACTTAAAATGTTGAAATGTTTCTATAGCTTATGGGACTCAACTACGGGGTCATCAGTTCCTAAACTTACAAACTACTTATGAACTAGCTAATCCTAAGGACGGCACAAAAATCTATGCCCGAGGGAGGATTCGAACCCCCGACCGTAGTGGCCGTGCAGACCGTGATTAGAGCGCCTCAGTCCCCTCGGCCAGCGCAGCTGGCTGTTATGACTTAGCTCCCTATTACTACAATTTGAAAATGTGCGATTTTCTATATCTCTTATTATATGGAATCTACTACCTATTTGTTTTAGACTAGAAAGAAGAAAGCTAACGCGTGGGATCAAATGGAGCAGAGCTGGACAAACCCAATTGGTCGAATTTAGACCACAGGCTGCACTAACAAAAACATAGCAATAATAAGGCAGTTATACTGCATGATCAGCGACAATTTACTAACCGATTAAGCTTTTTCCTTCGATATTTTTGCAGTAATATCCTGAGAAAAATGTTCTTATGGATTTGTAATTATTCGTAATGTTTGTTACAAGTCATTAACTGCACTTACTGTCAAATAGTGGGTAAACAGATAAATGTTATCTTTCTCGAATCGTGTTCTAAACGTCATTTTCACCACCAAGCCTACCATTTACATCATTATAGTACAGCGAATACCTTAAAAAATTTCTCCGTGGGAAATGCAACGTTATCTAAGTATTTCGAGTCAATTGACACAGACTACTCTTTGAGTTTTCACAGCACAAATATGATCAAGCTGATTTTTTCTATGTTATTTTACTGCCACAACCGCCTTGGGTCCGCGGCTGGGTTCCTGTTTCCTATGACCGTTCGCCTCCATGACCACCTATCGGAGATGATATTTCACATGTTGTTAATTCGACTAAGGTACCAGTCTACATTCAACCGCTGTTGTGGCAGCAGATGATGTTGAACTGCTCACTGAGGCAAAAGCAGAGGTCGTCTACAACAGAATACTGTGTCCACTAACCATCGCCGTAACACCTCGTTCCGTACCACCGCTGCTTTGTATTCACAGCGAGTCTCCGCCAATCCAGCTTTACAGATCAGGTAAGCCTGTAACCCACATATACGGTGATGAGACACGTACGTTCATCGCTTACTCGCACAGATACCGATTAACCCACCGTCAAGCACTGTTATACATTCGCACGGAAATTTCACGGCGACACACGAGCATATTCTCCAAGATGTCTGTTCTCAAAAACTGTTCCAACTTTTGTACAGCTATGGCATCAAACAGAAGGGGCCATGAGTCCCTGGACTTACAAACTACTTTAACTCATATTAAGGATAACACCCACACACACATGCGCGCGCGCCCAATTCCGACGGAGGACTCCAACCTCCTACGGGGAGCAGACGCGCATTTCGCAGCAAGGATCTCTCCGCCACTCCCGCGCTGCTATATATTCTCAGGCGCCAAGCCACTATAATCAGCCTTTTCGAAGTTAGCTATCACGGTGGTATCACCTGTTCGTGGCAGGGAAATATTATCTTTAAGGTATGAAACAGTGTTCCAAGATGTATTGATGAACATTGCCTTATATAGTCAGCGATGACATAGGGGTAGGGCTAGTTTCTGCTCGTTATTGTATCATTTGGGTTTTAGATGTACATCCACCACTGCACAAGCCACTCCATGGTGTGTGGCGGAGGGTACATTATGAACCTGTTCCAGTTACGCACAGTTACCGCGAAATGTATGGTTAAGACTTCATGCGGACTCTATTGTTGTGGACTTTAGTTCGGAGAGGAATTTGATGAAGGTCTCCTGGGGAAGAACGGCGTAAGAACGACAACCCAAATCTATTTGAACCTACTTTCTGTATTCGTCTCTTGGTCTCTGATTGCTTTTTTTACGGCTTACACCACCCTACAATATAAAACTGACCATTTATTAATGTCTCAGAATGTTTTCTATAACTCTGTTCCTTCTTTTAGTCAAGGTAGGCCAAAAATTTATTTCTTTCCCAATTCTGCTCAGTACTTCTTCATTAGCTACGCGATCAACCCAACTGAACTTCAACATTCGTCTGTAGCAACACATTTCAAACCGTCCTATCCTCTTCAGGCTGGAACTACGTATCATCTGTGTTTCACTCCCGTGATAAAAAAAATGGGGGTACCTATTTTGAAAAATGCTGTTGATATACGTTTGCCCGATGGCAGCGCCATCTAGCGGGCCAACCTTAGTGTCATTTGTTTTCCCCCCTCAAGCCAGAAAATTTTGTTCTTTGTAGTTTTTTTGCTTGATGCTTATTTCGTGAGATGTTTGGTCTGGTCACTATCAATGGACCACCCTGCATAACGAGGGAAAAATGAATACTTGTTTGCATTCGTACGAGCCCTAACCTCTTAATCCTATCCTTTTTGTCTTTACGCGGAATTTAGGTTGGCAGTAGCAGAAACATTCTTTAGTCCGCCTCAAATTCTGGCCTTCTAAATTACTTCAACTGTGCTTTTCGGAAAGAACGTCGCCTTTCCTACAGCGACTCCCATTTGAGTTCCCAAAGGACCTCAGTAACTCTCGCGCATTGATCGAATGCAAACCTCGTCGCCTGCCACTGAACTGCTTCTTTATCCTCTTTTAAACCGGTCTGGTGGGGATCTCAAATTCTTGTGCAATACTCAAGTCGGGGTCTTACAAGCGTTTTATATGCTGTCTCCTTTACAGACGAATCACACAATTCCTTCTCCCAATAAAGCAAAGTCGCCCATTTGCCTTCTCCATTCTGTTCCATTTCGTATCGCTGTGCAGCGTTACACCTAGATATGTAATTGACGCGGCTCTGTCGAGCAGCACACTACTAATGCTGTATTCAAACATTACAGGATTATTATTCTTACTCATCTTCATTTTCTTATAGTTTTTCATATATGGCGCTATTTGCCATTCCTCACAACTCCATAAGTTTTGGACCAAGTCATCCTTCATCCCACGACAGTCGTTCAATGACGGCAACCTCTTGTACACCACAGCATCATTAGCAAACAGCCGCAGGTTGCAGCTCACTCTGTCAGTCAGATCATTTATATAGACAGAAAATAATATCGGTCCCATCATACTTCCCTGGGGCACCGGTGACGATACCCTAGTCTCTGATGAACACTCGCTATCGAAGACAACGTACTGGGTTCTATTACTCAAGTAATCTTCAAGCCACTAACATATTTTGGTAGCTCGTACCTTCGTCAGAAGTCTTTAGTGCGGCAGCGTGATAAACGCCTTTCAAAATCCAGATATATGCAGCATGCCTGTTGCACTACATCCAAAGCACGCTAGATGAAACGAGAGAAAAGCCATCTCCTTGTTTAAGTATAGTTAGGCTTAACTAAAGAAAAATTAAATAATACACAATTTTGTGTTTGTTCTACAGGTTTGTTTATTTTGTTAATCGATTTTCGTCGTCTTAGGCAATCATCGTTCGTAAATCTATCGGCCTGAACTACGTGGTTATTAGTCCGTAGCTTACAAACTACTTAAACTAAGTTGCTCTAACCTAAGGGCAAACACAAAAGCCAATGCCCGAGGAGAGCCTCGAACCCCCGACTGCCAACGGCCGCGCGCACTGCAGCTCGACACACCAGTGCGCACGGTTAATCCGCCGCGGCGGCCATCATCAGACATTTACTGAAGTAATTTTCATAAGGAATTTGTTCTACCAAGAAGCAACGGAAGAATCAGTTAAGAGAAATTAAATACAGGAAATAACAGAAGAAGCAAATACATGGCTTTCCACACTACTCACGAGAGCACCAATTACTCACAACTGCATCAGCTTCTTTTATTACCATCTGAGTTATTAAAGTTCAAACAACGCAAAGGCCTCTATGGGTTATTTTGTGTATTACAGCTCAGCGTAATTCTGAATAAAAAAAGCTTCCATACCTGAATTATAATTATCAGAGTAACAGTAACAACTAAACCAGATAACAACTGACTCGACGCATTTATATCTTCACACGACGTAAAAATGGTAGCATTCCAAGAAAGAGGCACGGTTTCAAGAACGCCATCCAAATCTAGCGTAGAATGACATAAAACGACGATGCAAATGACATACACCCCAAGATCGCGACAGTTCACCGGTATATGAAACAGAGAATGCATGAAGGGGACTGTACGCGACTGGCCGACAACACTACTCATTCTTCTGATGTACACGTCAGCAATATAACTGTAGATTGAACGAATAGGTGCTATAGAGGAAACATATTGAAAAAAAATAATTTGCTAATTGAGATTTAGAATGCCACGTTGCAGCTCGATAACGGTCGACACTAACCTCTACTCCATGTTTCATGTCTCAGTGTAATGCTCACTGTCTCGAAAAAACAGCGACATATCTCGCAGGAGCCAATTACAGCATCCTAGATCTAGCTCTTCCCATTGGCCCTTTTTATGATAAAGTTGTCTACACCTAAGACTGCAGCTGGGCGGCATACGGAGGACATACACGACTCAGTTCCCTGTTATCCCGAGATCGAATACTTCTGTACTCGTTATTAGTTTTTTCACGTAGTTACTTGAGTGTTGTACAGTTACAATCGAAACAATGTGGTTTCAACCTTGTGGCTGGGCAGTAGAAAGAATGTGCGAAACGTCTAGTGTCTTGCGTCACTGTTTTATATGCGACAGCAGTATAGAGAAATAAGCTTTCCCTACCGTTCCACATGTTAGCTGAATATCTCGGGACATACGACTGCCACGTATCCGCACTTAACGGGGACTGCACAACGATGCATAGGATCCGATCAGCACAGTACTAAGGGGAGTTGGAATGTCGCAAAATGGTAAAAAATCGTAATTTCTGTTTTTAATCTTATAAAGTAATTTGAATTTTTCCTCATAAATGGTGCAAAACGTGTTAAGAAATTCTAATAGAAAGTATTCTTATTTCATTTTGCAAAATTATATGTGCGTCTAGCAAGATTACCCAACTGGCGATGTTTACACATTGAAATATTAACATTTTCGAAAATATGAGATACAGAAGGCTGTAGATTTCGTAGTTCATTTGAGGACTCTTTGATTTTTCCGTTGGTTTTCGTGGTTGTATCCAGAATCAAAACGAGTCGTTCAACAACCTCATATGAACTCGTGTACCTAAAAATGCATTTGTTGGCATAAAAAGATTGAAATGAAGTGTCATTTATTCTGTTACTTCATTCAGTGATTGTCATACGGGTAGACTAAAGGACATTCAAAGCCTTAACATTGATCCTCGTACCAACACCATTAGAGCAAGAAGCCCACAGCTAACGCGCCCCGAGACTCAATCGAGACTCACTCGCTAACACCACGCCGCATGTTTTTCAAACGTCAACATAACATACAAAAACCGGCCGAGTCCTCAAATGGGAACTATCAAGCATGGGGTGCCACAGGGTTTGGTACTGGACCTTTGCTGTTCTTAATACATATATATTAATGATTTGCCTTTCTATATTCATAAAAATGCCAAGGTAGTTCACTTTGATGATGATACAAGTATCTCTATCACACCCGAATCACAGGAATTAACTGATGAAATTGTCAATGAAGTATTTCAGAGAATTTTTAGGTGGTTCTCTGTAAATGGACACTCTTTAAATTTTGAAAAAACACAGTATATTCAGTTTCACACAATAAATGGCATCACACCATTAATTAATATTGACTTCAACCAGAAATCTATAGCTAAGGTAGAATATTCAAAATTTTTTGGTTGATGCATTGATGAGGGATTGAATCGGAAGAAACACGTTGAAGTTCTGCTGAAACGTTTGAGCTCAGCAACTTATGCTATTAGGTTGATTGCAAACTTTGGTGATGTACATCTCAGTAAATTAGCATACTATGCCTATTTCCATTATCTGCTTTCTTATGGCATCATATACTGAGGTAATTCATCATTTAGTAAGAAAGTATTCATTGCCCAAAAGCGGGTTATCAGAATAATTGCTGGAGCCCACCCAAGATCATCCTGCAGACAATTATTTAAGGATCTAGGAATCTTCACAGTATCTTCACTATATATATATATATATATATATATATATATATATATATATATATATATATATATATATATTTACTTATGAAATTTGTTATTAACAATTCAGCTGAATTCAAATGTTACAGTAGTGTGCATAGCTACAACACTAGGAGAAGGGTGACCTACACTATTCAAGGTTACATTTAGCTTTGTCACAGAAAGGGGTTAATTATTCTGCCACAAAAGTCTTTGGTCACTTACCAAGTAGTATCAAAATTCTGACAGATAGATAACTAGAATATAAAAATAAATTAAGAGAATTTCTGTATGGCAATTCCTTCTACACATTAGATGAATTTCTAGATAAAGGTTAGTACTTTATGAAAAAAAAATCAAATATTGAGTGTCATGTAATATTATGTATAGACACATTTCATTTAACTGACACGTTCCACATCATTACGAAGTCTCGTATTCTTGATCCATGGAACAAGTATTAATCTAATCTAATGTAACTTCGCTTCGAAGTTTCTCCGAATGTAATTGACGCATCGCGATGCAGCTAAGACCATACTTTTTGTGATTTTTCTTGTTATTGATTGCTTAAAAAATAATATGGGGTATCCATTAAAAAAACATAAGATTGCGTTGAAAATAATACTTCTTTACCTTTTAGACTGTCTGATAGTACCTACTTTTATGAGCCCCTACCGTATTTTCATGATCGTCAAAGTCATTTTTCAATATCTTGTGTAGTTCCAGAGATATCTGAGATGAAAGACTTAGTGAGACACCCTGTATACCAGAAACATAAGGCCTAAATATATCTATTACTTTATTTACAGAAGAATGGAAAAACTGGTGGAATCAGAACTTGGAGAAGATCACTTTGAAATCAGGACAAATGTAGGAACACGGGACAATACTAGCATTAGGAATTATCTTGGAGAATAGGTAGAAAGTTAGAAAGCTTTTGACAATGTTGACTGGAATGCACTCTATCAAATTCTAAATGTATCAGCGGCAAATTATAGGGAGCGAACAGTTATATTCAACTTGTACAGCCGGCCGCGGTGGCCGAGGAGACTGAGGCGCTCCAGTCACGGTTCTGCACGGCCACTACGGTCGGGGGTTCAAATCCCCCCTCGGGCATGGATATTTGTGCCGTCTTTAGTATAAGGTAGTTGATAAGTAGTTTGTAAGTTTAGGGACTGATCACCCCGTAGTTAAGTCCCGTAAGCTTAACAAACATTTGAACATTTTTTTTTCAACTTGTACAAAAATCTTGCAGGAATTATAAGATTCGAAGGGCATGAACAGGACACAATGGATTGGACGAGAGTAAGAGAGGTTTGCAGAATTTCTCCAGTGTTATTCAATTTGTAAATTGAGCAAGCTGTGAAGGAATACAAGGAGAAGTTTTGAGAAGGAATTTAAGTTCAAGGAGAAAAATGAAAACCTTGTTGTTTGCCGATGTCATAGTAATTCTGTCTGACACACCAAAGGACCCGGGAGAACTATTGAACGGAACGGACAGTATTTCGAAAGTACTTTATAAGAGGAGCATTAACAAGAGTATTATTAGTGTAATGGAATGAAGTGTCACAAAATCAAGCGGTGCTGAAAGAATTAAATTAGGTAATGAGAGAATAGTATGTTAGTTTTGCTTTTTGGGTAGCAAAGTAACTTCCGATGGAAGTAGAGAAGGTAGAAAATGTAGAATGCCTATTGGAAGAAAAGCTTTTCTGAAGGAGCGAAATTTATAGACATCCGATATTAATATGTTGTTTGGAAATCCTTTCTGACACCAAATGTCTAGTGTGTAGCATTGTATGGGAATGAAATGTGACCATAAGCAGTTCAGACAAAAACATGATGGAAGCGTTTGAAATGTGCTGCTACAGGACGAATGATGAAGATTAGATGGGTATATCACGTAACGAAGGAGGAGGTTCTAAACAGAATTGGGGAGAGAAGGAGTTCCTCGTACATCCTGACCAAGAGAAGTGAAATTTGGTGCAGAGACATCAAGATATCGTCACCTTTGCACTGGAAGGACGTATGGGGTAAAATCGTAGAGGGACACCGAGAGACGAATACAGATTAGATTAATACTTGTGCCATAGATTATATATACGAAATTTTGTAATGATGTGGAACGTGTCAGTTTAGTAAACGGTGTCTATACATGACAATAAATATTTTAAGGATTTTTTTAAATTTTAATTTTAATATTTTTTTTCCTTTTGACAGCTGAGTCAAAAAGGATGTAGGTTCTTATTCGCAACTGAAGAGGCTTGCACATGACTCGGTAGCATGGCGAGCTGTATCAAACAAGTTTGCGGACTGAAGACCACAACAACAAAATAAACTTAAAAAAGGTTTATGTAATGTTTTTCAGAATTTCGTAACGACGCTATTTCTACATGCTTCTTCAATAAACAGAATTCAATGACGATGGCGGAATCTGCGCTGAAACTTTTGGGTATCAAAATAAACAGAAGCGTTTTGCATCACGACGGACCCACAATCGTACATTTGTAGCAAAAACACATAAAAAAAAAGTTCAAATTTTTGTAGAGCTTATGGAACAACTACGGGGTCATCAGTCCGTAAACTTACAAACTACTTATGAACTAGCCAATATTAAGGACGACACAAATATCCATGCCCGAGGGGGGACTCGAACCCCCGACCGTAGTGGTCGTGCAGACTGTAACTGGCGCGCTGCAGGACGCTCGGCCACCGCGGCCGGCAAACACATATCAACAGATTTTCAAAATACAGTGATTGATTCTGTCTTAAATTCGACGAGCGGAAGTATGATCTAGCCGAATGAAGAATGACAGTTTTCTGGCTGGTCATAACATTAATTTCGAGGCTCAAGAAAAGGCAGTGTTCGTCACAAAACACTAAAAAAACAGACAATTGGAAATATCTTCAAATGTCTGTAAATATATGGGACTTAAATTCTTTGGTTTTTAGTCCCTAAGCATACAAACTACTGGAACTAAGTTAAACTAATTTAAGGACAACGCAGACACCAGTGCTCTAGGGAGGACACGAACCTTCGACTTCGAGATTCTCAGCGATTCTCAGCAAGGTGCCTTGGAGGACTCGACCACTCCACCGCGACAGACAGTTAAAAAAACTAACAAGAACAAATGACCCGCCACCCTCTAGCAGGACTACCAGTGTTGTGTCTCATTCTTACCCTCTTCGTTATTAACTTACGTCAATCTGTGGATGACGTCGCGATATGATATCAACTCTAAATCTAGAATCCATTAGAAAAGTTTTCCACAGTAAGAGATTTCCGCTCATGGATCTTTGAGTTTCAATATGACGTCTTCAAGATACCTAACAACATCCACCAAGGTTGAAGTAGCTGGTAAAGCTTTGGCGACAGCCTAGTGAGTGAGGTAGGCAGCGCAGATTATTATTTATCGATTACCGTTTGCCAATTTCGGGAACCTGTCCAAGAGCTGGATTCCAATTGGTTGGAGTGACGCTACTGCAGACAAAATTCCTATCAGATGCCCGAGAGGTAATTGCAGCACGTGATTCTGCGTTTGTATTCTTTACATTCACATAATATCCCAGCGATCGCTAGAAACCTGGCCAGTGGAAACTGCCTTTGGTTCTGTCAAGGGTTTTCACGAACCCCAGGTGACAAAATTGTGGAGTGTATGAACATTCTTAGAAACAGCTGCAAAGTTTTATATCGCATATTTTAATCGAGTGAAAGTTTTCTGTAAAAATTGTATTGCTTTTGCTAACTTTTTGGTAGTTAGCTTGATTTTGCTCGTGTTAGGAATTGATAATATATTATTTTGTAATGTCTTTGTAAATATCTCTGGATTAATAATTGAATCTTTGATGTAGTTTTATCTTTGAAATACAGACCGTAAACAGTGAATCTGTGTTATTATTCACGACGTACGCTACATAAAAAATTGGTGCCGAAACCCGGGAATGAGAACGCAAGAAAGGGAAAAATAACACAGACACAAGATTCAGTGGTAATTATGTAAGCATAATGCACGCCGTATCAGAGTAATACGGAGCTGTGAATGAGGAATCGCGTCACGACTTCGACATCGTCTCAACAGCTGACTGAGATAAGTACAATGACTACTTATTTGTAGCCTTGCTTCACGGCGAGATATTATTAAAGTAGCAAAGAATAGTAGAAGCCTCACAGAAATAAATATTGTTGTAACTTGAATACCATACGTAATAATCTCCGACAGCAGATAGGTATTGCAGTTGATGACGTCACACGCGCTGTCGATTGTTTGTTTGGCATTCACAACAGTATCGTAGTACGAAGTTATTAAAAGTAGCGTACGCAACGTGCGTTAATATTTTACGCAGTTCTTTGAGTGGTGCTATATTCACTGATTACTACGAAGTAAAGTAAATCTGTTCTGCTTCAGTTACGCATTCCATACATTGCGAAGTACCGTATAACATAGCCAAGATGTCTGACGTCGAAACTGCTGACGCAAGCGCACGTTTGCATCATCTGAAAAGACGACGAACTAGAGAAAGAGCCAATATTACGCGGTTTGTCAAAGAGATACAAGAATTTGCCGATTCTTCGTCCGTGGAGAACGTGGAGTACTGTAGGGAACGATTAAAGGAGACCTTAGATAAATTGATACGACTTGATGACGAAATTCACATCCTTCTTGACGATAATGATTACGCCGCTGACATATCCAAATGCGATGAGTACATAGATACTGCCAAGCGTGTCCTCATACTAACTTCTGAAGAAATGGAGAAAAAATTGTCTAGAGCCACGTCGCATGTTTCAATTAACGACGCCCAACCTGCAGCAACAGTTGCCTCTGCTGCTCCAGTAACCACAGTTAAGCTACCATCCATAAAGCTTGAGTCATTCTCAGGAGATATAGAATCATGGGCGCGATTTTGGGAACAGTTTGAGCAATCAGTTGATAAGAACGCCTCATTGTCAACCGTTCACAAGCACATATTTTTGCGCGGTTATTTAGAAGGGGAACCAAAAAGTTTGGTGGAAGGTATCGCTGTGACAGCCGAAACATATGAGGAGACAAAGAAGATGCTTAAGGCTCGCTACGGTAACAAAGATAGAATTATACAGGCTCACTTGGATTATCTCGAAAGTATTAAGCCAATACAGTTTGTGACTCCAGATGTGCTTAACTCCACATTTATTGACTGCAATCGACGTATTCAAGCTCTGCGTGCACTCGGAGAAGATGTAAATGCCTGTGGCCGAGTGCTCGCACCGAAAATACTTAGAGCATTTCCAGACGACATGTGTCGGCGTTGGATAATACATGTTAAACGTGAAGGTCTGTCAGAGGGTGATATTCTTAAACTAATTGAATTTATAGGAGAAGAAGTAGAGGCAGCTCTCACCACAGAAAAGATCCGTTGCATGACGCCTACGTCTTCAAGTTACACCTCTACCGCGGCAGCTCTCCATGTTCGCACTAAATCCAAGCAACAGTTAACAAAGGTAACTAAACAACCGGTACCGTTCTGTGTTTTCTGCGAATCTCGTGACCACTGGGCTCAGGATTGTAAGATAGTTACTGACGTTGCGAAAAGAAAAGAGACACTAAAAAATTCTAACCGTTGTTTCTTATGTCTGAACAGAGGACATAAAGCAGCTAACTGTGGGAAGAAAGGCAAGGCACTTTGCACTAACTGTAAAAAGTCACATCATAGGTCTTTGTGCACGAATCAGGATACCCTTAAGGCAACAGGGGATCAGATAAATGTTGCTTCTGTTAGTCAAATCGATGCTACGACCAGAAATTTCACGTTCCTGCAAACAGTTCAGGTTTGCATCATAGGGCCGACCGGCCTAAGGCGTTTGACTCGGTGTATACTAGACAGCGGAAGCCAAGCTACATTTATATCAAAGTCTCTGATAGAAGAGTTAAAACTACAAATCACTGATCAACATGAGATGACTGTTTGTACTTTTGAGGCAGAGAAGACTTACTCATGTCACCGTAAACTCGTTCGTTTTAATATTAAAGGAGCCTGGGCAAATTCGACTGTCTCTATTACTGCTTACGAAAGTGATCACTCTTTCTCACCTCAGCCAGTGATCTCACAAGACATTCTAACCAAAGTGAATCTTTGCAGAGTTCAGTTAGCTGATCCTAAAACTGGATCTCAAGAAGACTTGCCAATAGAGATCGTAATCGGTAGTGACCATTACTGGAGGATAGCCAAGGCTAGTTCACCTGTCCGTATTTCTCCGTCGATTGTTCTAATTCCCACCATATTTGGTTGGGTCCTGAGTGGAAATCGTTCGGGAGTTTGTGCTAATTCAGTTGCTGTAAATCTCATCCATGAAACATACTCACCATCTGATGATGAATTAAGGAAGTTCTGGGACTTAGAAACGATTGGAATAACGGCAAACCCTCCTCGAGCTTTGAGTAAAAGTGATTCCGCAGTTCTTGAGGATTTTCGCTCATCCTATTGTGTGCGAGACCATCGAAGAGTCGTACGTCTCCCAAGAAAACAAGATGTTCCGCTGGCAAGTAACAGACTCAAGGCAGAACGTCGATTTAACACATTACATAAAAGACTTTGCAATAACGAAAACCTTAAAAACATGTACTGCAGTCACATGTTGGACTACATTACAGAAGGTCTTATAGAATGTGCCCCCACGGAAGATCTTGGAAGTGACATATTCTATCTTCCACATCAAGCAGTGAAAAGAGAGAAATTTGTTAAGACGAAGTGGAGGATAGTCTTTGATGCATCATCGCATGAAGCCAATACACCTTCTCTCAATGACGCATTAGAAGCGGGACCTAATCTTCTACCAGAAATATTCGCCATATTGTTACGATTCAGACTACATCAGATAGCAATCGTCAGTGATATTAAACAAGCATTTTTGCAATTAGTCTTACACGAAAGTGACAGGGACTTAACCAGATTCTTATGGTACTACGTAATCAAAGACAGTGATGAGAATTACCAGACGACAGACGAAGTAATGACTTATTGCTTCACGAGACTGCCATTTGGACTAACATGCAGTCCATTTTTACTCTCCGCAACACTTAGAGAACTAGCTGAACGACATAGAACTAAGTTTCCCCTTGCAGCACCTCTTGTTGAGAGCAGCTTCTTTATGGATGATTTCGTTTCTGGCACGGAGAATGATAATGATGCTATAACTCTGTACTATGAACTCAGCGCAATGATGAAACTACTGAGTTTCGATTTAGCGAAATGGGCCACCAATTCGGATCAACTAAGGACCATATGGAGGGCTGAAGGACAAGACATAAACCCGGAAACGCAAGCTCTTGGTGTTTACTGGAATACAGAAACAGACTGCTTCTATATGAATGCAATGGATATTACTAGTAGGATTCCTGTAGGCCCCACTACTAAGAGGACACTGTTGCAAATTACAGCCAAATTTTATGATCCATTAGGATTGTTCTCTCCAGTGTCTCTTATTGGAAAACTGTTATTTCAGGATACATGGTGCAGAGGTATTGATTGGAACGAGTTGCTGCCACCTGATATTGGGTCCCGATGGAACACTTGGTTTTCTACCCTACCTTCACTGTCTCAAATACAAATTCCACGATGGCTAGCAACTTCAACAAAGAGCAATACTCAGATCCACGTCTTCTGCGATGCCTCTGAGAGAGCATATGGAGCGGCTTTGTATATTCGCACGACCGTGGAAGACCATATTGTTGTTCATTTGGCATATAGCAAAACTAGACTCGCCCCCATCAAGAAGTTAACTCTTCCGCGGCTTGAACTTCTAGCAGCGTTAATAGGATCACGATTATTGTATTACTACTGCACAGCAACAGGGCATAAAATAACTGAAGCAGTATTGTGGTCAGACGCTATGGTGACTTTAGGTTGGATACGCAGTGACCCAAACAGGTGGAAGACATTTATATGCAACAGAGTTACAGAGATCCACACCCACACAAATCCCAGTCAATGGAGACATTGCCCCGGGAGTGAGAACCCTGCCGACCATCTTACACGAGGACTTTATGGTAACCAAATACAATCTGTGAACCACTGGTGGAAGGGGCCTCCATGGCTTGCACTTGCAGAATCAAGATGGCCATCTAACGCTTCATTCATGACTGATAACCTACCAGAAGAAAAGAAGAACTTACGGCATGTGATGGCAGTAGCCACTTCTTCTAACCTTATGGACTGCTCCAAATTTAGCTCGTATTGGAAACTGATTCGCATAACAGGGTGGATACTACGATTCATTCACAACATTCGAAAAAGTTCGAAACTCGAGGGAGAGCTGAAGGCAGTGGAGCTTGCTCAAGCACGTCATTACTGGATACGAGCTGTTCAACAGGAATGTTACTCTCAGGAGCTCCATGCACTCAATAACAATCAACCTGTCCCGAAAGACTCAAAAATAGCATGCTTCAATCCCTACCTGGAAGATGGTCTTCTCCGACTTGGAGGACGCTTACACTACGCAGCTGTCCCTAACGAGCAACGTCATCCATTACTCCTCGACGGTACCCATCACTTCACAACTTTACTGGTTCAGCAAATGCACATTCGACTACATCATCTTGGTGTGAGAATAGTGTTGGCAGAACTTCGAAGAGAGTTCTGGATCCTGCGTGCCCGTCAAGTTATCAAGAGAGTTTTGCACTCCTGCCTTCCCTGCAAAAATTCTACACAATCTACGGGGCCAACAAGTTGAAGCACCCCCACCAGCCGATCGAGTAAGACCATCCAAGCCATTTTCTATAACTGGCATAGATTTTGCAGGCCCTCTCTATGTAAAGGTTGGCACTACAATGGAAAAGGCATACATAACACTCTTCACTTGTGCGACGACACGTGCAGTTCACTTGGAATTGTGCTCTAACATGACAACAGACGCATTCCTCATGGCTCTTCAGAGATTCGCTGGTAGACATGGACTACCCCATACAATCTACACAGACAATGCAAAGACGTTCCATGCAGCTAATGCTGAACTGTCTGAAATATGGAGTGCGTTATCTAACCCAAAGACTCAGCGTGTCCTAGCCAGGGATGGCATTTCATGGAAATTTATAGCCCCCCGTGCGGCTTGGTGGGGAGGGTTTTGGGAGAGGATGGTGGGTACCATCAAACGATGCCTACGAAAAGTACTTGGTCAATCAAGGTTAACGGAAGAGCAGCTCAATACCACGCTGATTAATATCGAAGCCGCAGTGAATTCGAGACCAATTTCTCAAGGAGACGACGATGAACCTTTAACACCAGCCCACTTTCTTATTGGTGGAGGACTACTGACAGTGCCAACAGGACCAGAACCGTCGACTAAATCTGTTTTGACAAAAGAATTCAGACTGCAACAGAAGTTGACAGATGACTTTTGGAAGCGATGGACTAAAGAATATCTATTGCAACTTAGAAGCTTCCACGAAGTTCGGGGTACTTCGACAAGAGTCATCAAGTTCCGCCCCGGTGATGTTGCTCTGGTACAAGAGGATGGACGCCCGCGCCACCTATGGAAGAAAGCAAGAATAGAGAGACTAGTCGAAGGAAGAGATCAGAAAGTACGAACAGTAATTCTATGCACACCAGAAGGACACCAAATAGTTCGTCCCGTGCAACTGGTCATCCCCCTGGAGGTTGACCAGGGTGGGGAGGATGTTAGGAATTGATAATATATTATTTTGTAATGTCTTTGTAAATATCTCTGGATTAATAATTGAATCTTTGATGTAGTTTTATCTTTGAAATACAGAACGTAAACAGTGAATCTGTGTTATTATTCACGACGTACGCTACAGCTCGTAACGGAAAATACTGCTCTGTAATAACACGTAAAACAACCTAGAGACAATGAAAGTCCGTAATACAGAAATTTTTCTGAGAATTGCTCTGTGTAACCATAATATATTATGCTTGTTTAGCAACTGATTTAAGAAATCAGTTAATTGAGAAGGAAAAGATGTTATGTTAAAAAAGATCTTCTCAATTATTGTTGACTGTGTACCAATCTGACTATGTATTATGAACAACAGTTAATCTAATTGTTCCCGAAGTTCAACAATTAATGTAGGTATCACTATCTACAGTCATGAACTGTGATAATAAAATTAAAGAAGCTAAATAGGTAAAAATCTTATTCAGGATCAAGATTAGCAATAATTAGAAAAAATCAATTATTACAAGATATTATTTCGTGGTGATTACTACTGGAAAGTTACGGAGGGATGGACGAAGGATAATTTCTTACTTTGCACAATAAGGCTTATATAACAATTACAACAGCATGTTCCTACAATTTGACATTGTAAAACAGATAAATAGAATTACTGAGTGACACAAGAAGCCTAAAATTTACAACAGATGAGGCCAACAAAGCATACACTGAAACTTACCAATAATAAATTAATTGCCGGCCGCGGTGGCCGAGGAGACTGAGGCGCTCCAGTCACGGTCTGCACGGCCACTACGGTCGGGGGGTTCGATTCCCCCCTCGGGCATGGATATTTGTGCCGTCCTAGTTCGTAAGTAGTTCCTAAGTAGTTTGTAAGTTTAGGGACTGATGACTACGTAGTTAAGTCCCATAAACCATACAAACATTTGAACATTTCAAATAAATTAATTATTGCCTTAACTATCTTACTAATGTGGCCTGCATTAGAATTCAATAATCTTAATGAAACATCGAATCATACATAGGAACTAAATCAACTTAAAATATCAAAACATTTGCTCAAGAAAGGCACATAAAAACTATACGCAGGACTATACAAAAGACTAAGGTAATACTTTGATCTCTAATGACATCGAAAGTAAATTGATAATAACAACGGCCAATAACAACCTACTAATTAGGTGCGACCAGTGTGGGTAAAAGAGCTAATAATTTTAGTTTTGTAACGGGATGTTTAGCGGTAATGTGGGCATAGAGCGGTCTTTGAGGAAATAATAATAGAGAGCTGAAGTTCAACTGGTAGTTCACTGACAGATGAAGTTAACTGAGTGGCGAGAAGGCAGTTTAAAGAGAAACAGAGTGGAATACCGGTCCCTGCGGGGCGTGACCACAGGTTGGAGATGACTTAGGCAGAGAGGTTAAGGCATCCTGTCAGTGCGGAGGTTCAGAGGAGAAGAACCAACGAGTTTGAATCGACGGGGCAGCAAGGCGCCAGGCCCAGTGGCTCGCTGATTGGTGAGATGATAGTGCCGACTCTTCGCGAGTATCGTAGCGTCGTCAGCAATACCGACCCAACACGCAGGGCTGATTCGGCAGGCACGTGGACGGACGTGTGATGGACAAAGTCCACGCACGGCCGTTCACCGCCGACACTGGCGAAAGAAAAATGGAAATTCCTGTCCTGGAGGCAGTGAAAGACATTGTTAAAATTTTGAGGGGAAGATAGTCCGTGTGTACATTTACACTAGCTGCTGTAAATTTCGAGGTTCTTTTGTTCACGCGTTTTCTGTGTCTGAAGCGAGACACAAATTGGTACTTTTCATTTCTTCACCAATAATTTCATAACCTATCCTTTACAACTCATGTGCATGTGGACGATTTGCTTGTCTTCTTGTACGTCCATGTTTTTTACATTCTTCATTTTTAATTTTATTTGTTTATTTATTTATTTGGAATGATTTAGTAATTGTTGAGGCTCAATATCCACTGCTTACTGCAAACCGAGCGAGGTGGCGCAGTGGTAACACACTGGACTCGCATTCGGGAAAACTGTGGTTCAAATCCACCTCCAGCCATACAGATTTAGGTTTTCTGTGATTTCCCTAAATCACTCCGGGCAAATGATAGAATGGTTCCATTAAAAGGGCACGGCCGATTTCCTTCCACATCCTTACCCAAAACTCCGAGCGTGAGCTCCGTCTCTAATTATCACGGTGTCGACGGGACGTTAAACCCTAAGCGTCCTTCCTCCTTCCCTCTTTCCTTACTGAAACTTGCCTTATAATACAGGGTGCTCCATTGGTAGTGGCTGGGCCAAATATCTCACGAAATACGTATCAAACGAAAAACCTACAAAGAACAAAACTTTTCTAGCTTAAAGGGGGGAACAAATGGCGCTGTGGTTAAATGGAAATCAACAGCATTTCTTTACATAGGTACCCCCCATTTTTATTACATACTCGACTAGTACGAAAATAAAATGAATTTTTTATTTGGAAACTTTTTTCGCTTTGTGATAGACGGCGCTGTAATAGTCACAAAAGTGTAAGTACGTGGTATCGCGTAACATTTCGCCAGTGCTGCCGGTACTTGCTTCGTGATACATTACTCGTGTTAAAATTGACCGTTCACAAATTGCAGAAAAGGTCGATATGCCATTTATGTATGGCTATTGTGATCAAAATGCCCAACGAGCCTGTGCTATGTATGTTGATCGTTATCCTGGAAGACATAATCCAAGTGTCCGGACCTGTCGTCGGATAGTTACGTTATTTAAAGAGAAAGGAAATGTTCAGCCACAGCTGTAACCTCAACCACGAACTGCAACAAATGATGATCCCCAAGAAATTGTTTTAGCTGCAGTTGCGGCTAATCCGCTCACCAGTATCAGATAAATTGAGCGAGAATCGGGAGTCTAAAAAACGTCGGTGTTTAGACTTCTACATCAACGTAAATTTCACACGTACCATATTTCTGTGCACCAGGATTTGTAAGGCGAAGACTTTGAACGTCGTGTACAGTTTTGCCACTGGGCACAAAATAAATTACGGGATGATAACAGATTTTTTTCACGCGTTCTGTTTACTGACGCAGCGTCATCCACGAACAAAGGTAACGTAAACCGGCATAATAATGCACTATTGGGCAAAAGAAAATCCACGAGAACTGTGACAACTGGAACATCAGCGACCTTGGTGGGTAATGTACGGTGCGGCATTATGGAAGGAAAGATAATTGGTCTCTATTTTATCGATGGCAATCTAAATGCTGCAAAGTATGCTGATTTCTTACGTAATGTTCTACCGAATTTTCTACGAGATGTTTCACTGCATGACATAATGACGATGTACTTTTAACATTATGGATGTCCGGAACATGGCTCGCATGCAGCTGAAGTGGTGTTAAATGGAATATTTAATGCCATGTGTATTGGTCGTAGAAACACCATACCATGGTTCGCACGTTCACCGCATCTTACATCCCCGGATTTCCTTCTGTGGGGAAAACTGAAGGATATTTACTGTCGTGATTGACCGACAACGCCTGAAAACATGCGTCAGTGCCTTGTCTATGCATGTGAACACATTAATGAAGGCGAACTACTCGCTGTTGAGAGGAATTTCGTTACACTTATTTCCAAATGAAATGAGTTAAGGACCTAATTTTTAGGATTTATTGAAGTCATGAGGTAATTGAAGGTAATCACGCAGTAAGAGCATGCGTTCTCATAATATATAATAATTTCACAGAAGTACGTGTATGACATTGGAACAACCGAAATAAAGTTCAAAAGCACATACGTTCTTTGTTTTAATTTTAAAAACCTAACTGTTACCCACTGTTCGTCGAAAATATAAAGCAATATGTAGGGTTACCATGTGTTCGTCATCAGAAAAAGAGGACAATTCACGTAAAAAAGAGGACACTTTATTGTTAACATACAGTAATTTTCAACTTAATTAATGAACCACGTAAAACTACTATAAACTAAATCAGTAACCTTGTGTGGTTATTGTAAAACAAAATATTACGAACCTTGACAGTTTATTCACCATCAGTAGAGACAATTGTCGTTTTTACTTTTGAACCTATATTTGCGATCCAGTATTAAACCTTACGATACTTCTACGACTTACCTTTGTTTACAACGAATATGTACGTTCCAGTAGGGCAAATCAAACATTCCATTTCATGTTCGTTTCTTCCTCCCTAGAATGATTTGTATTTCTTAAAGAGCACATCTTTCAACACTGACTTTCCTTTCGGCATTTCGTAGTTGTATTTAAATTCGTAATTTATTTTGAAGCAAAATTACAGCTTTAACCTAAACCACAAAGTAAACATTTTCTTGCCTCAAAAAGACTATGTGTCCGGGAAAAAGAGGACGTATGGTAACCCTAGTTAAGCTGTTCTAACGTGGAATTCTTAGAAGCCGGTGTAACTTGCATTGTTGCAGACCTTTGTTCTTGATTGGCTGCCTCGCAGCTACTATTCTGGGACAATTGTCACGCCAGTTACTTCAATTGTTTAAAAGTAGCTTTACCTCAGAGCAGCGCCGGCGTAGAGAAGAAAGAATTCTGGAAAAAAATTACATGGTTTGAAAAACGGTTAATTATCTATATTTAGTGATTGTGACACATCAGAGAGTTGTATTTACGCATTTTAGGATTGAAACAGTTGCATAACGCTAAAAAGAAAAAAAAAGAAAAAAATAAATAAATAAAAAAAAATGGCCGGACCGTCCGGGTAAAAGAGGACGTCTGGTAACACCAGCAATATGTTTGTGAATATTACAGCGCCATCTGTCACAAAGCCAAAAAAAGTATCCCAAACAAAACATTGATATTTATTTACGTTCTAGACGAATATATAATAAATATGGGGGTACCCATTTTAAAACTTCAGTTGATATCATTTTGACCTATGACAGCGCCGTCTAGCGGGCCAACGATGGCGCCATCTGTTTTCCCTCTTCAAGCTAGTAAAAGTTTAGTTATTTGTAGTATTTTCGTTGGAAGCTTATTTCGTGAGATATTGGGCCCGGTCGCTATCAATGTATCACCCTGTATGAGTATTTTCTTCCAATAGGCATTCTACATTTTCTACCTTCTCTACTTCCATCTGAAGTTACTTTGCTACCCAAAAAGCAAAACTTACATACTATTATCTCATCTGAAGTTACTTTGCTACCCAAAAAGCAAAACTTACATACTATTATCTCATTACCTAATTTAATTCTTTCAGCACCGCTTGACTTTGTGACACTTCATTCCATTACACTAATATTACTATTGTTAATGCTCTTCTTATACCGTACATTCGAAATACTGTCCGTTCCGTTCAATAGTTCTCCGTGGTCCTTTGGTGTGTCAGTCAGAATTACTATGACATCGGCAAACTGCAAGGTTTTCATTTTTCTCGCTGAACTTAAATTCCTTCTCAAAACTTCTCCTTGTATTCCTTCACAGCTTGCTCAATGTACAAATTGTATAATACTGGAGAAATGCTGCAAACCTCTCTTACTCTCGTCCAATCCATTGTGTCCTGTTCATGTCCTTCGAATCTTATATCTGCTGCCTGATTTTTGTACAAGTTGAATATAGTGTTCGCTCCCTATAATTTACCGCTGATACATTTAGAATTTGATAGAGTGTATTCCAGTCAACATTGTCAAAAGCTTTCTACCTTTCTACCTATCCCCCAAGAAGATTCGTAATGGTAGTATTGTACCGTGTTCCTACATTTGTCCAGAATTCAAAGTGATCTTCTCCAAGGTCTGGTTCCACTAGTTTTTCCATTCTTCTGTAAATAAAGTGGCGAGCGTGGTACTGCACACAAACCAGCGCTGACATCTGTGCTGATAAAGAGTAGCGTGGTGCAATCTGGAAAGCAGATTGAGCGCGAGACGAGGCGTGTGCTGCTGGCGGCCGGACGGCCACGTGCACAGCGCACGTGCGCCAAAGGGCCGCTGCTCGCACGTGACGCGGCGATCGTTGCACGCGGCCGGTGAAAGGCGCCGCGCTAACGTCTGCGCCACATGTGTGTCAGGAGGCGGGCACGAGGCAGGGCGAACTGCGCGTGGGCTGCTAATGAAGCGCTTCAGTATCGGTAAGGTTCCAGCGTGTGTCAATATTCGTGTGGGAGTTGTTCATCCACCTGTCGAACACACAGTGATGCATCTGTTGCGCCGAGGTCGAGTGGCCGAGCGGAGCGCGCCGTTGCTCGTCGTCGGAGGTTGGAGTCCTCGCTCGAGCATGGGTGTGTGTGTGTGTGTGTGTGTGTGTGTGTGTGTGTGTTGTCCTTAAGTTAGTTGAAGATAGTTTAACTAGTTTTTAAACCTAGGAATTGATGACCAAAGCAGTTTGTTCCAACTGGTTTATAAAGATTCGATTTTGGAGATGTTGCAAAGGGCCGTATGACTGGAACGAATCAATTCTACGATATTTGCCAAAAAGGAACAAACTCAGGGCAGCAGTTTCTGTCCAAAAGACAGTGGCGGCGCTAGGCGTCGGCGACCGCCGACGGCCTCGCGCCTGTGGGGGCCTCGTAAAACATTGTTAACATTTTAACTTTTTATGTTTTTTTATGTTTATCGGCGCTTTTCAACTGCTAGGTTATGTAGCGGCGACTTACGTCTAACTTACACTAGCTTAACCAAAGGACGACCTCAACATCCGCACCCAACGGTGGGATTCGACCCCCGACGAGAGCGATGTCCCTCACCGTGGTATGACGCCTTAGTGCGCTTGGCCACTCCCGGCCGGCAGCTATTTAGTTGTCCGTATTTATTTCCGTATGAGTGCAGCAATGAAGCAATTTTTAGGTAAATACTTGCAAAACAATTTCTTCTCTACATTTTAGAAAACAATTTGGATGAATTATATCCAAATGTTTATATAACAGTCAGAATCATGCTCACAGTTCCAGTCAGTACAGCTTCGGCCGAGAGGAGCTTCACAAAGTTAAAATTGATCAGGTCATACACAGTGAGCCAAGAAACACAATCTGCGTTGCCACAAGTATCAACTGAAGCCTAAATAGCGGCTAGTATTAATTAAGAGCCGGCCGCGGTGGCCCAGGGGACTGAGGCACTTCAGTCACGGTCTGCACGGCCACTACGGTCGGGGGTTCGAATCCCCCCTCGAGCATGGATATTTGTGCCGTCCTAGTTCGTAAGTAGTTCATAAGTAGTTTGTAAGTTTAGGGACTGATGACCCCGTAGTTAAGTCCCATAAGCTTTACAAACATTTGAAGATTTTATTAATTACGATGTGATCTTGAAAAAATTCAGTGAGACGAAAAGCCGAAAAGTTTCTGTATTTTAATTTGTGTATGTTTATTGTAATTTTTGTCATTGAAATAATACTTGCATATTATACTAATAAAATTTTAGTATAATGACTATTGGTGTATAATTCAGCACATTTCATTGAACATTTTCCTCTTTACTGGAAAAATGAAAGGGGCCTCGCAAAGACGAGTTCGCCGACGCCCAGTTTTCGTCTAGCGTCGCCACTGCCAAAAGATTCCCCTCCATGACAGATTCTGGAGACTATGATCTCAACATATTATACATGATATTATTAACAACAAAAACATTAAAGAAAATATGTATGGAGAGGCTTCCCAGGCCACTAAACAAGAGACAAGAGGTTCGCGAACTTACACGACAAATTGCTCAAACCACCCATTTAAAAACAATAAAAAAAAAAAAATTAAAAAATTAAAAAATTAAAAAATTAAAAAAAAAAAGTTCAAATGTTTGTATAGCTTATGGGACTTAACTACGGGGTCATCAGTCCCTAAACTTACAAACTACTTATGAACTAGCTAATCCTAAGGACGGCACAAACATCTATGCCCGAGGGGGGATTCGAACCCCCGACCGTAGCGGCAGTGCAAACCGTGACTGGAGCGCCTCAGTCCCCTCGGCCACCGCGGCCGGCAAACCCACCCATTTCTGCGCGATAAATTCATTTATAGGAGTTACCCTTAAAGAAATAACACCATATCTCATAAGCGAATGAAAAAGAACAAAGTATGCTACTTTTAGTGTTCAACCATCACCTATTTCAGAAACTATTGGAATCATATTTTTCGTTGAAATTTGTGACTGTAAAAACTGCGTCTTCCTGTCATCTAGCATCAATTTATTTTATACAAGCCAGGAACTTATTTATTTAAATGCATTTTTTAAATTATGAATTAGTATTATCTTCGCTACCAAGCTAGTGTTAACAGGAAACAGAAATACGTCAGAATTACCCGTTATACCAGAAGGAATATCATATACAAATGGGACACCTCCCTTCCCCCCCCCCCCAGCTGTATTATGCCACAGTATGTGTGCATACCACAGCCATTTTCATCACTTCAGAGAGTTACCATCTGTTGTCTGTTATTAAAGTGAGGGGCCGTCGCATTGTGAGCTACTGCACTTACTCCACAATGTTCAAAATACTGCAATAACTTCTTGTGATCAAGCCAAAGAAACGTTTTTGTTAAATGAAAGAAAAGGCCTAGTGTTCGCAGTTCTTTATTTCATTTATGAAGTGCCTCGCAGTAAAAAGAGAATGTAGCGTTATCCGTTGTTAAATCGCTTCTGAGACCAAACTGTACATTTGGCAGTTAATTATGTGAACTGAAACGATAAATTATCCTCGAATACTAAGCCATTTTAATCAATGTAGCGAATAATGATGACATAGAAATAAGTCTAAGAATGTGTGTATTATACCTTTGTCCCTTTACTGTGAAGAAACTGACGTTTCATAAATGAGAAATTAGAAGTATGACTGAGTACAGAGCTAACAGAGACGGAACAATACGTAGGTATTCTGATAGATACCTTACCATACCCATTATAGTCATTACTCTTCAGAGATATAACTACGTGCCCAATTTGTTCTTTGGCAGTACATGGAGGACTCATTCAGATAACAATCAAGGGGTGATGTTTTCTAAGAGAGTATGCGCTAAGGTTTTTTTTAATTCACTTGTTATTGTTTGGTGGAGGCGCCGGGTATCCAGTGCAACAGCTGCATCATCGTGGCTCCGATTAGGCGACGTAAAAGCCGTCGCTTACACGGACTAGAACCGAAATAAAAGGGATATACCAGTACATCTTTCCGAAAGTCCTTATCATCAGAAGACTCATGGACGCGAAACCAGCGGTAAGCCAGCTGCACATCAGACAACCATCGGTGTTCTTTGGAGACGCTGGACAGGACCCCAACAATTGGCTAAAAGGGTTCGACAGTGGGATCATACAATGTGCTTGGTCAACGTTTATTTCTGCCTGGACGGAACAGCCCAGCAATGGTTTTGAAATAACAAAGATAAGCTGAATGACTGGGAAACGTTACAGACGGAACTTAAGAAGGCGTTTGAAGACCGCCAGCGGCAAATCCGTTAGGCGGAAGAACGACCGAAAAACGGGGCCCAACGACAGAGTGAGCCGACAAAGTCGTATATACAGAATTTTTCGGCCCTGTGTAACATAGTTAACCCGGATATGACTGAGGCCGACAAAATCACACACCTGATGAACGGCATTGCGGAAGACATGTACCTATCTCTTCTTATAAAAGACGTCTCGTCAGGTGGTGCCAGCGGATTGAAGAGATGCAAAGGAAGAGGGATGGACGAAAGAAGTATGACAAATTCTTCAAGGTAGTCCCCATCGCAGTTGTGGAAGACAAATTGTGAGAGAAGAATTACAACAGTTTATGACAGCTGGGACTGTTGGACCATGGATGTCAGCCCTGTATATCATGAGGAAGCGGACGCCGCTGAAGAAGAGGTATTTCAGAGATTATCACCTGTCCGCGCCGTCAGTCGCACCCGACGTGAAGAATGGCCTCACTCTACAATGACTTACGCTACCGCCGCCAAATGACAGTCTAGGAACCGGCAGACACAAATGTCGCCCCACAGAAGGTCTGGATGACAGAAGACAACACACCAGTGTGTTTCCACTGTGGGCGCCCTGGACATGTCGTACACTACTGCAGACGGAGAAGGCAAATTTTCTACGATTATTTTGACACAAGACGTCAGCCATCAGAGCAGTTATATCCCAGACCCTGGACCAAGTCGCTCCCCGGCGCGCCGCTGCCGTTCACCGTCGCCGTACAGAAGTACTAGGCGCTCTCCTGTCAGCCGCACCCAGGAAAACTAAGCCAGGCGACCATCTACGGATGTGAGGCCGCCGCAGATGAAAATCCTACATGGACGACAGTCGCTAAGACGTCGGGAAATCTCATCGACGTCATAATCGACGGCCAACCTGTCCAGGCACTGGTTGATTCAGGAGCGTCTTTTTCTGTATTGTCGGATAATTACCGCCGCACACTAAAGAAGACAATGTGCTGTGATACGGGAGCAACTTTGCTGAAGGTCGTAAATGGGAAGTACGACCAGCCAGCAGGAACTGATGTCGCAAGAGTAACAATCAACAATAGGATTCAGCCTTTTGAATTTGTTGTTTTAACAGAATGTAGCCATCCAGGCGTCCAAACTGTCACTGACTGTGGAAGATCTGAGCTACAATTTGAGGAAGTCGTTCCGACGAGTGTACGTAGTACAGAATTTTCAGGGAAGTCATTTGCCATTGACATTGTGACGATCCCGCCGTTGACATCGAGAAGAGTTCCAGTCACAAACACAGATGATCGGTTCAAATGTGAATTGCTAGTCGATAGTAAAAGGTTTATTAGGCTCAGAAAAGAAATTTACATACCAGCGGCTATGCTGGAGGAAACTACCGTGGAACTGCCTATAGGGCGCGGACTGACCAAGGCACAACGCCAGCGGGTGTTAGCTTTGCTACGCCAATTTTCAGACGAAACGGTTTACGATAAGGCACCGTGTTAATACTGGGGATAATCCAACAATTATCCAGCGTTCGTATAGTGCCGCCAGCTGAAAGACGGATAATTCGTGAGGAAGTGGAGAAGATGTTGCACGATGACATTATTCAACCTTCGTAGAGTTCTTGGTCGTCTCCGGTGGTCCTCATAAAGAAGAAGGATGGCACTAGGCGATTCTGGGTCGACTGTCGGCAGTTATCTCGGCTATCAACAACTTCCAGCCGTATTTATTCGGCAAACCATTCAGTGTCGTGACAGACCACCATTCTTTGTGTTGGCTGACTAGCTTGAAGGATCCATCACGACGACTAGCAAGATTGGCACTAAGACTCCAAGAGTACGACGTCACAGTGATGTACAAGAACGTGCGCAAACACAAGGATGACAACTGCTTTTCGAGGAATCCATTAGTAGAACACAACAGCATCAATGTAATTTCAGCCATCACTGAATTAGGTGATGTTACAGCTGTACATAGGGAAGGTCCAGCACTATTAAAAACCATAGAGGCCTTGGAGAAAGGACAACCGACCATTGGAGAGTTCCAACTTACAAACAGGACAATGTATAAAAGCAACTACGATCCACTGTGCCCCAAATGCCTACTGGTTATTCCAGCTCATCAACAGCCAGCTATTCTCAGGTGTCTCCATAATGCTCCAATATCCGCTCATCTGGGATTCGTGAAGACCCTAGACAGAATCAGACGCAGGTATTACTGGAAACGTCTCCACCGATCTGTCAAGCACGACTTGAGACAGTGTATAGAGTGCCAGCGACGGAAGCATATGCCGGCATCTCATACAATTCCACCTGCAGCAGCTCCATTACACCGAGTTGGAATCGACCCTTTAGGAAGGTTCCCGAAGTCGATAACCAGTAACCGATGGATGAAAGTCTGCTCTGAATACCTCACACGCTACGCTATCACCAAACCTGTGTCAACTCCAGAAGCTCCAGAAATCGCAAAATTCCTTGTAGAAGACATTATTTTGAAGCATGGAGCACTATGTGCATCCGCACGCAGCAGTCACAGTCCCTATTCATGATTACAGTGCCGACAGAAACAAAAACTACAGTCTCGATGCGTTCAAAGGAAGACTACACTCTTTGTTAAAACGCGGATTTGAATCTAATATGCGCGAGAGCACAGTATAAATTTACACATTGAAACGAGAATTCGCAGACGAAAAACCAAAAGACTATATGTCGCTTCTAATCAGAAAATAAAGACAGACGACTGTCGCGATGCGATTCACATGGCGTAATAATACACTAACCAGATATTTAACGTGAATATGAATCAAATAAAAACACGAGCACACAATAACTTTAATGAACTGAAGGGAAAGCGCACTGAAAAGACAATATATGTAGCTTCTAGAGAGAAGCTGGTTTCACTTACAACTGAAAATGTGCTGGCACTGGAGAGGTGCGTACTGGTCGACGCCCACTTAACTTTATGAACGGTATTACTTATTCTTTTGGCATACCACATATTTTATGCCGTCTTAGTGACATTTTTCAGAATCTTACAATACTGTTTATAGTTGCCTACAGCAGCTTCATTCTGCCTGCACCTAACATAATTCCCACTTAGTTCTACACCATAGTCTTATTTCTCTTGTCAGCCTCTCAAACTACCAGTTAGTGCTGGTACTTTCTTTTGTTTTGTGGCTTCCAACGGAAAGTAGATTTCAATAAGCAAGAGCAATGTTATTTTAGAAAGCATACTGCAGATGAACAGCGATCTTGATACAATAGTTATAATTCAAATTGGAAAACAGACCAGATCGCAAATATTATTTGTATTATATAACCGGTTTCGGTCTATTGCAGACCATCTTCATATGTATACCACCATGATGGCAGGCGGTGGCACAGCAGCCCGCACAGACGCCTGTCTGTCAACCTATCTAATTCCTCATTTGTGTTCTGAAGTTGCACATGAAGGGCACAAATCTTACCCTCCTGTTCAAATTATTCTAGTCACATAGCCTGCAATTTCAGGCCCTTTGGCTTCCACATCCCCCCTCCCTCCCATGGAAATACTGTGTACAAATCTCACGCCGTAACCCACTACTCACGAACCTACAGCGGAGCCCACGTTTCTAACGGTAAATTTTACAGTCACTGAATTACAAGCTAAACGTAAATGCGTTGTAATTTCTGAAACTATAAATTTACGTATTTAGGGACTAACTAAGATAATAGAAATTTCACGTCCTACTAGTAAAGTGACCTCTACTATTAACAGTTTGAATGAACAGCAAATAAAACTACAACAGATAATTCACACTACCGTTTATCTAAAACAAGAATATGAAACGTCGCCTGATACATCAACAAAACACGTGAAAGTACAGTAAGGTAACAGACACAGTAAGCGGAAGTAACCCTACCGCTATTACAAAATGTTCAAATGTTTGTAAATATTATGGGACTTAACTAGGGGGTCATCTGTCCCTAAACTTACAAACTACTTATGAACTACTTACGAACTAGGACGGCACAAATATCCATTCCCGAAGAGGGATTCGAACCCCCGACCGTAGTGGCCGTGCAGACCGTGAGTGAAGCGCCTCAGTCCCCTCGGCCACCGCGGCCGGCCCGCTATTACAACAAGAAACACCGGTTCAAAATGACTACCCGTGACTACCGCGAAGTAACACCTTTTCAAAACTACTAAATTTAATAATTAACTACAAGACATAAAAACTTAAAAGAACTTAGCTTTCAGTACATGATACAGCTAGATCTCTCGCTGTCAAACGTACATGATCCAGATGAGTTGCCTATATAGGCAATGCTAACATACAAGGAGCCCATAACTACTGAAATCAATATTTCTTCTTACAATGAACATTTTATGATTAATGGCCTGCAGGCAGAAAACGACCAAGTCAATTGTTAACAGCATCACTTCGCCAGCTGTGCCTCGCCTAGTCTCCCATTAAACCTAGGCGACAGGAAACCGTTACTTGATCAGGTGGTATGAGCTGATGAAAGGTTCAAGCGTGTGGCAGATCCCATGAAGCGATGGAACGAATTACAAACAATGCTCTGTGGAAGCAACGTAGTGGTGTCGACTGTTTTACATTGAATGGATTGGGTCTTCTGATCGCTCTTAATGGCCCATTGATTGTGAATTGTTATGTCCTGCTATATAGAGAGTATCTGCAGCCATTCATGAACAACAACAGTTTTCTCGGATGACGATCGCTTGTCACAGGGCCAAAATTATTCGCGACTTGTTTGAAGAACATACAACAAAACTACAAATAATGATTTGGCAAAATAGACAGACCCAGCTGAATCCCAATGAATGAATATGCCAATTAATCAGGAATCAGTTGCTGCACAAAATCTTGCATCAGCAATATTTCCTGAATTGTGGACCTGCTATAGAAGCATACTACAGGAAACTTCCAGAGATATCTCGAGAACACACCGCGTTCTTTTCGCTCGTCACATCAGTGTACCGTAGAACAACCACTTAAAATGTGCATAAAATATGGTATTAGGTAGATAGCTAATTAGAAGAAGAGACGCTTTTCAGAACTCCGGTGGATATACTAAAAAAACTAAAAATGTTTTATTTACCAACAAATATCTCTCAAATGTTACTAATATATGCCATTAAAGTCGCAGCAGAAAACTTCTGAAAATGTAAAGAATAAAAATCTATTTCTTTCTTGGATATGTAGACCTACCTATACACACTTTATTTACAATGGCCTTTCAGACACATTAACGAAGTTACTAATTTTCAGAACACATTCACCTTACGAAATCCTTAACTTCTTAACTATACTGAGAGCGTATTTAAGCCCTTGCACTTGAATTTTTTTTTCGGTGGTACTGGCTTCTGGTATCTCACTGGGACGCATTTTATTGGAAATGTATTTCTTCGGCCTGTCACGGCGGCCCGTGTTTACTACTCTTTTTCAACGTCTATCATGTGGGAGGAATTAAAAACAAGTGATTCAAACATACAATGTTCGTCCGATAGTAAGTAGGAAAATCCTTTCTGAACAACTCAGTGGAAGATCATAAAGGGCGTCACCGATTATTATTCTAACGTCAGAGCTAAGATGCTGTGCGTCTGTGAGCCTGTAATTGTTGTGGTCTTCAGTCCGTAGACTGGTATGATGCAGCTCTCCACTATACCCTGTCCTGTGCAAATCTCTCGATCTGAAAATACGAACGGCAACCTACATCCTTTTGAATCTGCTTACTGTATTCGTCCCTCTACGATTTGTACCCCATACACTTCCTTCTAAAGCAACGTTGGCGATTCCTTGTTGTCACAGAATGTGTCTCACCAATCTATCCCTTAACTTAGTCAGTATATACTAGAAACTCCGTTTCTCCCCAATTCTGTTGCGCACCTCCTCATTAATTACGTGATATACCCATCAATCTTCATCATTCACCTGTAGCACCACATTTCGAAAACTTCTGTCATCTTTTTGTCTGAACTCCTTAGCGTCCTATACTAGTAATAGCTTATTACGGTCTCATTGTTTTCTGTCAACGATCGCTCTACTGCGTCAAGCTTTTAAGGATTGCATGGAGTCTATTTTGTGGCTGTACTGTCTCAATACGTTACTTACGGAAATGGCGTGTCTGATAGTGTGTTGTGAACACTCTGTGAACTTGACTATGGATCGTTGAGGTAATTACACCTTCAATTTGCGAAAGAGTGTTTAAGAAATTTGTAGAACCAATGTTCCTGGCTAAGAAATAATCCGCCTCCTCCAGTGCTCCTGCTGCGAAAGGAAAGTAAGAAACATTCATAAAATAATTTGCATACATTCTCGTTATTAGTAACAGGTATATTCCCCTTACTCAATTTTCGACTGAAACAGGAATGGGAATCTCTTGTAGTGATTTAGGTAACACTCCAGCACTCATAGTATAGCCATCTGCATAGTTTTGTATGCAGAAGTTCATGAAGTTGATTTTCAAAAACAATTATTTATACGAAAAAGAAGAAGCCTCGTATTTCTAAAAATGCTATATAATTTTGGCATTCTCCAAGCGAGAAGTCAGTAAATTTGAATATACAAAAGTTTCAAGTAACGTTCATCCATATATAATATGAATCTATACGATTTTCAATCTATATTCACGTATATGTTGTGTTGCGTATGTTTGTATCAGTCCGAAGACTTGTTTGATTCAGCTATCCCCGCTACTCTATACTGAGAATGTGTCCTATCAATAGATCCCTACTTTTAGTCAAGATATACCAGAGATTCCGTTTCTCTTTAATTATGTTCACTAACTGCTCATTAGTTACGCGATCTAACCACCCAATCTTCAATATTTTACAGCAGAACCACATTTCGAAAGCCTCTATTCTCTTCCTGTTTGTTCTATTTATCGTCCATGTTTAACAACCGCACAAAGCAAAAGTTCAAAGAAAGTCGTCGTTACTGTTAAATTTATTTTCGATGTTAACAACTATCTCTTTTTCAAAACCACCTTTCTTTCCATTGCCATTCTACGTCTGATATCATCTTTAATTCTACGATCGTATGTTATTTTAGCGTCCAAGTAACAATACTCATCTACCATATTAAATGTTTCGTTAAGTAATCTAATTTCTTCAGCATCATCTGATTTTCTTAGACTGACTTCCGTTTCCCTTGTTTCGCTCTTGTTAATTTTCATCTTATACGCTCCTTTCAACACACAATTGTATCACCTACAAATTTTGTATTTATTATTGTGTTTAGCTGAATGTAGACACAAGAGAAAATCGTACCAGCTGTACCTAAGACGTCTAGAAAGTGTGTATTATTTCATTTCATTTGTAATGTAGAGAGTTTGAAAACGTAGCAGCACATAAAAACTAAAGTATTTTGTCCCTAAAGCTGAATCGATAACTTTCTGCCACGAGCTTAATATATTCAAATATTATGCTTTGTGCACTTTATTATTTGCACTTATTACGTTTTGACTGCACAGTTCACACCATTGATATATATGTTTAAAAAGAATTTGCATTTCTTTTTTGTATCTGTTAGCTATATACAAAATGATCATATAATTTTACATTTCATTTATTTTTGTAGTGATATAATTTACGTTGCGTAACATCTGCGTTTTTTTTTTTTTTTTTTTTTTTTTTTTTTTTTTTTTTTTGAGCTTGAGGTGTCGAAAATTGCCCTTTCTCTTTAAGGCATTCAATAACGGTTTCTAAATATGTTAAACAACTTAATGCAAATGGTTTTGTTTTTCAAGAAAGATATGTATTTCTGATAATCACATGAATACTGCGTAACATGCTTATTTCATTAAAGAATAAAGTTATTGCTTCTTCGAATGAAAAACGGTAGCAAATATATATTAGTGCTGAAATCCCGATTATAAAAGCACTCTACGACATTGCCATCTCCACTTAATAGAGTTACTGCGCTGCAAAAAATGCCTTCATTCGTTTCCCCTTTGCAGTGCTTAGCGTATAGCCGTCTCAGTCCCACACATGCTGCTAGCATTTCAAATGTTTGTAAATCTATCGGAGCAAACAGCGTGGTCATCAGTCCGTAGCTTACAAACTACTTAAACTAAGATAAACTACCCTAAGGACAAACACACACACACACCCATGGCCCAGGGAGGACTCGAACCTGTGACTGCGAGCAACCGCGCGCTCCGCAGCAAGGCGCCTTAGACCGCGCGGCCACTTCACCGCGGCACTGCAAGCATTGCGACGGCCGGGAGGGAGGGGGGGGGGGTGAGGAGTAGTGCGCCAGTCTAAACGGCTCGCGCCCGAAGTGCGCTAGCATTTTTTCAGAGCAACTGGGGGAAAATGCACCTAAAACCAATCTTTTTTGTTGATTTTTTATTTGTGTTTTGACCAACAAATATTTACTTGCAATAATGAGACTATATAGCCCTTACATACAATTATTTTTAAAATACTGGCCATGCCTGCTACAGACTGATGGTTTGTGCAGACTGTTTCAGAACGGCTTACATTTGAGCTGATTGTCATCACTACTGCAGCATAGTTTATTAACACAGAATCATTCCATTGCGTAAATTGCAGTATATATTCTAAACATTTTAATAAATCTACTTCCCTTTCCTATACAATAAAATATCGACATTTGTAATCAGTCGGAAACAACGAAAACTCCGTTGGGTGTATCGTTTAGAAGGTTTCAGCAAAGTTCATCCTACGTATGGACTGGCGTATACAATGTCTATCATGCTATTGATTAATATAAAAAGGAAAAAAAAAATGTCTGACAGATGGCGCTTCAGATGACCAGAAAAGCAATAATTAGCGTAACATATTAAGGCAAAGCAAAGACGATGTTCTTTACAGGAAATGTTCAATATTTTCACCATCATTCCTCAACAATAGCTGTAGTCGAGGAATAACGTTGTGAACAGTACTGGAAAGCATGTCCGGACTTATGGTGAGGCATTGGCGTCAGATGTTGTCTTTCAGCGTCCCTAGAGATGTCGGTCGATCACGATACACTTGCGACTTCAGGTAAACCCAAAGGCTATATTTGCACTGACTGAGATCTGGGGACCTGGGAGACCAAGCATGACGAAAGTGGCGACTGAGCACACGATCATTACCAAACGACGCGTGCAAGAGATCTTTCACGCGTCTAGCAATATGGGGTGGAGCGCCATGTTGCATAAAAATCGTACTTTCCCGCAGGTGTATATTAGCCAGGCTGGGCGTACCTCGCAGCCGTGACGGTAGCAGTGACATTTTGCTGTCCAGCGCTATCTGTCGGACATTTTTAACTTTTTTTTTGTTCTAATAAAACCCCATGTCATTTCAAGCATGTGTGTCCATTTTTACTTCTCTATCTACATTATTCCGTGATTTTTTAAGTTTTAAAATTTATACTGACTTTTTGATTACCCGGTATGTCTAGCAATGAAATGCTATTAGAGCTAAACTTAAGGCTAATTGTCTTAATGTCATAGTCACGTGACATTGTAGGCAGTATATTTGTTTATTAATGTTCAATTATGGCCATCTGACGACCAGCCCACTGAAATTTTTAATCTTTATTCACCATGGGATTCCAGTGCCTTGCCACTGTGGTATTTATAACCGTTTGAAGAAAATTCCTGTTTCTGTTACGCTGGAAAATGTACTTCAGCAGCAAACCTGATGATCTGTCTTGTTCCTGTAGATCACTGTACGGCGCCTCTGGGCATGGAGTCTGGCGCCATCCCAGACGAGGACATATCTGCCAGTTCTGCTTACGATTCCAGCATCGTTGGTGCACGCAATAGCAGGTAGGCAAAACCAGAATTACTTTGTAGTTGTTAACCTCATAATTAGAACTTCAGTCTCCTGCAGGTAACATTTAGTATTACCTATAATGAAAGCAGAGATACTTTTTTTGTCTCTGTTTTGGTCAATGATCTTCGCCCGAGACCTCTTTAGATGTAATCACATGAACGTAGTTAGACATGAATTAATTTATAGAGCTTTAAGTCGCTATGTTTACAGAAAAATTAAAATTTATGTTCAGTAATTATATTATGTGATTGCAGTCTGTAAATGATAGTCAATAAATTTTTAAGTGTGTAAGGAAGCAAATAATGATATAATATAATATAATGTAATGTAATATAAGGAACGTAAAACAACAAAGTATTTCAGCAGATGTTTTATTTTCCTTTCAGTCAATTCATCTTCCGAATTTCGTATATAATCGATTCTGTTTCCTTAATGATTTAGCTGAATTGAGAAACACCAATAGATATACACCATCAACTTTATTTAATAATCATACGACAAGTTTCGAAATTACGATATTGTCATCTTCAGGCATTAAACGAAACTAAATGAAGGTGTATAGAAACTAGCGAAACGTAACAAGCGCCACATACATAGTAAAGTATCGCAAATTCATCGTTACACGATTCTCAACTCTACCCATCCGACAATTAATAGTTCCAAGGGATCCGTTTCTTCTTGTCATATCGCAGTCACATGTCTGGAGTTGTTACGATGTTCCTGGTGCCCAGAACGTTGATCGGAACTTTGACTTGTATCCTGGTCGTGACGTTGCAATACAGCTAGACATAAGGCCACTGGTACAAACAAATGCTACAAAAATCTGGATAATGCAATAGTAAACCAATATTGGTGAAGATAAGATTGAGGTGTCCAGATACTTGTCAAAGAGGACGGGGGAGCCGACAGAGGTTCAGGGGACTCTCTTGTCTTTTGTGGTTCAAACAGACCGTAAAAGTCGGAATAATCAACAAGATGATTGGCATGGAATCAGGAAGGCATAGGTAATCACTGCACTATATCGAAAGCCCAGATAGCCTGTGATTCAAAAGTGTGATTGTCAAAAGTTTCCGAAACAGTCCCCATTTTGAACTCCTTGAACAGCACTGCCCTCGGGGAAGATGACCGTTACAAAACTATGGAATAACTATCGAAAGGTTACATTCAACGAAACGGAGCATAGGATGTCACAAGTTTGTACAAAGGGATATCTCAGTTCATTTATAATGTGGTTCTCATCACACTCGACAGCAAAGTAACGCCGCCAACGATGGTTCAGATGTCAATACTGACATCGCAAGCAAAAGATGAAGAGGTGGACAGAGTACATGAGGATATTAAACACGTTATTCAGTACGTTTCTGAATGTGAAAATAATATAACAATAGCGGTTTTTGGAGTAAGCTCTATAAGGAAGGGCGATGGGGCGATATGGGGTAGGCAGAATAAAGAGAGGAAGAAAAATAATTTTGTTCTGTAATAAATATGAGATATATCAGGGCAAAAACACTGTCCAAGCATCACGGAAAGAAAAGATATACATGGTACCGATGTGGAGAAACCGAAGGATTCCGGGTGAATTACATCATGCTCAAACAGATAATCCTAAAACAATTATCGGAATGAAGGCTTATCAACCAGTAGACATACAGAGCACAATTTAGTAATAATATAGAGCGGAATGCAGTTTCAGGAAACCTTTCGGAAATATCAGGCGAGAAGGAGAGACATTCAAAGTGTTTAAAAATTTGTTAATCCGTGGGTCCAAACTGCTGTGGTCATCAGTCCCTAGGCTTACAAACTACTTAAACCAACTTACGCTGAGGGCAACACAAACACACCCAACCCCCTCCCACCCATCTACACACATACACACACACTAACTTCGTCGGGAGCGACCCCACAGTCCCTGACATGGCGCCTATAACCGCCGGCCATTCCTGCGCGGCTAAGATGCGAATAATGAGATTCGTTTGGGCTCGCAAAGGATTTGGGTACTGAAGTAATGTACGTCACAGTAGGTAATTCAGTAAAAGAGGAATTGACATCTCTATAAACGACTATCACAGATGTTGTACCAATAAATTCCTAAAAGATGAAACAAACAGGAAGACCTTGGAAGCCAAAGCGAAATGGCTACAGAATACATATGATGTTAACGAAGAAACAATATTCTTCGAAGGTCTGATACAGCATACATAAAAAGTGAAAAGCAAGGGTGGTAACAAGATTACAATGTGAATTCCACTACCAATACAGAGGACACAGTGGATAGGCGGAGTTCGGATGACGCGCCATGAGACGGGTTGTAATGCTGCTCCCGCTGGAGGTTCGAATCCTCCTTCGAGTATGTGTGTGTGTGTGTGTGTGTGTGTGTGTGTGTGTGTGTGTGTGTGTGTGTGTGTGTGTGTGTTATTTTTAACTTGTTTTTAAGTCTAGGGGCGCATGACCGAATAAATAGAATGCCAGTGTGTGGAGTAGGACTTATTTGACGGATCCACAGGAGAAAAATTTATAGTTGATATTGAAGACATAGTGGATTCATTGTCGGAATTTAAAAGAGTTCTGGAAGATTTACGATCAAATACGAGAAGAGTGATGAATTACACTGTATCGGAATCTGTAAAATAATCTGCAAGAGCAACCAAAACATTGTCAAATCAAGACTAAGCATCCTTTCCAAAAATGTCACCCACATAATTTAGAAGACAGCTTGACATAAATGTTAAAAGCTATCGCACAAATAGCTTAAATGCTGTCGCATGAAGGCTACCCATAAGAATAGTATAAAGGAAAATAGAAAATAAAACTGAGATTTTGTTAGATGCTGCTAGACGCGCAAAATCGATCGTATTAATACCAACATAATTCGTTGGAAAGTGGAATATTGTTCTTGTAATGCTGAATATAGCTGGATCTGATTTACTGGTACTTTAACATTAATTCTTTCTGCACAAGAAATATTAGCACAAGCAATAAGTTAAACTAGAGTACAATTATTTAATTGAGTAATTTTTTTGTAAGCTAAAGCTCGAATAGCATTTCCAAAATATTGGAGAAGGGGCCGAGACTAAACGTCTCCTCCTTCATAGCCCCCTCCATCCGTAACGCGAAACTGAAATTATGAATTTTACTGGTTCTAGTGATATGCCTCACCAACCTGAAAGACACGTCTGCTCTGTCCGACGGTTTTCCTGATGAGTTCATCAGCCAAATTCTGATGTCACTCGTCGGGTGCCGTACACTGTCGTCTACTTTAAGATGTGTCACACACGTTGGGGTTATCATCAATCCTTTCCTTCGTTATCAACACGAACATCAAAAGCCACACTTTTACTATGTGGATACAACTATCACAGTTCAACAGTTTCATTATTCAATCGATTTCTATGGGTGGAAACTGTTCAAATGTTGGCAATTCAATAACAAAACACTGATTCTCACGCAGTGACGTTTCGTTACAAGATCCACGTTACATGCTATTGTTCGTAGTCCTGTGGTAAACTTGTATCAGGGAGAATGACGACGGAATAGTATGCATGGACATAGAGTTAATATTTTCGAAGAATTACTTTACAAAACGCCATGTATCATTATTAATTTCTATGTTCTCTATTCTTTTCGGACGCCTGAAAAAACAGACACAATTTGTTGACATTAACGGCAGCGATTTTACGAATTCGGAATATTTAAAGATGATTACCTTTTAGGGCATTGAAATAAATCCAATGGCAAAGATAAAAATTTGTGCTGGACCGGGACTCGAGCCAGGTTTTCCCGCTTTCGACCAGAGGTCACCTTAACCAATTAGGCTATCCAGGCATGCCCCCCTTCCAACCCAAATTATAACCTTGTATCACACTACGATTGTAGTGTCCCCTGCCCATTTGATTCTACTTGCTCGCAGCCTATACTGGATTCCCACAAGGGATCGAGCGTATTAATGCGTGCTCATTGGAATTGTCAATTTCATGATGTCGCAGATATACAATCATTTATATGGCGTCTTTTCTTTTCGGTTCAGGCGACTGCGGGCCCAAAGCGGAAAATCCGGGTTCGAATCCCGGTCTACAGCTACATCTACATCTACATAGATACTCTGCAAATCACATTTAAGTACCTGGCAGAGGGTTCATTAACCACTTACATAACCTTTCTCTATCGTTACATTCTCTAATAGCGCGGGAAGAAAGATCATCTAAATGGTTCCGTTTTCGATCTGATTTCTGTCCAGCACAAATTTTCATCTTTGTCATTGTATTTATTTCAGTCCCCTGAAACGGTCGAAATGTTTAAATATTTCGAATTTGTTTTATCTTTGTGCCAACTTATTAAACTACATAACTAAGAAACTGGATGAAATTACACGGTGAAATTCGCTGTCTGCCCAAATAGTCCAGTAAGTCGACCACACAGTCATTTCGTTTGGTGCATTCCTTGCTCTTCGTGCAACTGATTTATTCCAGGACAGCTCCCCTTCGGAGGTTCGAGTCCTCCCAAAATGTTCTAATGTTTGTAGAGTCTATGGGACTTAACTACGGGTTCATCAGTCCCTAAACTTACAAACTACTTATGAACTACTTACAACTAAGGACGGCACAAATACCCATGCCCGAGGGGGGATTCGAACCCCCGACCGTAGTGGCCGTGCAGACTGTGACTGGAGCGCCTCCGTCTCCTCTCCGCGGCCGGCGAGTCCTCCCACGGGCATATATATATATATATATATATATATATATATATATATATATATATATATATATGTGTGTGTGTGTGTGTGTGTGTGTGTGTGTGTGTGTGTAAATTATTTCAGTGGTTCGTCAGTCTAGGGACTGATGATCACTGCAGTTTGCTCCCATAGCTTTACAAATATTTAATTTTAGTTGACAACTAAGACGGAAGTAGTAGAAACGGACTCCATGCGAGATGCAATGGTCACAATCCGCCAATCTCGCAGCACATGTAGCTCCAATAACCACCCGAAGATGCCAAACCTGAACCCCGGCACCACAGCATTTACCAATTACACCTTGTATGTGTGTCAACAATCGGCTTGCTGTCCTCCGTAGTCGTTGCACCTTGTGATTTTGTCTTTTAGCAGTAATAGAAGAAAGCTGAAGTTCTAAATTTAACCTCTAAGAAATCTTTCAGCAGGGAAAAAGGCATCTGACGCGGTGCCACACTGCAGACTGTTAACGAAGATACGACTGTATGACTTAGGTGGAATAGGTTCAAAGATTTGTGACTGGCTGCAAGTCTCCCTAAGTTATATAACGCAATACGTTGTTCTCGACGGCGACTGTTCATCAGAGCTGAGTGTAATGTAGGCGAGCCCCAGGGGAGTGTGATAGGACCGCTATATAAATGATCCGATGGACATATTAAGTTGTATATATACATGTGGCGTCTGTTCCGAAAGAACAGATGTCACTTCTGATCCTGCAGTTGTTATTCCTTCATATTCACAGAATATATGACGTCAACTGCGAATGGGGAAAGCTGAAAATGTGTACACAGCCGGGATTCGAACTCGGGTCTCCCGCTTTCTAGGCAGTTGCGCTGACCACTACACCACTGGGGACACAGTGATCACCGCACCTACAACGACGACCTATGCACGCCTCCCGTCACATACAAATTGCCAGCTTTACCTTGCCCACAGTTCAAAAAATTTTCAACTGTTTGTTAAGCTCATGGGACTTAACTACGGGGTCATCAGTCCCTAAACTACAAACTACTTATGAACTACCTTATACTAAAGACGGCACAAATATCCATGCTCGAGGGGGGATTCGAACCCCCGACCGTAGTGGCCGTGCAGACCGTGACTGAAGCGCCTCAGTCTCCTTTTTTTTTTTTTTTTTTTTTTTTTTTTTTGCTCTATATGTAGTTCTGTTCAATGCGGACGCTGATCATATCTGTTCGTTCATGTTCGAAGTGTTGTTGGCTCAGCTTTTTTATTACAGAGGGCATTGAGCCCCCTGACCGGGCGCGCTGAGCCACGGCGCCCGGCTCCTCGGCCACCGTGGCCGGCTTGCCCACAGTACTCATACTCGTAGTTTTTCCTCCAGCTATCCCCATTTGAATTCCCGGAGCATTTCCGTGACACTCGCGCATTGGTCGAACCTACCACTAACGAACGTAACTGCTTGCCTCTGAACTGCTTCTATGTATTCTTTTAGACTCGTCTGGTGCGAGTGCCGAACACTTGAGCAATATTCAATACGTTCAATACGATTTTACAGAAAAAATACATCTTCCGATAATTCTCTCTATAAAACGAAGTCAACTATCCGCCTTGCAACTGTCCTTACATGTTCGTTTCATTTCATATCGCTCTGCGATATAATGCCTAGATGGTTGAACGACTCGATTGCATCAAGAAGCTCACTACTAATGCTGTATTCGAACATTATGGGATTGTTTTTCTTACTCGTGTGCATCACCTTAATTTTTTCTACATTGAGAACTAGCTGTCATTCTTCGTACCAACTAGAAATTTTGTCTAAGTCATCCTGTATGCTATCACAGTAAATTAAAGGCGACACCCTCCCATACATCACAGCATCATCAGCTAACAGCCATAAATTATAACTCACTCTATCCATCAGATCATTTATATATATAGAAAATAATTGCGGTCCCCCTGGGCACGGTTGACGATATACACGTCTCCGATGAACACTCGCCGTCGAGAACGACTTACTGCGTTCTATTACTTAGGAAGTCTTCCAGTAAGTCCCAAATCTGTGAACCTATTCCATAAGCTCGTATCTTCGTTAGCAGTCTGCAGTGTGGCACCGCGTCAAAAGCATTTTTGAAATCGAGAAAACACTTTCCCACTACAAGTGTCAGTAAATATTGTTTGTAGTCAAGTTTTGAATTACATTAATGTTATACATCATTTGTATTTTATTACTATTTTTTTTTCTTTGGATACTGCACTTAAAATTTTGTACCTTATGCATATTTATTTACATATTTTCTTCGTTTTTTGGCCTCCTCCTCCGCAGTTGCAGTTATACAATTTGTATAGGTTATGAGACCGTCTTATGCAACTGTAAATTAGTCTACATTAGACCAGACGCGTTTCGCATTATTCTAAAGCATCTTCAGTGGTCGGCTGTACAAGAAATGGTTTGTATTACATTATTTGTTTGAGTTTTTACTAATTTCGATCTGTAACAGTTCTCATGCAATTGGATTGTACCAACGACATCGAAAGCAAAGAACACACACACAGACAATAGACAAACAAAACAACGACATACAGAGCCTGCCAGTCCACAGATATGGCTACGGTTCAGAAACTTTCGTAAGAAATGTTACTGTAAAAAAGTGTAAATTTTGTAAATAGGGGTAGTGACAGCAAGTGACGAAGTGCTACAAACCACACATGAAGACGAAAACATAAAAAATTCGTGAGTAATATTAATAGTCCAATTTATTCATAATCAAAACAATCCAATTGCATGAGAACTGTTACAGATCGAATTTAGTAAAAACTCAAACAAATAATGTAATACAAACCATTTCTTGTACAGCCGACCACTGAAGATGCTTTAGAATAAAGCGAAACGCGTCTGGTCTAAAGTAGACTAATTTACAGTTGCATAAGACGGTCCCATAACCTATAGAAATTGCATATTTATTTGTTTTACCGTTTCATAATTTCTAAGCTGTTTTCGTGGATACATGAAGATGAATTTTTTTTCGAGTTTTTAGTTTGTTTTCTAATATAATACCGGAAAATGCATATATACCCGAGCAATGCCGGGTTTAGCAGCTGGTAGGAAATAAAACAACCCGTGTGGGGCCACGGTTGCAGCAGTGGAAATGTTGACCGTGTCCTCGCACGAACCTAAGCCGCGGGCTGTGCCACTCGTATATTTATCTACCTCCACCGTGAGGCAGGTGCGGCATCAATTCGCCTGGCTCCAGTCCACGGCAAGCTGTTTATAGACTCTTGCGTGGGAGAGCGGCCCGCTACGGCCACCTGTCATGAAATGTACGAAATATGCTGTCACCAGATAAATCGCGTTCTCCTCCAGCTGCCTCTGTATGCGACTGCTACTTATAGCCCATTTAGTTGAGCAAAGCGCTGTTTCTGTGCCAAGGTCGTGCCCAACAGTCGTTCTCATAATAATACCGAGGTATTTATACATTTGCCCGCAATTCTCCCACTTCTCTCCTCACTGCGAAATGTTAAAGGATGAATCACAGTTGATATGTCACTATAAACAGTACTCTTTATACGAATACCAGGTATATTCAAGTTATATCTCCGGTTTTGTTTTTCAAAGAAACTAATCACACGAAAACTCTAAAACTTCGGTCACTTCTCGAAGTCATCGCCATGCAGCTGTAATTTTTTTTTTTTCACAAATTCGTAGCTATGAGTCAATGAACGTTACGAACGCTTCTTTACGAGTCTACTTTGAACACTGACAAGCATCTGATGTAATTGCGCCCACAAAGAGCGTGTTTAACCTTTGTAATAAGCCGAAAGTCGCTAGGAGCCAGTTCAGCAGAGGAAGGATGATGAGAGATCACTTCAAAGTGTTCGCCATGAAAAAACTGCAGTGCAGCGTTCGCCCGATGTACTGCGGCGTTGTCTAGAAAGAACACCGATATATATATTTTTCCTACCTTTTTCACGCAATGCTCGGAACTACTTTTTCTGCAGAACATCTCGTTAGTATGCAAATGTCACCGTTGAGCCCTTTTTACGCAATGAGTGAGAATTACGCCATCGCTGATCCAGATCATGGCAGCCATAATTTATTCAGCACTGGCGCTTACCCGAAATTTTTTTGGTGGAGGCGAATTTTGTTGGGGTGACGGGCGCTTCGTTCCAGGATTGAAAAACGGCATTCATCTCTCATCTATTGTCATAGTCAATGTCCCGTTCGTGCCGTCATGACGCGTAAACATTGCCTGAAAACATACTACCATTGCAACGTTGTGGTCATCGATCAGTATTCATTGCACCCGTTTGGAGGATACTTGTCCATTCCGTTCGAAGGACTGAGTGCACAAATTCTATGGAGGCGCCACCCTTGGAAGCGATGTATTCCACAATCCTTCTGTGATCCTCCTATAGAATTTCTCCACTCGTTCAATCATGTGAAACTGTTGGTACGAGGTCAAGGTGCTGTCACAGGACTTTCCGCCTTCACAGAACACTTAAAAACTGGAACGCAAATTTGACACATCCATCATCCATGAAACCATCACCATACGTCTCACTAAACTGGTAATAAAGTAATAAATTGCAATCGGTGGCACACACGCAAAAAAAGCCTCTAATCATTATACACTCGTCTTCTATTATATATGTAACCATTCTGAGTATCATCAACAGTGCTAAATGTCTCCGCTCTAGGTGGAGTTCTATGTGCCATACAGTGCTGTCTTTTCAATCACGCATTCAGTACGAGTACGCACTTGTTTAAAAATAACCAAATGTTTCCCTCAGTAACCTGTTCTGAGAAAAAAAGTCGGAGATGCTCTAATTTGAAGGCACTAATAAAAACTAACGTATGAATTCCCTTAAATAAAATTCTAAAGGTACCTCACTACGAATTATGTATTCGTAGTGACTGAATTCACAAACACTGAAGATTTTTATTTTTAAATGCATCGTTCAAATTTTCGTGTCATTTGGCCGTTTTCTTAGGTATGATTGGTTTCTGTCGCAATCGATACTACTGTCTTAGAGCATGTTCACATCGAACACGCTTCGCATAGCACTTACCGATTTGCTGAAACCTAAGCAAAAACCAGTGGTTCGTCGTACCGAATCCAAGTGTTTACACTGAAAGCGCTTCGCTTAGCAGTTCCACTGGCAAGAAGGCGAGGGGAGCGCGAGGTAACTAACAGTCTTGAATATTTCCTGGGTTGGGGATTAATTATTAAGGGAGGAAATAAGGAATTTCAGGCACAATAGTCACATAATAGTTTCTGTTCTGAAGGAAAAGAGTGCTGAAATTATGAAAGAGGTTTGTAAATATGGTGGGTTTTGTGGTTTTACTTATTTGCACATAACTGTTGTCACACAACTATCTCATTTTAGGCCTCTGGATTTATACAAGTGTGGAACCACACACAGATAATGGACGATTTTAATTAACTTCTTGTTTCCTCCAAAACACGCCTCCGTTTTAATACGCTGAAAGGCTATTCACTAATTAAAGGAAAATTGATAGAAACGTGTACAGTTTACTTAACGTCTTCTAAAGTGATGTGTTAGCGACCTCTATTTCCAACAAAACACTTTATGATAAAAGTAGCTTAACGACATAAGAGACTGTTATACATGTTTTTACCAATAATTGAACAAACTGATTTGTGGAGAATCAGTAACCTTAAGCACCCGTCAGATCAGTAACCTGTAGCTTATTTTGTCTTTGATGTTACGTGATTTAGGCAAGCGCTGCTTGAAGACAGTTTATATTTGTCCCGCAAGCTAATAAATTCAATTTTACTTCTTTGTTTGTACTGTACACTCTACACCCTAAGAACGGTTAGAAATTTGTAGTTACTTCATAAGAAGAGGATTTTGCGTCCCTGTAAGACTGGAAGAATTTTAGAAAAGGAATTCACTCTTCACTGAATTCATTAACGCATTTACCAGACCGCTTCCTATGGTTTAGTCGGTTACGAAAATTACACATTAGTAAAACGCCACGCTGTCTTGCGCCTAGCTAATCTGACTTGAAGGCGTGAAGCGTGCGGTACGAACAGAAAGCTCACATCGCGATAGATGCAGCATGTTGCTGAACATGGACGGTCATCGTGACTTGTACCTGTGACCTGAATGTTCAGAAATGCTACGTCATGAGCATACGAGGCCGAGACCGATCATAGGTCGGATTTATACCTATTGAACTGCTTCAAAACGACTGCGCCCGAGTATAGTTCGGGCGGCTGTTGCGCTCCGCTCCCAGCTCAAAATGTTCAAATGTTTGTAAATCTATCGGACCAAACTGCATGGTTATCAGTCCGTAGCTTACAAACTACTTAAACCTAGGTAAACTAACCTAAGGACAAACACACACACCCATGCCCCAGGGAGGACTCGAACCTCCACGGCGAGCAACCGCGCGCTCCGCAGCGAGACGCTTTAGACCGCTCGGCTACTCCACCGCGGTCCGCTCCCAGCTTACTAGCCGTCCGGAAGCAGTCCGTCTACTGTGGTAGTGCAGCGTGGGACAGCTGCCTGTGTGTCCCCTGACTGCTGCTGTCCTCTGTGTTCAGGTTTTAGAACTACGTCAAAAGACATGCACAGCAGCTCCCGTGACATGCTTCGCCATTGTCCATTGACGTAGCCATTAGACTCAATGTTCACGTTACTATATCAAATATGCCACATTTTCGGAGCGAGAAAAAAATTGTATAAACATATTACCTGCTAATATACACAAAACTAAGAAACGATTTTTTTTTTTTTTTTTTTTTTTTTTTTTTTTTTTTTTTTTTTTTGTGGTTGGGCCGATCTCGCAAATTATGTGACTGTTGTTTTTAATTTTGTCATCAACCGATATAATTAATATAAACCTTAAAGTCTCTTCTTTCATAATATGTTTTCTGTTACAAGATATCTTCTATATGAACTGCTGTTCGTTAGTCTCGCTAAACGGTGATAAAATATGGTAAAGTTGTCAGGAAAAGAGGAAAAATGGGAAAAACTGAAACAACTTTTTCCAGTGAGCTATCAATACTGTTCGTCCAATTGCGATAAAATTTTCTACATTTCATGTTGAAAGCAAGACGAAGGTTCGCATCAAATAAAAATTTGGTAATGGCGCCTGGAAAGTAGGAAAATTTAGGGAAAACCAAAAGCGATTTTTTTCTATGAATAAAAATCAATTGCCACGTGGTTGGTTGTAAGAGCATCAATTGCGTACGGCTTGACAGGACAAGGTTTGTATGATATAAATTTTTTGAAAAATCTACCGGAAAATTGGAAAATTTGAGAAAAACTGAAAGTGCGTTTTTCAATGTGTTTTTGATTGAATTCACACTATAACTATTGGCACGACGAAGAGGGGTATTTTGTTTTGCTTTGTTCATGATGGTCTTGGAAAAGTTTTCAGTAATATATATATATGGACAGTTAATAATGAAAGTGGAAAAATTCGAACCTAGTTCCTTTTTCAATGTGTTTCAAAATGTTCTGAACACTAAAGTTGAGAACCGTTCATCTGATTGCGATAAAATTGTGATCATTCGACGTTCAACGAAAGATGAACGTTCTTATGGACTAAAAGTTTGCGAAAGTTACCTGAAAGGTTTGAAAATTTGCGGAAGTTTTTCGATTTGATACCAATATAATTCGTCTGATTGCGATAAAATTTTCTTATTGGCAGTTCAAAGCAAGAGAAACGTTCTTATGGAGTAAACATTTGGAAAAGTTTCCCGGAAATTTGGAAAATTCAGAAAGAATAGGAAGATTTTTCTATGAAACATCAATAACGTTTATCTGATTGCGATAAAATTTTGCACATTCGACGTTCAAAGCTAATTTCGGCCAAGCCGAAGATTCGCCCGATATTTGGCCGAAACTAGCCGTAACCGGCCGGTCTCTACAACTTCAATATCTACGTATGGCTGAGAGGAAAGTTATAAATATATATATATATATATATATATATATATATATATATATATATATATATATATATGTGTGTGTGTGTGTGTGTGTGTGTGTGTGTGTGTGTGTGTGTATGTGTAGTGTCCATATTAATCCAAAGAACTAAGCGAATGCCCTGTCAATAAACTCGTACAGTGCGTTTCGTATTCAAATAAGCCTCAGCAAGTGCGGCGGTACGACTTCTTCTTGCATGGGACTAAATACCAAATTTTTTACGTGCCGTGTCAGACTTCAGAATACGAAAGTCGACCGCTCGTCAAAAAAAAAAAAAAAAAAAAAAAAAAAAAAAAAAAAAAAAAAAAAAAAAAAAAAAAATCCAATTAATATAATCTTCCTGTAATGTGAAATTTCAATGACAGATCCTTGCGCAGATAGAAGGAGCATATGGTTCTTGGTTTACACTTCTTTAAACTGTCAATTTTAAATAAGTGTTTTAAAGTTCCTTTAAACATCGCACTGTCAAACAGAAGTTCGTAGTTGTGTTAGTTGCTATAGACACATATATTACAAGTCCTGTTCACTGATGATCGATTGATATATATATAAGATTGATTGATTAAAGTACTAAAAATTGATAAAAGCCTTCTTGCTTTATTTGTAAAACAAAATAACTTTCAATAGATGTCTTCTTTCAAACTGTAAAATGGTTTGACAGTAAATAATCTTCAGCTCCTGTCAATGAATAAATTTCTTTTAAAATTTCTATAAATATCAATATAATTATCGTTGACACTAGGTTAACTTTCGAGACAAAATGACATTTATTGATCTTACAATACAGATCATGACTCAACGACAGTTACGTAGAGACTGCCTTTTGGGTCTTTTTGATTTTCCACGAAAGTTTCTATAATAATGTCAATATCCGTGACTATAACCGCAGAGACCATCATCTTCTTGCCTCGTGGCCTTCGACCGGCGACTGGAAGTGGCCAGATGTTTATTCCTTGAGCTCGGCGTCGAAGATGTCGCTCTCGTAGGTTGAATCGCCGTCACAGCACATGAAACACAAGAAACATACAAAACTCTTTTAAGAATAGCATAACGTGAAACATTTACATAAAAATCGTTTAAAACACAGAGTATCAACACAATCTTCTGCGAAACTGAGCTGATGTAAAGTAGTAGTGGGGCCAATAATCCGTCCCACTACACAAGGCTTACGAGAACGTAGTAAACGTGTGTGCGCGACATACACCGTGAAATGAACGAGAACTCACGGGCAGCAGGGAATACATGGCATGGCATGTCAGAGTTTGGGTCGGTCCTTCAGACATGCGCGGGTAACGAAATGGTAACGCGACCGCTAGTGGAATGCAGGGAATCCTGGATAAACAAAAATCGTCACAAGGTACCTTTAAATTATTCAGGTGATTCATATTCGCATTTGGCAATAAATTTCTCGTAAAATACATTACTTGAAAGAATAAGTTCTACATACTTTACTCCAAGTAAGGTGCATACGTGAAACCAATAGAAAAACCTTATTTTTCAGAGCTCGCGTACTTATATTTATGTAAAATGGAATATTATACGCCGTGCGGGAGTAGCCGTTACAGCATGGGACAAGCGCCTGCTTCGTGGACGTCAAGCCTACGCCCCATGGATCTGAAGAGGGCCCTGTAAACAGGCCGAAACCGCTCATCATTTTCGTATAAATAATAGTTTTTGCGATTTGTGACTGTTTTTATTTATAAAAGAACACAGAAAATCAAATTGCACAAGAAAATGAAACGATTGGCAGCAGATAGATAAAAAGGAAATACAATAACAGAGAAGAAACAATTACGAAACATTCACACAGAGAGAGGGAACACAACAGACAGTAAAGCAACAGAGAGTAAGGAACAAATGGCATTTAATGCCAGTCTGCAGCCAAGTTATACATAGGGTGGGAAAATACTGAAGATCAAATATAGCATTCTGAACCAAGTAACGCCACAAAATAAATATTATTTTTGAGACCAATGAGAAATAGAACCAGTGAGGAATATACTTATGAACTTCCAATAGCTGCCAATCTGTAAATGTGGGCCAATCATGCAGAAATTTCAATTTCAGTTATGCAGTAAATCTCAGAGTACTGAATAGTAACAACTCCTACTTAAAATTTGATGAGAATTTAATAAAACTATCACAAACAAACAAACATAGAAGTTTAAACAAAGTCTTATCGCATGTAACTGGTTATTCCAAAAATTACGACATCCATAAATCAAGAGCTCAAGTACAGAATGTACCAAACAAATACACATCAATATCCATCATAACTATCTTTGAATCCCATGAAATAAATGTACAAATAATCCCGAACCGTATACCACACTTAATTATCCCATTGAAGAACAAAAATTCTATTAACAACAATGGGGATTACAATGGGAAAAAGGTAGAGCTGGCGGAGGCTTCAAGTAAGATGGGGCTAGATGTTTTAGCTGTTAGTGATGTTAGAGTAAGGGGAGAGAAAGAGGACGAAGTCGGAGAATACAAGGTCTACCTGTCAGGAGTTATAGTAGGAAGAGCACAGTGGGGTGTAGGATTTTACACCAGGAAAGCAATCGAACCCAGCATAATTGCAATAAGGTATGTAAATGAACGACTGATGTAGATAGATTTGGCCATCTCCAGTAAGAAAATTAGGATTGTGGCAGTGTATTAACCCTGTGAAGGGACAGATCAAAATGAGATGGACAGATTTTACAACGCACTTAGTGATGTAGTGTTAGAGTGAAGGATAAGGATAGTGGTTTATTCATGGGTGATTTCAACGCCAGGATAGGAAATCGAACAGAAGGGTATGTAAAGGTTATGGGTAAGTTTGGAAAATATATGGAGGCCAACAGGAACGGGAAACAGCTTTTGGATTTCTGTTCCAGTATGAGCTTAGTTTTTACAAACTCCTTGTTTAAGCATAAGGACATTCACCGCTATAGGTGGGAAGGAAGGGGAACCAGATCTATCATTGACTATATAATAACAGACCAGGAATTCAGGAAGACAGTCAATGACATCCGTGCTTTCAGGGGGTTCTTTGATGATACTGACCATTATTTAATCTGCAGTGAAATTGGTTTTGTGAGGCCAAAAGAGCAGAAAGTCAGGTCCATGTGTAGAAGAATAAGAGTGGATAAGCTTCAAGACATGGAAATTAGGCACAAATACATAACAGTGATCTCTGAAAGGTACCTGTTAGTTTGATGTAATAATTTACAGTCACTGGAAGAGGAATGGTCAAGGTAAAGGGACACACTACTGGAAGCAGCTAGAGAATGTCTTGGAACAGTTAGTGTGTAAAGGTAAGAAGAAGCAGACAGCCTGGTGGAACGACACAGTCAAGGCAGCCTGTAAAAATAAAAACAAGGCACATCAAAAATGGTTCCATACTAAAAATCAGGCAGACAGAGAAATCTATGTTGAAGAAAGACACAAAGCCAAACGGATAATTGCAGAATCCAAGCAGAAATCGTGGGAGGACTTTGAAAACAAGCTAGAATCTCTGGGCCAAGCCGCGGGAAAACCTTTTTGGAGAGTAATTAACAATCTTCGAAACGGAGGGAAGAAGGAATTAACAAGTGATTTGGACAGGTCAGGAAAGCTACTAGTCAATCCTGTGGATGCCTTGGGTCGATGGAGGGAATATTTTGAAGAATTGCTCAATGTAGGTGAAACATTCAATGATGTACCAGATTTTCAGGTAGAATGGGATAGGAGCGACGATGGAAACAGGATCTCATTTGAGGAAGTGGAGAAAATGGTCAGTAGATGACAGTGCAATAACGCAGCTGGGGTGGACGAAATTAAGCCGGAACTCGTCAAATGCAGTGGAATATCAGATATCAAATAGTTACACAGGATAATTGAAAAGGCGTGGGAATCGGGGCAGGTTCCGTCTGACTGGACGAAAGCGGTAATCACGCCAATTTTCAAACATGGAAAGAGAAAAGATTGCAACAACTATCGAGGTATCTTTTTCATTAGCGTTGTAGGCAAGATATTCTCTGGTATTATTGAAAGGAGAGTGCGAGTATTAATTGAGGACAAGTTAGATGAAAATCAGTGTGGGTTTAGGCCACCAGATCTTTAGCTTACGGCAGGTAATGGAAATAAATGGGCGGGATTAAAGTAAGTGAAAACAAAATATGCAGTTTCGCATATGCGGATGACTTAGTTGTAAAGGCCATTTCGATTGAAAAGTTGCAAACTAATATTTCAGAGCTCGATCAGAGGTGCAAGGTTTATGATATGACGATCAGCATCTCCAAAACGAAAGTAATGTCTGTGGGAAAGAGATTGAAACAGATTGAGTGCCAAATAGGAGGAACAAAGTTACAACAGGTAGAAAGTTTCAAGTACCTGGGATGTATTTTCTCACAGGATGGCAACATAGCGAAAGAACTGGAATCGAGGTGCAGCAAAGCTAATGCAGTGAGTGCTCAGCTAAGATCTACTCTCTTCTGCAAGAAGGAAGTAAGTACCAAGACTAAGTTAGCAGTGCACCGCTCTATCTTTCGACCAACTTTGTCGTATGGGTGTGAAAGTTGGGTGGATACAGGTTACCTTATTCATAAGATAGAGGTTACAGATATGAAAGTAGCAAGAATGATTGCAGGTACCAATAGATGGGAACAATGGCAGGAGGGTGTCCATAATGAGGCTATCAAAGAAAAGTTGGGAATGAATACCATAGATGAAGCAGTTAGAGCGAACATACTGAGATGGTGGGGTCATATTACACGCATGGGAGAAGCAGGGTTACCTAAGAGACTCATGAGCTCGGCAGCGGAGGGTAAGAGGAGTCGAGGTAGACCAAAAAGAAATTACTTAGATTCGGTGAAGAATGATTTTGAAGTAAAAGGCATAACACCAGACGAGGCATCAATGCTAGCATTGGATAGGGGATCATGGAGGAATTTTATTAGAGGTACTATGCTGCAGACTGAACGCTGAAAGGCATAATCACTCTCTAATGATGATGATGATGATGATGATGAGAAAAAAATCTCATCCCTATAGCCCACACGAATCACTCCATCTGTCAGTTAATAAACACCGCATACAGGCTCCCATCTGCGTCTCTCTTCCTCATTGTGGACGTTACACACACACACACACACACACACACACACACACACACACATACATACACACACACACACACGAACAGACGCAATATTTATATCTCCCAGCCACACACAAACTCACATACGCATAAACAAAATATCAGAAACGTCAAAACCACTCAAATTCGCGCGCCACATTACAGACACGCCATGAAACAAGTGAATAACGTACAGTCACCAAAACACGTGAAATGGCGGCATAAACATTGTGCTTTCATAACATACCAACTCGAAAATAACAACAACAGCAGGGCCAACGTGTCAACACAGCAAGAGCAAGAGGAAATAACACGAAACCACAGGTAAAGCGCTAAATATTCCGACAGGAAATCTCTTGGCAAAAAGAATACAACAATAAAATTGGTTTTCTTCTTTTCATATGAACATTGAAGATTTAAAACCAACAAAATAGTGTTAATAATTTCATGTAAGGCATGTAAACAATTGTAGGCGTATAAATCCTCTTCAATTATATAAAATTTTGCTAGATGTAAAAGTCTTTCGACATATAATATGTGAATAGCTCAATAATATACGGACATTCCGTGACATTGTAAAAACAAATGTAAAGAAATTTGCACAGTTGCTAAGTTCAAAAGATTATATAAAGCGCATAAAAATTATTATGTATGACAGTAATTGAATTTGTTGTAAGCAGACGGAAGATGATAAACTTCAGAAAAACAGAAGTCCTTCATATGACTGAATTCCTCGCAAGTTTACGTAAATCAGTATTCGATGTCAACAAATTTCTCTTCTTTAGAAATCCTTTCTTCCCATAGCCATTCCATATTTTATATTATGTAGACTTTGGCCATTACAAATCAGAAAAATGAACTACTAATTTATTTACCCATTAAGGTACCTAATCTAATCAGAATCGTCATATTCTCTTTGATTAAATAGCGTTGCCCTTGATTTGCTCTTGTTTGTGCTCATCTTACACCCTCCATTCAAGACACAGACCTCTCCATGTAATTGCTCTTCCAGGTCTTTTGTTATTACATAGTCATCAGCAAATCACAAAGTTTTCATTTCTCCTCCGGGAACATTAGTCCCGTTTCCAAATTTCCCCTTTTTTTCTTTCACAGCTTACTCATTGTACATACTGAATAACACTGATGAACAGGATACAACCCAGGCTTAATCCATGCCTCACCACTGCGTCCCATTCATGCCCATCCGCTTTTATAATTGCTGCCTGATTTCTGCACAAGCTGTTTGTAATTTTTCGGTCAGTATATTTTTTCCATGATGCCTTTAGAATTTTAAAGAGTGTATTCCAGAAAACATTGAAAAAAGCTTTATCCAACTCTGAAAAGCTGTAAACCCAAGTTTGCGTCTCCTTATGCTACCTTTTCGGATAAGTCGTAAGTATTGCCTCACGCTTTCCCCACATTTCTCATAAATCCACACTGCTCTTCCCCGAGGTTTGTTTAACTATTTATCATTTCGTCTGTTCACAACTCCCAGTGATACTTCTCCCCCACCTTCGACGTTTAGTGCTCTCCAATGCATACTGTTCTTATTCTACTTTATTCTTCTTATCCCTCCCTATAGCGCTCTCCCACGTTTACATTTCGCTTTCTCTGTTCTACCTCCTGTCGAAAAACCTAATCTTCATACGAACAGAGACCATCAAGGCTCCTCTCCTCTCTCTCTCCACCCTTCCCCAAAACTGTTCCCAATACAGCGTCATCACAAAGGTGTGTGTTAGCGACATGGCCCAATGAAACACAGCTGGCGTGTAAAACAAGACCCGTGCTCTATAAATAATGACAAACAGTCGTCCTCAATTCAAACTTGAAATTCTACCTTTATTTCAGAAACATGTTTCCAATGAAACAGATTCGCAAAAACTTCGGCTTTTGAGACTTTCGGCGAAACAAACACACAACCAATCTGAAAATCAAACTTTGGTCGCCTCTTTTTAACATCCCTCTCCCCCCTCCTGCTATCAGCTAAATTGCCACCACCCTGTTCTCCCCGTCCGGAATCACTCAACCGTCGTTCATTGCCGGCACCCCAACATCCCCTGCCGCGAATCAACGAATGGCTCAATCAAGCGATGCCTCTCTCTCTCTCTCTCTCTCTCTCTCTCTCTCTCCCCTGCGGGGGTGGCACCGCTAAATCGGCGATGCTTGTATCACGCCCGCCCCGACCCTCCACTTCCGCAGAGCTAAATCATCCCTTAATGTTCTCCGCACTCAACCGAGAAGTCGCTCGAGATCGATGCTTATCGGGAGGGTGGGTCTGCCCTGGCACTTAATTACCTATTTGCGTTCAGGTGGCGTTATTTCTGGAGTCACTGCGCTGGGTGCCGTCACCGTCTGCTGAAACAGTTGCCTCGACAGTTGTTGTCGTACTCTACAGTGTTTCCTGAGTCGCGTGTCGCCGGATAATCGCTGACCGGAAGGCATGCAACCGACCATGTAAATTAGCCGAGACGTTTCTTAAGCTGCTGCCTCTGAATTTTCATTGTTTTAATTATCCTCGTATTAACTAAAATCTCTGTATTACATGTGCGGACACATTCCATCACAATCAAAAACTTACATTCTTATTGCTTTTTACTCATGAATGTCCTTCTTCATTGCATGTAACAGCAAAATTCAAGATACTGTAAATCGTATTGTTTCCAATAAGAATGGCAAGTATGACTAGTAATTTTGGGGGACGTTGGTGAAAAAGATATAATTCAAGATACTGTAAATCGTATTGTTTCCAATAAGAATGGCAAATATGACTAGTAATTTTGAGGGACGTTGGTGGAAAACACAAACTATTTCAAAAACTATTGATAAATCGGAAGCATTGAATTAAAATTTATGATGCGGCCGGGAATCGTACCCGGACCTCCATGCTTACTAGGCAGACGTCTTAACCGTGAGACCACCACACCACTATCGATTAAGGCGCCTTGGAATAGTCTATATACGATTTCCCTCCACGTCACAAACTATAATTCAGCTACTGTGTTCCAAAGATAATTGCCACTACTGCCAAGGCTCTCCATGCAGCGGAATAGGACCTCGGCAATGTACATGTTGGAACAATCCTGTTAAGGTGATATAAATATCAATTCAATACAAATAAACAATCCCGGAGACGGATTTTCGTCTCGAATATGTCCAACACAGTAGTGGCAATTATCTTTGCAACACAGAAGCTGAAGTAAAGTTTGTGACGTGGAGGGAAATCGTACATGTACTATTCCAAGGCGCCTTAATCGTTAGTGGTGTGGTGGTCTAAAGGTTAAGACGTCTGCCTAGTAAGCATGGAGGTCCGCGTTCAGTTCCCGGCCACATTCCAAATTTTAATTCGATGCTTCAGATTTATCAATAATTGACGTATTCGAGACGAAAATGCGTCTCTGGGATTGTTTATTTGTATCAAATTGACATTTATTTCTAAAATGCACCTAATCTACAATTTTGGAGATATGACAATGAAATTTTGTACCATGCTTTGCATGGAAGTAACACATTTGCATATAAAAACTTTCCATTATATATATTCAACTTGTTTCTGAATGAAGTTTGAAGTTTCATTTAAAAAAAAAATGATGTATGTTCCTCCTTCTCAGAAAGTATTTAGGAGATTTCTACAAAAATGTCTGTGTTTCAACTCTTTATATGTTGTAAACTCCTCTCATGACGTTTTTGGAATAGGTCATATAGAAGGATTTTCATAATATTTTAATTATAATTCCACTGGTACAATCTTAGATTCGTGCAAAGTTCCGGGAACATTGTCCCATATCTCAGCTTGTTATCAGAACGTCAAAATTTGCTTTTGAGGAAACATTTACTAGGTTTACATGAATATGGGTAGAAAATTTCATAATTCTAGCATTCATTGATTCTGAGGAAAAGGTACATAAACATTAAAAAACAAATTTTGCAGGAAACGTAATTAAAATTCAACATAACCTTTCCCTTATGTCACTTATTAATAAGGCACCAAATTTGTACTATGGGTCGCCTTTCCATTTTTAAGTCTCCCCTTCTAGTTTGTCCTCTTTCCTTTGCCAGGTCTTCAACTGACTTTGAGCTGAAGAAACGAGCCATAAGTCTATTTTTCTGAGGGTGTCTTGAGTAAAATTTCCTACCTTGAAAGCCCATACTTTTTAATACCTTTATCCTCCCGACGTTTCCATCATTAAATACAATAACTGCATCATAAGTTGCAATTCTGACACCTGTAGAAGATGGAAATGTGGGGCATCGTTTCCATATGAGTGAATTTAGATACTCATTTGGATTCTTGGTTTTGCCATGAACACACTTTTTGAGAAGTTCAGCACCAGCCAGAACCTGTAAGTAGGCTCCAGGATACAATTTGGAAGCCTCTCCTTATCAATATAGGGGTTGTTAACCCTCTGAGCTTGTAGATATTTACATCAGCTAATGTGGCACAGGTGATGAAGTTTGTTATTGTTTATAAGATACGGAACACAGTCAAAGGTGAGCTATAAAACCGAAGAGTACGTATCACGGCCTTCTAGATGTATCCTGCAAGTGTTTGGTTGAAAGTAATACACAGATTAGCTGTTCACTAAGCTGGTATTGAAGTGCTGCTTCAAAACGTGAGCTTGGCAGGGAGGCCGCGTCACACTTTTAACTAATTTTCTGGCAATTCGAATGCGATTTCAACATTGAAACTTTGGGAACTTATTGTCCATTAGTCGTACTAACAAATATAAATAAATCGAAAATTGGCATTTTTGGTCAGTTTCATCAACGTCTTCCCTTAATGTTTCTCGGGAAAACAGCAAAACTCAGAAGAGACAAAACTATCATAATCAAGCGATATGTATGGAATATGGTACTATATTGCAATCTGTTTACTCAGTAAGAAATCTAATATCATTTGCAAATTCATGAAATGTTATATTTCATACGTGAGATCATAACATGAGATTGACATAAGTCATTTACGATTGAAAAATACAGATATCTTGAATTATATTTTCTTTTTGCTATGATGCATTTATAAAAATGTATGAGATACATACAAACATGATATTACATTAACAGTTTCTTGTACCGTACATTAAATGGTGACAGATTTTGTCATGATATTGATTGACACTTTCATCAATTCATTAGTGCATCCTGACGCATTCAGTTTGATTCTTAGTTTTTCTATGATGGAACAGTCTTTATCATTCTGAGTTATCTGTGTCCACGAATTGGAAATAGAAATCAAAATATGTTTCTGTCCATCCTACCGTTGCAAGACTGTAACAGATCTAAAACGGAGCTGCAGTTGGAAATTATGTGAACCATCTGAATATGGATTTGTAAGAAAATCCGAAACCGGTTATGGTTTACATAAATAAATATTTTATAGAAAACTTGAAACTGTTTTAACTACAAACATTATGGCAAAAAGTACGTTATGCCAATAAACATTTTCAATTCAAGCACTAGAAAAAAACGTAAGGTACACCATTACAAATTTTTTGGTTGTTCTTGATTCGCAATAACATTTTATAAATAAATGTTCAGAATTGTAATGAATATTTTTCACTACGTAAATATCATTGATTTAACATTAGTGGCTCCATTTTTCCTTGTAGGCTTCGTGATAAGTAACATAGTAGCCCCTTCATCAGCTAGGGAGTATACACCAAACACAGACAACCCGAGCTGCCAAGAATAAAAGACAGCATAGGATTTGGTATGTGACCGTGGAAGGATTTGCATACAGTGAAAGATCGGGCTTTTTCCTTCCATATCGACTTCAGTTATTTCAATGCGCCTCCTTCTCTGTTGTCAACTTTGTCTTCCAGGAACATTCAGCTGATAATGTGCAAGAAACACCCTGTGCAACATTTTCACTGAAATATTGTCTTCTAGATATTACACCTTGGTGTTCTGTTGGATGGAATAATAAGACTGCTGGACAGGAAATGGTTTGATATGGAACAATGGCCAAAGCGTTTGCCTTTCCTTAAACTCCCCTCTTGGATATGTCGTAATGTATTGCCCCACATGTTCCCACATTTCCCAAATCCACAATGATCTTCTCTAAGGTCTGTTACTACTGATTTTCCAGTCCTTTGTTGATGATTCCTAGTCACACATGTCCACCGCCTTGCAAGATTAGTGCTCTCCACTAAACTTTGTTCTGCCTCTTCTATTTCCTATTCCTTAAACCTCGATGTAGAAGCTTTACTCTATTTCAGTTTCTTTTACCTAAAGTCAAAACGGTTATGTATTAGGCATGTTCTCATGCTTGCCACACCTATCTTTGTGTGACGTGTCACTAACTACCAAAGACATTTTAATTCCGCGCACAAGCTCCTGAGTTCTTCCATGAATGCTTATAAATGCTTTCAGACAAATTGGCATAACCATGTCATCCGACCTATGGTTTTTGCGACTGGATTCTGCAGCATGAAGACATCTTCGAAATAAGTGACGCAGATGATTCAGTCCAACCAGGTGAGACTGTGAATAATTTTTTAGCGCATTAAACGTTCGAAAGGTGTGCTCTTTCTCCTTCCTGTCCTCTCTTCTGGAAACAGTGTAAGCGAGCATACCTGATAATGAGATTACATTCAGTGTATTATGTAATACAATACTACTGCGTATTGCATCACACCAAACAAGTTTTCCAAATGAATCACTGTGTAAATACAAACAACAGGATGCAAACTGCACAATAAACAACAATAAAAACGTATTTCTTACCTGTAGTCAGTTTTGTAGACCATTGCCATCATTTCTTGTACACTCTTTCGTAGCCACTCCTCTGACGTATCAGTTCTGAGGTCTGTGTATTCGTCTTCTTACGAAAAGAGCAGTCATAAAATTCAGGTTCTCCATCGGAGTTTATCGTCAATCACCCTCTCAAAAGGAATAGGGTACGGTGATACAATTGCGATCATTTTGGACAAATGTTATTGAAACTGGAAATATATTGAGAAAACAAATAATTGTAACTAGGGCGCTTGTTATTGGATGTTTAATGAATAGTACACAAATATTAGAAAGTTACGAATGTTTGAATAAACACAAAAAAAGGTTAAAGAATTAAGAAAAATCGATTGAAAATGTATCGCACTAGGTACAATTGTGATCACTTCCTGTTAAAATTGTGATCACTTCCTTGTAAAATTTTGATCACTGGCATCTTCCACATAAAAAGCAGTTTTTAACCTCGGTCACCAACGCTTACTCCGTGGTATCAGACATTGCATTTTTGGCAGCGAATCCAGTCACCCGTAACTAGAAAATTTATAACAGCGCGTTACACTAAGTAGTTTCACTTACCTCTTAATAGGAAACATTTATATCTCCATAGCACAAAGTGGTGTATTCTTGGAAAATACAGGAGGAGGTGTAGAAACCTACTACACTACAACGACACACAAACGTAAGTGCTACCAACACTACGAGACAGACAAATTATGTTGATCGAAATTGTACCTATATCGAATTTGTACCACCACAACACATCTGCAAGGCTTGCCACTATACCGCAACTTCGGTCGCCACTCTTTCATGCAGAAGCAGCAGTTGTTCATGACTAGTGCTACCTTATCCGGATGACGTTGCACATATGCAGTTTTTCCAGAACTTCTTTTATTAAACCTTCGTTTTCTATGGGACAAATGCCGTTTTAGTGGACGCGATATTACCGGCACATGCATTCATATACCAACAGCACTCACCCAATTAGCGCGGTAATATGCTGGAGCTGTTTTTCCGAGAAACCCTGCAATTACAATGACATAACGTGTTAAATATTTGATGTTAAACGTGTAGGCGAGAGAGATTTATTTTTGGTTTTCATTTTATTTATTTATTTTTGAACCTTTGTTTAATGTTTGTTGTAAGCCGCTAAGTGACTTCAAATGTTCAAATGTTTGTAAAGCTTATGGGACTTAACTGTGGGCTCATCAGTCCCTAAACTTACCTACTACTTATGAACTAATACTAAAGACGACACAAACATCCATGCCCGAGGGAGGATTCGATCTTCCGACACGGAAGGCCGCGCGAACCGAAACGGGCGCTCCAGACCGCTCGGCTACTTCCGCGCGGCTAAGTGACTTCATTGGGAAATACTAGATGAGTGTTGTGTGGTTAATGTACACTTCGTTGTAAAGGGAAGCATGATTTTCATTCTTCTCTACAACTATATATACTCTTACATACTACGAAATTCACACTTAACCCTTTAATGCATGACTTTTTATTATAAGCTATCAGAACTACCATGACTAATGAATAGTGCGTATAAACTGAGAAAAATATTGGAAAAAAGATTCTTTAAATTATTCTGCAATACTAGCAACAAAACGTTCCTATCTGGTCTGCTTTATAATGCTTCCATGATGTACCCGATGCAGTAAATGTCACTATTATGCCTCTCTTCATTCAAGGAAATAACTCATAATGTAACAGTAGTATGTTATTGACTACTTTTACATGGCAAAGGAGGAATACTAAAGTAAACAAACGCACTTGTTGGTAGCAACTCAATCCGGCTACCGTAATGATTTAGTTGCACTCTGCAATTTATAATTTGCAGGACGAGCTACAAGCATATTTAATTCTATGTATTGAAGCAGCTACAAATGAATTTCTGGTAAAATGCTGATCAGTTTGAGAGATAATGGAAAAAATAAGGTATGTTGCTGATCAGCTACACTATGCATTAAAGTGTTAAAGTCTCTGGCAGGCGGTTGCATTCCGCAACAGCGCGCGGGAAAAGAACGCGCACCCAAATATTTCCGTTCGTTCCGATCGAGTACGGATTTATCTTATTTTATTATCATGATCATTTCTCTCTTTGTAGGAGGGGATTAACTAAACTTTGAAGCCTTCAGAGGTAAAGTTGGTGCTAGAACTTTATGACACTAACAACAACGCTATTGTTTTAATGATTGCCACCCCACTCGCGCATCAATTCTGTGAAACTCCGTACCATATATTGTAGCAGTACGAAAGGGGATTTTCTTCCTTCTACTTGTTCCACTTTCGTGAATCCTAACTGCGAAGGAAGCCGTACTGCGCAGCAATACTGAGCAGAGGCAGATAACGGTTGTACGGTCACTCCCTTTAGTGGGTTTGATGCATCTTCTGTGTTCTTCAAGAAACCGCAGAAGTGAGTTCGCTTCCTCACAATTTTACCGATGTGATTTATGTCCTAATTGTATTCTTATTCTTAGGTATTTAGTAGATCTGACAGCTTTCAATTCATGAGATTTATCGTGTAACCAAAATTTGACGGATTTCTCTTGGGACTGATGAAACAACAATAAATTACTATGTCATACTGTAATCTATTTTTATGACCTCATAAGAAACTGGAAGAAGGAATATCATATAAATTTTACGCGGCTTGCAGATTATGTAATTGTATTGTAAAATAAAGAGGCAAGCCTACAACGCTCTGTGTGTAATTTGGGAAGGAAATACGCAAACTAAAAATACCTTGGGCGCTATAGAAAATTACCTGTATGATCTAAGATTGTTAAAGAAAATAAGGCACTTGATTAAGTGCTCGGTTTCAATTACTTGGCTAGCGACCTTACGCCTGTACATGGCAAAGAAGTAACAAAGATGTAACCAACAAATTACGACGTACCATATGTGGAACTATCAACGACACTTTAAGGCAAACTTAGGAGAGTCTCAAACGTGAAATTATAATTGGATAAAACAGTGGCAGTGCCTGTACTGCTTTGTGTCATTGAATACTGAATTGAGAGGCTAAGATTAAAAATTTCGTACCGTAAGCAGAAATGAAATTTTTAAGAACTATCTAAGGTTGTTCAAGGAAGGACCACATAAAAATGATGACATTCTGGTAGATTTGGGAATTTAATCTTTATATAAAAATATCAAGAATACAGGGAATATTGGAGATAGTCCCTTGAAAGGACGAGTGGAGAGAGAGAGAGAGAGAGAGAGAGAGAGAGAGAGAGAGAGAGAGAGAGAGATACAGTCGTGTTAAATGAGTACTAGCCAATTGGAAGAAGCGGTGTTGGACAACCGAGAAAGAGATGGACCTAACCATGTGGAGTGTTGTTGCGCATTGTGGGATCCTCAGCAAGTGGGACTGACATACGGTTTGGAGGAAGAACAGAGAAAGGCAGCTCGTTTTATATTATCGCGATATAAGGGAGAGGGTATCATGGAAAATAATGCACAAGTTGGGGTGGAAATCATTTAATGAAAGACGTTACTCGTTGCGACGAGATCTATTTGCGAAATTTGTTTCACCAAATTTCTCTTCCGAATGTGAACATATTTTGTTAGCACCCATCTACACAGGAAGACATGATCATCAAAATAAAATAAGAGAAATCACATCGAAAACGGAAAGATTTATGTGTTCCTTTTTTCCGTGAGCTATTAGAGAATGGAACTGTAGAGAAGCATCACAAAAGCGGTTCGATGAACCGTCTCCCATGCACTTCAATGTGATTTGCGGAGTATTTATGTTGATGTAGATGGACTCGTGTATACAACCTTACAATTTACTTTGCTTAAGGTAGGAAATGACGATTTTCCCGCGATACAGATATATTCTATAGATAATTTTGCGATGGGTTTTCATATACTAGTATCTTCAGCAAATTACAGCGTCAACTGCGAACAGCGTAAGACCGATTCTCAGGTTAACTCCTAGATCACTTACATAAACTAGAATTACCTATGTTCTAAATGCGAACACTAGTGTTAAAAAAATGGAAGAAAAGACTTTAAATTTCTTATAGTGTAGTTGGAATTTATTGGTATGCAGATACTTTCGTCCTAAATGAATCTGCCAATTTGTAGGTTTTATATGAAGGCTATGAGTAAAGGTATAAGAAATGTCATAAGCTATTCAAAAGGAAGTAATTAAAAGTCAGGAATTTACTTGAATTCTCTGGTAGCAGCAGCAAATGACCACACTGTTAGTCATTATACGTGACGTAGGGACGCCAAGAAATAATGTTATTCTGTTACCGAGGAATTTTGATTTTCTCTGCCGACAACAAGATATATCTCATAGTTCCACCCATTGTACTGCTAGACTGCTATTGTGTTACACCAATATCTTCATGGCGTTTTGACCGTTAGATATGAAAACGTCTAGTCTTCACGTCTCCGTACATACACAGGATTTTTGTTTTGTGCACGTCTATGGGAAAGCCCTCTCCTAAATGTATTTGTCTCATTGGCTTTCTTGTATAACCAATTTTGAAATCGGTTTTTCAATTTTCATTAATGCGTATTTATATAATGACCGTTAGGAACAGAATTTGGTCTATGACACTTTCTTGGGTAACGCATGACATCGCTTCCGTATTACTCCATGTGCCTTACAATGACGTAATTTTACAGGTGAATTCTGTAATACAGGCATATTGTGTCTGAAAACTGTTTTTCGAGTAGATTTAGCAGTGAAACAGTAATAAGTTAAAACGGAATACCGGACGTAGAAGTTTTACTGCGCGCTATTTTAATCGGAAGGTAGATGGGGAAGTCATTGTATTTCTCTCTCTCTCTCTCTCTCTCTCTCTCTCTCTCTCTCTCTTTCTCTTTTTTTTCTCTCTCTCTTTTATGGAAACAAGTAAAGTTGGGAAGCGGAGGTGCAGTCCCATACCACCTCCCCCTCATCTCGGATTTGCCTAGGAGCAGAGCTAATCTAGGAAGGAATTAAGTTTTCTCTTTCCATTGTATGGTGGGGTGTAAACGAGAATATTTTCTCACAAGTTTGAAATTATATTTACGTTCGATTGGAAGCCGATAAGTATTTTTATTCTCAAAGACCGGGCGCTAAAATCAGGCAGTTTGTGCGTAATGGGCTATACTTCGTCAACAAAAACGCTTAGTGCCGAATTGTAGTACTATAATTAGGGCCGGTTCGTTCATCTCTCGTTAATATTCTGGTTAGTTAACGAGAATATGACTTTAACGTCCAGTTAAATGTGCTCGTTAAGTGCATAGCGTTTGACATTGCCAGGTACACCTCTCGTTTTCTAACCTGGAGAAAACGATATGGTACGATATATTTCGACTGGCTTGGCAATAGAAACAAATGAAAGCTGTTTCCCTCATTTAACTATCAGGGAAGAGGTTAGCAGATAGTCGTTAATGGGCGTCATGGAAAACAAACGTGAAAGAAACTCGAATTTTATAAGAAGTTAGTGCCAGTGTGTTGTGTCCTCAATGGAGAAATATTAGGGTGCATCGGAATGTAAGAAAACAAACGCTACGACATGGAAGAAGAAAAAAGCGATATGATCGTGTGTGGCAAATGAATTCCATGCTTTACACGGAAAATGTAGGTCAGTAAAAATTCTTAGGGCTTAGTATGGTAACATGCCAAGTGTGTAGTATCTTAGTGCAAGCGGAGGAAGGAATCACATTTTAGCCCTCACGCTAGGCGCAACAAGCATAAGTAAATACTGGGCAAAATTTTACGACGCTTCTCGCCGGGCTCCAGTGCTTATGTTGGCAACAGATAAACAATTAAGTGTACAATTGTGTTAATATTTTTCACGAGCTACAGAGTAAATGTTATTGCTGCTCGTTTCACTCGCAGCAAAATTAATACTGTACCTGCTCTATGGTCGATAGGTTCTTGTATTTACTCTTGTCCGTTCAGAAAAAAATAATTTTAGCTTTAATTGAAATTGTCGTCTGAGTTGCCGTCATTACCACTGGAGCCAACATAACAACTGCAGCCCGGCGAGAAGCGTAGTACAATTTAAACAAATACTGAATTAATAAGCTTGCAGGCATAAAAAATGTTCTCTGTTTTCTATTAGCACAAATAAGTTACAAAATACGTAACTATCTGTTGGCTTCTTGCGACGGTCGTGGAGTTTTTCATGTAGCGTTTCAAAGACGAAATAGCGTAACAAATTCTAGATCATCTCAGCATTCTAAATGATTTGGGCGAACAGAAATACGTCTAGGTCGCATTATAGGAGCAATGACCTCTAGATCATCTAAAATATTGACATTGTCTTCATTGTCAACCAAATCTCTTATTCCAACCATATTCATCATACCGATTCTCACTGAACTAGTCGTTACCCATAAGTTTGTATTTTGATATCTCAACAATAATTTTAAGGTTATGTTGCGTATCGGCAATATATCAAACTCACCTGTTAACTACTGACATGGATAGGGCGAGAAATATGACGTTAAATTTTTCAATGAAACTGCTTTCACCAGTAGTTTTTCATACATGTAGTGCTTCTGTTTTTTTGTTCGATAAATCGGTCTTCGCACGCGAATATATTGCGCTATTTTAGTGCTTTGGAATCTTTCTATTTTCATACAGATTCTCACTTAACTGATAGGTAGCCGTGTAACAAGTTTAAATCTACTTGTTAAATTAACGGCCAGTTTGAGATCTTTTAACTCAGGTTAACTCCTAACCAAACATTCACAAACGCAGTTCTCCGCTAACGATAAGTTAAAATTTTAACCGGAACTTAACGAGACATTGACAAACGGGCCATTACTGTGTTAAACTTTTAACTTGAGGTTATACCTCTTAGGGCCAGTTCGTCCATCTCTCGTTAATCTTGTCGTTAGTAAACGAGAAGATGCCTTTAACGTCTCGTTAAATGTGCTCGTTAAGTGCACTGCGTTTGTCATTGCCAGATACACCTCTCGTTTGCTAACCTGGAGAAAATGAGAAGGTACGATATATTTCGACTATGATGGCAATAGAAACAAATTAAAGTGCAGTCTGAATAAACAGCTGTTCCCCATATTTGACTATCAGGGAAGAGATTAGCAGACAGTTGTTATTTGGTGCTATGGCAAACAAACGTGAAAAATGCTCAAATTTTGCAAAAAATTAGTGTGAGAGTCTTGTGCCCTTAATAGAAAAATATGACATATTGGAATGTAAAAAAACCAACGCTACGACATGGAACGAAAAGGAAGCTACCTTGCGGCAAATGAAATCAATGCTGTCCATGGAACACGTAGGACAGCAAAAGTGCTTAGGGCCTAGTACGATAATATACTGCCACGTGCATAGTACGTTAGTGTCGGATAAATTCTACGACGCTTCTCGCCGGGCTGCAGTGGTTATGTTGGCACCAATGGTAATGATGGCAACTCAGATGACCAATAAATGTTTTTTCGTGACAACTGCAATTAAAACGAAAATTATTTTTTTCTGAACGGACAAGAACCTGTCAACCAAAGAGCAGGTACAATACTGATTTTGCTGCAAGTGAAACGAGCAGCAATAACATTAACTCTGTAGCTCGTGAAAAATATTAACGCTGTTCTACACTTCATTGTTCATCTGTTACCAACATAAGCACAGGAGCCCGACGAGAAGCGTCGTAAAATTTTACCTTAGTGCAAGCAATAAATTGCACGTAGGCGAAAGTGCACTGTTCCGGTAGATCGGAGAAAGAAATCACATTTTAGGCTTTACACTAGGTGCAACAAGCATAAGTAAATACTGAATTAATAAGTTTGCACACATAGATAATGTATTCTGTTTTTTTTTATATAAACAGATAGACTAACTTACAAGATTCATAACTATATGTTGGTCTCTTCAGATGGTCGTGTAGTTTTTCAAGCAGCATTTCCAAAATGGCTTATCGAAGACGAAATTGCGTAACAAATTCTGCATCATCCCAGCATTCGAAATGGTTTGGACGAACATAAATACGTCTAGGACTTGACGTCGTAGTAATTGACAACGAAATTTTATTATAGACATTTTCATCATACTGATTCTCATTTAACAAGTCGTTACCCGTAAGTTTCTATTTTGATATCGCAACAATATTTTTAAGGTTGTGTTGCGTATCTGCAATGTATCAAACACATCTAACCGCTACTGACATGGATAGGACGAGAAATATGACGATACAATTTCCCAATAAAGCTGCTTTCCACACTAGTTTTTCATACATGTAGTGCTTCTGTTATTTTGTTCGATAAATAGGTATTTTTCACGTGAATATATTGATGTATTTTAGTGCTTTGGAATCCTGCCATTTTGATACAGATTCTCATTTAACTGTTCGTTAGCCGTGTAACGAGCAGAATTTTACTCATTGACTTAACGGCCAGTGTGAGGTCCTTTAACCTCAGGTTAACTCATAACAAAACATTGACAAACGCAATTCTCCACTAACGATAAGTTAAAATCTTAACTCGAACTTAACGAGACATTGACAAACCGGCCCTTAATGAGCAGATTGTTTCAGCATTACAGATTTATAAAGTCGGTCAACAAATACCTTCAATATGGAAATAGCATGGAAGATAGGAGATTAGCGTCCAGTCGACATGATGGTAATTGGACACGGTGCACAAGCTCGGAGCCGCGCGGTAATGACCGCACATTTTGGGGCGCCATGTGCAGGATTACGCGGCCGCTACCTTCGGAAATACGACTCCTCCGTCTGTATGCGGTTTTTAGCTTATACAGTTCGCAAGTCCAGGAACCTATGATGTTCAACTGTTCAACTGTTTGCAAAGTTTAAAGGACTTAACTGCGGGGTCATCAGTCCCTAAAGTTAGAAACTACTTATGAACTAACTTATACTAAGACACATCCATCTCGAGGGAGGATTCGAACCTCCGACGCGGAAGGCCGCGCAATGCGCAACGTGGCGCTCCAGACCGCTCGGCTACTCCCGCGCGGTTGGGACCGATGACCACAATAGCTTGGTCCCTTAGCATTACACACGTTTGAATGTTTTTTAATGTTACGTTGGATTGTATCTGTCAAGTACGAGGGTAAGTGAATTATTATCCGCAATTTAGTTATATTTTTCTTTACTTTGGTGGTACTGTCTTTTTACGTTGCTTTTACCACGGCAAACACATGGTTTGTTTTTTATTGCTATATATCTTTGCAGTTTTCAAGCTGCTAGGTTAGTTTCGTTATAGCTGTTAATCACGGTTGCTTCGCTGCATATTTGCACCACTGCGGGAAAAGCGTTTTGCCACAACGGATTGAAAAATTCCGAAATGGTCACACAAATACTTCGCACGATGAAGGAACTAGACAAGCATTTACTGACACATATGAAGAACCCATTGAGCTTTCATGTGAAATGATTTTCTTAAATAGACGATTAACTATTGACGAAGTAGCACATAGTCTGCAATTTGTTCCGTATACGAAATTATCCAAAACAGGCTTGGGTTTCATAAAGTTTACGTAAGATGGGTCCCAAAACAACTCACGCAGTTGCATTAAGAAACGTGCTTGGACATATACAAAAAACATTTGGATCGCTATGGTAACGCAGGGGACAACTTCATAGACAGGATCATTACTGGTAACGAAATATGGATCCATCATAGCGAGGCAGAGAGTAAACAGCAGAGTATGGAATCGAAAAATCCATATTCGCCATGCAAGAAAAAGTTCAAGACCCAACCGTCCGTTTCCGTTTTTTTTTTTTTTTTTTTCCTCTCGAACATTATGAGGAAAGGGGTACAGCAATAAACGGTGTAGAATGAGATACTGTGCAATACAATCTACTATTGTCGCTAATAGCACACGTTGTTGACATACCTACCTTACCTTTGAGCAAATCGACTCGCCCTTCCCACGTCACCGGCGTTCGGACAGTCGAGTGAGATACGCGGGGAGCAATCGGTCTAACGTAACAAGGTCACTGTGTTTTCAAAACGGGAACAACTGAGTAGGATTATGATTGAATTTGCCTGGGCATGCGAAAAATTCCATCGCGATGGGTTCCACGTGAATTGACGGAAAATCAGAAATGGATGCGTTACGACACTGCTCAGACGCACTACGAGCGCAAAGGAGAGGTTTTCATACGCCGTTTCGTAACACTGGGTGAAACACGGGTCTCATCGTACGATCAAAAACTGAAAGGCCAATCAGACGAATGGCGTCATTGCAGGTCACCGCAAAAGTCGAAAGTGCGTCGGAGCCCCAGGATGTTAAAAGTTATGGTGATTCTCGTATACGACTGTGATCCTAACGCATTACGTTCCTCCACGGCAGACCGTCAATGCACAGTATTGCTGTTCGTTTTTGGAGCATCACCTACGAGCAGCTTTGCGAAATAATCAGCAAACATTTCCCGCGCAACCCTAACATCTTTTTGCATGACAATGCGCGGGCGCATACAGCGCAAGTTGCTCTGTTCGGTCGATGGGACTGGGGAGTACTGTACCATCCCCAATACTGCCCGGACGTAAGTCCCTGTGACTTTGATTTGATTTCGAGGAAGACGGAACCACTTCGTGGCATTTGCTTCAGAACTGTTCCAGACATTCGAAAGGCAGTAGAGCGCTCCATTAGCACCATCAACAGGCTCTGCTAACAGTTTACTAAGCCTTCCACATCGATTGCGAGGGGTTTCACACAGCACCTGTGACTTCTTAATGGACAGTATCAGCATATAACGCCTTTGTATGCGTTCTAAATAAATAGTTGACTCTATTTCAATTCCCACGCTCGTATGTTTGTGCCCTATGAGCTCTAAACCAGCTGGAGCGATTTTGATGATTTTTTTTCGGAAATATTCAGAGTATCCCAACGGTCTTCGTCGCGACTTTATCGAGAGTTACTCATTTAAAGAATATGACGAGAAATGAGGAATAATAATTACTCTTTGAAATTTTAATTCCTCTTTGAATTTTCAGTCCTACCGTATTTCTGAAAATGGCTTTAATGGTTTCTGTGTTCTAGGAAATACGTTTGAAGGCAATGATTACAATCCTTATACTGTCTTCAGAGAGTTTAATGCATATTTACACTTTACTTTTGCAGACTAGCAGGTATACGTACATTCGCGACAGTCACTGCTATGCAAGTATACGTATGAGTCTTGGAGCGACCGTGACCTTGGAGCGGCGTGATCTGTTTGCGAACTTTCAATCACCGACATTCACTTCTGAATGTGAAAATATTTTGCTAGCACCCACATACTTAGGGAGACATGACCATCCCAATAAAATAGAAATCAGATCGAAAGCGGAACGATTTAGGTGTTCTTTTCTCCCGCGCGCTATTAGAGAATGGAACGGTAGAGAAAAGTTATGAAAGTGGTTAATGAACCCTCTGCCAGGCACTTAAATGTGATTTGCAGAGTATCTATGTAGATGTAGATGTAGACCGTAGAGCCCCTAGAGGAGAGAGTCAACTGTAAAAGGAATCTTCTTAATATTAGTCCTACTTAAATAAAGAAATAATTACTACATTTTTGCTTTTGAAGCTTCAGTAAATTTAAAAGAGACATGATCATACAATGAAATTAAAATGTGGCAAATATCACTGATTCTATGACAGAAGCTAAAACATATTCATCTAGATTCACAACACGTTTAGCAAATTTATTAAAAATATCATTAGAGAGCAGACTACTCTCTGATGTTTCCTGAACAACACATAAGTAATACTACCTGACAAATATGTAACTAATGTGCACTGTTTTCTTTAACGACAGGATTGTCATGATATCCCAGGCCGATAATCGTAAAATTTTGTAGACAACTTGTGACTTTTATCAATACAGCAACCTATACACCTTTTTAGAGACTACATTGCTTGTTCTTTTCATTGTATCATGTGTCGGCATAAGTATTATATTTACTAATTTTACTTGCACTTACAGTGATGTGAGTGCCTTCTGAAAAGACCGTTATGGTCTCTCACCAGATGAATTCTCGTAAAAGCTAATTTTATTGAAAACTTGATCCATCAAGGGCAGCTTGCCTTCTTCGCGCATTCGGGATCTGTTATGGTACCAACCATATCTGAAGAGATTCGTCTTTCCACCATTTGGGAAAGCACCCAATGGGAGACTAACGAACTCCTCAAGGGCTAATACATTAATTACTAGCAAACCCGGCAACGCTTCGCAGTAGATAATATGTATGGGATATATACCCTTTTCTCTTATTCTCCCTAAGTCTCTCCCTTCCTCCCTCCTCCTCCTCCCCATACCTTCAAGCCATTCCCTCTTATCAAAATGTTCAAATGTTTGTAGAGCTTATGGGACTTAACTACGGGGTTATCAGTCCCTAAACTTACAAACTACTTATGAACTAACTAAGACTAAGGACGGCATAAATATCCATGCCCGAGGGGGGATTCGAACCCCCGACCGAAATGGCCGTGCAGACCGTGACTGAAGCTCCTCAGTCCCCTCGGCCACCGCGGCCGGCTTCTCTCTTATCCCACACCATATCTCCTCCACCCCCTTTCTGCGTCTTTATCAACCCCCTCTCCTTTTACATCCGTTTCATTCCAAAAAACAGCTTTTTTGTTCAGAATTATTAGGAAAAGGAAAACAATACCGCACATATTTCCAATTCAGCTTAGCATGTTTTTCTCGCAGCAGAGAATAGAAATGTTTTTTAAATGCGTTTATACCGTCTTGAGAATTACTTGATCGAATACAAAAGCCGTGGCGTGGAGGCCGAGCGTACTGAGGCGCTATGCTACTATGCGCTAGCCGTTCCCCGTAGGGGCCTCGGGGGCTCGAATCCTATCTCGAGCGTGGATGCTTGTGCTGCCTTTAGTGTAAGGTACTTCATAAGTCGTTTGTAAGTTTAGGGTCTGATGACCCCGCAGTTAACTCTTAAGCTCTACAAACATTTGAATTGAAAACAAAATAAAAGCAGCATGATAATACTTCAATGATAGAAATTGCATATGACACAAAACAATTAATTGAAATACGATATGTGGAATGGAAATACAACGTTTCGAATGTCCTTGTGTTGCGTTCATTGTAACGCTTATGGATGAACGGTATTTTTTGTCTTTCCTACCGGAGAGAAAACGAACAGAGCAGATGGTTTACCAACTCTCTAAAACGCCACGTACAGTTACCCATGGCAAAAGCACGGCAATTCAAAATTCATTCCACAAACTTCCAACAACATGCCTAGCGCTTTTTTAATCGTCATGTCGTTGCGCGTACGCCGACAGGTATTACGACGCCGAAATGAAGGCATTGTTCTCAAAAAGTAAACCACGATCTGTACTTCATTTGTTTGTTTAACACACAAAAATACCACGAAGTGATATCGATTCTATCTTTGCAATGCCACAAAGATATGATCACACCGGTATGACCACGAGGTAAGAATAATACGAAGGGACTTCTAAAGAAACAAAATCTGTCTGGATCTTTTAATCTTGTATTCTAACTTCCTTGGCGGGTTTGTTCGCTCCGTTATAGCGTATTTGGTTCCTAGGCTAGTAACGAATGAGTAAGCTGACTGTTGGAGAATCTAGAAACTGATCCAAGCTGGAAGCGTAGTTTTAGTTTTTCTCAAATTCAGAAATTTTACAGTAGATTTTCCAAAAATTTTATTTCATACAAACCTTTTCCTGTGAATTACGAAGAGAACAAAGGAGAGATCAGCGAAATCTGTTAAGCTGTTCTCAAGTAATGCGCTTCCATACATGTAGCAAATCATTTTTATTAATATAGATAGATGTTTTATGTCACGTAACACGGAAACGCGGTCGAAGGGGACAAAATGTATCCTAGTTCCGTCTCCTGCTTCTAAGCTACCTCCCCACCAATTCTGAGCCACATCGGTACAGACGTTCTTTAGCTATAAATAGTGTTACTAACACGACTTTCTTTTATATACAGGGTGTTTCACTAAGTGTGTTTGCCTCTGTAACTTATAATAGGTGACGGGAAATTTTAATGCGGTAGGTCAACACAAGAAATTTTACACTTTCTGCGGATCTATAAACATACTTTATTGTATCATTTTCCAATGAGTTACAGCACAAAGATATATTTTTTTAAATGGAACAATAGCTTTTTTTATCGTGCATTGGAATCGTTGACACCAGCTGTGTCCAAATCAATTTAAACTACATTCCTATCACTGTTAGTTTGGGAGCTACAACCCTCCAAAGTTTCAGGGGCAGATACCACACGCTGTACATAATACATGGCTGTGTGGTGGGTGATGGAAGTTATGGCGGTGGGAAGTTGATTTACATGAGATGTTCAAATGTGTGTCCATGTTCCTCAATGCATAATGTAATGCGGCGTCGAAAGGATGTGCGGACGAGATGTAACATCGCCGGTGTGACGGAGCGACATTCGTCCTCGATGCGTCGTTTTAGATCATCTGGGGATGTGGGCTCAGTGACATAAACACGATTCTTTAGATATCCCCACAAAAATCGGGCGACCTTGCGGGCCATGAATGAGGACCATGGCGCCCCAACCATCTTCCTGCAAACCTGTTGTTTAGTTCTTCCACAACAGCACGCACAGAATGGGCTGGGTGACCATCATACTGCATCCACATATGGACTCTCGTGTGTAGACATACATGTTCAAAGAGACCACCCAAACTGTCGGCTATAAAAGCGTGATATAACTCACCTGTCAGTGTACCTGGGAAGTAGTGTGGACCGATGATTTCATCCCCAAGGATTCCACACCATACGTTAATAGACCACCTACGTTGACGGTCGACAGGTCGTACCCACCGAGGATTGTCTGCGGCCCAGTAGTGCATGTTATGGCGATTCACGTGAACGTGGACTCATCAGAGAACATAACACTTTGTAAAGACTCCAGCGTGAAATTAAGCAAGGCCCATTCACAGAATGTAACTCTTGCACAGAAATCGTTCCCATGCAGCTCCTGGGTCGTTGCAGGCGGTACGGGTGAAACCTGTGGCCGTGTACTATACGCCACATAGATGTGAGACTGACACCAGCGACTGCAGCAACGGCTCATAAGCTGACATGAGGATCGATCGTGGTGTAGTGTAGCTAAAACAAACATCTCCGTCTCCTAACATCTTGCAGGTCTTCGTCTGTTACCGCGGTGAATTACCAACCTGCCTGTTTCCTGAAGTCGTTGTTCGGCACGTAAGAACGTAATTGCTGCCGGGGCTCTTCGCCTAGGATATCTCACGGCATACGCCGTGGCTGCTTCAGTGGCATCGTGTCGGCACTTGCCGAGCTTCAGCAACATGTCAGCGTACTCGTTGTTCGTGTATGCCATCGTCATCCGATGTCAGTAACTGTGGTATATTGAGCCCCGATTGTTTCTGTGGCTCGAAATGTCGGGTATGTCGGCCGTGTGCGGCGACAGTCGGCAGTCTAACAGCGCATCGACGAATCTTATCGCTCCGTGACACAGGCGACGTTACAACTCGGCCGCACCATATTTATAAGGCGCATTGCATTATGCGCAGCGTTTGTGGTCTCTGCCCCTGAAACTTTGAAAGGATGTAGCTCCCAAACTAACAGTGATAGGAATGTAGTTTAAATTGATTTGGACGCAGCTGGTTTCAACGAATCCGATGCACGATAGTAAAAACTATTGTTCCATTTAAAAAATTATATCTTTGTGCTGTAACTCTTTGGAAAACGATACAATAAACTATGTTCATAGCTCCGCAGAAAGTGTAACATTTCTTGTGTTGACCTACCGCATTAAAATTTCCCGTCACCTATTATTTTATAAGTTACAGAGGCAAACACATTTAGTGAAACACCCTGTATATATAATGATAACTATAATAATAATGTGAAAGGATAATAACAACAGTCATATTAAAATCGTCAAAATTCCATTTGCGAAACATTAATTACGTCGACAAAGGACAGATGGATAATACCAAAAGCCATACCTTTCTTTGCGAAAGAATTCGCAAGAGGCACAATAAATAGAGAAGGTGTGAGAAACAGAAAAGAGATCCTCCTAACAGGAGAGTGCGCAGATACAATGGATTATAGGGAAAATAAAACTTATGAGACAGAAGAAAGGAAAAGAGAAAATTTCCCAATTAAAGAACCATTACTTTTCAGTGTCCTATCATGCCAACGGTGGCGTCTTCAAACTCGCATTCTGCTTCTGAGAATCAGTCATAAATGATTCAGTAGAGTCCCGCATGGAAGATAATCTGATCAACGGTGGTAATGGCTTTCAGCTTAGTCTGTGCGCGGGCTATTACGGTAATTCGCTAGCTGCGCAATTAATGCAACTGGCTACGTCCTAAGTGTGCGAGCAATTTGCTGCGCTCCACCGCTGCAGCTTACCTCTGTGAAAAGCGTGCACATCCACTCGTACTACACAATTGTAGCGCACCATCTGGTTACAGTTTTAAGTGTGTGTATATTACAGTGAGATTCTTTCCACATTAACAGCAAAGAGTGAAACTTTGCCAACAGATTCTCTAATTTACTCGGTATAATTCAAAACTTTAAACAGTTTCTTCTATCGTGCACTTTTAAATGTCAGTCTCTACAGTGCATATGAAATGTGACTGAAAGAAGATACGTTAATTATCTAACATTTTAATTTATTCTCCATAGGAGCCAAACAAAAGCTTTTACGTACGTGTAAGAGTGGTAAAGATTCTCTAAGAGTTAGTTCAGTAACACCGGTGTGCAAAATTTCTTAAATCCTGTTCTGATTATTGGAGAAGTATGCAACCTCAGTATATTCGTTGCTCTACAAATTAAAATGAAGGTTATCTGGTTCTTAAATCCTGATAAATCCTGTTGGGATTATTGGAGAAATATGCAACCTCGGTATATTATTTGCTCTACAAATTAAAATCAAGGTTATCAGAAATGACGGATTCATTGACAGTATATGTTGAATATTTTTAAATTTCATTTCACTTATTTTATTTCGAAATTTCCTAGAGTCAGATTTTATACAGCTTTGAGTGTTTGTTTGTGGCACAATGGGGATTTATATGTAGCTGTGGCTATCGAGAAAAAATCTCAACAATTTAGTACAGCCCCTCGTGACTTATGTGGTATGGTTTTATAATCTTAATAATGTCAACCTGTTCGTATTTTTACTCATGTCTGCATTTCAATAATCTTGGAGTACAAATTGTTTTGGAAACACAGTTTATATTTCTTTCACTCTAACTACACGACTGTGCACACTATGCCACATTTAATGGCTCCCAGTTGCCTTCCAGAACGTAAAGGCACTGGAGAGCGTTAATTAAGCTAACGTTCGTTGTAATCACACATTTGAACAACACTAGCATTTACGAAAATTATCAGTGGTAGAAAATAATTATATGGACATCAGTTACATGCATTATAATAAATATAACATGCCATGTTTATAATGTAATATTAGGATTCAAATGAAATTTCTCTCACTATTAATATTGGCGTTTATCAAGCATATTCTTGTTTATTACATATTGTTTAAGAACAAGACACCCCAGGATACTGATACGTTATATGACGAATGTAGCAAATTAGGTGCATAGTATGAAAAAAATCGATAATAACATTGTCTCCTTTCCTACATATACTGCCTTTTCAGCTGTGCGCACACTCTGACCAACATATTGCACAATTTTTGCCATTTTACTGATGGCATGTCTATAAAAAAGCTAAGCCACAATCCAAAAACTCGTTCTCATATTAATCTCTGTCTAAACATAATCATTCACTACCACTGTGTCTATAATACGGGCTACCTGACTCTTTGTTTGCGTTATGAAGCGAGACTGTTGTGCGTATTTACTAGTCACGAACTGCTATGATGGATAATTTGTGCGATTACAGGTTATACTCTATAGTTGACAGAGGTATATTCTTGCCCTTATATGTAGTTACTACATTTGTACGATTTCAGTTATAACAAAAAATATAGCCATTTTCATGAAAATATGAGTCACTATGTAAGGATGCACTTATAATTTCTGTGAGAATGATACAAATATGGTATTGTGTGGCTGAGGATCTCCTCAGTCCCTTGGATGTATAAAAAATTACACCACCACATTGTATCAACATTCAACAGGAATTTTTTTATGATTTCACAGATATAACAATTATTGAGCTAGTTTCATCAAGTCAGGAAGTTTCATTATGATTGTAGCCGCCATAGTGACTGTTTGCACGATTAACAAGTGACATCCAGAAAAATATGCACGCAGATTACACTTTTGGCTCTGAAATGTTCTTCGTGTAATGAATCTCTCCCTAGCTGAATGTTACAGCACCAGACAAGTTACTCTTTTAGACAGTTTCATTTTGGTAGAGTCCAAAGTCATTTTGTAATTCCACTGTGGCATCAATTGTTAAAGCAGGGTCACGGCAGTACAAAGAAGTAAACATAATTGACTCAGTGTCTTCTGACTGGTTTCACGCGGCTCGTCACAAACTCCCGTCAGTAACACAGTGGCACTTAGACCCCATGTCATTAATTGTTTTCTAGATGAATTACAATCTTATTATTGCCCTCCACAGCTTTTTCTAGTACAATGGAGTTATATTTTGACCCTGATAACTTAACGTGTCATTTCACACTCGCCCTTCGTCTTTCAGTATTTGCCATTTGTTAATAACTTTGTCGTTTGTGTAGAGAATCTCCTCATTCCTTATCGTCTCACTCAACCTACTTTCATTGTTCTGTTTAGCGTATGGCGGGGTAAAAGAGAAAAATATGATGGGGGCAATGTCTTTAAAGTTCGAGAAAGTTAATTATTTCAAAGTGAGTAAGTTTCTAACTTTTTCCCTTGTACCTACCCTCAGTCCTGCAACCAATACACTTCGTGGCAATGTCCCTATTTCTATAATTAAAATAAGACGTTCTAGATCGCAACTTGTTGCGTTTATTGCTCGCAACCGGTTTCGGTTTTATGGAACCACCTTCAGGCCTTTGGCACCTTGTTGGCGGATAGTGGCGGTGGCCGGAGCAGGCGCCAAATGCTCATTCCTATTTACGATGAGAAAACAAACTGCCCGTGCGGGGACGTATTGCTTCGTACCTCGTCATGGTATGAAGACGAGAGTTTCTTTTCATTAATATGGTATCTCCTTTCGCTGCTGTTGTCCCCTCAGCACTCGGACCGTAGACCCGTTGTTTCTCGATGTGAGGCAGAAGTGGCTAAGATTTAGTATTCTACAATGGCGTATGACACAAAATTTATCGATGCCAGCGGCTTTTCTATACCGGAAGCCACAAGTGTATCATAACAATTCACAAATACGCAAGTTATATTATATGACATTGTAGTAAGGAGTGTGTGACTGATTAATTATTCATTATATTCCACATATATAGTGGTTAAGCCATTTTAATTTTAATTTACAAAACGAAACTAGTTTCAATGAAATCTGTCATCATTATCAAACGTAAGCAAAAATTGCATTAAACACAAACTGAGAAAAATAATTAAATTATGAAAAGGTCTAGTAAGTGTAGCCATGCCATCTAGGGGAGTGACAGTGACTCCCAACTGTCTACCATAGTCACACATGGTATCGCACCATTTCCAGCTATATATAATACCATGCTATGCCCAAGATCTGTATTTGCAATATGAATGGTATTAGATTGTTGAGCTGCAATAACCATATGATATGGCAGGCACAACCAAGATTTTCTGTAACATCAAGACGTTAATATATGTAGCAATTGGTATGTATGGCGATGGGAACTACAATTAGTTGAATAATTAAAAATATCTTACTGAAAATCAGATACATACAGGAACAAACCAAATGAATTCAGAACATAGTACCAAAGTGTACCATGTTCTACATCCAAGTTGTGAAGTACCAGATGTGATTCCATTGGGAGCTGTCAACACACTAACTAGTGTGGCATGGATATAGTGACTGTTTGAGAAGCCCGCCACTAGAGGGCATAGTTGTCTAGATGCTAAAATAACAGCTGAAAGCTAACAGACATGCACACTATAACCCCAGAAGATGACAATCGAAATATTGTAAACAAAATATGACCTAGTGTCTGTTACAATTATTAACACATTAATGGTAACTATCATGCATACAAACGACATACATTTTTACTATACAAATATACAATCCATTTTTATGTAAGTGAAATGTGCATATAAGTCGTGTGGGTCTCAGGTATACAACGTTAACTAGCCAATTATAATATGTCCATAGTTATCATATAGTAACTGGGAAGTATAAAATGTATGCTTTTAAAAAGCTGTACTCGAGAGACCTGCGCCTAACCCGTTTACGCGACCGCCTCTCATTTGCGGTCTGTCAAGTGCTTTCTGGGTGGCAAACTGGCCGACTAGTCGGCCGCGGTGGCCGAGGAGACTGAGGCGCTCCAGTCACGGTCTGCACGGCCACTACGGTCGGGGGTTCGGATCCCCCCTCGGGCATGGATATTTGTGCCGTCTTTAGTATCTGGTAGTTGATAAGTAGTTTGTAAGTTTAGGGACTGATAACCCCGTAGTTAAGTCTCATAAGCTTAACAAACATTTGAACTGGCCCACTGCCCACCAGAGGTGCCATGCCACATTTCCGCTTCCTTCAGTTACCGCTTTGTAGTGACAGAGTGACAATGTATATTTTAGTGATTACAGTGACAGTCCTTTCTTAAAATGAACAAGACCTCAATGGACAATATAACGTGTAAAGTGGAAAGAGGTGATTTGACATTAGTGAAAGAAAACAAATAGCAATCGTCAATTTGAGAAAAAATTAGATACGTATTTGATGGAAAGGAAAATATGAACGATATAGTGGCCCGTTTTGCGGGTAAAATAGTATATTCTTACACTGAACCCAAAAGTGGAACTTCATTTTTGCTGAAACATTTGTGTGAGAGGAGACAAAGTAGCATAATTACTTATTTATTACCCCTGCATCGAGTGTTACCTCAAGGAAGGAAACGTGCACCAAATTTGCTTCAAATCGGTCCAGTGGTTTGTTAGGAGACGTGCAACACTGTCGCGTGATGCACAAAATTTACCGTGCATTTCATTGATCATTATGTCATATGTCCTGAACTATGTGTCTTAAGGACATTTCATTTTGTAAATAACCGCCGCGATAGTGCAAGCAATATGTTGACAAGGTTTCATCGCAACCGAGTGAACGGTACAGTCACGCATAAAATACGAACAGACATACAAACAAACATTCGTGCTTATGTACACAAATGGCCATTAAAATTGCTACACCAAGAAGAATGCAGATGATCAACGGGTATTCATTGGACAAATATATTATGCTAGAACTGACATGTGATTACATTTTCACGCAATTTGGGTGGAAGGGTCCGGAGAAATCAGTATCCAGAACAACTACTTCTGGCCGTAATAACGGCCTTGATACGGCTGTACATTGAGTGAAACAGAGCTTTCAGGGCGTGTACAGATACACATGCCCATGCTGCTTCAACACGATACCACAGTTCATCAAGAGTAGTGACTGGCGTATTGTGACGAGCCAGTTGCTCGCCCACCATTGACCAGACGTTTTTAATTGGTGAGAGATCTGTAAAATGTGGTGACCAGGGCAGCAGTCGAACATTTTCCGTATCCAGAAAGGCCCGTACGGGACATGCAACATGCGGTCGTGCATTATCCTGCTGAAATTTAGGATTTCACAGGGATCGAATGAAGGGTAGAGCCACGAGTCGTAACACATCTGAAATGTAACGGCCACTGTTGAAAGTGCAGTCGATGCGAACAAGAGGAGACCGAGACGTGTAAGCAATGGCACCCCATACGATCACGCAGGGTAATACGCCATATGGCGATCACGAATACACGCTTCCAATTTGCGTTCACCGCGATGTCAGCAAACACGGATGCGATCTTCATGAGGCTGTAAACAGAACGTGGATTCATCCGAAAAAATGAAGTTTTGGCACTCGTACACCCAGTGTCGTCGTTAAGTACACCATCGCAGGCGCTCCTGTCTGTGATGCAGCCATGGTCTCCGAGTTCATTATCCATGCTGCTGCAAACGTCGTCGATCTGTTCGTGCAGCTGGTTGTTGTCTTGCAAACGTCCCCATCTGTTGACTCAGGGATCTAGACGTAGCTACACGGCCCGTTACAGCTATTTGGATAAGGAGACTGTCATCTCGCCTGCTTGTGATACGAGGCCGTTAGGATCCAGCACAGCATTCCGGATTGCCCTCCTGTACCCACCGTTTCTATATTCTTCTAGCCGGCCGCGGTGGCCGCTTCAGTCACGGTCAGCACGGCCACTACGGTCGGGGGTTCGAATCCCCCCTCGGGCATGGATATTTGTGTCGTACTAGTTCGTAAGTAGTTCATAAGTAGTTTGTAAGTTTAGGGACTGATGACCCCGTAGTTAAGTCCCATAAGCTTTACATACATTTGAACATGTTTTATATTCTTCTAGCAGTCATTGGATCGCTACCAACGCGAGCAGCAATGTCGCAATACGATAAACCGCAATCGTGATAGGCTAATCCGACCTTTATCAAATTCGGAAACGTGATGGTAGGCATTTCTCCTCCTTACACGAGGCATCACAATAACGTCCATTTTTGGAGTATTGCAGCCCAGTGTGGGATCCTTATCAGGTGGGTTTGATGGAGGACATCGAAAGAGTCCAAATAAGGGCAGCTCGTTTCGTATCGTCACGATACAGGGGAGACAGCGTTACGGAAATGATACAGGATCTTGGATGGGAATCATTACAACAACGGCGCTTATCGCTGCGGCGTGGGCTACTTGCGAAACTCCAATCGCCAACATTCTCCTCCGAATGCGAAAATATATTGTTGACTCCCACTTACATAGGTAGAAATGATCATCAGAAGAAAATACGAGAAATCAGAGCTCGAACAGAGAGATTCAGGTGTTCTTTCTTCCCGCGCGCTATTCGAGAATGAAATGGGAGATAAATAGTATAAATGTGGTTCGATGAACCCTCTGCCAGGCACATAAATGTGATTTGCAGAGTATCCCATGTAGATGTAGAACGTTTCACCAGGCAACGCCGGTCAAGTGCTGTTTGTGCATGAGAAATCGGTTGGAAACTTTCCTCATGACATCACTTTGTAGGTGTCGCCATCGGCGCACAACTTGTGTAAATGCACTGAAAAGTTAATCATTTGCACATCACAGCAACTTTCATAATCAGATAGGGGACCACGGCGAAGCGCCCGAGCGCATTGAGACACTTTGCTTCAAACTGGTTAGCAAACATAAAGAGTGGTGGTCTGTCACGACGATGAATAGTTACGTCCAGAACGTCTTGATTGCCCAGATAACGACGAGACATTCTTTCTCGGTTGTAGAGTAGTTTATCTCGGATTCTAAGATAGCTCTTGGTGCATAGGCTATTACCTTTTCAGCACCTTCCCGAATTTGTACAAGCACTGCGCCAATCCCATAACTGCTAGCGTCTGTGTGATGTTCGGTGTCCGCATTTTACCCGTATAACGCTAAAACTGGTGCGGAAGTTAGAGCCTCTTTAAGCGCCCGTAAAGGTATTTCTTTCGTCTCATTCCAGTAAAACTTGGCGTCTACCTGCAGAAGTTCTTGCAATGAACGTGCCTTGTTACGAAAACCTTTTATGAAACGACGGTAATATGAGCACAGCCCGAGAAAACTTCTCACATCATGGACGTCCTGAGGAGTCTGAAATTCTATAACTGCCCTTACTTTATCAGGATCAGGACTCACACCATCTCCGTTTACTAGGTCCTCGGGATTTTTATCTCTTTGGTGACTAAGAGGCACTTCTTTGGGATGAAGCGGAGTCCTGCTGACTGAACACACTTCAACACAGTGGGCAGGCGGCTTAGAAGTTCCGCAAATATCCTTGAGAAAACTACGTCATCTAGATAACAAAGACATCTCGTCCATATAAGACGTCGAAACAAGTTGTCCATCATGCGTTCGAGTGTGGCCGGGGCATTACATATTCCAAACGGCATGACCTCGAATTGTTAAAGGTCTTCAGGTGTTATAAAAGCAGTCATACCTGTCAGCATTGTTTACCTCAATTTGCCAGTAACCTGTCTGCATGTCCATGATTTCAAGTATGTATCTCCTTTCAAACATTCTAACGTGTCGTCAGTGTGCGGCAGTCGATAGATATCTTTCTTTGTGATTTTGTTCAGCCACCGATATTCGACACAAAAACTCCACATGCCGTCCTTATCCATTTCTTCTCCAATTGTCCGTCTTTCAGCTGGTGACACTCTGAACGAACGCTGACTAATTGGTGGATTATCCCCAGTATTGATACGGCGTTTTATCGTGAACCGTTTCATCTGGCCCTTATCCTGTCTGGCCCGGAATACAACTGAAAATTGGTGTAGTGTGTCTGAAAACTATTGACGTTGTTCCTGGGTCAGACTGGGCCCTATATGCAATTCCATCGTAGTTTCCTCCAGTGCGTTGTCAGCAATAACAGCAGAGCATGAGACTTCGTCGTTGTCATTGAGCTCACCGTCCTGGGTTGGTTCAGCTGTTCCAATACACATTCCTTTAGCAATGAGTTGCGATTACTCGTGAAAATTAGTGATCCAAAGTTCTCCTCGACCACCTGTAATGCTTACGATAGCTGCTTGTTTGTAGATTTCTTTCGTGGTACTGATTGTTTTTTTTTTTTTTTTTTTTTTTTTTTTTTTTTGCGATCGACAAGCACTTCACAGTTAAGCTGGTCATCTCGGCTGCTGACTGCAACTCTTCTCACTGATAATGGCGAGATTTCAACATTCTCGACAGCAAACAACCTCCCAGGGAATTTCGTGTTACGTGTACTCGACGGAACGGCTTCCTCAGTTTATAGCTCAGATCTACCTCAGTCAGTTCAAATCAAATGTTCAAATGTTTGTAGAGCTTATGGGACTTAAGTACGGAGTTATTAGTCCCTAAACTTACAAACTACTTATGAACTAGCTACAACTAAGGACGGCACAAATCTCCATGCCCGAGGGGGGATTCGAACCTCCGACCGTAGTGGCCGTGCAGACCGTGACTGAAGTGCCTCAGTCCTCTCGGCCACCGCGGCAGACCTTCAGTCAGTGACAGCCTGAGTTGCCTGAAGGGAGTCTCATCCGAGGATGGCATTATGGCATTCTTCCGGCGTCATCCTATTGTTGATAGTTATTCTTGCGACACATGTTGCTGCTGGCTTTTCCATTTTCGACCTTGAGAGCAGTTGCTCTTGTGTCAATGGCCATTATCTTCTTTAGTTTGCGGCGGTAGTCAATCGAAAATACAGACAAGGAATATTCTGAATCCACTAGTGACCGAAGAGGTTGGCCGTCGATGATGACGTCAATGCAATTTCCCGATATCTTAGTGACAGTCGGGCATGGAGGAATTTCATCTGCGGCAGCCTCACCTCCTGCGATGGTCGCCTCACCTAGTTTTCCTGTAGCTCTCTACAATTTAGAATTTCTAGAACGAACTACTAGCATATGTAACCCTACGTATACAGGGTGTTACAAAAAGGTACGGCCAAACTTTCAGCAAATATTCATCACACACAAAGAAAGAAAATATGTTATGTGGTCGTGTGTCCGGAAACGCTTAATTTCCATGTTAGAGCTCATTTTAGTATTTAGTATTGATCAAATTGTAAATTTTTACAATCAACATGTGTGGGCTGACGAGAATCCGGACTCAATTGTGTAATCACGTCATCAACATAGATTTTCTGTGAACGTTTGGGCAGGAATTTTTGGTGATGTCTTGATTGGGCCTCATGTTCTTCCACCTACGCTCACTAGAGCACGTTATATGATTTCATACGTGATACTCTACCTGTGCTGCTAGAACATGTGCCTTTACAAGTACGACACAACATGTGGTTCATGCACTATGGAGCTCCTGAACATTTCAGTCGACTTGTTCGTACGCATCTCAAAACAGATTCGGTGACCGATGGATTGGTAGAGGCGGACCAATTCCATGGCATCCTCGCTCTCTTGACCTCAACCCTCTTGAATTTCATTTATGGGGGCATTTGAAAGCTCTTGTCTACGCAACCGCGATACCAAATGTAGAGACTCTTCGTGCTCGGATTGTGGATGGCTGTGATACAATACGCCATTCTCCAGGGCTGGATCAGTGTGTCAGGGATTCCTTGCGACGGAGGGTAGATGCTCATTTTGAACATTTCCTGTAACAAAGTGTTTGAAGTCACGCCGGTACGTTCTGTTGCTGGTCTTTCCCTTCCATGATTAATGTGATTTGATGAGAAGTAATAAAATGAGCTTTAACATGGTAATTAAGCGTTTTCGGACACATGTCCACATAGACGGCCGCGGTGGCCGAGGGGACTTGAGGCGCTCCAGTCACGGTCTGCACGGCCATTATTGTCGGGGGTTCGAATCCCCCCTCGGGCATCGATATGTGTGACGTCCTTAGTATTCGTTAGTTCATAAGTTCATTGTTCAAATGTTTGTTAAGCTTATGGGACTTAACTACGGGGTCATCAGTCCCTAAACTTACAAACTACTTATCAACTACCTTATACTAAGGACGGCACAAATATCCATGCCCTAGGGGGATTCGAACCCCCGACCGTATTGGCCGTGCAGACCGTGACTGGAGCGCCTCAGTCGCCTCGGCCACCGCGGCCGGCAGTTCATAATTAGTTTGTAAGTTTAGGGACTGCTGACCCCGTACTTAAGTCCCATAAACTCTAAGAATATTTGAACATTTTTCGTGTCCACATAACATATTTTCTTTCTTTGTGTGTGAGGAATGTTTCCTGAAAGTTTGGCCGTACCTTTTTGTAACACCCTGTATAAACAGATACAAACGGATTTGTAGTAAAATGTTGATCAGTATGAGAGATGATGGGTAAAATAAGGTAGGTAGCTGATCAGCTACGCTATGCATTAAAGGATTAAGAGCGGAGTGTGTGTGCTTGTTTGACGCTGCGCCCGGTGTCGGCAGGTTGCGCGAGGACAAGGGCGGCGGCGCGTGGTGCCCGCGCAGCATGGTGACGCGCGCGGCCGAGGAGTGGCTGCAGGTGGAGCTGCGCGCGCTGCACGCCGTCACCGCGGTGCGCACGCAGGGCCGCTTCGGCCACGGCCTGGGCCAGGAGTACGCCGAGCACTACCTGCTGGACTACTGGAGGCCCGGGCTCGCCACCTGGGCCCGCTGGAGGGACAAGGCCGGCTCCAAGGTGAGCCACTCCCATTCACGTAACGTTTCTCTTTCAGTGATATTGCTTCCATTCCATCACGACACCTGCTGCAATGCCCGGTTTTGGATTTATTGGAAGAACGCAGCTACTATGTGAAAATTGTTCCTTATTAATAATGACGTGTTTCGCCGCCCCAACCTTCAGGTTATTTAAAATACATTCCTTCAGTCAAACTAAAAACCATATACACATGTGGCGTCTGTTCCAAAAGAACAGACGTCACTTATGATCCTGCAGTTGTTATTATTTAATATTCATAGAATATATGACATCAACTACAATTTGGCAAAGCTGAAAATGTGTACCCAGCCGGGATTCGAACCCGGGTCTCCTGCTTTCTAGGCAGTTGCCCTGACCCCTACACCGCTGGGGACACGGTGATCACCGCACCTGCAAGGACTACCTTGGCACGCCGCTGGAAATTTGTATCTGACGGGAGGCGTGCCTAGGTAGTCTTTGCAGGTGCGGTGATCACTGTGTCCCCAGTGGTGTAGGGGTCAGCGCAACTGCCTAGAAAGCAGGAGACCCAGGTTCGAATCCCGGCTGGGTACACATTTTCAGCTTTGGCCAATCGAAGTTGATGTCATATATTCTATGAATAAACTAAAAACCGTCTAGGTCGCTTTGTTCATTACGACGTTTCGGCATCTGCCATCATCACATCTAGAAAATTCTGCACAGTAAAGCGTCAATAATAAAATATCTCCCAAGTAGGTACTTCTACTGTAGACGTACACACTAGGTATATACACTTCTGGAAAATGAAGAAAGAACACCATGAATTCGTCGACGCAGCAGACGGAAATTTTATAGACATGTTGTTGAGGATGTATGCAACACATGATCACACAGGCAGAGCCACACGCACTTGAGTATAGACACCAAAGCGTGTGCAATTTCGGCGTTAGTACCGTGTATATACTCCTTTATCAGCAATGCAAGCTTTAATTCTTAATCTAAACGATCGTAGAGGTTCCGAATGTGGTTATGTGGAATGGCATGTCATGCAATTTCCACCTGGTGCTTCAGGTGGGCCAGATTTCGTGCCCAATGATGTTTCATGCGATCTCAAACATGCTCAGTGTGGGAGAGATCTGGAGATCGTTCTCCCAGGGTGCCTCACTTGGGTCAGATTTAGTGCCGCCCATGCTGACCGTCCAATATGATGCGTCATGCGGTCTCAAACATACTCAGTGGAGGAGATATCTGGAGATCGTTCTGGCCAGGGTGCCTCAGTTGTGCCAGATTTCGTGCCATTCATGCTGATCGTCCAATATGATGTTTCATGCGGTGTCAAACATGCTCAGTGGGAGAGAGATATGGAGTTCGTACTGGCCAGGGTGCTTCAGTTGGGCCAGATTTCGTGCCGTTCATGCTGATCGCCCAACATGTTGTTTCATGCAGTCTGAAACATATTCATTGGGGGAGAGAACTGGAGATCTTTCTGGCCAGATTTCGTGCCGCCCATGCTGATCGCCCAATGTGATGTTTCATGCGGTCTGAAACATGCTCAGAGGGGCAGTGGAGGAGAGATCTGGAGATCGTTATAACCAGGGTGCCTCAGTTGGGCCAGATTTCGTGCTGCTCATGCTGATCGTCCAATATGATGTTTCATGCGGTCTCAAACATGCTCAGTGTGGGAGATATCTCGAGATCGTTCTGGCCAGGAAGGCTCAGTTGGGCCAGATTTCGTGCCGTTCATGCAGATCGCCCAACATGATGTTTCATGCGGTCTCGAACATGATCAGTGGGGGAGAGATCTGGGGATCGTTCTGGCCAGGTCGGTTGACATACCATACACCTTGAAGAGCACTTTGTATTGTACGGGATTCATGTGGATCTATATTGTCCTGTTGGAAAAGCATATCGCCTTGTTTGTGCATGAGTGGTAGCAAGACCGATTAAATGATGGTTTCAGTGTTCCATGCACTGTTCAATGGTCTCTAGACGATCACTACAAGTGGATGACGTGTGTAGAATATCGCTCCCCTCACAACGGTGCACGATCACGCGTGCCGTTAGGGTGTCCCCCGCTGAACTCCCAAAATCATCCAACTTGCCTCCAGTTGTGTAGAATATCGCTCCCCTCACAACGGTGCACGATCACGCGTGCCGTTAGGGTGTCCCCCGCTGAACTCCCAAAATCATCCAACTTGCCTCCAGTTGTGTCACTGTAGGCAGTTATGAACGGACGAATTGACACTCGTCGTCTTCCCTGATGAGAGTCGCTGCTGCTTAGGTCCCAGTGACGGTGGTTCGCGTGTGTGGTGTCGTGCAGCGGAGCACGAAAATCAGGAGTGTACGTACGCGACATGGCATGACACCTGACAGCATGGTGTGGGGAGCACATCCTACACTAACAGTGCACGGTACATTGAAACTATCATTTTACTTATCTTGCTATCACTGATGCACCAACAAACCGATAAGCTTTCCCAACAGGGCAATTCACGTCCACATGTATTCTGTAACACGCAACGAGCTCTCTAAGGTGTACGACAACTACCTTGGCCAGCACGTTCTCCAGAACTGTCTCCCACTGAGCAGGTTTGGGACCGCATGAAACGCCATGTTGGGCGATCTGCATGAGCGGCACGAAATGTAGCCCAGTTGAGACATCCGGTGGAAAATGCATGGCACATATGGCACACATGGTCCACATGGTCCACAGGACCACATTCGGTACTTCTACGAAAGTCTCTATGGAAAAATTACAGCTTGCATTGCTGCAAAAGGAGGTTATACATGGTACTAGCGTCGACATTGCCCGCGCTGGTGACTGTACTCAAGTGCGTATGGCTCTGCCTGTGTGATCGTGTGTTGTATACATCCTTAAGAACGTGGCAATAAAATTTCCCTCTGCTTGGTCGACAAATTCATGGTGTTCTTCTTTTTTCATTTTCCAGAAGTGTATTTTACTATTAACGCTGAACTTTACTGTGCAAGTTCAGTTGTTTTTAGATATGATGATGATAGATGGCGAAACGTGGTAATGAATGAATATAATTTAAGCGATTTAGATGGTTTTTATTCTTACTGGAAAAAAAATAAGTTCGCTTACTCGTTCAGGAAATTCTTTTCCTTTATACTAAAATATATTTCAATATTATTTAGCTCTGGGTAACATGATCCACTACATATATTCCATACAGCGTGATGCAGGTAAAACTTTTTCTTGAAAACCCAACGCAAGTAAATCTTTTTTTCAGAATATTTCGAAAAATGAAAATCGGACTACAAGGAGATTTTATTAAAATTTGTTCACCTCGAAGAGGGCCACCTATTGACATAAAGATTGATCCACAAGCAGCAGACCCAGGAGTGGGAGACAATGATTTTGAAATGTGAAATAGGAACCTGTATGTTCTATAGCTGACTATTAAGTACCCAGCACGTTGCTGCCGCAGAATAAATAATTCGTTGGCCCCTTTCACCATTCTGTCACCATCTCCCACCCCCCTTTCACTCTCCTCCCCTCCCCCCTGTCTCTCTCCTTCTACATCTCCCCACTCTCTCCGTCCGTCTCTTACCTCTCCTTCCTGTCCGTGTCCTCCTCCACCTACTCCTGACACTCCTATATATGAAAACATATGTATATACACCAAGTTTCACGGTGACTAATCGAACGGTGTCAAATCGCGATGTACCCTCCGCCTTGCTAAATTCACGGCCTTGAAGATTTTTCCCTTCCAGGCCCTGCACACACAATTCTGCGGTTCTGCTTTTGCTCGCTTTATTTCTTTGTGATTTTCGCTAGGAAGTTAGGGCCTTTATCACACAATTGTGGATGGACTATGGTCAAGTGTGCAACTTGTTTTAGTTTCATGTTTCTACACTGTGTGGTACCAGCAGTCGGCAAACTTCCAGTACAGTTACAAAGGCGGGAAGGAAGACATGTTGACGAGGTGTTGATATCCTTGTTTTGATATGTGAAGCTATCATATCTGACAGCCAGTTGATTTTATATGTTCCTGTGATGTTATTATGTGATTTCTTTGAAAAGGAATGTTACTGTAGATTGTGCAGACCACAAAAAATTGTAGTGAAGGCCCAAACCAGACATTTGTGTGGGTACAAAATTTTTGAAAATCAATATATATTAGTAAGGAATTTCTGTGTGTATTTTGTATCTTAAACGTCCGTCTCTATATTAAACCACATAACCTGCTACCTTGGGTCTGAAAGGTTATAATAATCTCCTTCATGAAAACATACCTTTATGTGCTGCTGTTCATGGTGACCAGTCAAACAATTTGGATGTTATTGGTAACTTACCCTCCGCTATCCACCTACGGAAGTTTACGAAAGGTAACCCATGTATTAATTCGGGGTACAGACTATCTTCATTCCACATTTCATTCATGTCCGTCCAGCCATTTCTCCGTGAGTGCCTAAGAAATAAATTAACTAACTGTGAAGCATCCTCCGCAAAGCACCATACGAAGTTAATTTTAGTGCGCAAGTGCACGGTAATGAGTTGTCAAAGTTTTATTGCAATCGGATGTACCCGTGAATAAGATACGAACAAAAAGGCGAACGAACAAAAATTAATTTCCATATATTAGATTTGAAATCTTCGTGAGAAAATACGCAACTCTGAGAGGTTTCGGGGGAACCACGCTTAGATTTTAATGATCAATTTTATGTCTGTTGTCTTCATTAAGTTCTTCCGTTTAAACTGTGTTCAAGGGGAAATATTCCGGTACGGAGTGACTTTGTGAGAAGCAGGAGAATGCAAAGGTTGACATTCCCTCTCCTCGACACCCCGTGTGACAACACTCGTAAAAGCCCCTAATCGGTATTCAGCAATGTGTTGGTAGCCGTGATCGGAGAAAGATTTCTGCTTCCGGCGGCGCCGGCCACCTGAAAAATATTTTCCGAAAGTCACAGGACGCAGAGGTAAGGAGTACCTGCAAGCATCCAGCCGAATGACCAGTTTGTCTTTTTTGAATGAGTGGAGAGCATTGTGCGTTCACCGAGTCGTGAATGGCTTTCTCCGAGTATGTGAAGTCTGAGGCCGACACCGCCATGGCGTTTGGAGCAGGACAGTAATTTTCTAGAATAAAGTCGCCTAGTTTATGTATGGGTGGTAGATATTTTGGTGAAGGGCGTCCACCGCAGAGTTGGAAAAGGGCAATGGAAACAATAGTTCTTGGAGTGTGGTGTGTTCAAAGAAAGCACCCAAGACATTCCCGGAGAACGTGAGCACGCGAGGCGGCGACCCGACTGGAGGTATGCGGGAACGTCGTTGACTGGGTAATTCTGAGATGTTTGACAGTTTTAGCTGTACATCTCATCTCCCGAGATCGATCTGACATTGGCCAGACGTTTCTATGTCCAAGAGGATTTGAGATTTTAGTTTAGTGAAGGTATGGGGAATGGAAGGGAAGGGAATCGAAATGAAACGGAAGGGAAGGATTGAGAAGGGAAAGGAGTGGACGGGTATGGGAAGCGAAGGGGAAGGGAAATGAGTGGAAAGGAATGGAAGGGAAGGGAAGGAAAGGGAAGCTGTAGGGAAGGGGTAGAGAAGGGAAGGGGAAGGGAAGGGTATGGGAGGGAAGGGAAGGGAATGGAAGGGAGGGGAAGGGAAGGGGTAGGGAGGGGTAGGGAAGGGAAGGGGTATGGAAGGGTATCTGAGCATAGAACTGTAGCGTTCCTGCACATTCATATGTTTTGCACACAAATTTCCATTGTCCGCCATGTTATTATTAGCCAAACAAGTTTGTCAGTTAGCACGCTACAAATAACTGTTTGATTACATCTGAGTTTGAAACTTATTTAAACGTGTGAACTAACAGACTCGAATGAGTACGGAATCGAAACCTATTTCCTGTTCGCTTGATTTGATTTGATTTTCTCAGGGAAATCAAAACAGTCTTGTTCCAACCCGCCACTGCCCGCACCGAAACTAAGTTTATTGTGCCGTATCGCTCCCTGTATATCTAGTAAAGCCAAACAATGCCCTTTAACAGTGCAAGTGCTAAAAATGTTGAAAAATCAAATATTTCTCAGAGAAGTAAAGTAAAAAATAATGTTAGCATTTTTCACCAGAATATTGGGGGACTAAAGAATAAAATAGATGAGCTTTTAGTTTGTTTAGATGCTATAGAAACTGATAATGTAATAGATATACTATGCCTGTCTGAGCATCACATTGTCACCGGTATGGAAAATGTGAATGTCAGTGGATATAAATTAGTCTCAAATGTAAGTAGAGATAATAAGATAAGAGGAGGAGTTGCCATATATGCCAAAAGCTATCACAGTGTAAAAAATTTAGAAACAAAAAAGTTTTGTGTAGAGCAGCATACTGAAGCATGTGCCTGCCAGCTTAAACTTAATGACGATTATCTTATAATTGTAACAGTATATAGGTCCCCTTCAGGGAACTTTCAGTTATTTCTGGAAAACTTGGATGCCTTGTTGTGCTATCTGTCAGATAGGGGGAAGCAAATTATTATTTGTGGTGATTTCAATGTAGATTCACTGAAAGAGTGTAATAGGAAGAAAGACCTGGAAGTCTTACTTGGCTCATTCAATCTGACATCCGTTATTGATTTTCCTACTCGGGTAGTAAAGGACAGCAGTACATTGATAGATAACTTTTTTATAGACCAAGATAAGTTTAACAACATAAATGCTTGTCCCATTGAGAATGGTCTTTCGGATCATGGTGCACAGCTAGTAACAGTATATGAAATAGCTCCGTTCAGTAATTCGAAACTGTCCACCAGATTAGTGCGCTCGATTAATGACGTAACAACTAAAAATTTCAAAGAAAGTCTACAGCAGTTAGACTGGGATGAGGTTTACAAGGAACCTGATGTTAATTTAAAATATAATTTATTTCACGATACATTTGTAAGGGTATTTGATAATTGTTTCCCCAAGAAATTAGTAAAATTTATTTCTAAGAAACCATGCAAAAAACCATGGCTTACTAAAGGTATAAAAATATCGTGTAACCGAAAAAGGGAACTATATCTGTCCGCAAGAAAGAGTAATAACCCAGAAACAATAAAATATTATAAAAGCTACTGTGCTACATTAAGAAAAGTTATTAAAAAATCAAGAAGCATGTGCATCATGTTTGAGATTAGCTCCTCTGATAATAAAATTAAAACAATTTGGAATATTATTAAAAGGGAGACAGGGCAACCAAGAGCAGAGGAAGAGGGTATTACCATCAAAACAAATGAAAACTTTATCAACAAAAAGTCAGAAGTTGAAAACATTTTTAATGATTACTTTTTAAATGTTGTGGAGAAAATAGGATCTAAATGTTCATTAGAAGGAGCAAGGCAATTAATGGAAGAGGCCATACCCACACAATTTGATACAATTGAAATTCCACCCACCTCACCTTCAGAAATTAGGAAAATAATAAACTCTCTCAAGAGTAAACAGTTATATGGAATTGATGGCATTTCCAGCAGGGTATTAAAAACTTGTTCCCAGGAGATAAGTAGGATTCTCTGTCATATTTGTAATAGCTCATTAAAGCAGGGTATTTTCCCAGATAGACTGAAATATGCTATCGTTAAACCTTTGCATAAAAAAGGGGATACATACAATGTCAACAACTACCGGCCCATCTCACTTCTGACTGCTTTATCAAAGATTTTTGAAAAAGTTATGTATTCTCGAGTTGCTTCACATATTAGTATAAATAAAGTTCTAACAAAATGTCAGTTTGGTTTTCAAAAAAGCTTTTCAACTGAAAATGCTATATACACCTTCACTGATGAAATATTAAATGCTTTGAATAACCGGACATCACCAGTAGGGATTTTTTGTGATCTTTCAAAGGCTTTTGATTGTGTAAATCATGGGATTCTTCTAGATAAGCTTAAGTATTGTGGTATGAGTGGGACAGTGCACAAATGGTTTAAATCATACTTAAATGGAAGAGTGCAGAAAGTTGAAATAAGCAGTTCACATGATGTAGATGAGACAATTAATTCTTCTAACTGGGGAGTTATTAAAAATGGGGTCCCACAAGGTTCGGTCTTGGGTCCTTTGCTGTTCTTAATGTATATTAATGACTTGCCATTCTACATACATGAAGATGCTAAGCTAGTACTTTTTGCTGATGATACAAGTATAGCTATCACACCTGACAAACAGGAATTAACTGATGAAATTGTAAATGATATCTTCCAGAAAGTCATTAAGTGGTTCTCTACAAAGTTTCATACAGTAAATGGCATGACACCATTAATAAATTTAGACTTTGAACATAAATCTGTAGCTAAGGTAGAATGTTCAAAATTTTTAGGTGTCTGCATTGACGAGGGACTGAATTGGAAGAAACATATTGAAGATCTCCTGAAACGTCTGAGTTCAGCTACTTATGCTATCAGAGTCATTGCAAAATTTGGTGATATAAATCTCAGTAAATTAGCTTACTATGCCTATTTTCATTCACTGCTTTCATATGGGATCATATTCTGGGGCAATTCAACATTGAGTAAAAAAGTATTCATTGCACAAAAGCGTGTAATCAGAATAATTGCTGGAGCCCACCCAAGAGCATCCTGCAGACATTTATTTAGGGATCTAGGGATACTCACTGTAGCTTCACAATATATATATATATTCACTCATGAAATTTGTTATTAACAATCCGACTCAATTCAAAAGTAATAGCTGTGTGCATAGCTACGACACTAGGAGAAAGGATGATATTCACTATTCAAGGTTAAATCTAACTTTGGCTCAAAAAGGGGTGAATTATGCTGCCACAAAAGTCTTTGGTCACTTACCAAGTAGCATCAAACGTCTGACAGATAGCCAACTAGTATTTAAAAAGAAATTAAAGGAATTTCTGAATGGCAACTCCTTCTACAATGTAGATGAATTTTTAGATAAAACATAAAAAAATATATGAAAAAAATAAAAAATAAATAAAAAAAATTTACAAAAAGATTATTAAAATATAGATTGTCAAGTATAGACAAAATTTACTAAACTGACACGTTCCACATCATTACGAAATGTCGTATACATGATCTAAGGAACAAGTATTAATCTAATCTAATCTTTACCAGTTCTTTATTAGACACAATTTCTTCGGCTCTGGTTGTCCCAAATGTTCTGTGCCTTTTACTCTCCAATGCAATGCAATGCATTCGGAGATTAGATGGGATGCAGTTTCATCACCGTCATCACAGATCCTACATTTAGGGTCCTCTTCTGTTATTACCATTGTATGTAGGTGTTTTTTGAAATTCTCATGGCCTGTCAGCAATCCAACCATGAGTGTAATCTCTCTCCTGTTCAGGCCCAGGATTGCAGAGCTTCTTTTAAAACATGGCTTCAGCATCATTACCTTGCCATGTTTTTGTTGACAGACTTTTATCCAATATTCTACATGCTGTCTTCTGAGCCAGATACGTAGCTCCAATTTAGTTGGTACCCTAGTCCTGTTCGCTTTCTTGTAATAGTTCATAGCAGCCATATTATAATTAATCACAAAACAGAATATGAACATGTAACTTCGTAGGCTTTCCCGGCGTGTCAAATCTTCGAAGTTTCTGCAGATTTTCTGCCGGATAATAAAATCAAACAGATTCAATATTTCGACGGTAGAACTGTCCGTCATCTTCAGGAACTGTCGCAGCTGCTGAGTCCCGCTGAATATTCAGCGGGACTCAGCATCAGCGTGTTCCTGCATCTACCCATCTAATTTTCATCATTCGTCTGTAGCACCACATTTCAAAAGCTTCTATCATCTTCTTATCTGAACTCCTTATCGTCCACGTTTCACTCCCATACCATGCTAAACTCCAGACAAATGCTTTCAGAAAGGACTTCCTAACATTTAAATTAATATTGGATGTTAACAAGTTTCGCTTCTTTAGAGACGCTTTTCTTCCCATAGCCATTCTGCATTTTATATCTTCTTTACTTCAACCATCAGAAGTTATCTTGCTACCCAAATAACAAAATTCATCTATTACTTTTAGTGTTTCATTAGCTATTCTAATTCCTTCAGCATCGCCTGATTTTCTGACAATGCATTGCATTACCTTCGTTTTACTCTTGTTAATATTCATCTTATATCTTCCTTTCAAGACACTGTCCATCCCATTCAATAGCTCTTTTGTGGACTCTGACAGGATTACTATGTCATCGGCAAAACACAATGTTATTTCTTCTCCCTGCACTTTAATGCCCCCTCCAAATTTCTCCTTCCATTCCTTCACTGCCTGCTCATTGTACAGATTGAACAACATTGGGGAAAGGCTACAACCCTGTCTCACTCCCTTCCCACCCTTTGCGTCCCTTTCTTGCCCTTCGACTCTGATAACCACTTTCTGGTTTTTGTATGGATTGAATTTAACTCTTCGCTCCCTTTATTTTACCCCTGCTACCTTCAGAATTTGGAAGAGTGTATTCCGGTCTACCTTGCAAAAAGCTTTCTCCAAATCGACAAACGCTAAAAACGTAGGTTTCATTTTCCTTAGCCTCCCGTGTTCCTACATTTCCCTAAATCCAAACTGAACTTCCCCGAGCTCGCATTCACAAGTTTGTCCATTCGTCTGTAAATAAATCGTGTTAGTATTTTTATTCCAACGAATAGCCGCGGTGGAGTAGCCGAGCGGTCTAAAGCGTCTCGCTGCGGAGCGCGCGGTTGCTCGCCGTGGAGGTTCGAGTCCTCCCTGGGGCATGGGAGGGTGTGTTTGTCCTTAGGTTAGTTTACCTAGGTTTAAGTAGTTTGTAAGCCACGGACTGATGACCACGCTGTTTGGCCCGATAGATTTACAAACATTTGAACAACATTGGGGAAAGGCTACAGGATCAAAAGCGGCGTCTGATCTTACGGAAATTTCAGAAAGAACAAATGTTGAAATGTTTGTAGAGTCTATGGGACTTAACTACGGGGTCATCAGTCCCTAAACTTACAAACTACTTATAAACTACTTACAAGGACGGCACAAATATCCATACCCGAGGGGGGATTCTAACCCCCGACCGTAGTGACCGTGCAGACCGTGACTGGAGCGTCTCAGTCTCCTCGGCCACCGCGGCCGGCCAAAAAGAACAGATACCACATATATACAACTCAAACATCTATATCGTCCAAGTTGTTGCCCTCGTCTTTCGTAGTGTAAAGACGCACATGAGAGGGAAACAGGGGTGAGAGGCAGAGGTAGGGCAGGTCTGACACGACATAATTAGCGAACTACGTCTGCGAGGTCGCCACAGCGCACCAGCTGCCGTCGTTCGGTTCGGCTGGGAGCTGCGGTGCCGCCTGCGGAGCGCGTCACGTCGCTCGCACGCGGTGTGCCGGCTGCCTGCCTGCTAGGCGCGGCTCACCTCGCGCTCGCTTTATTGGATTCCCGACTTCATAACGTGTGGCGCCGCGACGCCGCGGTCTGCGCGCGGGGAGCAAAGTGCCGCCCCGAGCACCGCCACCCCTAACCGCCGCCCCCTCCTACCCTCCCCCTACCGCCACCCTTCGAGCTTATTTGAATTTCGCCGCTGCCGTTCGCTCCGGCGTGTCCCGCCGGCAAGACATTTTACTTACAAGGCAGCCGAGGCGGAAAAGTGGGGCGGCCTGTCTGGTAAAACTAACTTGGGGAGGGAACGTACCCGCTGGCGACTAGCTCAGCTCCTCGCTGTCAATACTTACGAGCTCGCGGTCTAGCTCTTTGTGGATGTAGGGTTTTGATTTCGAAAAACGTACAGGTATGCAGCCGATATTTCGGCAGAAGGCCACCCTGCCATTTTCGAGGAGCAATTGCTGTGAGGAAGCAATGAGCAACAATCTTTAAAACCTTGATTATCACTGAGTGAACAGTAAAGACACACACACCGAGGAAGCAAGCACACAGAGCTGACACGACCAAAGATGAAAACGGTCAAGTGATCGATAATAAACATCAGTTTGCGAGCTTACACACGGAATTTAGAAACACAAACTAGGAAATAACACATTATTCTGTGCAGGGTGATGCAATTTTATCAGTTATTTCCTCATCTGACTCGCTACAGCATCAATAAATAAAAAAATAAATAAAAAATAAAAACCACACACACACACAACACAAATAAATCACCCATTCACAACCTGTGTTTGCTTGTGGTTCTGTGAAGTGCGGCTACATACCATGTTTTATTATAGCAAATGGTTGCGTCGTGTCTAGGAGCCAGCCACACCTGCTGCAACGTCCACAAAAGATTTATTTTTAAATAAATGCAGACAGGAAAAAGAAAACTCAAACGGTACATTCACTTTTTAACTAAACTGCTGTTTAGTGAATATTTCTTACACTTGACGTCAGAGCAATGCCGAGTTCCTTAAGACTGCGACAAGAAAAATGGAAACTTGACGGAAATCGTTTCTAAGTCGCAAAGTCGCTAAATAAAAATTAATGTCTAGCAAAAATCACGAGAAAATCAAAAATCCTGAGAAACTCTAAGTTCCACTGTTAGAGACCATAGTTAGAGTCCACGAAGCACCACTGAAGACCTTTGTTAAGTCCCACAGAAGCAGAATGAACTCTCCTCAAGCGACTCCACAGTCACCCACAGTCACGTCTGGTCTGTCAAACCGACACCAGCACACTGCCCCTAACAAGCCAAAATTGACACTTAAGTACACTCGATGGCTTACTCTGAAGTCAAACCAGTATTTTATTTTCACAAAATTACCTCTTTTACATAAAATACAAATGAAATAAATATATGTGATGATAGCATCTAACGGAAATTTCCCGCTGAAACAGAATATGGCATCAAAAACATTGTACATATCGTAGATTTGGTATTATCGGAAAATTAAAGTTTTCTACATTTGCTTTTTCAGTATTTAAACACGGATTATCCACTGTACTATTGATCGTGTAGTTTCATTAACTATTCACGTAAGTCTAATTTACCGTACTGTCACTAATACTACAGTTATTTTTGTTTATTTACGAAAATCCGGCTTTTGTACCTGGAAACCATGTCACTGTCCTATAATTCAAATTCATTGAATTTGCGCTAAAAACTAAATATGCATCTTAATAGTAATCACTTAGATCTATCATTTGACACCTTGTACGTAATATTGGGTTAAGCCGTTTTCAAGATATAATTATCGTTTACAAAATTGTTATTATATAATGATTTTTGATTTACTGTAACTCAAAAACTATTAAAGTGCAAGGAAGCACGTTGATATCAGTGGATGAGATTAGTCTATATCTTTAAAATTAGCCTACGCGCTCCTTTCTATCATATATGGAACAATAGTTATTAATTTGTAAGTGGTTTATTGCATATTTGTCCAAGGCCAAACAGGGCTTCCCCCGCCGTTCGCCATTCACTGCATCACGATCCGGATTTTCCAGTCACGTGTCTATACTCAAAGCGAGCGACCAGACGCTAGTTTGACAGGTGCCGCTATCTATTGACTAACCCCTAAAGTACGGCGACTCAGTAGCTCTCAAAACACCTCACAGTTACCGCGCATGTGCCAGATTTATCATAGAATTACAGACTTCAAGTGTCCTCACGAAACTCTCTTCTTACAAGTTCAAAACGGATGAGGTCGGATTAGTTTTGTCGCTCTCTTTTTTGACAAGTGAGAAAGCAGGATCCCATGAGGAATTTAAGCAAAACCCTCCATCCCAATTCATAAGGTTGTCTGATGTTTATTATCAATATCCTGGCCATTTTCATCTTTGGTCGTGTCGGCTCTGTGTACTTCCTTGTTCGTTGTGTTGTGTGTTGTCTTTACTGTTTACACATAGTAACCGAGGTTTTAAAGATCGTTGCCCATTGCTTTCTCACTACAGTTTCGCCTCGAAACAGGCATGGAGGTCTCTTGCGCCGCGGTGGAGTGGCCGAGCGTTCTAAAGCGCCTCGCTACAGAGCGCGCGGTTGCTCGCCGTCGGAGGTTCGAGTTCTCCCCGAGTCCTCCCTGGGGCATGGGTGTGTGTGTTGTCCTTAGGTTAGTTTAACTTAATTAATGTAGTTTGTAAGCTACGGACTGATGGCTACGCAGACTGGTCCGATAGATTTACAAACATTTGAACATTTTGTGGTCTCCTGCCGAAATATCGGCCGACGTCGAATTTGATACCTGGTTACATACCCGTAAGTTTTTCGAAGTTGTTATTCGCCAGGAGAAATTCAGGAATCAAAGGGTTTTTATGGATCCAAAGCAGCAGGTGAGCTAAATCACTTTTAGCTGTTAATATTTTCCTGTGCAGGTGCATCATGTGTTGTACTCAGAAAGACTGACTACTCCAGGATCGGAAACAAGAAGACAGGCTATTAGTTTGCATAATCTGATCAGTGAATCATATTGCTGGCGAAATAACGAGACGATTGCCATTTCCTCAAAAACTGACATTTTGTGCCCGTGGTTGTATATGAAATACAGGATTATTCATACAATGAAGAAAACAGCAACCAGTCACAATTGATTATCGTACCGGTTTCAACATTCAAGTTCATCGTCAGACGTCTGGTCGATGTAGGGGATAGGGGCGAGGGCAAAGCATCGAGAGTGATTGGAAGAGTTGAAAGAAACAGGTTGTTGTGGGGGGGGGGGGGGAGAGGATTTCAGCAAATATAGTCTTAACTTTAAAAAAATCACTTTTATTATAATATAAAAATTGCTATCTAACTCATAGTTGGTAATAGAGAAACCATAAGAACCGTGATAAAAATGTAATGAGAGAGATAATTAAAATTTTCGTTATGTTGTTAAAATCACTGGGGATGTAAACAAGGAAATATAGAATTATGAATGTCATAATATATAAGTGCAAATTTAAAAATTGTATAAAATTCTGCCGGCCGAGGGGACTGCGGCGTGTCAGTCACGGCCTGCACGGCCACTACGGTCGGGGGTTCGAATCCCCCCTCGGGCATGGATATTTGTGCCGTCCTAGTTCGTAAGTAGTTCATAAATAGTTTGTAAGTTTAGGGACTGATGACCCCATAGTTAAGTCCCATAAGCTTAACAAACATTTGAACATTTTTTGAAACATTTCAAATTGTTATAGCGTTGTCAGGAGACGTCCTTTAGGTTCTCTGTTTGACACTTCGAAAATGTGTGTCAGTTGCTCCAACTGCGTGCAAGGAAAAAAATGCAACTGTTGACTGATAATCGGACAATAAATCATTTCAGATATTAGTGCAGTTGCTGACTATCACAAGTCTATTATGTCGACTATAGTATAAATACTGTATGAGAGTTAGTGTCCCTGAAAGCAACTAGAATAAATGATCAGAAATTTCAGAATTGTATATTGTTTGTAAGGATTTTATTTCTGACAATGACAATATAGCGTAGGGCGTCACGACTACCTAATACCCAGTACCGAGCTCACTAGATGGGTAAAGGCGTGAAGTTAGCACCTTTTGACCTTCAGATGTTGGTACCGGAAGTCAGCCACTGAGAAGTGTCGTTGCGAGAGCCAATGAAAATTCGTCTTTCAATTTTATTTTGTAAACAACACTGCTATATTCATCAAAATGTTGTTTACGTAAATATTCGTTAGAAATAGATCATTGTGTTTGAAGAGTGTTAATGGAATCTCCGATGACATGAATATTTCTTATAAGAGAATAGTGAAACTTTCGTAGGAGTGTTTTTTTTTTTTGTCGAGGTTCCGCATATATATATATATATATATATATATATATATATATATATATATATATATATATATATATATATATATCATTGATCCAACTATAACTGTCGTTTCTTTCCTTAACGTAGCTTTCACCTGAACGTATTTTAAATATTAAGAAATCTATATGATGGACGAGTTAACTGCAGTCAACATTCGTCAATAAAATAGTCTCTCAGCCGTGTAGTGGCTTGTGCTCGATGTATTCCGTAGAGACGTACACCGTGAACCGTACACCACATCGGTGTAACAGATTTTTTTATTTTATTTTTATTGATTTACGAAAATATTACGAGTTCCAAACTACACGACATATTCACTCATGCTATAAAGGCGCAATTTTATTGACTGTCTAAACGACACTTCTCATTAGCTGCCACCCGTTAAAAACATCTAAACACCAAACAGCCGTATCTTGAAAATGTTCAAATGTTTGTTAAGATTATGGGACTCAACTGCGGGATCACCAGTCCCTAAACTTATTGTAAACGAACTTATACTAAAGAAACACAAACATCCATGCCCCAGGGAGGATTCGAACCCCCGACGGAGAACGGCCTCGCGCATCGGAGCATAGCGCTTTAATGCGCTTGGCCTCTCCGCCGCGGCGCCTTATCTTCACCTAAACTAGGATTTAATACCAACACATATTTCAGATGATAGTGACAAAAATAACATTAAAACATCTTGAAACGCACTGTACAACATTAACGTATTCCCCAGGTCAGCGAATGCAGAGAAATTTTAGCTGTTATCACTACTCTTGGCAAACAGCCCATGGGTCGTATTAATGTAGGTAGTGTTTTAAAAACAGTACAGTAGTATCAGCATTCCGTAACATTGTCTGATTACACAACTTATAAAATAAGCCACTGCAGGTTCTCGCAGCTCCAGTACATCTTCACCTTGCGCAGATCATCGAGAACTTCTCTGTACAGAGCAAAATCACCAGAAACTGTTCTTTCACGATCCAAACGCACAGTTGACATGAACAGTGAATGTAATCTGGACGCCCTTGTGGAGGAATTCTCAAAACTAGAAGGAACCAGAAAAACAGTAGCAAAACGAAATTCACCGAAGTAAATTCCTTACTGTAAACGTTAAAAATTTGCGCCCAATCACAGCTGGTAGCTTAGCAGGCCAACAATGGCAAGCTAAAAAAATTCAAACCTTTTGACTAGGTGAAATCTTTAAATGTGACGGGCTCTTCCATCTTTAACTATGCAGAGCAGTATACGGATACAACGCATGAGATGGTAACACTTATATCACATAAAAATCTACGTAGAGAGGTCCAGTATTAGAACCAAAATGAGCTCTTTAATGGCAGATTTGGCTTGTTACAGGATCGAGGCCGCTGCGTCTGGGTCAGGAGACACCGTCGCTGCCCGGCAACAACGGTAATTTGCCCAACACTAACGTACCACGGCACCCATGCATGATCTGTCGCTGCCGGCATTTCAATTCGCCAGCAGCTCTACGACCAATGCAGACTATCACAGACAATCTCTCCTAGCTTTCGATATCACTCCATTCCTCTGCTACCAACTGCTACAATTCAGGAGCTTTCTTTTTGCTGTCTGCTACTAGTGACTAAACACACACAGTGTTGGTGACGCTTACAAGAGAACCTCCTATCGCACCCCTTCGAGACTTCGTTATAAGTGGGAGCAGTTGATAAGCCGCGATAAAATGAACACAGATGAAAAAAAAACTTGTAGAAGTTGTGTGGATCTATGAAACAATAAGCAAATTAAAAAATCTGAACGGTCTGTGCGAAAGGTAGGCAGTGCCGAGCATATAGTGAGCAAAGGAACACCGTGGTCTCGTGGCTAGCGTGAGGAACTGAGGAGCGGTCCTTGGTTCAAGCCTTTTAATTTTTTCTTTTTAAATTTTCGCCTAATTGTGATACGTCCGTCCGTTCCATGACGTCTCTGTTCGCTGTAATCAGTTTAGTGTCTGTGTTTAGCAGACGAAAGGAAATGCCTCTCCAATGGGAACCTAAAACTTTTGATCGAAAAGTGATAGGTCCACCGATCTCTTCACAGGAGATCACATCTGATGCATTCTATACGACACTGATGACGGTATGTGCGTCATATGACCAGAATCTCTTGTCGACCCATCTAACTTATACGCTTGGTGAATGGGTAAAGAGATTCTACCTTGCCCGATTTAGGTTTTCTTGTGGATGTGATAATCACTCCCAAAAATGCGATGGAAACATAAGAGTTTGTCACATAAACTACAACAAATGAATGCAACAATTTCACAGTCTCACGGTATTCTCTGTGCTCTTTCAAAACGTATGTTTCTAACGATTTCGAATTTTTCCGTGTGTAGACTGTCCAACCCTGCATATCTACAAACAAATCTGAACATGTCCTGAAATTTCGGAAAGCGAAGTTGGTTATTTGCGAGAGCCTGAACTTTAATAATAGACACACGATCACGTAAACAATACTGCTCTGTGCACCTGTCCAGCTTTGAAAAATCATAGAATCTTTTCACAAAGTATTTCAACTGCCGAAAACCAAATACATTTCACGGTTGCAAAATAGGTGTACAACCTGGAGGAATGGTAATCACGTCTACTTCCACACTAAAATTGTAAAATGCTTCATCCTTCCGTCCTGTATAACTGTCAAGGGGTAAGGCAAAATCTTTGTCTGCGTAAGGAGAAATCACACGTTCATTAAAGTCTTTCACTAATTTTTCTTCCGTTTTTCCTGACGCACTGCAATTCACAATGACATTCGGAGTTTACGCAAGTACACCTGTTGCTAAACTTGTGGTCTAAATACACCATTTTTTCTTGCGAACATAAATAAAATGTATGTAAAATAAATCCTGCTTTGTTCAGAGCATATTTTATGGTATAACTGTGTGAAGTGACATGTAGCCGGTCTACAGTACATTTTGTGTCACCTTCTCCAACTAACGATAACGTGCGGGTCGATTTCATTTCACAGTTAAAATTGTACTGATCTGTGTTGATACATGCGTCTTCATACAGTTGGAATCTGACGTTAGTTTCTGTAACAAACTTCTTGGAACACTCTAAAAGTTCTTCCAGTTTATTCGCGTAGTTATTGCTTACATATTTCGTAATCTTTCTGCTCGTAGTTTTGTATATTATTTTGAACGTGACAAGCCAATGAGATGGAGCCTTGAAGTCCAGGTTGATTTGTTTAGGGTAATGCAATCACCCAATCTGAAAGTCTGTTATCATGCACTGCACTTAATTATTTCTGGCTTTAGTAAATTGTTTATATACATGGTTTTCTAGTGCACTGAACTTCTGTCTTTTTAGATCCACCTCTTTCCACGATTACTATACAATATTTAACCGTGCTTTTTTCCTCCAACCCTGAAAATTTCTTAAATTTATTCGTTATATTACTCCATAATCTACATTTGCGTCTTTTAATTCGTTTGGCCAGTAATCTGTATTTGAGCATTTTCTTCACGTAACACAAAGAAATAACATCAGAATGAAGCCGCATTATCTCCTCTTCGTGTTCCTCGTACGGATCGTCAACAATCTCGGCATCTGGTACACACAGCCCCACAGCAGTCAGCAAGGTATTTTCATCACCACACTTACTATTTATCAACAAATTTAGAAAATATTCATACAAATGTCAGACAATTGTTCGATCCCTTTAGGAACTGTTAGATTCCTTAAAGTTCGGAATATATGCAGTGACCTTGTTATTGAAGTCTCCAGCTGCATTTTCTGGTTTAATATTGCCCACAGAATACAACTCACATATTTAATACACTCTCGTCCAAAGTAACGAACAGTCAACTGCCAACCAGGGAGACATATCATCAGGAATACTCTCTCCGCCGTGCACTGCAGTCGACTGAAGTCGTGTGTTTAGATGTTTGTTTAGGCATAGTGTCGTCATACTACGGCGCAGTTACCTCGCATCGGACGGACGGACAGGTAATAATTTTCTGAAAAAAGAAAAAATTAGAATTTTCGCTTGTGGGAACGCTCGAACCAAGGACCTCTTACTCCGTAGCTCCTGAAGCTTGACACAAGTCGACGGCTCTCTGTGCTCACGACGTGCTCGACGTTGCCTATCGTTCGCATAAACTGCCCAGTTTTCATATTTTGCTTATTGTTTCATAGTTCCACACAACTTGTTCCTGTTTTCTCGATTGATCTGTGTTCAGTTTTTCGCAGCCTATCAACTGCGCCAACTTATAACTAAATCTGATGGGGATGCGATGGGGAGGTTTCCTTGTTAGGAGACATGTGAAATGTGAATCCTCAACAGCGACAAATATTTCGCAGAAATTACAGTAATGCAGAAAGCATAATACATAGCTCGCGGTGTAAAGTGAAATTCCTTTGCAGATCCATGCATATACACGGTATGGACAAAATAAGATGAACATCAAACATAAACACAATATTTATTAAAACTTCCTGGCAGATTAAAATTGTGTGCAGGAAACTGGACTCGAACCTGGGACCTGTGCCTTTCGCGGGCAAGCGCTCTACCGACTGAGATATCCCGACACGACTCACGATGCCGCCTCACAACTTCACTTCCGCCATTACCTCGCCTCCTACTTTCCAAACTTCACAGAAGCTCTCCTGCGAAACATGCAAGACTAGAACTCCTGGAAGAAAGGACATGGTGGAGCATTGGCTTAGCCAAAGCCCAAGGGATGTTTCCAGAATGAAACTTTCACTCTGCAGCGGAGTGTGCGCTGATATGAAACTTCCTGGCAGATTAAAATTGTGTGCCGCGAAAGGCAAAGGTCCCAGGTTCGAGTCCCGGTCTCGGCACACAATTTTAATCTGCCAGGAAGTTTTATATCAGTGCACACTTCGCTGCAGAGTGAAAAGTTTCATTCTGGAAACATTATTTACTGATCAGTAATGTGTTTCAACATCATTGGCTTTGAGATCATTTGCAGCTCTTCGAGTAATTGGTCGTAAAGTGTCTATATACTCACCAACAGCATTTTATCCATTTTGGTATGAAAATATCCCCCAATCATTTCAATGATGTTGCAATTGTAAATATGCTCCTCACCCTTTGCTTTTATACTTCCCATAACGGTTAAGTCCTGTTTAGACATGGAGATTTTGCTGTCCAGTCCAGAGGAGATAACTTTTGTATCCTGTACAAAGTAAACCTGAAACGTTTCTTATGTGAACGTGGATGGATCGTCATTATAAAATATAACGATGTCTTTATGGTAGTCACAGTAAGCCGTTTGGTGTCGAGTGTGGTGAAATACATTGATGATATAAAGAAACTGGTATAGGCGTGAGTAGGTACTATGCAGTCTCAGAGACATTCAAACAATCCGAAGACGGCGCTACTCTCACCAATGCCTGTCGCTGCGATTACTGCTGCATCAACGCCACATTGTCAAAAGTTAAGAGGGTTTGAACGTGGTTTTATACTCGGCAGGGGTGTCTGCTGGAGTAGTGTCAATTGTATGAAGAAAGGAGAATAGAGATTTCTATACCAATTAAGCAAAAACTCCGTTTCCGAGTGTGTGTTCTTTGATGTGAACAGGCGCGCTGCGTCGCGAGCGCTCTCACGGCAATTTTCTGAAGCTTTGTAGCCAACTGAGATTGGCACCGTCTTCGCCCATAGAAGCTTTTTTAAAACGCTGGGCGGGTTTCTGCAAGTCGTTTCAGGGCTAGGTACAAGGGCTGGCTCACGTAGCCGCTGGAAATGGCCCCGGCCCTCTGCCACTGTTACGTCACGCGGGTACATGCACCGCGTCGTGCAGCAGCGCTAACCTGTAACTACTGGTTTAGCGGTGATTGTTTTCAGTATGTCTTACACGTGATTTTTACGTGAAGGTAAGTAATTGAAATGTCAACAGTTAAGGTGAAAATGAATACAGTATTAAATATGCGGTACATATATTGCATAAGATTACTTATTTCGCAACTTCAACCGTTTGCTCATTTTTAATTACTTTAAACTTATTTTACTTGAGAACTACTGAACGCATGGTGATGCGGTTTGTTTTAAATTGCAGAACTCAGGATGTTCTAAACAAAAGTCCGCGAGAGCTTGTGTCAAACTTTTACGACTGGAGCACATTTACAATTTGTCTCTCTAAAGGCGCTGGCACCGGACGGCTTCAGACTACGTAAATAGTGATTGTGGGAGATCTGTGAAAGTTGGACATATGCTCTCCAGGACTTTTATTTAGATCTATAAGAACTATAGAATTAAAAAAAAAACGCATACCGATACGTTCATTAGTTCTCGAGTTAAAGAAGTTTAAAGATTACCCCTGCGAAGTCGGGGCCTGTGAAAGTAACAATTATCGTCATATTTCCACAAATTTGTACGAAACTTTTACACGTTATATACGTAATTCATTACATCGAAAACGTTGTTCATAAGTTCAAAAAATGTGCTGCTTCATTATTTCCAGATAAAACTGAAACTACTTTTGAAACTATGCAAGAAAAAATTGCTTTTGCAGACCCAACACGTCGCAATACTACAGTTAACCATTGTAAATGCTATAACTCAATGGCACCACACTACACAGAACACTTACGAAACACGTGTACAAAAATGGGTGCCAAATACAACACAAATCAGCGCTCAGCTCAGCTACTCGGCAGCCACGGTCAACTTTCTTCTGTAACCTGGAGACGTCATGGGAGCGGGGCCACAGCGGCGCGCGCTACAACAAAGGCGTGATCCAGCCCTTGTACCTAGCCCTGATGGCGTTTACCACGACTCAGAGCTTTATATGTCGGCCGCTAGAGAGCAGTAGAGTACAGAACCTGAAAGACCTTGAAACGAATGAGCTTTCCTCCTGCCATGTTGTGACAACAGGCTCAAACATTCTTTTACAATGCAACTTAAAACTGTAATTTGCGTTACAGATGCAATGGCAATATTTTCTGTTCTCATTTTTTTATAATATAATGCCACATACTTCAGGAGATCATTGCGTTATTAGCTTTAGTTGGTCCAAACTTTGGAGCAATAATTCAGAACATTAGAATCGACATTGTTTCCGTCATTAACTAGATTTATTATGTATAACGCTTCCTGTCAAGAGACAGTGGATCACTGAAGACTTTGAAAACGGATTCTTTGGAAGTGTGCGATGCCATAATTAGTGAAATAACGTTTTTAATTCATTTGGCACCTCATTGCAAACAATTTATTCAATATGAACCAGTCCGACAAATTTTTCTGGCATTATTTTTGAAATAATTGACACGTATACAATTTTCGTGGAAACAAAGTTGAAGGGAGAATTGCAGTTTACTATGGTAGCCCTGAGTTATATTCGTTTCATTCATTCTAGAGGATGAACTTTCCGAAACTTTTGAAGAGACTGTTAAAGTGTCGAGATAGGCATTGTGAGTAGCAGTTTCGACATCAGACGCTGAGCGGCATTTCCCAGTGAACAACAAAATAAGAACTTTCCTAAGAAACACTGTGTGCCTTAAGGCTCTGTTCATCTGTTTCTCACATGTCTTTTCCTACCCCCTCTCTATTTGCACATCTTGCATCCTCTTATTTATATCTATCTCTTCCTTTCTATCTGCTATTCCCCCCCCTCCTCCCTCTCTCTCTCTAACACTACCTCCCCCCCTATCTCTCTTTTACCATCCACTTAGACCAATTCCCCTCTCATCCTTTCCTCTGTGACTCTCCTCCCCTCACCTGTCTCTCGCCATTTCTTCATATGTTCTCCCCTATCTCCTTCTGTTCATCTCCTGCTTCACCATCTCTGTCTGTCGATCTCTACAGTACATCTCATCCTCTTCACGTTCTCTGTCCAATTCCCTCACCCTTTGTTGCCCCTGACATGTAGACAGCCTTGGAGAGCAGATCGGCAAGGCAGACTGCTACTATTCCCACATAGCACAGTGGCGGCGGCATGAAAATACGTTTTTGACAGTATCTCTGTTCATATGGGAGCTAGGAGCTTTTAAGCTCCGTGATGCTGTTTCTCGTGTTGGAAGTTGTACCAAATTTCATTGAAATGTATCCGGTAGTTTCAGAGATGTTGAAGACACATACAAACTCACAGCCATTTTCACACTTCGAGCCGCTAATACTGGGTCAAAGTTGCTCCTTAGTTTGTCACACGACTCTGGGAGCACCCTGTTGCAGTCGTTCCACCAAGGGAAAATTGTTGACAGTGCCTGAAACCGAACTCATACAGCAATTGGCCGACGTTCGCAGAGATGGGTTAAACAAAAGTATGAAAGTACTACAAATATTAATGAATGCTTGATGATAAACGAATGTGCTGTTCAATACTGGATGTGGCACGGTTATATTTCACAACGAACGGCACTTGTTAATACCACACGAAGTTTCAATTGTCAGTCACAGTGACACATGGCTAAGTCAGTGGAAACGCAAATAAACCTTTCATGCACGTGTCATGAGTGCCTGCGGAAACAGGGTGGCGGAAATGTTTTTTGTTTAGTAAGAAGCGTATCGAATATTTATAGTATGTCCACAAAGAAGTAGTTGAGTTTTAATGGGCCATAAAAAGCTACGAGGAAGAAGAAGGAAGAAGAAGAAAATTCACACCAAATGAAAGAAAAACACTGCAAGTTTGCTACCTATTCAATGCAGATCGACGTAGGTTTCATTGTTTCGTGTAAGCGACATTCTAATTCACTACACACACGCACACGTTGAATCACATCTAAGTGAATAGCGTCTCTGATTCCTATAAATAGTGAAGGTCGTTGACGTGAACACTGTACACACGTTGCTTCACATAACTCAACAAGAAAACTCTAAGGGGGTCAAATCCGGGGATCGTCACGACTACGTCTTAAATTCATCTTTCTTCTTCCATTTGTGGCACTGCAAAGAACTGCAACATACCTAGGAAGTTGTTTGGCTGCAAAGTTTGTACCGCAAAGAAATACGAGCCCTTAGTTTATTTATGTATGGGGAGCCTCAACACGTTCACCTCATAGAAGTTACTTTGGCACTCATTGTGGAAAACAGAATTTTCAGCAGCGAATTTATGGCATTATGCGATGAACATGACGACACACAATGAATATGACCCATCACTAAACAATATCCTCAATAGTAATTGTTCATCATTTGGCAATTTCATAAGGCATCTGTGAATCAGAATGGAATTTTTCGGACCTATCGGATGGGTGGATAGCGTAGAACAACTGCCTTTCGTAAACCACAAAACGCAGATGTTTCCTTAGACCTTTATCTGCTGTAATTTTCTTGGGAATCCTTGGAAAGGTACGCCATATAATTTCTACAGTTTATTCACTAAACGAAGGACTACCAGCTCCAGTAGCAAACTGCATCCTCCAACTGCTGATCGCATCGAATGATGTTATTTTTATGACGCGAGACTTCATTCCACTTACAAAATATCCACTCTGAACAGTTTTCACACATTCAAATTTAGCAAACCACAGAACACACTGACCTTCTCTTTGCACCTCTCACATATTGAATGAATTGGTCTGATCTGAGGCAGCTATGGTTTCGCTTTATTTGATTGTTACGCCATGCGCGTGCATAATAGTGAAAAGAAGTATCCTACGAGCCCGCCCTAAGCTTCACGATCCTCTTAGCGAATGTTATCTTTATATTTCAAGCCCACATAAATTTCGGTAACTAAATTCTTGTAGCAGTTTACTGATTTGAGCAGTAGGTCGTTGACATAAGCGGCACTTGGCGTGTGCGAAGTGGGTGACCGTTCACCGCCTCGCTGTCCTAGGGGCCTCGGTGCTTGTCGTTATACCGCTGACGGTCCTTCTCCTGGGCGTCCAGTGTCCGTATGCGAGCCAGCTGTCTTGCTTCTTCGACCCTGGTGATGAGCTGTTTAACGTAGTCATCCTGAGTGTCGTCCGGTTGGAACGGGAACAGCGTATCCATTGTCGTCTCAGCTTCACGGCCATGGAGCAGGAAAAACGGAGTGAAGCCTGTGGTGTCTTGTCTTGCGGTATTGTAAGCAAATGTCACGACTGGCAGAATTGTATCCCAATCCTTCTGCTCAACATCGACGTACATCGACAGCATGTCGGCTAACGTCTTGTTAAAACGTTCCGTAAGACCATTTGTCTGAGGATGGTATTCTGTGGACAATGTTGCACCGTGACATTACCTATGATACTAGTTTAGACTGGAATACTTTTCCACGAACAGATATCATGACACGTGGTGCTCCATGCTTCAAAATAATGTCTTCTACAAGGAATTTTACGATCTCTGGAGCTTCTGCAGTCGTCACAGGTTTGGTGACAGCGTAGCGTATGAGGTAGTCAGTGCAGACAATTATCCAACGGTTACCGGTTGTCGACTTCGGGAACCTCCCTAAAAGATCGATCCCAACTTGGTGGAATGGAGCTGCTGCCAGCGGAATCGGCACGAGATTTCCTGGCGGTAATTGCGGCACATGCTTCCATCGCTGGCACTCTTTACAGTGACTCACATAGTGCTTGACAGATCGGTAGAGACCTTTCCGGTAATACCTGCATCTGATTTTGTCTAGGGTCTTCACGAATCCCAGATGACCGTATATTGGAGCATCGTGGAAATATTTGAGAATAGCTGGCTGGAGATGAGCTGGAACAACGAGTAGCTGTTTGGGGCCCAGTGGATCATAGTTGCTTTTATACAATGTTCCGTTTATAAGTTGGAACTCTCCATTGGTCGGTTCTCCTTTCTCCAAGGCCTCTATCGTTTTTAATAGGGCTGGATCTTCCCTCTGTTCAGCTGTAACGTCATCTAATTCAGTGAGAGCTGAAATTTCATTAATGCTGTTGTGTTCCACTAATGGATTCCTCGAAAGGCAGTCGGCATCCTTGTGTTTGCGCCCGTTCTTAAATACCACTGTGATATTGTACACTTGGAGTCTTAGTGCCCATCTTGCTAGTCGACCTGATGGATCCTTCAAGCTAGTCAGCCAAAACAAAGAATGGTGGTCTGTCACGACGGTGAATGGTTTGCCGAATAAATACGGCCGGAACTTGTTGATAGCCAAGATAACCGCGAGACATTCTTTTTCAGTTGTAGAATAGTTTATCTCGGACTTTGAGAGTACTCTTGACGCATAGGCTATCACTTTTTCAGCTCATTCCTGAACTTTTACAAGCACTGCACCAATCCCATAACCACTGGCGTCTGTGTGAAGTTCCGTTTCTGCATTCTTGTCGTACAAAGCTAGCACTGGTGTGGAAGTTAGAGCCTCCTTAAGTGTCCGGAAAGCTCTTTCTTTTGTCTCATCCCAGAAAAATTTGGCGTCTCCCTGCAAAAGTTCTTGTAAGGGACGTGCCTTGTTATAAAATCCTTTTATGAAACGTCGGTAGTATGAGCCCGAAAAAACATCTCACATCACGAATGTGCTGAGGAGTTGGAAATTCTGTGACTGCCCTTACTTTATCTGCATCAGGACGGACACCATCTCCGTTGACTAGGTGCCCCAGGATTTTTATCTCTTTGGCGACGAAGAGGGACTTCTTTTGATTGAGGTGGAGACCTGCAGCCTGAACACACGTCAACACAGTTGAAAGGCGACTCAGATGTTCTTCAAATGTTTTCGAGAAAACGACAATGTCATCTTAATAGCAGAGACACGTCGTCCACTTAAGGTGTCGAAGCAAGTTGTCCATCATGTGGCTAAAGCATTACATAGTCCAAATGGCATTACTTTAAATTCGTAGAGGCCGTCAGGCGTAATAAAAGCCGTCTTCTCCCTGTCAGCTTCGTCAACCTCGATTTGCCAGTAACCTGTCTGCATGTCCATAGTTGAGAAGTATGTAGCTCCTTTCAAGCAGTCTTAGGTGTCGTCAATACGCGGCAATGGGTAGACATCTTTCTTTGTGATTCTGTTCAGCCGCCGATAGTCGACACAGAATCGCCACGTGCCATCCTTCTTCTTTACGAGGACCGCCGGAGACGACCAAGGACTCTCCGAAGGTTGAATAATGTCATCTCGCAACATTTTCTCCACTTCCTCCCGAATTATCCGTCTTTCAGCTGGCGACACTCTATACGAACGCTGGCTAATTGGCGGATGATCCCCAGTATTTATACGGTGCTTTATCTTTGGCCGGTTCGTCTGATTTTTCCCCTGCTGAGGTGTGAATGTACCCGAAAATTGGCGTAGTATAGCTAACACCCGCTGGCGTTATTCCTTGGTCAGTCCAGGCCCTATTGGCTGTTCCACGTTTGTTTCCTCCGGCGTGTTGTCTGTACTAACAGCAGGGCATGGGTCTTCATTGATGACGTTGAGCTCACCGTCCTGGATTGGTTCAGCTGTCCCGATACACATTCCTTTGGGGATAAGTTGCGACTGCTCGTGACAATTTGTGATCCAAATCTCTCCTCGGCCTCCGGTAATGCTTATGATAGCCACTGGTATGTAAATTTCTTTGGTGGGCCTGATAAACTTTTTACTATCAACAAGCACTTCACAGTTTAATCGCTCATCTGTGTTTCTTCTCATCATCAAAGGTGGGATCATCACATTGTCAACGGCAAATAACTTCCCAGAAAATTCTGTATTACGTGTACTCGTCGGAACAACTTCTTCAATTTGCAGCTCTGATAGCTTGGGATGCCTGAAGGAAATCACATCCGAGGATGACATTGTGACTACATTCAGTTAACACGACAAATTCAAACGGCTGTGTCCTGTTGTTGATGGTTATTTTTGCGACACAAGTTCCTGCTGGCTGGACGTACATTCCATTCGAGATCTTCAGCACAGTTTCTTCCGTATCACAGAACATTGTCTTCTTTAGCGTGCGGCGGTAATTATCTGACAATAGAGAAAAAGAAGCTCATGAATCAGCAAGCGCCCGGACAGGTTGGCCGTTGATTATGACGTCAATGAGATTTTCCGACATCTTAGCGACTGTCGTCCATGGAGGATTTCATCTGCGGCAGCCTCGCCTCCGTAGATGGTCGCCTTGCTTAGTTTTCCTGGGCGCGGCTGCTACGGGAGCGGCTAGTACCTCTGTACGGCGACGGTGAATGGCTTCGGCGCGTCGGGGAGCGACCTCATCTTGTGTACGGCGATGGGCTTCTTCCCACAGGTCGACTGAACTCATCAGCAGGTGATTGCCTGGAATAGAACTGCTCTGACGGCTGACGTCTTGCGGCAAAATAATCATCGAATACTCGCCTCCTCTCTCTGCAGTAGCGTACGACATGTCCAGGGCGTCCACAGTGGAAACACAGTGGTGTGTTGCCTTCTGTCCTCCAGACGTCTGTTTATCTGCGGGGTGTCGTAGTTACGGGGGAGTTGGCTGTGGTCGCGTCGGTCGGTTCATAAACTGTCGTTTGGCGGCTGCAGCGTAAGTCATAGCAGAGCGACGCCATTCTTCACGTCGGGTGCGATTGACGGGGCAGACAGGAGCTAATGTTTGAAATACCTCGTCCTCAGCGGCGTCGGCTCCCTCGTGACTTACAGGACTCACATCCATGGCCATAATCTTATGTTCGCTCGGTCTAATAGTCCCGGCTGCCATGCACTGTTGTAATTCTTCTCTCACGATTTGTCGTATGAGAGAAGCGAAGTCATGCTGGTCTTCCACAATGGCCGTAGGGACTACATTTTGGAGTCTGTCACACTTCTTGCGTCCAACCCCCCTTTGCTGCATCTCTTCAATACGCTGGCACCACTTGATGAACTCTTCCATTGTAGCGAGTCTTTTATCAGAAGGGCTTGGTACATGTCTTCTGCAATACCCTTCATCAGGTGCGTTATTTTGTCGGCCTCATTCATATTCGGATTGACTACATTACACAGGGCCAAAACATTCTGTATGTCGTTGGGCCCGGTTCTTCAGTTGTTCTTCCGCCGAAAGGATTTGTCGCTGGCGGTCACCAAACGTCTTCTTGAGTTTCGTCTGGAACGTTTCCCAAGTCATTCAGCTTCTCTTCGTTGTTTTCGAAGCATTGCTGGGCTGTTCCGTCCAGGTAGAAATAAATGTTGGCCAAGCACATTGTATGATCCCACCTGTTGTACTTGGCGACTCGGTCGAACCCTTTTAGCCATTTGTTGGGGTCCTGGCCAGCATCTCCAGAGAACACTAACGGGTGTCTGATGTGTAGCTGGCTTACCGCTGGTTTCGTGTCCATTGTTCTTCTGATGATACAGACTTTTGGAAGGATGTACTCGGTAAATCCCTTGTATTCCGGTTCCAGTCCGTGTAAGCCGCCGTCTAATTGGAGTCACGGTTATGCAGCTGTTGCACAGGTTACCCGACGCCTCCACCAAACAATGTCGCGATTAAATGGAAACAGGCTTGACGTCGAAGGCAACTAAATACAGCACTTATACTGAAAGCATGTTTATTACGAACTCAACATACACGCAGCACTGACTGCCTCTCAGACAGAGTGCTCTGCTACACAGACAGAATTTACCAGTAATTAGAAGAACAGTTAACATAAAAAAACAAGTAGAATTTACAAGTGAACATAAGAAAGATGTAGAATCTTCTGGAACTATTAATTACAAAGAAATACTTTTTTTTGCCGGTTGGCGGGATTGAACCGGCGACCTTCTGCGCCGCAGTCCGTGACGCTATCCCCTGCGCCACGCCGGTCGTCTGTGATCGTCGTCTCTCGCGGCAATATACATATTGAAGGAAACTGGATCATTGCTCTAGTAATCTTGTGACTTTCCATCGTACACTCTTCAATATGACGCTTTGAGCTGGTAGTCCTTCGTTTAGTGAATAAACTGTAGAAATAATATGGCGTACCTTTCCAAGGATTCCCAAGAAAATTACAGCAGGTAAAGGTTTAAGGAAACATCTCCGTTTTGTGATTTACGAAAGGCAGTTGTTCTACGCTATTCACCCATCCGATAGGTCCGAAAAATTCCATTCTGATTCACAGATCCATTATGAAATTGCCATCGATGAACAATTACTATTGAAGATATTGTTTAGTGATGGGTCACATTCATTGTGTGTCGTCATGTTCATCGCCTAATGCCAGAAATTCGGTGCTGAAAAGCATATATCGAAAAAATGACATTTTGGTCAACCATTGGTCATCCACATATACCAACTAATTGGACTGTTTGTACACTTGCCCTACAAGACGAATACGGATTTTGAAAATAATACCTTACAGTCAAATGGCGGTCCAATCATTTAATCAGTACTGTATGACTGTGGCTCAACATAACAAAATATTTGAATGCAGTTTTATCTGGTTCATTCTCGCCCTATGGTGCATGCAGAACGTAAAGAGCATGGGTCCGTGTTCTGTTTAGACTGAGTGCGATTATACCACTCGTGCATCATTCCACACAATGAGTGACACAACACATCAACAATCAGCAACGCACCCGTCCAAAACGTCATCCGCCAATGTGAAATGGATACGTTCACGATTCTCAACGTCTAGAGGACTAAACTGAGCACCGTGCACACTCATGGCAATCTGCGTCCTTATCTAGTGTTTTGTTATTTTGTAACTCTGATAGTTTGAAACGTGATACATAGTTTACAAGCAGTATATACTCGCAATAAAGAAACAGGTAGGGATTGTTTATCGGTGTCCTACAATGAACTGAAGTAGTGAACAAGTTTTATACTATGAACTTTTTTCTTAGTGAAGGAAAACAACTGTATACGTTCTTATTTATTGAGAATAATGTAAGAAATAATTTACATGTATATACCACAGAGTGTAAGTGAAAGTTCTGTAATCTCTTACATCACGTGTAGTGTCAGTGAAACACAGTATATCGCAAAAGAAAGACAATCAAATTCCCCCCCCCCCAAAAAAAAAATAAAAAAATAAAACCCTTTACCCAAATTTATACATTGTAGGTCTACCATGCTGGCTGATTGTACGAAAAGCTGACAATATTTGTATATAATTATTATATTAAAAGGAAGAAAATAGAACCTCTCAAGAACTGAGTATGGGGGTCCCGAGCTGTGGACTGTGTCGCGCCAACTGCAAGCTCTGTGTATATTTCAGCGACCATCGTTCTGCGCGACGTTGGAACGTTATACTTTTCAGAACCCGGGGATCTTGGCTTAATCTCCCGGGCCACGAGAACGGTAAGCCGGCCGCGGTGGTCGAGGGGACTCCGGCGCTCCAGTCACGCTCTGCACGCCCACTACGGTCGGGGTTTAGAATCCCCCCATCGGGTATGGATATTTGTGCCGTCCTTAGTTAGTTCATAAGTAGTTTGTAAGTTTAAGGCCTGATGACCCCGTAGTCCCATCAGCTATACAAACATTTGAACATTTGAGAACGGTAAAAAGCTCTATAAGAAATAAAATAAAAATAATTTTAAAAATCTCAATCTCAACGTGTGCTAGGTGCCAAGGTGATGCATGGCTGTTGTGGTTGAACAGTCGGTAGCGAGCAACCTCTGGGCAACTGTCGCACCTGTCGTATTAGGCTTACACACCCAAGCGAAGGGTGGAGCAGGAGAGCAGATAATAGCGTTGGCGGGCGCAAAAACACCGTCTCAAACATTGCGAAGACAGAATTTAATGCTGAGAAAAATGACCACCAATAATTCCCTTCCTTGTCCATGTCATGGGAGGAACGTGAGGCATATGCTCCTCAATACTTGGTATGTACCCGAACAGACGGTGAATCATTTACAACTACGAAACCTACGTTTTTTGTTGAAAACCTAGAGGACAGGTTTGGAGAGGTGGAGGGCATGTAAAAGATGGGATCTGGCTGTAGTTACGACGACATCCCCAGCACAGCCACGAGCAACGCTTGGGGTGATGTTCTCCTAACATCACTCCCCACAAGAGTCTCAACATGGTACAGGATATTGTATTCCATAAATATCTTTTATTGCAGACTGATGATGAGCTGTGCAAGAACCTAGATCGGCGAGTCCACTTTATTCGCGTGTTTATAGGGGTCCAAAGGACAATAGGGTCGTTACCATTCCCTCCATCTTAGCCTTTCAGGGCTATTCATTGACTGAGAAAGTCAATGGAATGATTTACCGTTGCGATGTCAAGCCCTACGTTCCTTTCCCTATGCGTTGCTTTAAGTGCTGGAGGCTTGGGCACATGTCCTCCCGATGTAATGCTAACCCATCTTTTCGGGAGTGTGGACATGCATCACATCCCAACGTACCTTGCCCACTTCCTCCGTTCTATATCAACTGTGGACAGCAAATCTCCCCTTGCTTGCCTGCCTGCTCCGTTCTGCATAAAGAAAGAAAGATATTGGAATATAAAACAATGGATAGGCTGCAGGATTCGGAGGCTATAAAAAAGTTTGAAAAACTGCATCCAGTCAGCATCAAGACATCAGATGCTGCAGCTGCATCACTATCTGCAGTACTACCACCTGTCATGTCGGTCCAGGCCCAACCATCAATGTCTGTCCCCTTTGACGCTGGGAGCATCTCTTCCTCTGTTGCCCCTAAAGCCCTTCTTTGGGAGCGATAAACCCCCAACCAACGGGGACATCACTCCCTACCCCCAAGCCAGAGATGCAACCGCTTGCTCTTGTTCCTATCGCTGGAGAGGGATCCCTTTCATCTACAGTTTCTCCCGATACCGGTGAATGGCGGGAAGTAGCGCCAACTGCTGGTCGTAGGACTTCACGGTCCTCCAAAGGCCCATCAACAGCTGACAGAACCCTCCCAAAATGAGAAACCTAAAGAGAAGCGACAATTAGAAAATAAAAAGAAGCAGATCAAGAAAAATGAAACTCCAGTGGGTACTGTGCCATATCCCCCTTCCACTTCTGCCTTTGAGGACCAGGTGGAGATTCTTGCTCTCGGGGATACTCCAGAAACAATGGACGTCGAAGCAGACACATTGCTTCCGGTGGATGTAAGTGAGGCTGAGGTGTAATCCCATTCATGTCTTGCCAGCTGTCGGAAAACATCCTCCAATGGAACTGCAGCGGGTTTGTTTTTCACACGTAGCTGAGCTACGACAGATTTTGAGCATAACATCTGCACTCTGCATTGCTCTCCAAGAAACCTGGTTTTCAGCAATGCGGACACCAACCCTTTGCAGCTACAGCGGATATTACTGCAGTCGTAGTGCATATAAAAGGGTTTCAGGTGAATGTGTTTATGTCCTTACGTTTGTTCATAACGAATCAGTGCATCCTTGAAACATCATTCGAAGCAGTGGCAAGGACAACACAGGAGATAACCGTCGGTACGCTCTGCCTCCTTGATGTCCCACTGAATGTGTTTTGGCAGGTCTTATATCACAAATTCCCCCCCCCCCCACCTTTCTTGCTGTTGGGTGACTTTAATGCCCATAATCCCTCTGCTGCCTTCGTTGGCCCTCCTCCCCCACACGACAACATCGATGTGGTGGTCGAGAGCGCCACACGATCAATAGTTTCAGCTGTAGAAGCTACCATTCCACGTTCCTCTGGGTATCCACAGCGAAGGACAGTGCCGTGATGCTAGCCAAATGACGCAGAGGTCATTAAAGACCGCAGGCGGACCTTACAGCGATACAAGCGGCACTCCTCTTTGGAGCACCTCATTGCCTTTAAACAGTTCCGCCTCGTGCCCGCCGACTTGTCAAAAGACGGAAAAAGGAGTGTTGGGAGAGATACGTCTCCACTATTCTGACAAGTACCTCCATCTCACAGGTCCGGAGCAAAATCAGGCGCGTAAAGGGATCCCAGACGCTACAGGTATCTCTGAGATCTCCACGAATAGAGCTATATGTACGGACCCAGCCAAGCTTGTGGAGATATTTGCTGAGCATTATGCTCGTGTCTCCGCGTCTCTGAATTACCAATGGGCTTTTGATACTTTGAAAGAGCAGATACAACGCCAGCCCCTTCCATTTACCACCCGCCGCTCTTAGACATAAAACGCGCCGTTCAGTGAGTGGGAGTTATTTAGTGTGCTTGGCCCTGATAGCAATCATGCTCAAATGCTGACACACCTATCAGCGGAGAGCTAGCGTAACATTCTCACTCTCTTTAACCGCGTCTAGTGTGACGGTGACTTCTCAACACAATGGCGGGAGAGTATCAATAACCCGGTGATTACGCCTGGCTAAAACCCTCTAAAGGTGGATGGCGGTTGTGTTGGATTCTTGAGACTCTGGACATACTGGCTTCATGCCAGGACTGTTTCCGCCAGGGTTGCTCTACCACTGATAATCTGGTGTCTGGTGTCTGTGTTTCCCCAGGCGCCAACACTTGCAGCCGTCTTCTTCTTTGATTTGTACAAAGGATATGATACAACCTGGAGTCACTACGTGTTTACGAGGTCGGTCTGCGAGGTTCGCTCCCCATTTTCATAAAAAAGATAAAGTTATTAACAGTCCGTACCTCTTGTGTTAAAGTTGGTGCATCCTGTAGCATCTCTCATGTTCAAGAGAATAGGGTTCCTAAGGGCTCTGTACTGAGCGTTCCATTATATTTAGTGGCCATTATTGGCTTAGCGACAACTGTTGGGTCGTCAGTAACCCCTTCCCTCGATGCTGACTACTTCTTTATCTCTTTTATCTCCTCCAGCACTCAAGTTGCCGAACGAAGATTGCAGGGAGCTATTCGGAAGATGCAGTCCTGGGCTCTTGCCCACAGCTTCCAGTTTTCTGCTGCCAAGACAAGCGTCTTGCTCTTCTGTCGGCGTCAGAAATTTCACCTAGAGCCCGAACTATATCTTGACAACCACTTATTAGAGGTTGTTGACATTCATCTTTTTCTAGGGTTGGTTTTCGACTCCTAGCTGACATGGCTTCCTCAAATTCGTCAGTTGAAACGGATGTGCTGACGTCACCATAACGTTTTCTGCCACCTGGGTCATGTGGCATGGGGTGCTGATCACTCCACACTGTTACGGCTGTACAAGGCTCTGGTAGGGTCACATCTTGTATTTTGGTGCCTTGGAGCCCATTCACCGCTATGGGGTCGGCATAGCCGTCAGATGTTTACTGTCGTTGCAGAGTTCATTGCATATGATCATTTACACAGATGGTTCAATGGTTGAGGGCCGCATTGGCCTTGAATACATTCATGGCAGCCGTATCGAACAGCACTCTATGATACATGGCTGCAGCGTTCACACTGTGGAGCTGGTGGCCATCTACCGTACCGTCGAGCACGTACGATCCTGCTTCGGCGAGTCTTTCCTTATCTGGAGGGACTCCCTGAGTAGCCTCAGAGGTCTGCACCACAGCTATCCTCGTTGTTAGCCATACAGGAGATGCTTTCTGCTCTTGACCGGTCTGGTCGATCAGTGGTGTTCGTCTGTATGCCTCGTTAGTATCCTGAGCAATGAACGTGCCGACAGCCTTGCTCAGTAGGCTGTCGATGACTCTATTCACGACATCGGCCTAACGTCTTCTGATCTTTGGTCTGTGTTGCGCCATCGGGTACTGAGTGGTGTACGTTGTCCGTGCCTAACAAATTTCTGGCTGTAAAAGTGACCATGTCTGTGTGGCGTTCCTCCATGTGGGCCTCTCGCCGCGATTCTGTAGTCCTCTTCCGGCTCCGCATTGGCCGTACTTGGCCCATACATGGTCATCCTTCCTTCTAACGACCCGCCCCAGTGTCGCTTTGGCTCCTGCTTGACGGTTGCGCACATCTTGCTGCCCTATTTTAGGCCTTGCGGCGGAGTTTTAATTTTCCTGCAGGTTTATCAGTTGTTTAAGTGACGATGGCACAACGGGTGATTCTGTTCTAAGTTTTATTCGTGACGGTGGTTTTTACCACTTTATATACTTTCAGTTTAGTACACTATATGTGTTCCTCTAGTCTTGTCTCCTCCGATTGGAGGTTTCCTTTGTGTTGCCGCGTGCTTGACCCTTCCTATTTTTAATCTCTTCATCGATTTACCACAGACATTTGCTTGGTTGTTTTTCTTCCTATTCTGTGTGATCGTCTCATTTCGTGTTCTCTCTTGTCGACTTTATTGACCTTTTACAGTTTGAGTGGGGTGTTTCTTCCGTTGCTGAGCACTTTTATCTACATTTATTCCGCTTCTTGTAACGCCCAATGGCACTTCCTTTCCTATTTCACTCCCACATAGAACGAGGTAAAATATATTGTCTATATGCCTCAGTACGAGTCATAATTTCTTTTACCTTGTCTTTGTGATCATTACGCGAAATGTAAGTAGGCAGCAGAAAGGTCGTTCTACACTCAGCCTCAAAATCCGCCCCTCTAAATTTCCTCAACAGAATTTCCCAAGAAGAACGTTCTGTTTCCTCTGGCGATCCCTATTTGAGTCTCGGAGCATTTCCGTGACACTCGCACATTGGTCGACTCTACCAATAATGAACATAGATGCTCGCCTCTGAACTGTTTCCATGTCTTCTTTAAATTGATCTGCTGCGGGTCCCAAACACTTGAGATACACTCAAAACGTGGTCGACAAACGTTTTATACGTGGTTCCTTTACAAATGAAGTACATCCCAAAATTCTCCCAAAAAGCCACGCACGTCGACTGTCCGCCTTAAAGTGTCCTTACATGTTCGCTCCAGTTCATATCGCTCTGCATTGTTATGCCTAGATATTTGAACGACGCTATTGCATCAAGAATCTCACTACTAATGCTGTGTTCTAACATTATGGGATTGTTTTTCCTACACATGTGCATCAACTTACATTTTTCTTCATTTAGAGCTAGCTGCCATTATTTACACCAACTAGAAGTTTTGTCTAAGTGATCCGGTATGCTATTGCAATCAGTTAAAGACGACACCATCCCATAAACCACAGCATAATCAGCAAACAGCCGCAAATTACAAGTTACTCTGTCCATAAGATCATTTACATAGATATAAAATAATAGCGGCCCTATCAGACTCCCCTGGGTCACGCCTGACAGTACACTCGACTCTGATGAACACTCGCCGTCGACAACAACGTAATGCTAACTTAGGAAGACCTCCAGCCAGTCACAAATCTGTGAACCTAGCTCTTATCTTCGTTAGCAGTCTGAAATGTGGCACCGCGTCAAATGCCTTTTTGTAATCAAGAAAAACACAATCTGCCTGTTGGCCTTCATCCATGGTTGACAAGATGTCGTGTGAGAAAAGGGCAAGCTGAGTTTCACATGATGTTTCCTAAACCCGTTCTGTTTCATAGAAAGAAGGAAATTTACTATATTCGAACTGAGAATATACTCTAGAATTCTACAGGAAACTGACGTCAACGATATTGGCCTGTAATTATGTGGGTAATTTCCTTTACCTTTATTATAAAAGGGAGTCACTTTCGCTTTTTTCCAGTCACTAGGAAATTTGCACTGAATTAAAGATTCGTGATTAGTGCAAGCTAAGTAATGGACCCATGGCGTAGAATACTTGTAAAACCGAACTGGTATTACATCTGGACCTGGAGACTTTTTTGTTATTTAGCTCTCTCACATGCTTCTCTACACCGGAAAAACTTATTACTATGCCCTCCTTTTGGAAGTTAGGGCGTACTTTTGTGCGGTACACATGCGTGAAGTATTTCTTAAAGGTTAAATTTAAAACTTCAGCTTTCCGTTTGCTTTTTTCTATTACTGCCCCGGAATTATCGCCGAGTGACTGAATAGTAGGCTTCGACCCGCTTATCGACTTTACATAGGACCAGAATTTTTTAGGGTTCTCGGAAAGATCTTTTGCAAAGGTATGGCTGTGGTAATTATTGTATGCTTCACGCATCGATATTTTTATATATGCATGAATCTCTACTTACTTTTTCCTATCATCATTTGCGTGTTCTTGTTTGATTCGAGAGTCTTCGCTTTCTCAGTAGCTTTCTAATATTATTATTATACCACGGTGGATCTTATCCATCCTCAATCGACTTTAGAGACACATATTTCTCTAAACCTTTATTTACAATGCATTTAAATTTATTCCACAATTCCTCTACATCCATTGTACCGGAACAAAACGATGTCCATTGATTTTGTCAGTGCTATCCTAACAATTGCCTATCTGCTCTGTCTAACAAAAACATACTCCTAGCCTTCTTGACTGGTTTATGAACTTTGGTAACCATTCACGCGATGACGATATCCTGTATCTACACTGACATCGTTAATAGGGGGAAGCCTGTTCGCAGCTATAAGGTCTAACATATTTCCATTGCATGTGGGTTGCCGGTTAAACTGCTCAAGGCAATTTCCGGAAATCGTGTCCAAAAGTAGCTCGCAAGGCTGCTTGTCTGTTCCGCCTGAAAAGAAACTAGAAAGTTCCCAATCTATATTCTTAAGGTTGAAGTCTCCCCCGACTAATAATGCATATCTTGGAGACATACGCACTACCTGGCGTTGATTTTCTTAAAATGACTGAAATTGCTACAGCAGCACTGGTGGGGGGGGGGGGGCGGTAAAAACAACCAACTATTAACTTTACTTCTCTTAGACATGTTATACGTGTTATAATGTTTTATAACTTCATAGTTATTCTCAACCTAGACCTCAGTAGAAACAACATCTGTTAATTTTATAATGAACTGTTTTTATAACTTAGTTGGTCAATGCCTTTAATTTTTCAAGGTGGATTGTTTTTTCCTTAGATGATTATTTTTTCATAATGCATATACAGCAAAAGCAAGATAATTCTGGTAACTGTATACCTTTGGGGAACAACAGAGATTCGCATAATCAAATTACAAAAACCTCAGCTGCGGGACGGTATTCTATTGTTAAGGACAGGGACTGTTTAAATGTTATCCCAAGAACTGCAGTCGCGGGGGACAGTTTCACTCCTGCTAAAATAAATACATGTATAAATACAAAAAGATGTCCTTCATATCTAGGTTGTTAACAATCTGCATTCAAACTAGTCTTGCTGTCGAGATCATCTTCACTGTTGATTATTCTTTTTTCTAAAGTGGACAGCTTTAATGAAAACCGTGGTATTAATCCTCCACTTGAACCGTCGCTATTGCTGATTTCGATCTCCGACAGTCCGTCGCCACCTTGTGCGGAAATGCCAGAAGCGTTTGATGCCGCCGACTGTTGCGCTAAGCATCTGTGCCTGCGATACTAGACAAAGTGCGGCGTGCTGAGCTGTGCAGTTTTCTCGGATAATTCGCGAACCGAGTGGATTCCATTGAAGGACTTAATTACAGTTTTCGGTACCTTCGTTCAGCAACGCAGCAAATCACATTGTTTACTCCACAAGTCACGTTAGTTTTTACTGTCCCCATGCCACCGGGAAAATCAAAGAACTCACGTGCCATTATTTTTGAACGCAGGGCCGGACGCCATTAAGAGTGGCATCCAACACATATACCTTTACCATAATTTAAACCGGATTGTCATATATTCCATGAGTTCATTTGTTATTAATCCATTGCTACATATGCGATGCGAAGTAAGTTTCATAATGTTCTAACATAACCAGGTCGCTTTGCTCACACTGTGTGCTCAAAAGTACAATTCGTTATTCTAAGTGAATTTGACGTCAAATTTTCCGTTGTTAACAGAAGCTGCACAAAACAGTTACGGTATTGTTTATAACTGATTTGTGAGTGAGTGTGTACTTGAAAACGCAATCATCGTTGAATTTGTTCCTAGGCCCATCGGAATAAATTCATTAATCGTTGCCACATGTATTTCAATTTAAACATGGGCCTCCCTATAATAAACTTTCACGAAACGTTCGTCCCTTCCGTGAGCTATTTCTACCATAGCCTCTCACAGATGCGTGGAGCCTGAGTTGGTAGCAATACAGGAATAAATGGAACACATCCTCCTCGCCCCTCACCAATTACACAATGCAGCAGCAGTCTTATTTACACTTCACCCCATCCTCACTTAACAGTTACGTTGACGAACAGCAGATACTTACGCAGAGAAGACTTTTTTTCAGACGCCATATCATGTACAATATCGTATTTTTAACATGTCAGCCCAGACTGCAAGAGAGATAGAGATATCGGTACAAAATGGAAATCTGATTCTGCAACAGAAAAGTTGAAACAGCTGTATCAAATCAGGTTTTAAATGCGGGTCTGAATCACAGACATTAGATTTAGCGTGGATTAGTAACGTTCGGTGGAAAGAGGAACAGGATTTCTGGTCAGGTGAATACAGGATTATGAATACAAAATTAGTCGGGGGTGTCACATGAGTGGGTCTAATGATCAATAATAAAATAGGAATGCGGGTAAACTACTATGAGCAGTTCAGTGATCGCATTACCGTGGTCAAGATATATACGAAGCCATCATCGACCACAGTAGTACAGGATTATATACGAACTGGCTTTGACAATAATGGGGAGTTTGAAGAAATGTATGACGAGTTAAAAGAAATTATTCAGACAGTTAAGGGAGAGGAAAACTTAATTACGATGGGGGACTGGAATTACGTAGTAGGAAAAGGAAGGGAAGGAAAAATAGTAGGTGAATATGGACTGCGGAAACGAAATGAAAGAGAAAGCCGTCTGGTAGAATTTCGCATGGAACATAAATTAATCATAACAAACTGTTAGTTTAAGAATCATGAAAAAAGGTTGTATACGTGGAACAGACCAGAAGACAGCGGAAGACACCAGACAGATTTTATAATGGTAATATTTCGGAGCCAGGTTTTAAATTGTAAGACATAGGCTATCCTGGGACAGATATTGAATCTGTCAATATCTTACTGGTCATGAACTGTAGACTAAAATTAAAAAAAAACTACAGAAAGTTAGGAAAATAAGGAGATGGGACCTGGATAAACTAAAGGAACCTGAAGTTCTTGAGAATTTCAGAGGGAACTTTAGGCTACAATTGACAGAAATAGGGGAAAATAAAACAGTCGAAAGAAATGGGTAGCATTGCGAGATGAAATAGCGAAGACAGCAGAGGACCAAACAGTCAGAAAAGCAAGGCCTACGAAAAAACCATGGATATCACAGGAAATACTAAATTTAATTGATGAAAGGAGAAAATATAAAAATGCAGGAAATGAATCAGGCAAAATAGATTATAGGCCACTAAAAATGAGATTGACAGGCGTGCAAAATGGGTAAGCAAGAGTAATGCAGGTCTGTAGAAGAATGTATAACTAGGAGATACTGCCTACAGGGACACAGAAGAAACATTTGCGGACAAGAACAACAGCTCTACGAATATGAAGAACTCAGATGGAAAACAAGTTCTCAGTAAAGAAGGGAAAGCTGAAATGTGGAAAAAGTACGTAGAGGTGCTCCACAAAGGGAATGAACTTAAGAGGCAATGTTGTAGGAAGGAAAGAGGAAGTAGATGAAGATGAAATAGGAGAAACTATACAGAGAGATGCATTGGACAGCGCACTGAAAGACCAAGATCAGAACAAGACCCGGTGAGTGGATGACATTCCCACAGAGCTATTGAAGTCTCTGGGAGAGACAGCCACGGTAAAACTATTTCCCCTGGTGTGTATGATGTATGAGACAAGCGAAATATGCAAAATTCGCGCGTAACAATCAGCGATACTATGCGATCCGTTGCCAGACTTAGTCTCAGTGCATTGAAGCTTATCTCAATTACAAATAATCATCATGTCAATCAAACCGAGTAAAATATACAGACATACAGAATAACACAGTGGTAGTCGAAATTACTTTAAAGCAACTTTTGGGGCTACAGTTTTTCATACAGTACATCTACTTATTAATGTTGATGCAAATATCATTACCAAACAGTTCTATAACTACGCTTGACATGCAAAACTTGTATCATCTGCAAAGAAAAGGAACTCTCCTTCTGGCAGTGCAACTGATGATAGATAATTTGTGTACACAAGAAAATGCAAAGGCAGTAAGATGGATCCTTGTGGAACATGTAATATCTTCCCAATTTGATGATGACTCACAGCTGTGTAAGACGTGGAAGTGCGGCGACTGCACGGGGAAACAATTTTCCAAGCGTTTTCCATTTGCCAGCACCGGACACCATTAATGCGCAGTTCGCAGAAATACCATTTCGTGGCGGCCTGCTCGCTACATTTCTCATTTGCACTGTTCCGAATGGCGGGCGAGCAAAGCACCTTCCGTTCCCGTCACACGTTCCACTCGCCATGTGTCACGGCGCGAAACAAAGCGGGCTCCGTTTTTGCTGGGAGGTGGGGGACGGGGACATGCTATTGGTGGATTGGTGGCCCCTCCCCCTCACTCCTACCCGCTACCCCTGTCGTCCAGCACCCCCTCCCCCCTCTACCCGACAAACCCGCCACGTCCTACTAACCCACTCGCCGATTCACTGCACGCGGGCTCCGGCCATCGCCCCCACCTATTACTCCGCTCCGCAGCGGAATATGAACTGCGAAATGCATCACGTCTGTCGGGACGCTAATGACTGTATCAATCATCGGAACAGATGCGATCCGATGCATCACTGCCTGGTGTCAACGCCGCGGGACGCTTAAATCGCAGTCACGCCGCCGCGGTCGATGTCGGCGCAGATCGACTCCTCGCTGATTGCGATCGACCCGCGTCGCGAGGCGAGGCACCCGCGTCGGCAGTCACGCTACGCTGGAGCCGCGCTGACCGTATTGACTTCCGGTCGGCGGAAATCGTTTCTTTCCGAAGCGAGATTCTACTGTCGATTGCGCTCATCCACAGAGAAGTCTGTGATATCGCTTTCCGAGAGAATACCGTGGCATTTTGCTGTGGGTTGTAATTGAAAGTCAGCGTTGTGTACGTCCTCTCCACCCAACAGTATCGCATTCCGAGAAAAAAGATACGCAAATGTTTTGTAGAGAATATAGCTGGACTTTTACATCAAAGACCTCCAGAACGCATAACTGATCAACAGTTTACTCCTATACATTTATGTGGCGTCTGTTCTATCGGACATCCACGACAATACATACAGTATGTTCACTTTAAATGAAGACATTCAAATTTCACGGAAACTACACGTCGGATAAAAAAAAGTACAAAACTATTTTCTATGTATCGGAGTGGGACATCCACTCGTCAATCGCAACCCAACTCTGATTGTGGGTGGCGGGAGGACAACTTCGAAATCTTCTACATTATACATACGTTCACGGCAATTCACCCAAAGGTGCGTTGCGGAGGGTACCTAGTACCACCACTTGTTACTTGCTTTCCTGTGCCACTCCCGTATAGACGAGGGGGAAAAAACGTTTGTACGCATCTGTACGAGCCCTAATCTTTGTGATATTTGTGGTACTATCTTTAACTGGAACATCAAGTTCATATCGCATATTACGATTGTACGGGTAGAACAACATACGTATCGTTCATTGCAGTTGCTATTTTAGTAGCAGCTGAATACTATGTATTTTCACAGTAGCTTTTTTTTTTTTTTTTTTTTTTTTTTTTTTTTTTTTTTTTTTTTTTTTTATAGAAATGCCTTCTGCTACTGCAAATGGAACTTTTTTTTTTATATTTACAATTCACCCATACGCGTTTTGTCTTTTTCACAAGGCATCATCGGTGGGTTTCCTGGAATATTTACTTCTGTTTGTTTACACATATAGGTTAGAACTTTACATCTGTACAAAAATATTTCGTTTCTGAGTCAAACAATTCGTTTTTTAGTATAAAATGGTGTACTTACAGCACTTGCTACTCCATATATTCCTCTTTTTGGCAACCAGATCGTAATGTTGCACTATTTTGCGAAAAACTTCACATTTCCATAGTTCTATTTCCATCTACTGCCATAACTGTGACGACTGTAGCTTGTGTTACCAACATTTACTAAACAAGCTACAGTGGACAGAGCTATGGCACTAGATGGCAGTGGAACTATGAAAATGCCAAGTTTTGCACAAAATAGTGCAACATTTTGACCTAGTTGCCAGAAAGAGTCGGATATGGAGTAGCAAGTGCTATAAGTACACCATTTTATACAAAAAAAAGAAAAAAGAAAAGGGTAGTGTTTTTAATGAGAAACGAAATGTTTTGTACAGATGTAAAGTCTTACCTATATGTGTAAACAAAAACATGTAAATAATTCAGGCCCCCCACTGATGATGCCTTATGAAAAAGGCGAAACGCTTATGGGTGATTAGTAAAAATAAAAACCTTCATTTTCAGTAGCATAAGGCATTTCTTAAAAAATACTACTGTGAAAATACATGACATATGTGTGTCTTAATCATTATTCCGATTTGCCACAGTGCCATACGCCGCGAAACGGAAAAACGTTTAAGACGAAACATATGTAATTTCTGTCGTTCAATCGCAGTCTGCGATTAAAAACTGGGGGTTCCCATTGAAGATTTCAATGATTTGGGCGGGGGGAGTGAGTGTAGTATCATCGGATGTTTCCCACCGATGCAAATAAATTAGTATTGTACGTTTCTTTTTATCCTTCGTGTAGTTTCCGGATATTCCAATGCCTTCAGTTGAAACAAACACCCTGAATATTTATTTCTAGTCGAGGGGACAGGGGACAGTGTCTGGTTCATTACATCACAGCAGATGGGATAATTTTCGACCTCGCACGGGAATCTGAAATGGCGTGTATAAAAGTGAATGGAATATAGGAGTGCTACTTTCGTAGAGTTTGATTTGTGCTAGTTTAAGACGTTCGGGAGGCAAGCGCGTGTAGCAAGCTGGTCAAGGCCATATAGCCATTTATTTTATTGCCCTGCTGCAGCTAAAGACATTCCTTTCTTTTTTCTTCTTTGTCCGTTGATTAAACTCTACAGCAGTGTACTGGTTCGTCCTGCTAATGTAGCCATCGACCGGATGAACGGCGTGTACGGATGTGATGAAATATTCATAATGACTAGGCGATTAAGACTGGTAGGTTTGATTCTATGACCAGATACACTGAAAAATAAAAATCAATTTGAAGTTAAAAAGAAATTAGGGTACAACGTGGATAATGCAATAGAGGGGCTACATGAAATATTTCTGTTCTGATAAATGGCCCGCGGCTTCCACAGACAAATTGCTTACGACATCTCGCCCAGACCTGTGTCTGATAACAGGTGGTACACGTTTGTCATTGTATCCATTCACGCTTATCTTCATCTGCAACGCTTGACCATTTACTCTGCAGAAACCTCATTTCCATTCTATCGCCTCATCTTCAGAATCATTTAAAGGCACAACATCGTCGACACATTTTGATAAAAGATTACTAACTTCAAATTTTCATAAATTACTGAAAGGTATAGACGCCATTATGTGAGTGTTTCTTGTAAATGGAGGTTTTGGCTATCCTGGGAACATGTCTATTTCCTTTTCTGACCAGAAATTTACGCAAGATCTACTTAAAGTGTAGATGGTCAGTGGCTCACAAATGTTCATTAAACGCTTTGTAAAACTGAGGTGGTATACGCGGGGTATTTCCTGCAGTGTGTATGAAAGGAAAGCCGTTAAATAAGTTGAGGCCTGATTCTGTCCCCCCCCCCCCCCCTACAGCACATTGGTGACTTGTGCTGCCACGTGTCAGTGCATTGGGGAACTACTTCACAATAGCGTTTAAGTGTACTATGGGGCTATTTGAATAACCTAGAAATGGGCTTTGTAAATATTGGTAGAAAACTGATTGAATATAAGGCAGAGTCCATTTACAAAAGATTTCTGTTTTTTAATACTATTGAAGTAAATTATTCTTCCATTTCCTTCAGTTGGTAAGGACCTATAAATGGAAAGGAGGCAGAATGGAAGGGGATAGAGGAGGCAGTTGAAGTAACGATGAAAGGAATATCACTATTAGAAGCCAGTACAAGTTATTGAGTGCCACAAACGAGTTTGTATCGATGTTATTATAAAGAATATATAGTTAGTAATCTTTTATCAAAAACTGTCGACGATGTGCCTTTATATGATTTTGAAGATGAGGCGACAGAATGGAAATGATGATCCTGTCAGGGTAAATGGTCTCGCGGTGCAGATGAAGCTAAACGTGAATGGATACAATGACAAACTTGTACCACCTACCGTCATGAATACTGTGTCTAGTCGAGATGTAAGCAATTTGTCTGTGGATGCTGCAAGCCATTTATCGGAACAGAAATATTTCATAAGGGCTACATTAAATTTATGTGAAATTACTATCGTAGTTACTAATGTAATTAGAAGTAAAGAGTATTAAATAGAAATTACCGTATTTTCAGCTAACCTTCTATGTAATTTAATTGTAATTATTGATAATTTCGGACATGTCCGAAAGAACAGACACCATTAGTCGAGATTAACGGCTGTAAATTTACGAAATGGAAATATTGGAACGTTTCAACCGTTTAGTAAAGGGGGAGGGGAAGGGACGGGTGGTTGAAATAAATTCAACGACGTAGTTGAAAATTGGTTCTGAACCGGAATTCGAAACCGGATATCCCGTTCTGGGCCGGCGGTCGCCTTAACCAAAGTCTATCCAGACACGCTTCCCTTTAAACCCAAATTCTCAAATTCTAGCCTCCTGCCCAGTGATTCCTCTGTTTCGAAGCCTATACCTGATATCCGCAAGAGATCAAGCGATTCAATGTGTAAACATTAAAATTGTCATTCCACAAATTTTCATCTTTGTCATTGAATTTATTTCAACCCCCGGAAACTGTCGAAATGTTCCAATTTCAATGCGAGCGTATTGAAATGCTCGATTCCTTGCGGGAATCCAGTATGGGCTACGAGCAATAGGAATCAATGAACAGGCTGCTAGAAGTTGGGAATTTGGGTTGGAAGGGAAACATGTTTGGATAGCCTAAATGGTTAAGGCGACCGCTGGCCTAAGGCGGGAAATCCGCGTTCGAATATCGATCAAGCAATAATTTTCATCTTTAACCCCCTGAATTGGTCCTAGTGATCAAATATTTTGAATTTGTAATTTAGTTGTGCAACTGCCAACAATTTGGGAGCACGGCAAGGTCCCCGCCAAGGCGAACGTATGGCCATACCATCATTTTATCCAAGCAGTAGACGGCACTTTCGATTCCCATGTATCTCAGTTACAAATAAAGTTGGAAGCCTGAATTTTCAGTTGCCAAATTTTCAAATTATACTATTCTACACCTTACTGTTGTTGTTGTGGTCTTCAGTCCGGAGACTGGTTGTTTCATTATAGGCAAATGATTACGCATTCTCTGAAAATGTCAATGAGCTGTTACCCGAGGACTGCGTGGTTGTGGCATATGAATGTATGATCTCGATAATATTGAATAACTGATAGTTTGCTTACAGTGCGTTTCATGGGATTCGACAATGTAAGCACAATTATTTATAAATGCAGTGTAATTATCAACAAACATTATGAATTCCATCCTGTATATTCATTATTAGTTCAGACTCTCATGTTTAATCATCAGGTTATTCTCTTGCTTGGCCACCCACGGCTGCTAATTCAATACAGGAACTATCGATTACATGTTCGGCAGTCAGACATACGTCAGTATGTGGCCTGTAGGCCGTCAGTCACTACAGCAGATCTAAGAGAGACAGAGTAAGATCATAAGCCAAAGCGTATTCTCTCAATCAGTTGCTGCCATGGGCAGTAAACTAATTCCCTTAACGTTGTAGACATAAAGAACTTTACCTTCAATCCCAGTGTAGTTGCTAAACATAAGACTCCATGTCCTGCGCTATAGAGATATCGAATGTAACCTGACACGAGAACTAATTCTATGACATCAATCATATGACGGAAGAATGAGTTGGGGCTCATGTGGTAGACTTTGGGGATCCAGTGAAAGAGTTAACGATTAAAAAAAAAGCTTGTTATCAAATGAAGCAAGAGGCATAGATATAATTCCATATGATTCCATTAAATCATCGGAGAAGTCGGCAGCAAATGACTGTTCATGTTAGAGAGTAAAATTCATGAGACTGCCGACGTACCATCAGACTTTCTAAAACTTATTATTCCCACATTTCCGGAAACGGTAACGGCAGATGTATGAACCACTGAAAAATAAGCTTAACTGCTGATGCATTTAAGGTACTATCGAGGATAGTATACGGTATTGAAGACGTTGGATAAGGTTCAATTTCCCTTTACAAAACATAAAGGCACCAGAAAAGAAGGGCCAGAATTACGTCCGATGGTCGAAGAAAGAAATATTAGAAATCAAGTCACATTTACAAATTTTTTCCACCAATAAAAAGCGTTCGACGATGTAATTTGTCCAAGATGTTCTGAATTCTAAGAGAAATAAAAGTACGGTCTAAGAAAGAAGTATACTACATTAAATGAACAAAAACTATGAGGGAAAAATAAGACTGCAAGGCGAAGAACGAATAGCCGAATTAAAATAAGTATAATACCGAGATACACTCTATCGATTCTACTCTTCAAAGCGTATATTATGTAAGCAATGACGGACATAAGAGAAAGATTTGAGGATAGAAAAAAAATTCAAAGTGAAAGGATATCAATGTTAGGATTCGCTGATAACATTGCTGTCCCTAGTTAAAGTTAAGAAGAAGAGATACAGTCAATGCACTTAACAGTCTAATGAGTGCAGAATGTGATTTGCAAGTAAGTCGCAAAAAGGCGAAAATAACGAAAAGTAGCAGATATGACACTCTGTATTCGACGTAGACATCGTTAGGCTCGCAACAGGCACAAAACAAATTAAATATAAAGGGAGGTGAAGAGAAATACGATTCTGATTTACATATTGCTATAAAATGGTTACAGGCAGAGACAGAACAATAGCACTTTAACAAGAGTTGGCACAAAGGACATGAACACCGTGAGGAACAAGTTCGTAACATAACAATTTATAAAGATAAGGATACGTGATGTGATAGTGTGTTACGTAATAAATCGGATGTGAACACTTTTGTAATCTATAAAATGCCACGCATTAAAACATATTTTAAACTCTACTGGAGAAGCCTTCAACTGAAAAGGCGTAATGTGTCTGGAAGGAATAAAATACACTAGAGCGAGTAAAGACGTTTATATTTACAAAATGAATATCTGCGCCGGCCATCTGCTATACTCGTTAGAAGCACACTGCCTAGCATACCGTGGTGGGTAATAGGCAATAATGCGTGGGCTGCCATTAAAAGACAACACAGGCAGCTGTAGTAACAGGAATTACAGAATTTGTTGTTGTTATCGCCATATTCAGTTATACATATTGGATTTCTATTTCGGTCAGCTGTTCATAGGCCCAGTTTTAATATACGGTGCACTGTACGCGCACACGTGTCGCCATGACTGCTAGAAGACTTTCTTCTGCAGACTAGGAAGAACCTTTGGTACCAACATGATGGCCGTCCCGCCCATATTACACGGATTACTTCAGTATGTCTTCATTCCAAGATTTCACTCCTGTAGACTTTTTTTCATGGAGAAAGCTTAAGTTGTCCACAAAAACATACCAAATACATCCGACGATACTATTCAACGTCGTATTACTGCAGCCAGCACGGACATCTCCACTCAAATGCTAAAACACATGCAGCAATCTTTTCATGTCAGACTGATACCGTATTTTGCTGCTGCCGGTGCTTATTTTCAACGCAATTCATGATGGTCAATTGTCTCTGTACTGCTCCAAAACTGTACCACAGGGTATGTACTCGTGTTGCTCTTCACTGTTTGCTACGACTGGTATCGTACAAGCGTTGCTCTGCAAACGCTTCGAATACGATATCTCGTAAACAACTTGTTGTTGATGTCAATAGGCACTGTTCAATTTTAAAAAGGATTATGAATGCAGAAAAATGTATTTCCCATGAATTATTAAAATATGTTTATTGCCTAATAATTGCCAGTCGACTCTCAGTCCAGCCTGTGAAAACCGCATATTAATAGCACCTCCCATTTCCGCAATATTTGCGGTCAGTTTTCACGTTATTCACCATTTATAATTAACAACAGACGGTCTAAGACACTGCTCACGGGAATGCCAGATATTATCTCCGTTTTAAGCGTTGCCATTCAATCAGTTACTACTTTGTCCATTCTGACAGGACATTACGAAATTATTCTCTTACTTCAGACGATTACAAACATGTTATTCCTGTTTTTGCTGTGGTCTTCAGCTGAAGACTTGTTTGATGGAACTCTCCACTATTTAACATACGTAACTTCATTGAAATTCGTTTCTCAGATACGACGTCAAATCCGTCTGGGAATAAATACTTGTTTTATCGTGTTCCCATTTCCTTAATCAACATAGTATACAATATCCTTTACAAGTTACATACATTATTTTGTAAATATCGTAAATTTCATTAACATATAGCGCCTGTTCTGTATGTATGTGCGTGGTGTTTGGCCATATAGGACTCGTTGAAATGCCGCTTGCAATCTTTATCTGTTAAGCAGAGTGTCCGTGTGTTTGTGTGTACGTGTTGCATACAAATCTTTAGTTTTCTTCCAATCTTTATAAAATTTTACATACGTAAGCTTCATTTAATTGCGACACTCACCGTATGTGTATTGATCATACAGAACACATACTTCAAGAGATACGACGTCATAACCAGTGAGAACTACATTCACATCCATACTCCACAAGCCGCCTGACGGTGTGTGGCGGAGGGTACCTTGAGTACCACTATCGGTTCTCCCTCCTATTCCAGTCACGCATTGTTCACGAAAAGAAAGAGTGTCGGTATGCCTCTAATCTCTCATGATTTTATTCTCATTATCTTTTCGCGAGATATACATAGGAGGGAGCAATATACTGGTAGACCCTCGGTAAAGGTATGTTCTCGAAAATACGAGAAAATCCCGTACCCAGCTACAGAGCGTGTCTCTTGCAGAGTCTTCCACTGGAGTTTGTCGATCATTTGCGTAACGCTTTAATGATTACTAAATGATCCTATAACGAAGCGCGATTTGCTTCATTTGATCATCTCCACCTCATCTATCAATCCCACCTGGTACAGAACCCACACCGGTGAGCAGTATTGAAGTAGTGGGCGAACAAGTGTCATGTAATCTAGTTCCTTTGTTTTCAGGCTGCACATCTTTAGGAATCTTCCAATGAATCACAGTCTGGCATCTGCTTTACCGACGACTGATTTTATATGGTCGTTCCATTTTAAATCACTCCAAATGCCTACTCCCAGATAATTTATGGAATTAACTGCTTCCTGTTGCTGACGTGCTATAGTGTAGCTAAATGATAATCTTTCTTTCTAAGTATTCGTTGCACATTGCATTTGTCTACATTGAGATTCAACTGCCATTCCCTGCACCATACGTAAATTCGAAGCAGATCCTCCTGCATTTCAATACAATTTTCCATTGTTACAACCTGTATATATACTACAGCATCATCCACAAAAAGCCTCAGTGAACTTCCGATGTTATCCACAAGGTCAGTTATATATATTGTGACTAGCAACGGCCCCACGACACTCCCCTGTGGCACACTTGACACCACTCTTACTTCAGGAGACTTCTCTCCATTGAGAAAAACTGCTGCATCACGCGACAGTGTGGCACATTTCCTCCTAAACCAGTGCACCGATATCAACCAAATTTGGTACATGTATTCCTTACCGTGAGGTAACAATTTATGTTTGGGTAAGACCCACATTCGACACATGGTTCAGCAGATATGACGTCATAAACCATAGGAGTTGCAAGAAACAGCCAGATAATGCGACGAGATTTTAAAAATGTACTAGATTAGAATGAGAGCACCTGGCGACTTGCAAAAAACTTTAAACACAATTTAAAACTATTATTAAAATTTCTATCGCTGACAACCACGACAAAATGATGAAAGGAAAAAAGTTCCTCGCTTACTACTTTTCCGTTGTTCATGGAGTGAAACTACATCATTCGTTATGACGTTACCATTTATAATTTCTACACTACATATTGTAATCGTAGAAAATTTTATGGGAAGTATAGACACATACACCTGAATCTACCTCAGAAATAGTATCATAGTACAACATGTACTTCATGAGATATGAGGACATAAACAATAACGTTCATCATGCATCAAATTGTACTCTGTTAGTTCATTACTAATAACTGTATTCGTAACAGATTTTAAATCAACATTCACACAAATGAGTAAATACCTACAAATTTATACAGTTGTACAACACTTAAATCAATAAATTTGAGATCATATATACTGCGGTCGGTAAAACCTGTCACATCATACACCCCATTTCATTCCATTTATTTATTTTATTTATGCATTTATTTTACCTAGCAAGTTTAGGGCTTTCAGGCCCTCTCTTACATCTAATCAGGCTTACTCAAGGTGAACAATTTGTTTAGTACATTACGGACAGACAACGTGTAATAAAAGTATTAAAGTAAAAAACAAGTTCATATTATTACTAGAATATCATTGTAATAATAATACAAAGATAATTGATAAGAATTAAAAATTATAATAATAACAATAATAGTGACAATAATAATAATGACTTTGCAAAGGACAGTAAGCATATTTCACAATGTGAACATCAGCCCTATTACCATCTAGGGATTGCTTCGTTATGTTCCTACAGATGGAGAGTTATTCACATCAAGAAGAGACATAAATCGATAGAATGTGGTGAGAGAGATGTAGAAGAGGTAGATTGGTTATAAGAAGAGAAATAGAATGGTAAGATTCAAAGCTGTGATGGAGAGAAGAGAGAAAGAACTGAGAGGAGGATATACTTTCAGAAATTTTCGTTAATCCATTGCAATGTCAATTATTCGGTTCTATCGCCATACAGTAGAGAAAATATTAGTGTACCGTAGATATGCCGACGACATTTTTTATTATTGTAATCGAAGATGAAAGTGAAGTACCAGAACTTGTTAACGCATTCAACTGTTTGCATAAAAATATAAAATTTACACCTAAAATAGAATATGCTTAATTTTCTCGACCTCCAGGTTACAAGAACAGAACAGAGCTTTGATATTGGTAGCTTTCGTAAACCAACCGCCAGAGACCTCGTACTCTCTAGTGACTCTCGTCACCCACAAACACAAAACATGCTGACTTCAGTTCTATGTTTTGTAGACTGTCAAAACTGAATAACTTGGAAGACATTATCGATATAGACACTAAGGTTATCGTACAAATTGGGTTCGCTGTCGGATTCAAAGAAAAGTAAATGGGAAAATTGGGGGAAATATTCTAGCAAATATTAGAAATGAGCAGGTAATACAAGGAGAAACCATTTAGATATATTCCACAAACGTATTTTGTTGTAGTATCAGGTAAGGTCGCGAATGCGTTTCTTGAGATAATCGTCAAAGTCGGTTTTCGTACTAAGGGTAAATTAGGAATGTTACTACGGCTCAGTATGGAGCCAATTACTGATAAATTTTATAGGGTTGGAGTATACAAGATTCCATGTGGTTCGTGCAAAACATTCTATACCTGACAGACCGGGATAGAATTTGGTATTGGAATCCATGGTTACAGATACACCAGTAGTAGTTGTGCCTTGGGTGAACATTTACAGGAATACCAACATGATTTAAAACTGTTGGTGAGAGTATGTCTGTTTTGCATTTTACTGCCGAGGTAACCGTTTTGGACATTTTTGAACAGGTTATAGTGTATGTAAGCTTTCATAGGGAGTCGGATCTGGTAATCACCGAACAAATCACTTGAAGTCGTAAATGTTTGCATCCGTAATTGGTTTTTTGTACACAGCGTACGTTCATATTATTACTGGGAATAACACAGCGTTTGGTCGTAATAAATAAGCGGATTTATTGCGACCTAACGCTGTATTATTCCCAATAAGCCGTGTAAGGTTTTTCTTATTTTTAATGACATTCTCATAAATAAACTTGGTTACATTAAATTGAGTGAACTATGGTTTGTTCACCTTCATACTTTTGTATTTCGAGTGACGTAAATATTTTGTATTTCTTCAACACTATATTAATTGAAATAATTGTATTATCTTTAATATAGTTCTCCTTTACAATATTATGTCTTCTACTGATGATGACTGGAGCGTACACCGCTGCTCTCTGGCGCAATTCTATTCCTGTTTACCTTTGACGTATACGTGAACAGTTTGTCATGTTTAGCGTGTTACTCTTTACTCTATGTTCAGTTGTAATGACCTACAGTACCCTGCTTTTATTTATTTATTTAGTCAGTTAGTTCGTTAGTTCCTTTTTAGTTCTATTTATGTCCAGAGGTACGTTGAAAGATTGATTGTTCCTGTAACACTTTGCATATATTCTAAAGAAAACCGTGTTGAATACTTGCTAAGTTGTTTGAATTTTCTGTTTAGGTACTCTGACGATGGGCATCGCCCGAAACGCGTAAAAGGATTAAAGATTTTACAATCATTTTTATCTTCATCATTTCTGCAGCCTAATAGCTTTTATAAACTCATTTGTGTAGTAACTTCTATTATGGCTGCATGCCTCCTCCAGGTCTGATTTACAACACACATTAACGCATGACCTGGTTCCGTGAGACATTTTTTTATTTCCCAGCATGAAAGGAGCATAAAAGAACACCGATTCGACAACACTGAGGAAGTCGAAAACGAGGGAGGAGCTGTCGGCCGTTTCTAAAAAGGACTACAAAAATTGTTTCGAACTTTGGAAGCACCGGTGGGCAAATGTAAATGAAAAGTCTTTGAATGAAAGCAGACTGTTTTGTATAAAACTGAAAACATACAGCTTTTAAAAATATTTTTAGAATTTAGTTGACTCATAGTATTATATGGCTGCGGTAGGTACAGAGCGATAATGAGTAAACGATTAGGTATTCTAACAAGTCGTATTGAACCAAGACAACTGCTACGAACTGGGAAAGGGCGCTGCAGGCAGCAGTGTAGACGTATCAGCTTTAAGAGCGAACGCTGCATTCAACGTCGTAAACCCGGTTAATCCACAGAACAATACTTTAAGTCATCCGCCCTTCCCAATAGCCGACAGGGAGATTAAACAAAAGTTCCCTGCAGCAGGTGCGCGCTTCGCAGGTATCCTGCGCTCGAGGAAATACAACTGCGTCGACAATGTGCGACTCGGATAAAGCTATGCTCCCGGCCTACGCTCTTTCACGTACCAGTGTGCAGCAGCACACGGCAAAAAAGTAGGTCACCAAACAATGACATCGAATCGGCATAAAAGGCACGACGGAACAGGCAGTACAATGCGAAGCAGGTACGCGTTAGAGGCGCGTTAGCTCGAACGCGACGCAGAAATTGTGGCTCCCTCTTCTCGTTCCGTCGCACTTTCCGTTACTCGGCAACGTACGTGGGCGACTGGAGTACCGCGTTGTCAGAGAATATTGAACGCGAAAAAGGTTGTGCTCACGTCATTTTGTGGCCGAAGCGAAATTTCGTAGAGCATGAATAGCTGTGAAAGTCCAGAGGATATTTTATTTCTTCCTTGTTTAACTCACTTTGTGTCATGATTGTCAGTGACATATTACATTACAGCATCTCCGAGTTAGAATTTCAGGTGAGCGCAAACCTGTTTTCGTATCAATCGCAGCCGAAATTTTTGTTGGTCCCATTCCGCATCAGAGCACATACCTAAAGCTGCGTCTCAGAAAGATTGTTTTATTTCATTGCACTCGTGCTTATGTAGCTATACGTATTCGCAGATACAGTGAAACTCAAACTGAATGAAACTTTAGGAAAGTAGATTTCGCATAGTGTGTATATCGCAAAATGACGCAGAAAGAATTTGGACTGCATACACATAGAATTTGCTTCAGCAGAGAGAGAGAGAGAGAGAGAGAGAGAGAGAGAGAGAGAGAGAGAAAGGAGTCGTGATGCCCTATCTAGCCTATGTTAAATTTGCTAACTTTATCTACCTTTTCTCTGGAACTGTTATATAAATAACTTCGAAATTTTTGAAGCTATTTTCAGTATATATTGTTAGCTCTCTGAACTGGAACCAATGCTTTACTTTTGTTGGTACAATATTTATAACGTTTATACCGTCAATCCATTTTTATTGGAAGAAATTTAACATAAATTTCACTGGTTCGGAGAATATGCAAGATTTTGTCTTTATTAGGCCTATAGTTCAGTGGCGTCTTTCTACAGCTATTATGCATTTCTGAAAATGTTATTGGTTTAGTCGTTTGTGAGATAAAGATACATGTAACACTAAAAATGACCAATGTCAGAAAATGCAATTAGACCCCCATGAACCACAGATATTGCCGAGGTGGGGTGGCTTGCGTGTCTCAACGATACAGACAGCCGTACCGTAGGTGCAACCACAGCGGAGGGGTATCTGTGGAGAGGCCAGACAAACGTGTGGTTCCTGAAGAGGGGCAACAGTCTGGATGATTGACTGAGCTGGCCTTGTAACATCAGCTAATGTGGCCTTGCAACACAGCTACTGCGAACGGCTGAAAGCAAGGGGAAACTACAGCCGTTACCGTTCCCGAGGACATGCAGCTCTACTGTATGAACATATGATGATGGCATCCTCTCGGCTAAAATATTCCGGAGGTAAAATAGTCCCCCATTCGGATCTCCGGGCGGGGACTACTCAGGAGGATGTGATCATCAGGAAAGACAATGCTGGCATTCTACGGATCGGAGCGTGGAATGTTAGATCCCTTAACCGAGTAGGAAAATTAGAAAATTTAAAAAGGGAAATGGATAGGTTGAAATTAGATATAGTGGGGATTAGTGAAGTTCGGTGGCAGGATGAACAGGATTTCTGGTCAGGTGAGTACAGGATTATAAATACAAAATCAATTGGGGGTATCACAGGAGTAGGATTGATAATGAATAAGAAAATAGGAATGCGGGTAAACTACTATGACCAGCACAGTGATCGAATTATCATTGTCAAGATAGATACGAAGCCAACACCGACAACAGTAGTACAGGTTTATATGCCAACTAGCTCTGCCGATGATGAGGAAATCGAAGAAATATATGAGGAGTTAAAGGAAATTATTCAGACAATTAAGGGAGAGGAAAACTTAATTGTTATGGGAGACTGGAATTCGGTAGTAGGACAAGGAAGGGAAGGGAAGATAGTAGGTGAATATGGTCTGGGCAAAAGGAATGAAAGAGGAAGCCGCCTGGTAGAATTTTGCACAGAACATAATTTAGTTATAACAAACACCTGGTTCAAGAATCACAAAAGAAGGTTGTATACGTGGAAGAGACCAGGAGACACCGGAAGATACAAGATAGATTTTATAATGGTAAGACATAGATTTCGGAATCAGGTTCTACAGTGTAAGACGTACCCAGGGGCAGATATAGATTCTGACCATAACTTGTTGGTTATGAACTGTAGGCTGAAACTAAAGAAACTACAAAAAGGTAGGAAAAAAAGGAGATGGGACCTGGATAAATTGAAGGAACCTGAGTTCTTAAGAATTTCAGAGGGAGCTTTAGCCAACAATTGACAGAAACAGGGGAAAATAAAACAGTAGAGGAGGAATGGGTAAAATTGAGAGATGAAATAGTGAAGGTAGCAGAGGACAAAATAGGTAGGAAGGAAAGACCTACAAAAAATCCTTGGATATCACAGGAGATACTAAATTTAATCGATGAAAGGAGAAAATATAAAAATGCAGTAAATGAAACAGGCAAAATAGAGTACAGACGACTAAGAAATGAGATTGACAGGAAGTGAAAAATGGGTAACTAGCAGTGGCTAGAAGGCAAATGCAAGGATGTAGAAGAATGTATAAATAGGGGAAAAAGAGATACAGCCTACAGGAAAATAAAAGAAACATTTGGAGATAAGAATGTCAAGGACACTGATGGAAAACTAGTTCTCAGCAAAGAAGGGAAAGCTGGAAGGTGGAAAGAGTATATAGAGGGACTCTACAAAGGAAATGAACTTCGACACAATATTGTAGGAAGGGAAGAGGATGTAGATGAAGATGAAATAGGAGATACTGTACTGAGAGAAGAATTTGACAGAGCCCTGAAAGACCTAAGTCGAAACAAGGCCCCTGGAGTAGATGATATTCCCTCAGAGCTACTGAAGTCTCTGGGAGAACCAGCCATGACAAAATTGTTTCACCTGGTGTGTAAGATGTATGAGACAGGTGAAGTATCCTCAGACTTTAAGAAAAAAATTATAATCCCCGTCCCTAAGAAAGCAGGTGAAGACAGGTGTGAAAACTACAGAACCATCAGTCTAATAAGTTATGGCTGCAAAATATTAACGCGAATTATATACAGAAGGATGGAAAAGCTGGTAGAAGCCGACCCCGGGGAAGATCAGTTTGGGTTCAGGAGAAAGGTAGGAACACGGGAGGCAATACTCACTTTACGGCTTATCCTAGAAGATAGATTAAGAAAAGGCAAACCTACATTTCTAGCTTTTGTAGATTTGGAGAAGGCTTTCGACAATGTTGATTGGAATAAACTCTTTCAAATTCTGAAGCAAGCAGGAGTAAAATATAGGGAACGTAGGGTTATTTACAACATGTACAAAAACCAGACAGCGGTTGTCAGAGTTGAAGGTCATGAAAGGGATGCAGTGGTTGGAAAGGGAGTAAGACAGGGTTGTAGTCTTTCTCCATTGTTGTTCAATTTGTACATTGAGCAAGCTATAAAGGAAAGCAAGGAGAAATTTGGAGAAGGAATTAAAGTTCAGGGTGAAGAATTAAAAACATTGCGTTTTGCCGACGACATAGTAATTCTGTCATATACAGCAAAGGACCTGGAAGAGCAATTGAACGAAATGAACAGTGTGCTAAAAGGTGCATATAAGATGAACATTAACAAGAGCAAAACTAGGGTAATGGAGTGCAGTCTAAGAAAATCAGATGATGCTGAAGGAATTAGATTGGGAAACGAAGCAATAGAGGAGGTAGATGAGATTTGTTACTTGGGCAGTAAAATAACAAATGATGGTCGCTGTACAGAGGATATAAAATGCAGAATGGCAATGGATAGAAAAGCGTTCTTGAAGAAGAGAAATTTGTTAACATCGAATATTGATTTAAACCTAAGGAAGTCCTTTCTGAAGGCATTTGTATGGAGTGTTGTCTTGTATGGGAGTGAGACATGGACGATAAACAGTGTGGACAGGAAGAGGATTGAGGCTTTTGAAATTTGGTGCTACAGAAGAATGTTGAAGATTAGGTGGGTGGATCACGTAACCAATGAGGAGGTACTGAACAGAATTGGGGAGAAAAGGAATTTCTGGCATACCTTGACTAAAAGAAGGGATAGATTGGTAGGACACATTCTTAGACATCAAGGAATTGTGAATTTAGCGTTGGAGGGAAGGGTGTGGGGGAAAAATCGCAGGGGAAGGCCAAGAGATGGATAGAGCAAGCAGATTCAGACAGATGTAGGTTGTCGTTCTTATGTGGAGATGAAGAGGCTTGCTCAGGATAGGGTATTGTGGAGAGCTGCATCAAACCAGTCTCCGGAGTGAAGACACAACAACAACAACAACATTATGAGAAGCCATAAATATCGCTAATTCTATTATCAAAACTGTTCAGCAAAATAATAAGGGGCATCCTCTAGTTCTTCTTCACCTAAAAGCTCTCTTTTTCTTGCTTTTTTATTAACTTCAACTGCATACTGAGCCTTCCTAACGCGCATGTTCTCCAGAAGAGGAAGACCTCTGATGGTGTTGATACCAGGAACAATGTCTAGGCATTCCATGACCTGTAGCTTACCCTTACGACTATCATTATATGAAATGACATAATCACTGATTCCCCATTTCAAAGGTCTTATGCCAACAAATACATTATTAGGTATACGAGTGCACATGAGATTCTTAAACGACATATGTACACCGATCATCGTCTTGGTACCCAAATCCACAGCCCACTATATCTAATGATATGGAAAGAGAATATTTAAATGTGTAAGCATCGCAAGTTGGGTAATTTTCGTGGGCGCACATGTAATTTTGAAAAATTAAATAAAAACACTTCCTATTAGAATTTTTAACAAATTTCGCACCATTTTAATCACAAAACTTCCAATTACCTTATAAGCTTAAAAACGGTAAATACGATTTTTTTTACCATTTTGCCGGATTCCATCCCCCACTAACAAGATTAACGCAAATGACACATTCCTTCAAACACAACAGACAGCGGTGGCGCCGCTTTCTACGCGTTCAATAGTTTATTGAACAGATAGCTTTATCTGCATTTTCAAAATATTTTTATCGCATGAGACTCTTTACGACGCGACGTACAGATTGCACGCAAACGTCCTTAGCATTACCGCGGCACTGTTGAGGCTCAGATTCTCTTCTGAACTTCCTGAGTAAATCTATGGGCGCTCTTCGGAAGGGTGGGGCGAGGGGAACGTCGCTAGTAACATGCACGTTTGCACTGGTGAAGGCACCAGCTGTTATGTTACTCGTACTCTGGCGGAAACACACCAATTTGTCCTGAACGCCAGACTATCTACCAAGTCCCACACGTTACCTTACGCAAGCCCCAAGGATCTCGGAAGGTAACATCCGCACCTTACAGGTGATGCTAGACAAATCACATACACTTCATATTTGGTTGCATTTCTTATAACCAATTGTCAAATGATGACCCATGAGCTTTAAAATCCTTCAGAAGATTCTAACAGGGATAAAGATAATGTTATTAGCTACGAACTATGATAATGGCCTTTAGGATGCTTGGAAAAAAGCAGACACCTAACCAGTTTATTTACTTATGTTTAAAGACGTCATATTCCGAAATAGAAGGTAGAGGGCTAGTGCCGGGCTACAAGATTTATTGCCCCGTCTTCACATTTTTAACAGTTTCTGGAACCAGATATTAGTTACAAATTTTTTACTGTTTTTTCCGAAAATATCGCGATTTCTTGGGTCTATCATGTTTAACTTATTTCTTGTCCCAAATATGTAGCTGTATAAGAACAGGTGATGGTTGGCAGTCTTTGCTGATGCTTAAGGTCAATCTGTACGGAGAATTGCTGTTGAGAGAAGCGCTGAAAGGATGCGGAAACTTCAAAGTAGATGGACTTCTCATCAACACCATCAAGTATGCAGATGACCTGGTAGTGCTCGCCAAAAACCAGAGACAGCTGCAACACATGATGAACCGTTTGGTGGAAATGGGAAGAAAATACGGCATGGTAATCAATATAGAAAAATCAAAAGTGATGAGAATATCAAAACGACAGAAACCCTTGAAGATAATTGTTGACAATCGGGAACTGGAAAATGTGAATCAGTTCAAGTACCTGGGATGTTTTATCACAAAGGATGCCAACTGCACCAACGAAATCCGAGCAAGAATCGTCATGGCCAAAGCTGCTTTCAACAAGAAGAGGACTCTGATGACCAGCAAGTTGAGTTTGGCATTAAGGAAGAAACTGGTAAAGTGCTACATTTGGAGCATTGCACTGTATGGAGCAGAAATGTGTACCATGAGAAAGAAGGAGAAAAAATACTTGGAGAGCTTCGAAATGTGGTGCTGGAGGAGAATGGAAAAGATCAAATGGACAGATCGCAAGAAAATAGTGATGTACTGAGAAGAGTAGGAGAGAAGGGAAGTATTCTGCATACAATTCTACAGAGAAAGGCCAACTTGATTGGACACATACTTAGACACGAGGAACTCCTACGCGATGTCATCGAAGGAAAAATAAGAGAAAACACAGGACTAGGAAGGAGGAGGATTCAACATCTGGACGACATGAAAGATGGAAAGAGATACAACAGACTGAAGGAAGAAGCTGAAGATAGCTGCCACTAGGCAGAATACCTTATAATAATAATAATAATAATAATAATAAGGTGAGGTACGGGTCCTCACCACAGGGTCTCGATGTTTTAGTCTTGGTTTCAGCCTTACATCAAAGATCGCCGATTTGTTTCATGCTGTACCGAAGATTATTCTTTCTGCGTCAGTATTCCATCAGATGTGTTTGTTTTTAACGAGACTGAGTATCGTAGTGTGATCTTGTGGAGTTTTCAACATCGTAATTGTTTTTTTTAGTACATTAATAATTTACATCTACTATCCAGTCATCTTTGCCGTCCCCCTCCCCACAAACATGACCTACACAGTTGTTTAACTTCATTAATACTCCTTCACTTACATATCACTCTACCCTCCAATATTCACAACATTACATTTACTGTCAAGTCATTACCACCAGTCTCTTCCCCACACAGAAACACTCACCACCCAGGATTGCAATATTACTATTGTTTCTTTACTAAAATTACACAAAAATTAGTTCAAAAAGTTAGTGAAAAGAATAGCGATACAGAAAGAAGAATGTGCGGCTCAGCATTAAACACATTGGCGTTCCATGATGTAAGGCGAAACCAATGCTAAATTTCCGCAAGTAACAAGACGGTAGTTTATATGTTTGGTTAAAAGACTGTCTTAGAAAAAAAAGACAAGTGGTAGATATCTATGATTACAGATCAATGAATATGTTTTATTGTCATTGAAACGAAACGCTTCCGATGAAAGTGTGGTATTTGCACAGACCGACAAAAATACCCATCATAATTCTTACAATTGCTTAGTAGTGTATTCACTTATTTACAGTGCTTTTAATGCCCGTGTACATATTTTTCTGTTCTTAGAGCTCATTTTCAAAGAACAAAAACATACTTTAAAGTTTCCAGCTTCGAACGTTAAATGAAGAAGTTTGCTAGGGCAACACCTCAGCTAGAGTTCTAGAAAGCGCAAACAAGTAGAGGTAAGATAAGACATTCTGCAAGGTTCTTAACGCAAATATACATAGCAGAAACAGCTGGATTTGCGGTTACGTCATGTACTGTTTCATCACGTCTAGGTCATGTAACCCTGAGACTTAGAAGCACGAGGAAGAAATATTATTTACATTCATCAGTCCTTGGAAAACTGAAATTACGAAAACTTTTGACTCACCCTTCAGATAGATTAATGGAAGACATAATGACAGTGTATGGAAAAATAGTTCTGTTTGTACCATAGTAATTGTCTATGTTGAGTTTCTACTTGACTTACGTGGACACGTTGAAACAGCACACTCTAACAATGATGGAATATCAGAGGGCTAATGAATTTCACTCCAGGTCTGGATGCAATTATAAGTATGGAATCTCCAATCATTATAGACACAACCGCCGCTGACAGACACTGAAATTAACCCTAGTTTTGATGGCCCGCTCGAAAACGGAATACTCCTGGTATGTTCTTAGATGGTAGTAAAATAGGCCTATCTGCTGTGTGCTCCATTGATGACCAGAAGGCAAGTAAATTGTTATTGTAGCAGGGTGCTCCATTCCACCAAAAGAACGTTTGAGAACTGCTGGATGTTTTTAACCTACAAACTGGCGCAAGTTCCCAGTGATGTCCGTTTATGTTCTATTCATACTTCGTTATTCTGTCTCCTTCTTCCCCCTAAGTCCATTGACTTCTTCTCCACTATTTGCCAATTTCAGTTTTTTTTCACGGCACTCAATCCTTATTTCTCTTCAATAATATGTCCTACAACAGTAACATTTTTCATGTTCTTAACTGAAATATTAGGAAAGTGACTGTAAAATGTGTTACTTATTGAGCTTGTTGTAAAGTAATAAACCATAACATCAAATATAATGACGCTATTTCTCATGCATATTATTATTTATGGCGTTATATCTACTGAACAATGTGTCGTACTATCAATAATGTAGGGTATACTTATAATTTGTATAGTAGTATATGAATCGCCTCCCCAGGTGGCGGATTGGGGGATGCTCACCAGATATGGTGGGTACCGGGGAAATAAAATACCCGGGGTGGACCAAAACTAGCAAAAGGGCACGACGGATCCATATGTCAGTGGCGGTACCCCAACAGCGTCTGTTCCACATGTCAGTGGCGGCTGATCAGTATCCTCTGTGGCGAACTACCATAGTTGTAACACGGAGCTGGCTCCACTCGAGGTTGATAGCCTCTGACAGTCAATCATGAAAAGGTGTTTAGAGAAAAATTTCCACCGTCTAACCCAATAGGGAAGGAGAAGGCTACGTCGGATTCGGTGGGTAGCCAACTAGAAGACTCAAATGAATCGGAGCATTTGAAATCGCCCAACTATCATCAAGCACGTAATGCAAAAATAAGACACAAACACATCAACTACATTGCAACACATAACATAAACTCTTTATTGCGAAATGGAAAACTCAAGAACTTCACAAATGAATTGAACAGACAGGACATTATAATAGCTGGCCTCCAAGAAATGAGAAATACAATAGAAGATCCATTTGAACCTTAATGTTATAGAATTTAAATGGAAAACCAGGACAAAGAGTTATGAAACAGTGACCGCAATTTGGAACAGGGTTTATAGTAAATTTGAAAGTTATAGACCCAAAAACTGATTTTAAAGCTATTTCTCCACGAATCGCGATCTTAACTCTGAAAGCCACAAACAAGATCTATACTATCATAAACACCCACGCTCCTACAAATCAGAAAATTTTCTAACCAGAACTTTGAAAGAAGTAGAAAAATTCTGGGACCTTTTGGATCAGACCATAAATCAAGTCAATAAAAACCACGTAAAGATTTTAATAGGGGATTTTAATGCCCAACTGGGAAAGTAAAGGAAATACAGAGATGTAATTGGAAAATGGGCTCCGCATAAACAAACCAATAGAAATGGACAAAGGCTTGTTGAAATCTGCAGAACATATGGACTCATCTCTAAATCTACATATTTTAAAAGAAAACCAAGCAAGCTTATGACATGGAAACATCCTGACTGGACAAAAGGATCGTGGCAGCTGGACCATGTCTGCATGGACAAATTCTTTCATAAAGAAATTCAAAATGTTAAGGTACTGAGAGGAACAGACACAGGTTCAGATCATTATATGATCAACATTACAATCAAATTCACCCCATTAAGTAAAAAAAGACAGAGACCATTTGGAGATAAAAGAAAGTATGATCCACATAAATTAATAAAAAATGACAAGTATCAGAAAAACACAGAGAATACAGTAATAACAGATAATCTTCAGGAACTAATACCAATCTTAAAGCAACATGCCGAAGAATCGGCCCCAGTAAACCAACGTAAAAAACATGCATGGTGGACTACGGAGTGTGATGAAATTCACGACGAAAGGCATCAAGCTTGGATAAAATTTCAGACTCACAGAACAGAGGAAAATGCATATAACCTCAAGAACATCAGGAAAAAATTCTCTCAAATTATCGGAAAAACAAAGCGGCTATATCAATAGGATGTACTGAGTTCCATTGAAGAAAACTACCACAAAACCAATTCCAGGGATTATTTCAAAGCCTTTGATAAACAATTGCGGAAATTCAACCCTCCCACTTTACTGCTGAGAAATAAAGATGGAAGAATAGCTCATAATAACAATGAAAATGAAGAAATCATGGTAGAAGCATTCAGCAAGCTCTTGAACTTTGATGAACCTGATAAGCTTTTAACAATAGACACAAGCACCCCTGTAACAACCAAACTAGAAAATATAAGCCTACCTACAGTACAAGAAATAGAAACTACAAAGCATGTGGTGAAAATCAAGTGTTTGCGGAAATGTGGAAGTATGCTGGCACAACAACTCGGAGGTCTCTACATATTATTTTACAAAAAATTTGGACAACAGAAAAATGGACCACAGCTATAATTACCCCACTTCATCAGAAAGGAGACAAAAGTGATCCAAATAACTATAGAGGAATCTCGCTCTTGGATTGCATCTACAAGATTTTTTCCAAAATTTTACACAACAGGATCAGAGAACAACTGGATAAGGAACTGGGGGAATACCAAGGAGGCTTCAGACCTTGGAGGAGCTGTTCTGAGCAAATAATTACTTTAAAATTAATCATGGCTTATTACCGCAAAAGAAACAAGCCTCTCTCAATTACATTTATAGATTTTAAGAAAGCCTATGATTCTATCAATAGACCCTCATTGTTAAATTTTTGTGACATTTCTGACTCCACCAAAAATTAATCAGACTGATAGAACTTACCTTGACAAACACAAATTCAAAAATTAAGTTCAGAGGGGAACGTTCAGGATCATTCATGATAAAAACTGGTCTAAGGCAGGGAGACGTCTGTCACCCCTTCTTTTTAATTGTTCCCTTGAATACATAATGAGGGAATGGTATAAGGCGAATCCAAAGAATATTAAAGTTGGAACACAAAAAGATAACATCAAGTTTAACTGTTTAGGATTTGCTGACGACATCGCCCTTCTTGCAAATAACATTTAAGAAACCAAATAACAAATACGATCATTACAGGAAATAGCCCAGTGTATTGGCCTTAAAATATCCTTTGAAAAAACTGAAATAATGGTAACAGAACCGCCACTGGCAAACAAAATTAGAATTGGCGTACATAACTTAAAAATTGTTGAAAAGTTTAAATACTTGGGAGAAATAATAACCCATAACTTGAAAAAGAAACCATCATGGCAAAGTAGAATAAATAAACTTATTAAAATGCATCATGTTACCAAGAACACATATAATAAAAACTGCCTCCCAATAGCCAAAAAACAGTCACACAGCCACAAATAACATATGCTAGTGAAACTATATTTAAAACAACCAACACTGTAACAATATACAGTCTACTCAAAATAGAAAGGAGGATAGTCAGAACCTGCATAAATAAGAAATACCAAACAGACGGGATTTGGAGAATAGCTTCAAATGAAACTGTTTATAAAGAAGTAGAACCAGTGACAAGCACAATGAAAAAGAAACGCATCTCTTTCGTAGGACATTTGATGAGAACACCAGAACATAGAATCAGCAGGAAGATAATTGAAAAGTTATGGAACAGCAAGAGCAACATAAGATGGATCACAGAAATCAAGGAAGACATGATGAAACTACAGATAACGATGGAAGATTTGAAAAATAAGACAGACACACTCAAGATACTTCTGGACAAACACGTCACACTACCAATAAAAATTAACAAAGAGAGACTGGGAAGGGTGATTTCGGATGAGGAGAGAAGGGCACGATCTGAAAGGATGAAAAAGTATTGGGCCAACAAAAAAATAAATAAAAATAAAAAATAACAGAAGAACCTAATTCCTAATATTTATGTTGACCATAAAAGTAATAAATAAAAAAGTAATAAATAAATTAACCACTGTATTATTAAATTGTCAAGTTTATTTTTGAACTAAATTGTGTTAATGCATAACAACAAATTGTAATACCCTTTGTAATATTGACTAAAGTGGTCCAATGAAGGCCATAAAATAAATAAAAACAAATATTAATTCGTAGGAACAATGAATTGTATATGTGTTCACTGTCTGCAAAATATGTCGCGAATAGAAGTAATAGTCAAGACATAATACTTCGAAATACATGTATAATGTGACTATTGTTCATGAAACTAATTATTTATGATTTTATATGACATCAAATATGTGTCATACGTTACTAACTTCGAAGGAACATTCAGAGGTTTGTTTGTACAAGATGCGTCTGAAAAGTTCGGTGAAAGGTCTTACGAAATATAGAAAACAAGAGTTACAAACGAAATACTTCTACTGGCCTTGGACGTAATCGCCATTGGCTACAATACACTTATGACATCGGATGTACAGTTTTCGCAAACTGTCAGCAAACGCTTTTTGTGGAATCGGTCAAAGCACTGAAGTCACGTGTTGTTGGATTTTCGCAACCACTCACACACTTTTTACTCACTGCTTCAACACCATACACTTGCACTAACATACCATAGGTCTCCGTCACCGTTTTACCTAATTTAAATCAAAACTTGATGTTAACGCGTTGCTCCATTGCCACATTTTGCCCACCTTGTTGCAGTGATACGAGTTTTCACACTAACCCTTTAGTTGGCTTTCAGCGTGTGCCATCGTTTCACATCAGTGCTTTGCACGTTTTGGGGCATTTGGTGGCATGTTTCTCAATGTGTATGCGCGGGAATCTCATCCTCGCCAGCGCGATTTATATTTATGGGACCATTCACCGAACTTTTCAAACGCATATTCTGTCCTAACTGTGAAAAAACTCCTGAACACAATCAGTAATCAGAAAGCAATAAATAATAACGTCACGCCCAATGCTTTAGTTTCACTGCATGTACGTCGGAAAAATAGTAAACGGTCAACCATTTTCCTGGCATAAATTTTTAGTTATCAGAGAGGAAAATGTTTGAAATTATGTGTAAAGTGCGTTGTAAGGCGCTCCTTTCGTCATTTTCTACTTGTCGCTGACAAAAATGTTTGAAATAATGTGCAAAGTGTGTTGTAAGGCGCTAAGTGCTCTCATTTATAAATAATATATCCATCTTTTTAAATAGGCTGTATGTACGTATGTGGGTATGTATGTATGTTCCACATCTCTTCCTAAACTACTGGACCGATTTCAACCAAACTTGGTACACATATTCCTTACTATCAAGCAAAAATTGCTGTCGGGATAACAACCACCTACGACTCATACGTACGGAGATATGACGTTTTGAACAATGATAATCGTGAAAAACGGCCGCATCATGCGATAATATTCTACATCTGCTCCTAAACTATATAGACATTCTCGCACCAATTGTCCGTTAAATGAAACTGTCAGAACGACATGTTTCGGGACCAACGTTATCCCAACCTTAAGCCCTAAAAATTAAAATAAATCAGCCATTAGGCAACATCCACCTTAAAATATATGCATGTGGACGTTGCCTAATGGCAGATTCATTTTAATTTTAAGGATTTGAGAATGGGCTAACTTTGGTCCTTCTGACAATTTTATGTAACTGACAACTGGTGTAAGAACTGGCTGTATACATTGTACAGTTATGTGATGGCAACAAAACAGAATACTACTCCTAAACATAGTTTACACGATATCAAGTCATAAACAATGAAAACTAACTCATCTTGCGGCGCATGATAACATGATTTTATTCGTCAACTATTTGACAATGAAAGCACTTATCGACTTGTAATAAACTTTGAACATAATTTCAAATTTTTACGAAACTTTTTTCGCGGACAACCCCAACAAAATGATGAAAGGAAAAAAGTTTATCTCTTACTTCATTTCCGAAGTTCATGATGTATATCTGCGGTATTTGGCATGAAGTTTTAAGTTATTACTTCTACACCCGAAATTGTATTTGCGAGACAATTCACAGACGGTACATATCCACTGAATGTTTCGTCGTTACAATATGACAGTTTGACATGTAGTTCATGAGATATGAAGTCATACACAATTTGGTTCATGAAAAATCGCACCATCACGCATGAGGTTTCGGTTTATTACGTCTTTACTGCTAACACCATTCACGGCATATTTTGGAGACGTTGGGCACATATACCACTGAATTTACCTTCGAATTTACATCATAGTACGACATATATTTGATGAGCTATTACGTCATAAAAATGACATTTCCGAATAACTGCGACATCATGCGCTGTTTTCCCACATCTTCTCCTAAAATAACGGAACGATGTCAACTAAACTTGGTACACATATTGCTTACTGTCAGACAACTACCTACGACTCGAAGTTCAGGAGGTATGACGTAGTAAACAATGAGTCAAGAAAACATTCCCATCAAGCGACGCGTGATTTACGAGACTTCATTCATCCAATATTTATTCATCGCAGACAGTTTCCTAATATTACTCTCTACAAATCTGGAAAATTTTGTTACTGTAGTATGCTTAGACAAGGACATACGATGTTATATGTAGAGAGTTGCATGCAAACGAAACTTAAATGGACAGGTAGTATGGTAGAAGCCGATGGACAGAAAGAAAAGAACGCGTTGCGCTAACATAAGAAAGGAATAAACACATGTAGTTCATGAGGTATGACAACACAAACAATTAGGTTCATGCAAAACCACCACATCGCACAATCATCCTACCAGGAAAGGGAGAAAACGAAACTGTGTAAATCTCACGAATACCCCTTATTCCGACATATCTACCTTCAAGAGACTAGAGTTTCCAGTGAGACTTTCATGTTCTATTACGATTAACGAAGTGAATTTTACATCTCCATGATTCTCACGTGGACAGCTCTATGTCGTCTGCTCAAGGGTAGGTCCACCAAAGAATTTATTCATACTTGCTCCTGGCCAGCAACAAGAAAATATTGTTTTCAGTCAAGTTTTGAATTAAATTAATGTTATATATCATTTGTATTTTATTACTATTTTTATTTCTTTGGATTATGCACTTAAAAGTTTGGACATTGTGCTTATTTCTACGCTTTACTGTTTCATTATTTCTAAGCTGTTTTCATCAATACACGATGATGAAATCTTTCCGAATTATTTTTCTTTTTTCATTTCTAATATTTCACTGGAAAATTCATATATACCCAGGAAAAAACAGGTTTAGCACCTACTAATGAATGTTTTGTGAATAAACTGGTTAGCATTGTTTATTAAACATTTTATTTATGATGCCTTTTTAGCATCTGCGTTATTCATGTAAAGAGGTCGTAAAAAGGGTTGAGCGTGAGAATTAAAAATCTATCATATGCCCATTACTGACCTATTAAGCATAGATTTTAACATGGACTCAGCCTTGTTGTTTAACTTCAAGGTTCTTTGTATATGACAGTATGACAGTAACCGACATGATTTCAAAAATTTATAAGCGAATGTGGATACTTTTATCCACAAAATACCGGTTCCTGTATGAACTTACAGATCAGCCCTACCACTTTTCTGATTTTTCTGTATGCAAATTAATCAAATACTAAAGTGGAATCAAGCATCGCTTTATGAGAAATACAAGTCATTTCTCGGACTGTAGTTTTCATTATTATTTTCAGTATTAGTTCATAGGAAAAATGATGAATGTAAATCTCAGTTATTGCCTACATACCCGAACGTTAGCTTTACAAACTTACCTCCATGTGCATCTGTCCTTCTCCTCTCTCTCTCTCTCTCTCTCTCTCTCTCTCTCTCTCTCTCTCTCTGTTTCTCTCTCACACACACTCACACACATTAGGCTTCAACAGACACGGCGATAATATTATATAATTTGCGAATTTACTGGGCGACTGGAACATTTTTTAAACAACGCTTACAATGACTGTAGTAACAATTTACTATTATGTCCTTAAGAAACAAGATGTTGAACATTCTGTTACAGCGATATCTGAGTGGACTAAACAGAAGCCTCACAACACGCACACGCATGGCATACGTGGTACATGTGGTTCGAGTTAGTCCAGAGAGCATGAATCAGTCCGTGTGGGCTAGCAGGATAATATAAGCAACATGTTAGGACGATATTACGCGCCACTGCAAAATTGATAGTTTATTGCCTGACGCGCTACACGTGAGTTCGTTCGGTAGTTGAATGCCACATGTTGTTTGATGGCTGTGTAGAATATTCTAAAACACAAGTAAAATTCATCAACACGCACTGCTTCACTATACAATGTTTTTATGTTACTTTCTACGATTTACTTTCTTGTGCTAACCTCTGCAATTTATCTTTCAAACGACCACTTGCATTCAACGACATCATTATACGATGTATGTGTACATTGTTACATTGATGTGCCCCTGAAATTCTTGTCGTTTATTATCTAACCTTTTCTCTGGAGGTTTTAAGGCGCACTAGCTAAAACTCGGCATCGCTCGTTCACTTATTTATTCCAAATTAAGTCAATCTCTCCTTTCCCTTTTCCGTCCCGCCACCTTTTCTTTCCTTCTCTCTCTGAACATCTCCTCCCCCGTCTCCCTACCCGCTCTCTTTCTGTTTTCATCTCCTCATCTTTCATGCCTTTGTTCCTCATCTCCGCTTGCTCTGTGCATCTCCTCCAATCTCCCTCTTTGCCCCTCTCCAACTTTCCCTTTCTCTATCACTAACCTCCTCATCTCACATTAGAGCTCCTCCACCACCACCTCAGTCCACTGGCTTCCCCATAACTTTTATGGTGATCAGTGAAGCGATGTTTAATGTATGGCAATGTTCGCACGTACGTGCACCGCCTTAAATATAGGATAGATGTGATGTTCGTCTTCTTTTGAAGTACAAGGGGAAATAGTTAATATGGATTGAAAAAGTTTGAAAATCTGGTATGTATGAGATTATAGACGTTATAGAGGCTGTCTCCATTTAAGTTTTAAAAACAGTGAACATTATAGAATGGGGCAGCACATTTTTTTTCAAAAATAAACAAAAAGTGTTTGACGAACACCTCAAATAGACACTGATTTCTAAGACGGATCACTCCTCAGTTTGACTGAAATTGGAGTGACCTGAGCCAAGGTTGGTTCATTGCATAACTGCAAAGGACACAGGTGAGTGGTTTTAATGAGCATGGGACACTAGCACGAGTTTGTGGCGAGATAGTAGTGGCTGTTCACAAAGTGTGGGTAGAAAGTAGGTGTCCGATGAGAAAGGTCGAAGACGGGTGCAGAGGTTGCTGTGCGAGGATACAGAGGATTCAAATTTCTCTGGAGCAGTATTTGGACGGTTTGTATGCGGAGCGTTGGTGGGATGTGGAGGTAGAGAGGCGCAACAGCATACTAGGACTGGAAAGGAGAGGGACATAGTTGGAGTGTTGGCTTCGAGTACACTCAAGTTTTTGGTTATTCTGATGTGACCATTGTGAAAAGGCGACGTGCGAAATTGATGAATTTGTAGTAGGAGAGAGTAATCGGATGCGAAAGACGAGGCGAAGTGGGTGTCGTTCAGCCGCGGTGGAGTAGCCGAGCGGTCTAAAGCATCTCGCTGCGGAGCGCGCGGTTGCTCGCCGTGGAGCGCGCGGTTGCTCGCCGTGGAGGTTCGAGTCCTCCCTGGGGCATGGGTGTGTGTGTTTGTCCGTAGGCCTAGGTTTAAGTAGTTTGTAAGCTACGGACTGATGACCATGCAGTTTGGTCCTATAGATTTACAAACATTTGAACATTTGGTGTCGTTCAAGAAGTTGTGGGAGGAGCACATACAACTATTATGGGCAGATATCCATGCTACGATTAATGCTTTGCAATTTTTGTACAGTCTATGACTATTGTCTTACAGTAGAAGTCCGATAGTCCTGCACGTTCAGGCCCGACCCGATGCCGGATTACCTAACCTGCCAGACTATCGGGCGGTACCTGTTACTGCTGGTACAGGCTAAGCCATACGGCGAAACAGATTTAACACAGTCTGTTACACTTTCAAGATGATTAGCAGAATCATTAGATAAATAAATTCAGGTAAAAATTAGGCCAGTACTAACTTTTTATTCAGTACATTTCATTTTACATACATATATGTACAGTACGGCACAATATTTTAGTTTGACTTTAAAAAATCTCGAATATCTTTTTGTTTTCGAGAACTTTGTCGATTGGCATAAAAGTTATTTCTAATAATATGTAAGTCAATGAGTTCGTAGTCACTATAATTGGAATTGCACTCAACAAAAGCTACTCTGCAGATACTGCCCAGCTGATTCGGCCCTTCTATTCAATTTAGTCTCATCCACTCTCTTGAAGATTTGATGAAGGTTGAGGGTTTACCACGCTTTGTACAATGGCGTTATCGGTTAGCTCCTACACGATAGGTTCATTGATATCCTGCTGAATCCACTCCGCGAGATCCTGTTCAGTCACGTTTTTCCAAAGGATTGTTGCTGGCTACACTTCTTACAATACCGAAAACTGCACGAACTGTGTAGGGATGTTGCTCCTCCTTAACAGTCTGTGTTGTTGACTCAAATGTAGAATATGCAGCTGACCAAGTTTTTCTCCAACAATGCTGCAAAATCACATTTTTCACTTCAGCCGAAGGTAGTGCAATTGAATACAAAGCATCTTTTACATTAAACTTGTTTTGAAACTCAATTACATCACACTCAGCGTTTAACAGGCCTTGAATGAACGACCTCCTGTAAAAACATTTAAAATTCTGAATTACTCCTTGATCCAATGGTTGAATCTGTGACGTTATATTAGGTGGGAGAATATAGCAAATACGTTTCCAGAAACTAACTCAGGTACAGGCAGATGTGCTTTACAGTTTTCCAAAAGAAGGATGGCTGTTCTATCTTCTGGAAGACCAAGGTTTTCGAAGCTTTCTTTCACTTGTGGCAGAAAATCATGAAAAAATCCGTCTCTGAAAACGGTGGTGGCCATCGGTCACCCACGCATTTGATTCAGTGCAATACTTAACAGGTAAATTCGTAACATTTTTAAAGGCTCGAGGTTTTCTACATTTACTAACCACAAAAGGTTCCAGACGCATTAGCACATAGCAAAAATGTCAATCTGCCTTTTTTAAAACCTTTAGTCGCCTTTTCACCACCACCAGTTACAGCAGATTTTGCTAAGCACCGCCATAGTAGGCCTGTTTCATCAACATTGTACATCTGATCAGATTTTAGATTGTTATTTACAATTACTTCCGCAAAGTCGTGTTTGTATATTTCTGCTGACTCTTGGCTTGCTGAAAGCGTTTCTCCAGTTAATATCTACTCTTCGAATTCCATGCCGAAACTTTAAGTTTCTGCACCAACAATCAGGAAAATTGCGTTCACTTTTTTCAACATCTAAATCTTGTCCAAATTTCTTTGCCTTTTCAATAACTATTGGCCATGTTACCTGTTTCTCTTGGGAGAAGAAACCATTTGTACAATACCTTATCTAATTCTTCCAGTTTCTGGAAGCCAATTTGTCAGTTGTTACCGATTCAGAATCAAATTTCATTAGTTCATGTTTTTATTATTTTTATGTCATAAGTGGTTGACGAATCAATATTAAATTCAGTCATCAAAATATTTCTGTTCTCTCCTTTTTCCAAGGGTTTGCTGATTTCCAATTTCTGGTTGGTGGTCAGAGTTATTTGCTTACGCCTCATTCCTGATTTAGAGCTTGAAGAAGGTTTGGGTTTCGAGAGCATTCTCACTGCTTAAACGTTAGTAAAACTTCCACAGATCACTACGATATGACGGACACTGCTCTTATAATGCCAAAAAATGCTGGCAACTAAACAATGAAAGGAACATCTGTACAGTACTGCAATAGCTGAGATCTGCCGGGTAAGGTCCGAATGCTTCCAATCCCAACAATTGCGTCTGCGTCACTGAGTACAGTTGGCGGAACCGGCCAAGCAGCGGCTCGCTTCATATGAACAGCCGGTCGATGACGTCAACGTAACTAGGGCAGTAGTTAAAAGAAAAAAAATCTACAGTTGTATTGCCGGACCATCGGTCGTTCCGGACTATTGGACGCCGGACTTTCAGACTTCTACTGTACTTGCATATGACATCAACTTCAGATCTTCACTGCAGATATGAAGTGAGAGTGAGCTGCGCGGTAAGCACTTGCTGTTTGATTTCAGATGCTGTCGGGCAACACGGACACCAACACGGTGGTGGAGCAGCGGCTGCAGCCGCCCGTGGTGGCCACCAGGGTGCGCGTCGTGCCCTTCAGCGAGCACATGCGCACCGTCTGCATGCGCGTCGAGCTGGTCGGCTGCAGGAACAAAGGCAGGTGACTCCACGCCGGCGCTTGCCAACCTCAGTAGGCAGTATCGCAGAATGGGAAGATCGTTTCCTTATGACCTTGAAGAAATGTTTAGGCTCACTGATGTACAAGTAAAGTCCGTCCAAAATAGCTTGAAGATTGACAGCTAGGGCGGAAGCAGAAGGGGCAGTTCACACGGAGGGCGTCCCGCAGTCCGCCAGTACCTCGGCGCCTGCAGCCTGCCGACTCCGCCTCCGCCGCCTCAGTCTGCCCAACAACATCTAGAAGACAAGGCCTTACAACAGGCCGTGCCTACGACACACATAAGAGGCCCGGGCCGCCATCTGACTGGCCGGCCGCTGCGCGGCGTTGGGCGTGCCCCAGCGGCCAGCCAGTGAGGTGGCGGCCGGGGCTTCTTAAGTGTGACGTAGGCACGGCCAGTTGTAAGGCCTTGTCTTCTAGGTGGTGTTGGTCTGCCGCGGCCACAACCCTTTAAGCCTCTCTCACATGGAGCAAAATTTGCGGGAAACATGCCGCGAAGCACACAGGGCAGGTGACCGGTCGACCCTGCGGCCTGCTTGATGGCTGTTTGCTGCAGGATTCTGAATGTAGCGCGCGTCCTGTTATTCTCACATGTTTTCGGAATGCTGCCTGCGCTGGCCAATCAGGAGTCGCGTATGGTGTGTGACCTTGCATCCAGCAAGGCGGGATTCAAATGTTCAAATGTTTGTAGAACTTATGGGACTTAAATACGGGGTCATCAGTCCCTAAGCTTACAAACTACTTACGAACTAGCTAAGACTAAGGACGGCACAAATATCCATACCCGAGGGGGGATTCGAACCCCCGACCGCAGTGGCCGTGCAGACCGTGACTGGAGCGCCTCAGTCCTCTCTGCCACCGCGGCCGGCGCAAGGCGGGAACTCGAAGAGAACACACCAGACGGAACGCAGTGCCACGCGCCCGTCAGCGAAATGCAATCTTTCCCAAACAATTATAAATAAACTATTCGTTAAAAAAATATGATCTCGCACAACTTATAGATGCATTCTCCTGCTTCATGATGAAATGATTATTATTTTGTTAGTTGTCATAGTTCTTGTGATATTAACGGATTTAGTACACTGCTATAAAGAATCCAAAAATTTTACTTTTCAAAATAGAGGTCGCTATGAATATGCGTTTGGTACCTGTTAGGTCATATGTTACTGCAAATGAAACGTAGCTGAAATATTGAATTATTCTTCGAAGTTGGAAGGATTCGGGATAATGGGTTGTATGTAAAGCACTTGTTCCCGATCCCGTGCGTCAGCAATGAAAACGGGACGAAATTTTCATGTAATCCCTTATATCTCATAAATTATTGGAGGTATCGAAGCAGGATTTTATCAAATGATAGTACGCAAAGAGGAGTTTATTTTGTCACGCTATTAATTTACGAAACTTGCATATGAAGCCCGTTATTCCAGCAACTACAGATTTTATTCAGTGAAGTAATAGACTTTTTAGGAGTCGCAGATACCTGGTAAAACTAACTTTGCTTTGTCTTTATTTTTACAACGTAAGTGAGCAGTTTAAGTGTTTAATTTTATACCGCTAATTGTTATTTTCATATACTACTAACTTGTCTTGCTATCAGTAATACAAATTACAGTTTAATATTACGTGGTAACTGCAAATGCATAATAACGTTAGTGAGAGGAATATTTGTAAACTCTATTGTTTTGACAAAAGAAGCGGATTTTAGAATTACAACGAAAGTGTCTGCACATTAACGAAATCTCATCACTGAAATGTTACTCTGGAAGAAAGGAAAAAAAGTAGTGCTGTGAAATAAGTGGATTCTTGATTTAAAATTACAGTGGAATTCGATATCGCAGTAAGTTTTTAAATGATATAGAACAAAGCGATGAGATGATCTTATATGTACACGATGAAAATTCTGAGAAATAAGGAAAACCATTTAGAGTACATATGATAAATTTTAGTTACCGTCCCAACACAGAGCGATGTGTTTTTTCACAAACATCTTCCAGTTTGTCAAAAGAATACAATTTATGTCATGGTGGCTGGTTTACAGGATTCCAGTAAGTTAAATGTTTTTGTATTTCTAAGACTGAAATACAAAAAATAGATTTTTCCTCTGTTTTCAAACACAATTTTCACCATTAAAATGTACTAAGGTATCGGATTTCACGAGAGTTTCAATTTAACTACACATTTATGTTCCCTACCAGACTTTTCTTCTTTTTCTGACAAACGTATTTTCACATCCTGTCCCTGACAACGTAACTTTCCTTGTTCTGATGTTAAAATCCGCTTCTTTTGCCAAAACAAAGCCGAGCTAACAAACATTTTTACTAGCATTTTTATGCAGATAAAACAGCAACAGAACATTTAGTGTTCCGATTTGTAAGGGGACTAAACGCCAGGGTAATCAGTCGTCCAGAAATTGGAACTAATAATACTGAGGGCAAGATAATTTGTACTTCATGAAGATGGCCCATAAAATGCCCACTAATTCATTAAAATTTGTACTTTGTTAAATATTAGGATTCATGTGAAAGTTTCCCCTTTGTGTGCCTTCGTTTGATAAAATCTTGCTTCGATACCTGCAATCATTTAAGAAATATAAGGGATTTTATGAAAATTTCTTTCCGTTTTCTTCGCTGACGCGAAGACTGGTGAAAGATAGCGACATCCTTCCAACTTCAAAGAATAATTCAATATTTTAGCTACATTCCATCCGCAGCAACATATGACCTAGCCGCGGTGGAGTAGCCTAGTGATCTAAAGCGCCTCGCTGCGGAGCGCGCGGTTGCTCGCCGTGGAGGTTCGAGTCCTCGCTTGGTCATGGGAGTGTGTGTTGTCCTTAGGTTAGTTTACCTAGATTTACCCGCGGTGGAGTAGCCAAGCGGTCTAAAGCGTCTCGCTGCGGAGCGCGCGGTTGCTCGCCGTGGAGGTTCGAGTCCTCCCTGGGGCATGGGTGTGTGTGTGTTTGTCTTTAGGTTAGTTTACCTACGTTTAAGTAGTTGTAAGCTACGGACTGATGACCACGCAGTTTTGCCCGATAGATCTACAAACATTTGATTTGATTTGACCTAGGTTTAAGTAGTTTCTAAGCTACGGACTGATGACCACGCAGTTTGGTCCGATAGATTTATAAACATTTGAACATATGACCTAACTTGCACCAAACGCAAATTCATAGCGACCATCTATTTTTCAATGCAAAATTTTCTGATTTCTTACAATACTATCCTAATCCGTTAATACGACAAGAACTATAACCACAAACAAGTTCAAAGATAGATCTTCATGAAGCTGAAGAATGCAGCTATAAGATGTACGAGAATCAATTTTTGTTACCGGATAGTTTCTTCTCAATCGTTTGATAAATAAAGCAGCTCGGTCGTTTTGCACACCTTGACGTTCACCCAGCGAAGCCAGCCTGCACGCTTCCGCACCCAACCTTGCACCGTGTGAGAGAGGCCCAGTGTTTTTCAGCCGCATTCGTACTGTGCAGCCGACTGGCGTGCGCGCCATCCAGGAAACTTCTTGCGACCCATGCTCCGTGTGAGAGTGGCTTTAGTTGCCAAACCTCCGACCCCTCCTCCACAACACTTCCGGCTTGTAAGGTGGTTTAGTTTCAATCGGTCGCTGCCGTGTGTGTTCGTTGCACCTTGTGACTTCGTTTTACCAATTGCAGTAGTTATTTTCTTTGTTACTATTATTTGTATGTGTGTTAGTGAACAATGTCTGCAGGAAATTCTTCGAACGTCGTGGGTGTCTTGACGAAACGTGGGGGAACTGTGGTAACGTTGGAAAGAAGGGAAGGACGGATGATACAAGTAAAGGAACAATGGAAATACCTTCTGGCAAGGGGGGAGGGTAGGTTTATTCTCCTTCATGCATGTACCAAACGGTTTTATTCCGAACAGTCTCCTGGGTTTTAAATCTAACAATTCAGGAGATTACTACAAAGAGATGAACGACATATCATTTAGAAAGTGGTTGCTAGAATCTCTAAATCCAAATTTGGGGAAACCATCAACAATTGGATAATGATCCCTATCATTCCGTCGTTGTTGACGAGGCACCTAGCACGTCAAAACGAAAGGAGGAGATGATTTCTTGGCTTCAGCGACGTAACTTAAGTACTGACCTTAAAAAGGAGCAGCTAATGGAAAAGATATCTCTCCATGAACCACAGATCCCCACTCATGAAGTCTACGAAATGATTAAAACATATGGCCATAAAATTGTTAGGTTACCACCTTACCACTGCCATTTTAACCCAACAGAGTTAATATGGGCGCAAATTAAAGTTACTCTGCCATGAACAATAATAAATTTACACTCTCTGCAAGGAAACACTGACAAGAGATGTGCGAGTATTAGGAACATCACCACTGAAGGTTGGAAGCATGCAGTCAGGCACACACAGTAAATCATTGAAAGTGCATGGCGGAATGAAGCTGTCCTCGAAAATTCAGTGCAGCAGTTGCGTATTTCATTAAATGACAACAGCGACGGCGATAGTGACATTTCAAAAATGTTCAAATGTTCAAATGTTTGTATGGCTTATGGGACTTAACTACGGGGTCATCAGTCCCTAAACTTACAAACTACTTATGAACTAACTAAGACTAATGACGGCACAAATATCCACGCCCGAGGGGGGATTCGGACCCCCGACCGTAGTGGCCGTGCAGCCCGTGACTGTAGCGCGTCAGTCCCCTCGGCCACCGCGGCCGGCAGTGACATTTCAAGCAACCATCATAGTGACGAGAGTGATATTAGTGAATGTTTTTCACTATCGCCTTAAAACCGGAGTACAGACGGACTCCATCTGTATGTTTGGAGTGCACAGTTCACAAAATTATATGTACCTATAAAACAGAATTATACCGTCATAAATTTTGAAATTTTAAATATTACTGTTTACAGTTTAATTGTAATAATGTAGAAGCCTTGTTATTTTTATAGTTTTTCTTCTTTATCACAACGGAGTTTGACCTAAATAACATAAATTTTCCCACTGTGATAAATGCTTTTACTATTGCTTTTTCTTTTGTTCCAAAGATCATAAAAATTAACATTAGAGTCATTATCTCTGTAGTACTAACAGGTTAATTATAAAGTTAACGAGTAGTTTCTCATAATGTAACCATAGGGTGGCCACTTGGTACTTCACGCGCCAGCAGACCCTGGTGCGTCGTCTTTAACTAAAATTATCTGTTGTTACACAACTCTGACAGAGTTCGGCGTTGCAGCAGACAAAAATAGTGTTTCCCATTTAAGATCTCAACCCCCCCTCCCCCCACAGGGGTGGTGCACGGGGTAGGAGCTTTATTGGATGTCCCTCTTCGAGGTGAACAACTTTCATCGAAATTTCATTTAATCCGATTGGCAATTTTCCAAATATTCCGAAGAAAAGTTTTAAATGCCTAACCCTCTTATTGCTGTGCTCTAACCTTGGGATCCATAAGTTATCCCTCAACAGTTAACATGTCATATGCCCCCGCCATCTCTGCAAGCCGCGGTGGAGCGGCCGAGCGCATTGAGGCGCTATGCTCTGATGCGCGAGGCCGTTCCCCGTCGGGAGTTCGAATCCCCCCTCGGGCATGGATGTTTGTGTCGTCTTTACTATAAGGTAGTTCATAAGTAGTTTGTAAGTTTAGGATCTGATAACCCCGCAGTTAAGTTTCATAAGCTCTACAAACAAACTAACAAACATCTCTGCACCATTCTCCTACAGTTTCCCTATCTTTACTTGAGACAATGCGGCAAATGTCTACATCAGTCTCAACCGCATATCAGTAGATATCTTCAGTTGAATTTTTCAATTATTATTTGAAGTTTACGTTTATAAATTGAAATAATAACAACGAGAAAATGAAAAACAATTCTGTCGAAAAACCGATTATTTTTTTGAGCCGTATGAACGGTTGTGTTAAAATGGAGACTAAAAGACTCATTCAGTACAATATCTGATGTTCTAGCGATAGCAACCCTAGTGAAGGAGCAGTATCGTGATGTACAACTCAGCAGTTTATCAATCAGCACGTTGTTTCCAGGCTGTGTAGTAATGCTTTCGTAATTTTTGTTTGGTGTTGTAAAGATTTGGATGAAATATTGCTTATAGAATTGAATGAATTTCTGAATATCTACACGATTAAAATTTCTTTTAAAGATGATATCAGAACAAGGATCATGTACGCATTAAAGAATTTCGGTAGGCATTGATGAAGCTAACACCGGTAAGCACCACTACAAAAGAAAGTCGGCGAATAGTTACCTTTACTTGCAGTAAAGGTTGTAGACATTTTGTGCTGGAATGTGGAAATGAAATTAAACTATCCGCCGGAAGGCGATGCTTGCTGCCCTCACGTTTCGCGCAACGAAGTTCCACAATACTGATAAATTACTGACATAAAAGGGGTATAAAATTGCAAAATATCGGACTTCGCTGAATAAAACATTAACTGCTAGTTCTGAAAATCAAAGAAGTATAAATTTAATGAAGGTGAACCAAAACGAAAACGAATCGTAATAATGACCAAGCATCCCTTTACGATGGACGGCAAAATGCTGAAAACAAGTAATAAAATTTATTGGAAATAGGAGAATGTCGTTTTGAGTTAAAATGTCTGAAATTAAACTAGAGTTTCATTACAACCCTAGTACAGGAGCAGTATGGTGACGTACAAGTCAGCAGTTTACCTGTCTCTGACCACGATGTTTCAGGACTGTAATCCGAGAAACTCTGTGTCGTACACAGAATAGGGATGAGAACGACGTTTCGTAATCGACTGATCTTTGTACAACATGTTCTCTCTAAAATAAATTTGGCTGCGACATCTCTGGTGCTGCTAGTTGTTGCCAGCAAGTAAGCCTGTAAAAGAAAATAAGTTACGACCAACAAGATTCAATTCGTTGTGGATAACGGATGAAAAGAAACGTTAAGATTCAGGAAGGATGTCGTCAAATCACGTTATCGGAAAAAGTGTAAGGACAACATAACTAATCACTCCAGCGGTAAGGAGAAATAAATTTTCCAGTCGTTCAAATCAAGTTCAGCCGTGGTTGACAACTTTTTTCCAGTACAAATGGCCGAGACAGATCTAGAGGATTGTCATTCGTTACCGTTTATTACGAATACAAATTTAATGGCGGATGCCTTGGCGACACGCAACCGCTCCCCTGTCGTGCTCAGCAGTCGCATGCTATTTATCCGCCAGCAGGCAGCGGAAGCGAGGCCGGTGACGAATTGTCAATGCGCACGGCACGCAACCGCTCCCTAACCCTACTCCGAAATACTCCGCAGAGATCCGCTGCACGCCTGGGCGATCTTTGGTGCACACAGGGCGGCCTCAGATACGGAAATTGCGACTTCATAGGGAAAGATTGTCGATGTTGGACCACTTCTTATTTTGGGATCCAAAGTCGACATGATCTATTTAATCGAAACAAAATATACTTTAAAAGAAGCTATATGTTGTAAACTTTCATCTGCTAGTTTTATCCTTTGAATAAAAACAATGCATAATTGGATATTACTTAAACTTTAAAAATGTATAAACGGTCCAAGTTTGGAAACCGGTTGCCTAATTTGGACTTTCAGTTGCTTATTTGGACCACATGGTAAAACAATGAATAAAAAGGAAATAAGACCCGTACTATTAGGAAAAGCTTCATTTCAACATCTCGCCATTGATATTCCTTCTGGCTGACGGAGGGAAAGCTGTGTATTTCGTCTCATAAATGAAGAAAACCTCGTTTTACCAGCCATTTCCTTTTCTATGTTGAAAGAATGAGGCACTTCACATTTCTGTGCCATGACGAATGAAAGTTTACGAACATCTTTGATTGTGAGTACAAAAAAACCTCTCTTCAAATAAAAGTAGGTGATCTGCGACGATTTTATCCATCTCAGTAGTAAAGGTTTATTGTCTTCCGAATAACTGAACTTCATTTCAGAACATACTTTTACCATCAGCATATCTGTTTCATTGTAGTTTTTGGTACTCGGTATATCGAGAAAACTCGTTAAGTTCATGGTTACCGTTTCTGTATGCTTTCACAGCTACCTTCAGTTCATCTTCTGTCCATTTCGCATACATTCCCCTTATTGCATCTTCCAAATCTATAAAGGTTACCATACTTACTCCTTATTTTTTAAATTGTTTTGTAGCCTAGAAAAATAAACCTAAAAACGTAACATCTGCCTAATACCTATTGTTAAATGACATTAAATATTATTTGTTACGATTGATCCCTAAATTGGACCGGTCCTAATTAGAAAACAGCCTTTGGTCCAACGTCGGGAACTAGACGCCATATAAGTAAAGATAACGTTGAAGGAACAAAAAACGCTTAACTCTAGTTTTACAATATTGAATTATTAGCTAATGAATGGCACTTTGAACTATAGTGCTGATGATATTTTTACTTGCTTTTAGAGCAGAGGAAAGCTTATGACATGTAGCAAAAAACTTACAGCGACATCCAAGAAAACGTAATAATGGAAACTGTTCTCACTCCAATGACTATCGTCGATTGGCGACTGAGCCACGTGACTTCTACAATGTTTCTCACCAGTTGAGCTAACTTAGAACTTTAAGTTACCAACACACAGTGAAATACGTAGGTGGTCCAACTAAGGCAACGGTCAATCTTCGGCAGCTCTCCCCTATATGATAATAATGGCGATAACCGCAAATCGCACTCAGCACAGAAAAGATGTCACCGAGCGAGGTGGCGCAGTGGAAAGCACGCTGGACTATCACTCTGGACGACTGTGATTCAAATCCGCCTCCAGCCATCTAAATTGACTTGTTTCGTGATTTCCCTAAATTACTTCTGGCAAACGCCGTGACAGTCCCACTGACAGGGCACGGCCAATTGACTGCCCACCCTTACCCACACAATCCGAGAGTGAAACATGTCTATAATGACCACGCTGTCTACAAGACGTTAAACCTTAATCTTCCTTCGTTCGTTCTTTCAAAGGGAGTCTCTTTGTTTCATTGTATGTTTTTTAATACAGAACCATCTTTTCGGAGTTATGTTGTTTTACGGCGTGTTTCGCCCTTTATGAGCATCATCAGAGGATGGGTTGAGGGTACTGTATTCACTGAACTCTATGCAAAAGAAGAGGTTTACACATCAAAAGTGGGTGCCTTCTATACAGTCATGCACACACGTTTACTTGTGCTGTGATATGACAACAATCACAAAATTACACTCAACATGTTCAGTTTAACTTGGTGCAATAAAATATTCCTTTCACAGGAAAGACGTCAAGTATCAAGTGTATATATGCTCGACGGCTGTGCTGATACGCATGCCTTATTGTACGATGGTTACCTGAAAATGTTTCGTAGAATATTGTAAGTGTGACGCCATCACTGCACAAGGAAACTTCACTGTATCGAAGACCGACTCCTCTTTATGATATCCTGCTTTTTACGTACGCCTAATAATTGGCAGAAACGTTCTACGAATACAGAAACCTTCCGTAGTCCGAGGATGACCTAAAATGGGACACATGTCATTTAAAACAAAGAAAATGCTACTGGACTCTCTTTATTTGATACTAGTCATTCACGGTTGCTGTACCAACGGCTAGGCGTAGTGGTAGACGTTCTGAAAACGAGTTTCTTGCAAACGATGATGTCTTGTACCGTCGAGTGAAGTCATCGGAAGATCATTACCAACATTTCTGAACATGATACCCGTGTGATACCAAGAAATTTCAATTGTCAGTATATAAATAAATGTGAGCTCATCTATATGAATACTAAACGATAAATCGCACGAACCTTAACGTATTTTCAAATAAATAGGAATTACATTACTGACGTCTTTAACTGGGAACACAGTATTGTTAACAGAACACAACAAGTATGAAAGAAATTGACTGAACAGTGAGTCTAAACTCCTTTCTTGGAGTAATGTGACACGGTGTGGCATACTTAACAGATAGGGATGGCGGAAAACTTCGAAAAAGAGGAACATTTTGTTTCTTTTTATCACGAAATAGGGAAAGAGAGAGAGAGAGAGTTACAAATACGTTACGCGAGGAAGGATAAAAATCATTTTTAGAAAATATAGTAAAGCGACAAAATCTAATAACAAAACTTCAATGACAAACTTTCTCATCAGATTGCGATTAAATTTGGTAGACTTCCATCTACTCTGGGAGAGTGTTAAAGGAAATATTTAGCTGTTTGTTTTCCCAGGACGCTATTCGTCCCTGGGACATGGTAAAAGTAGACTGGAAAGTTCAATGAGCCCTCTACAAGGAACTTAACTGTCAATTAGGGAACAATCATGTAGTTGTAAGACAGAATGGGACTCTGTAGCTATTTGAAAGACGTTTAATAGTGTGTAATGCAATCTATGGAAAATGAACACAGTAAACATATTCGCAAAAGTGTATCGTGCTGTAAAATATATGAATCAATATATTACACTGGACGGAAAATAGTAAGTAGAAGCATAATTAACAAATGCCTAGTTCAAGGAAACGCAATACAGCATACAGCGAGAGAATTGGGGAAAGCTGTCGAATCTAACCTTGAACAATCTTGCATGTGGATAATAGATGCCGCTGTCCACTAACAGCGCAATACATCAGTCGTTATTTCGGTGGTCGCCGCGGTGGAGTAGCCAAGCGGTCTAAAGCGTCTCGCTGCGGAGCGCGCGGTTGCTCGCCGTGGAGGTTCGAGTCCTCCCTGGGGCATGGGTGTGTGTGTTGTCCTTAGGTTAGTTTACCTAGGTTTAAGTAGTTTGTAAGCTACCGACTGATGACCACGCAGTTTGGTCCGATAGATTTACAAACATTTGAACATTTGATTTCGGTGGTCACGTGATCAGGCCGTGCACTACGTTTCTACGGGGCGGCCCAGAGTGTGGCATTGTTTCACCGCACGACTCGAAAATGGAGCTAAGGTGCCTGTATATAAACTTTTCATATTTAATGAAAGCATTGTCCTTATTTAGAATTTTATTCAAAATGATCAGGTTTGAGGGGCCTCCTAACTCAGCATTAAAAATTAGATTCAGATAATTTGATTCAAAATTTTCCGTTTCTGCAGGGCCTCCAAATCGGGCGAGCCTTCCCTCCTTAAATTAAAAATAAATAAATAAACAATAAAAAATCCACACGAGATTTGGAGGCCCCCCCAAGATGGCAGGCTCGGGGTGGTCAGCCGCCCCCCCATTCGCCCACCCCTTAGTCCGCCACTGAGCAGATGTTATACTCTACAACATATTAATAAATACAATATAGTAATAAATGACTCCGTTTACCGACCCCTGCACTCTCATGATTGATCAACATACCTACTCCAAAATCCACCGTAACGTGCGTGGCGGACGGTATACTGTGCCACTAGTAGGCATTTCCTTTCCTATTCCACTCGCAAAGACAACGAGGAAAAAAGGAATGTCCATATGCCTTCTTAACAGCCCTAATTTCTCTTATTTTGTCTTTGCGATCATTACGTGAAATGTAAGTAGGCAGCAGGAAGATCGTTCTACACTCAGCTTCAAATTCCGGCCTTCTAAATTTCCTCAGCAGAATTTCTAGAAAAGAACGTCGTCTTTCCTCCATCGATCCCCATTCGAGTTACCGGAGCATTTCCGTGACACTCGCTCCCATTGGTTGAACCTACCACTAACGATCCCAGCTGCTCGCCTCTGAACTGCTGCTATGTCTACCTTTAAACTGATCTGCTGCGGACCCCAAACACTTGAGCAACACTCAAAACGTGCTCATAAAAGCGTTTTATTCGCGGTCTCCTTTACAGGCGAAGTACATCTTCCCAAAATTCTCCAAACTGTCCGCCTTTAAATTGTCCTTACATGTTCGTTCCATTTTATATTTGAGCGATGCGAATGCAACAAGAAGTTCACTACTAATGCTGTATTCGAACACAATGGGATGGTTTTTCCTACTCAAGCGCATCACCCTACATTTTTCTACATTGAGAGCTACCATTCTTCGCACCAACTAGAACTTCTGTCTAAGTCATCCTATATGCTATTAAAGTCCATTAAAGATGACACCCTCCCATATACCACTGAATCATCGACAAAAAATAGATACAAAATAATAGCGGTCCTATCACACTCCACTGGAGCACGGCTGAAGATACACTCGTCTCTGATGAACACTCGCCCTCGAGAACAACGTACTGCGTTCTATTACTAAGGAAGTCTTCCAGCCAGTCACAAATCTGTGAACCTGTTCCATATGCCCGTATCTTCGTTAGCAGTCTGCAATGTGACAACGCGTGGAATGCCTTTTTGAAATCGAGAAAAACAATTCGCCTGTTGCTTTTCATACATGTCTCAGAAGATGTCATGTGGCAAAAGGGCAAGCTTAGTTTCACATGAACGATGTTTCCTAAACCCGTGCTGAGTCTTACAAACAAGCATTCCATCTCAAGGAAATATACTATATTCGAACTGAGAATACGTTCCAAAATTCTACAGGGAAATCATGTCAACCATATTGGCCTGTAATTATGTGAGTCAGTTCTCTTTCCTTTCTTATAAACCGGAGTCACCTGCGCTTTTTTCCAATCACTAGGGACTTTGCTCTGAATTATAGATTCGCGATAAATGCAAGCTAAGTAAGGGGCCAATGCCGCAGAATACTCTTTGTAAAACCGAACTGATATTCCATCCGGACCAGGCGGCTTTTTTGTAATTAGCTCTTTCAGTTGCTTCTCTAAATCGAAAATACCTTTTACTATGTCCTCCATTTCGGAGATAGTACGTTGATCAAATGATGGTATATTTGTCTGCTCCTCCTGCATGAAAGGTTACTTAAAGGTTAAATTTAGAACTTCAGCATTCTGTTTGCATTTTTTCTATTACTGCCCCGGAATGATCAACGAGTGACTGACTAGATAGTGGGCTTTGACCCGCTTATCGATTTTACGTAAGACCAGAATTTTTCGGGTTCTCGGAAAGAGTTTTTGCTAAGGTATAGCTGTGGTTTTTATAGTATGCTTCACGAATCTATCTTTTCATAGACGTACGAATCTCTACTAACTTTTGCCTGTCATCATTTGCGTGTTCTTTTTTGAATCGAGAGTGCAACAGTCTTTGCTTTCTCAGCAGCTTCCTAACATTATTGTTATACCACGGTGGATCTTTTCTTTTTTGAAATGAGATTCATCCGCTTAACAGTTCATAGAAAACTTGAGTCTCATTACAAATAGGTACACTACTCATACAATTATAGTTGGCAGTGACTTAAATCTACGATCCGTATGTTGACAAAAATACACCTTCAGACAGGTTGGCAGATAAATCTTCCGAAATTGTTCTAAATGCTTTCTTAAAATTATTTTGAACAATTAGTTCACGAGCCCATTCAAACTGTAAATAGTTTCGAAAACACACTTGAGCTCTTAGTCACAAATACTCGGTTACGACTTATACAGGAATACGTTCAACGAGACAGTATCTATTTGTTCTAAATTAACTATGTAATTGAAGACAGTATGTGGCTTACATTCAAAGAAATAGCATTGGACGGATTCCTACCAAGTAAATTAATAAGAGAATGAACTGCCCCCCCCCCATTGTACATAGAACAGAACAGAAAGCTTTTGCAGAAAATTTAGACGAATTCAAAATCCCTAAGGTTGCCGAAGTTTTACGGAAGCTCGAAATTCTGCGCGGCTCTCAATGCGATATTTATTAGTTTTCACAACGAAACTCTTTGTAGAAATGTGGCAGAAAATCCAAAGAGATTCTGGCTCTAAGTTATCTACACCTACGAAATGTCTATGGTAATGCCTTTATTGCGCGATGGCGACTGTAATGCAATTCATGACAGTGTCATTAAAGCGAGAGTTATTAAATGCAGTTTTTCGAAATTCTTTCACCAACGAAGACGGAGTAAATATTTCACAAATCGAAATGAGAACTGCTACAAACATAACATAAAGTAGATACAAAGTAGAAGTAGATGCAAAGCAAATCACCCTTTCAAATAAGTGATGTTGCAAACGAAATGATCAAATGTGTTTTCAAAAAGTTTCTAATGCATAATAAAAATACATCTAACACATTTGTTTATGATATTCTTTTGCAACAGTTATTTTTGAATAGTAAGGCTCCTTGCCTTGTTTCAATAGCTTTTACTGGCCTGATTAAAGATAATCAAAAACATGGCGGGAAACCTTAATTTTTAAGATTACAGCTACATGTATTTCATGAGATCTACAAGTACTGAAAAGTTATTTCTATCCTTGTCTAATTTTGGATATATGGGAATTATTTCAACACTATAGCTGCCGAACGTGTCAACCTTAGGAACAGATCTGTTTTAGGGTGTCTATTTTAGGTGAATTTCAAAAGTTCTGATTCTTTTTAAAACCTAAAGTGTATCTTATCAGTTTAACAAAATGAGATTCTTAGGAGCTAGTTGCGGCTCTGAAGTTGCAGGAAAAAGTTTTAGAACTCACAATCTTTGACGGTATGGCCATAATATTAGAAGGTAGAAAAAATTCTCTTCACGTGTCAACTATAAGAGCTTTTACCTAAATAGGAAATTGCAAATTGGAAAGCGGTAGGTGTAACTATAAATTCTGGTTGCATGAGGATCATTTGAGTAATGTTTAATGTATTTTCTTCGTTGAATGTAATTTCACTGCGTATTGATTGAACGCTAGTGAACCGAAATGGGACCAGCTAGTTTCATCATTAAGTTATTTAAGGATATTGAGGTCTGATACTCTCTTTTTATTTTTACAACTAATAATGTTCGCATCGTTAGGTGGTCCTCACAGATGTTCTGTACGTTCAATACGTCTCCGTTCTTCGAATGCAGCTTTCCGTTGCAATGATCCTATTTTCGGTGTAATCACATCCACACCTTATTATCGCGTAACCATTGTTATGGGCAAAAGGCCTGCCCTTGGCTCTTGTAATAACTTCCATACTCACGGTCACACTACGAAATTCGGAAGCGACCAGTGTGCATATGTCAGGACGCCGTCCACGGAATTCTCGTTGTGGGTGTTATGGGTGAGAGGGGGGAGGAGGAGGAGGAGGAGGACGAGGAGGAGGAGACAGGGGCAGCCGACCCTTCGGAGCAGATAAAAGTGTGGTAAATGTCCGACGTGGCAAGCGTCCGGGCACCAAACAGAGGGAACGGAAAGTTATTTACAATTTGTACAAAAAATGTTTGTAAAACAACGAGACTTAACTACTGTGGCTATCAGTCCCTAGGCTTACAAACTGCTTAAAGTAACTTAAACTAAATACGACACACACATCCAAGCCTGAGGGACTACTCGAACTTCCGACGGCAAGCAACCGTGCGCTTCGCAGCAAGACGCCAATGAGCGTTCGACCATTCCACCGCGGTATGTCAAGAAACAGAACAGCAGTTATTAGTGTGAAAGGGAATGAAATGAACGCAATAGTTGGGAAAGAGTAAGGTGTGTAGAGTTTCTTCAGTGCTATTCAGTTTGTTCACTGAGCAGGCTGTGAAGGAAATCCACGAGAAATTTAGAGAAGGAATTTAAGGGTGAATAAGTAAAAACATTGCGTTTTGCGGATGACATTATAATTTTGACAGAGACAGCAAAGGACCTGGAAAAGCAATTGAACGGATAGACATTGTGTTGAAAGGAGCTTATAATATGAACATTAACAAAAGCAAAACAAGAGTAATGAAATGCACTCTTAGAAAATCAGGAATTAGATTAGGTAACGAAACAATAATAATGGTAGATGAGTTTTGTTACATGGCAAGTAAAATAACAACACAGGATATAAAAAGCAAAATGGCATGGGAAGAAAAGCGTTTGTGACAAAGAGAAATTTGCTAATATCGAATATTAATTTAAGAGTGAGGATATCTTTTCCGAAGGCATTTATGTGGAGTGTTGCGTTGTACAGGAGTGAGACATAAGCGATAAACAGTTCAGAGAGGATGAGGATTAAGGCTTTTGAAATGTGGTGGGTAGACCTGGTGAATAATGAGGAGGTACTGAACAGAATTGGTAATAAACGAAATTTTTGCATACCTTTATTAAATAATGGGATCGATGGGCAGTACACATTCTTAGACATCAAGGAATCGTAAATTTAGCAATAGAGGGAAGTGTGTGGGGTAGAAAGCGCAGAGGGAGGCCAGTAAGCGGATTCAATTGGACGTGGGTTGCCGTACCTACTAGGAGATGAAGAGGCTTGCTCAGGATAGAGCAGGTTAGAGAGCTGCATCAAACCCGTCTCCGGCTGAAGTCAAGACAACAATACATTGACAAGCCTAAGAGACGAAGAGGAGTATCTCTCTCTGTGTGTGTGTGTGTGTGTATGTGTGTGTGTGTGTGTGTGTGTGTGTGTGTGTTGTCCTTAGGTTGGTTTAGATTCTTTTGTAAGTATTTGGTCTGATGACCACAGTAGTAGTTTGGCGCCATTGAGTTAACAAACATTTGAACACATTGAATAGGTGGAGATTGAAGAGCACAGAGATTAAGGAAAGGAGTGTACGATGTATGTATAATTCCCATGCATATTTTTCCATTGCGAAGCACTGGTGGGTTCACTAGTAGTTCAATAATTGTCGCCCAGTAATTAGAACATGTTGTTAATTTTATTCCTATAAGCCGCGGTGGAGTAGCCGAGCGGTCTAAAACGTCTCGCTGCGGAGCGCGCGGTTGCTCGCCGTGGAGGTTCGAGTCCTCCCTGGGGCATGGGTGGGTGTGTTTGTCCTTAGGCTAGTTTAGCGAGGTTTAAGTATTTTGTAAGCTACGGACTGATGACCACGCAGTTTGGTCCGATACATATTTAAAAAAAAAAAAATCCTATAAATCCACGCGATACTGGACATTCAAAATGTGACACGCGCAGTGGCAATGAAATAGATTGACAGAGGTAAGTGTAAACAGTGAATGGTAAGCAGCAGTGCGCGTGTAGTTAGTAAGTGGTTATAGTGTTGTCAGCTGGTGCACTCGTGTTGCAGAGGGCCTGCTGAGCTACAGCGTGGCGCAGGGCGCGCGCGGCTTCACAGATCGCCTGTACGACGGCAGGGAGGCCGCCGGACACCTGTCGGCAGGGCTGGGCACGCTGTCGGATGGACGCAAGGCGCACGACCTGCTGCCGTCGCTGGACGTGGGCCAAGGTGAGCGCGCGCTGCCGCCAAAGTGGCCCAACAGGTAGGAGACGTGAGCACAAGTAAAGTAGAGTGACAAGACACGCACGGAATGGCCGCGTGGTCTAAAGAGTCAGCTGCTGACTGGGCGTCCGTTGCCACCGGAGGTTCGAGCCCTCCTTCGATATATATATATATATATATATATATATATATATATATATATATATATATATATATATATCACTAAGTGTGTTTGCCTCTGTAAGTTATAAAATAATAGGTGACAGGATATTTTAATGCGCTAGGTCAACACAAGAAATGTTACACTTTATGCGGAGCTATGAATATAGTTTATTGTATCATTTTTCCAAAGAGTTACAGCACAAAGTATAATTTTTTAAATGAAACAATAGTTTTTTCTATCGTGCATTGGATTCGTTGAAGCCAGCTGCGTCCAAATCAATTTGAAACTACATTCCTATCACTGTTAGTTTGGGAGCTACAACCCTTCAATGTTTAGGGGGCGGAGGCTATGACAGCGTAGCTGACTGGCTGGTGGTCATGAGACTGTGGGCCGTGCCCCAGGGGCAAGCCACTCGGCCAGTGAGCTAAGCCATCGCAGCCTCCGCCCCCGGTTCTTTGAAGGGTTGTAGCTCCCAATCTAACAGTGATACGAATGTAGTTTAAATTGATTTGGACGCAACTGGCTTAAACGAATCCAATACACGATAGAAAAAAACTATTGTTTCATTTAATAAATTATATCTTTTTGGTGTAACTCTTTGGAAAATGATACATTAAACTATGTTTACAGCTCTGCAGAAAGTGTAACTTTTCTTGTGTTCACCTACCGCATTAAAATTTCCCGTCATCTATTATTTTATAAGTTACAGAGGCAAACACAGTGAAACACCCTGTATATATAGGGTGTCCCAGCTATCTTCTCCACCCAAAATATCTCTGGAATAATAACAGCTATTGGAAAACGACATTCACCGGTATCAATGTACGGCTGGGGCCCATGAATGTACGTATTTGGAAACATTCTAAAACGAAAGAAAATGTGTTGTTTTTTTAACACAAACTTATGTTTTTTAAATAGACACCCTATATTTTTTTCAGCAATCCATAGCATGACAAATCACATAAACAATTGCGTTGATTGCATCTCCATATTCCAATTACATCCCGAGATACTGCGACGCGAAGTTGACTCTTGAAATACGCGAAAGGCGCGGCTAGCGCACGTCCTGAGCAGCATGGGGTTCTCTCCTGAGTCTCAGGACGTGCGCTAGCAGCGCGTTTCGCGTATTTCAAGCGTGAAATTCGCGTCGCAATATCTCGGGATGTAATTGAAATATTGCGATGCAATCAACGCCATTGTTTATGTGATTTGTCATGCTATGGATTGCTGAAAGTGTGTTCATTAAAAAAAAAAAAAACCTTAAGTTTGTGTTAAAAAACACATTCGCTTTCGTTTTAGAATGTTTCCAAATATGTACATTCATGGGCCCCAGCCGTACATTGATACCGGTGAAAGTCGTTTTCCAATAGCTGTTATTGTTCCAGAGATATTTTGGGCGGACAAGATAGCTGGAACAAACCAGCTGAAGACCTGATGTTACCCGGTTATTTATTTGTTCCATTCTCTAGTTAATCCATATCCTCTCCTGTCCTCTTTCTCTGTATCTCTCGTTTTGAAGTCCAAGCGTGCAGTAATATTTTTTTTTTTTTATTTTTTTTTTTTTTAGGAGCGAAATAAATATTTATACTGGGGTCTAAATGTATCGGTTAGGTATCATTCGCCGTGAACCATACTGAATTTTATACAGTCAGTAACTTCCTTCCGTTTTCAAGATCAAGTGTCAAAAATTTCATCAAGATGGTATTGAAATTGAAGTTTCTTTTGAAGTCTCTGCCGTATGTAAAGTATCCTCCGCTGGGCACCACACGAAAATTTATGTAGACCGTGCCCCTCCTCTTGTTTTGTTGTTCAAATGTAAACATGAATAAAAAAAGTTGTAGATTTGTATGCAATACAAACACAGAAATAAACCAATCAACCATCTGTTTATAAGATAATAAATTCGTTTGCAAAGTATGAAGCCTATTGTATGGCGTAAGATTTTGGTAAAAACGTTGAGCAATGGCTTTTAGTTATACCGAGTGTCCAATTTAACCTGACAAATAGAAATGATTTTAAAACTACGCAATGTACATACACATTTCCCAGGCATAAATGAACATCAACCGACAGAACAGTACACCGCCCCTGAAAGGAAAAAAGAAAAAACTAAAAAAAAGTATTCAATAAGTCTAAAGAGACGTACCTAGCGATACCATCAACCCCACCCTTGGGGGGAGGGCGACTTTCGGATCGCAAACAAGAGTGTCACATTCATTAAAGAATTAGATTTGACGAGTACGTAGTTGTTTTATTCGTGATTCATTTGCGCTGAAACTGTTACAACAAACTAGGTTGAGTATCACTCAGTAATAACGACGTAGACTTTGTACTTCTCTTTTCCCTTCGCGGTCCTTGTTTTAGGTGCGTCAACTCGTCTCGCACCATTTAATTAATTAAGTGTTCAAAATGATGTCCTTCAACTTGAATGATCTTTTGGATTTGTGTTTCAAATGTGTGATACATATCTGTAAACCATGTATGTTGCAATTGTGGCGCATCCATTCCGTGTTCTTTTTATCATATTTTCGCATATTACAGCGCCATGAAAATGGAAAATAATTTGTTGAGTAAACCATAGTTATTTTTTTCGAGAAATCCGAATCTGCAATAAAACTGGAGGTTCCTTCTTAAGACTTCAAATTTTCTTTCTCCACAGGCGGCGGAAGGGAGTGCGGTTGATTTCAGGTAATTACGAACTTTTGAAGTACCGACACAGTTGTGCGAATGGGTTCGCGCTTTCCTCTCAGCAAGGACGCAGGACGTAACAATTGACGGAAAGTCATCGAATAAATTCGAATTCCGTTTTATTTGGAGTTCCCCAGGGAAGTGTTAATGAGCCCCTACTGTTCCTTATTATTATAAACGGTTTAAGAAACAATATGAACAGACCTCTTAGACTATTGGTGGACGATGCTCTCCTTAGTAAATTCACCAGAATATCAAATGCAAGTGAAAATTGATTAAGATATCTGCACGGTACCAAAACTGGTAATTGACCGTAAATAGCGAAAAGAGAGATGTTATCCAAATGAGCACTAAAAATAACCGTTAAAATTAATTTAGACGATATATCAATCAAATCTAAAGGCCGTAATTTCAACTAAATAGGAATAACAATTACGAACAACTTAAAATTGAAAGAAAACATAGAAAATATTGTATGGAAGGCGAAAAACAGGCTACGTTTCAATGGCAGAACGATCTGAAGCTGCAACATCTCTACTGTCTATACTGACACTCTGACAGTCTGACTTTCTATAGTACACTTTTGCGTTTAATTTTGGACTATTGCAACCCTGCGTGGGATCTCCGACGTTTTTTTTTTCTTTCTTAAGACTAGACAAGCAATAGTAAGTTTCGCTATTATAGTCAAAATTTTACCTTCAATTAAACAAACAATAGGCTGTACTACACAGACTAAAATATTTCTGTACTGTTGCAGCAATCACAACCACGTTTAAAACTGTAATTTCATCAACAATATCTTCTGATGCAGGGGTAGGTAAAGAGAATTAGTTATTAATTTATTCCGGTTAGCAAGTGTTACTTCTACCCGTAAGAACCGCAGGATCTATTTACCATTAGTTCACTACGGGATAAACTGATTACAATAGAACTATATCTTCATTTTACAAGGAACCTGGCGGTCTTTTCCACTTCAGACAGCCGCCTGATACCGGAAAAATTCCTTCATCTACATCTACACGGGTACTTTACAAGACGAAGTGCATGCCAAAAGGTTTGTCGAACCACTTTTATGATATTTCTCTATGTTCCATTCTATAATTGCTCGCGGGGAAAAGGAACACACAAATCTTTCTGTTTTCGATCTGATTGTTGTTAATTTATTATGATGATCACGTCTCCCTATGTAGGTGGGTGCTAACAACATATTTTCGTAATCTGAAGAGAAATTGGGGAACGAAATTTCGCAAATAGATATCGCCGGAGAGACTGATATCCGTCGCTGTTTAGTCTCTTTCAAAGCCAACAACAAGAACAAGATATCGCCGGTACAAATAAAGCCTTTCTTTTAATGATTTCCACCTCAAATCATGCTTAAGTTCCGTGACACTCTCTCCCCTATACCGTGATAATACATCACGAGCTGCCCTTCTCAGAAATCTGAATATTGTCTGTCAATCCCACCTAGTGTGGACGCTCAAGTGTAGTGTAGGCAGTTTCTTTAGTAGAACTGTTGCATCTTCTAAGTGTTCTGCCAATGAAATGTAATCTTAGGTTCGCCTTCTGCCGGCCGCGGTTGCCAAGAAGACCGAGGCGCTTCAGTCGGGGGTTCGAAACCCCCTTGGGCATGGATATTTGTGCCGTCCTAGTTCGTAAGTAGTTCATAAGTAGTTTGTAAGTTTAGGGACTTAAGTCCCATAAGCTTTACAAACATTTGAACATTTTTTATTTTTGTTCGACTTCTCTACATTTTTTTCTATGTGTACTTTCCATTCTAAGCTGTTGGTAATTGTTACTCCTGGGTATTTGGTAGAATTGACGACCTGTAGGTTTGACTGATTTATCGTGTCATGTGGATGACCTTACACTTATCATTAATAAGGGTCAGTTGCCGATTTTTGCACCGTGCAGATACCTTATCTAAATCATTTTACAGTTGCTTTTGACCTTCTGGCTACTTTACTAACCGATAAATGACAGCATCATCCGGGAACAGTTTGAGAGAGCAACTTAGATTGTCTCCTAAATCGTTTATAAAATCTAGGAACAGTAGGGCCCTATAACACTTCCCTGTGGAACGCCAGATATAACTTCTGTTCTACCCAATCACTTACCGTCAATTAAAACTCACTGTGTTCTTTCTATCACGAATCCTTCGCACAGCTGTGGCGATATTCCATAAGCACCTAATTTGATTAGAAGACGCCTGTGAAGTACAGTGTCAAAAGCCTTCCGGAAATCTAGAAATACGGAATATATTTGACATTTCTTCTCGATAGCACTTATCACTTCATATGAATAAAGAGGTAACTGTTGTTCACAAGAACAATACATTCTGAATGCGTGTTGACTGTCGGACAATAGGTCATTCTCTTCGATGTAGTTCATAATTTTTTAGAACAGTATACGTTCTAAACTCTTGCTGCATACCGAAGTCAGTGATGTAGGCCTGTAATTCTATTGATCATTCCTACTGCCTTTTTTGAATATTGGTGTGACATGTGCAACTATCCATCCTTTTGGTACGGAACGTTCGCTTTAGTACTGACATGAGCCACAACCGGCTATTTAATGGCTGTATCCTGTGCTACCATGGCATCTGGAAAGACGGGTGTCATATCCGAAATGGCTCCATCCAGTACGCACGTGGACTGCACACTGGACTACTTCCCCAAATTAGCATCCATTTCCACACACAACGCTGAAGCTTCCAACTACAAGTAACCCTATTCTTTGTGACTACCTGTATCTTTCAGGCTGAAAGGCGACCCCAGAAGCGACACCATCAGTCTCAGGTACAGAGTCTGACAGTGCCTTAAACCTGTTGGTATGGCGAACCTGTGAGCCCTTACAATCAGTGCTCCGTCACGTGTGAGTTGTCAACATCAACGAGAACGGTCTGTGGGCCGGTCTCAGGTGTGCGCCGATCGGTGGCACATAGAAACGTGCTGAACGTCCGTTCAACATGGCCGGCCCCAACAGCAGTGCCCATCGACGACAATTGTAAACTGTTCATCCAAAGCTAAGAGACATGAGGCTGCGAGCAAAAAGACACAAATTCACGACATATCTGTACACGACAGTCACAGTTCTGTCCACAAGACAAGACTGTGGGCAACTGTATTACTAAGACAAACGACGAGAAAGATGCACTGTAACACACTACAGTTGATAAGTAAAGTAAATGAAAGAACTGTGTCAAGCATTTTGACTAACACACAGAAGCCAAAAGCTGGACTACGAGGTTACACCGCTGATACCTTTCTACAATCCTGGCCATTAAAATTGCGACACCACGAAGGTGACGTGCTACAGACGCAAAATTTAACCAAATGATTAGCTTTTCAGAGCATTTACACAAGGATGGCGATGGTGGCGATACGTACAACGTGCTGACATGATGAATGTTTCCAACCGATTTCTCGTACACAAACAGCAGTTGCCCGGCGTTGCCTCGTGTAAGGAGGAGAAATGCGTACCATGACGTTTCCGACTACGGTAAAAGTCGGATTGTAGCCTATCGCGATTGCGGTTCGTCGTATCGCGGCATTGCTGCTCGCGTTGGTCGCAATCCAATGACTGTTAGCAGAATACGTAATCGGTGGGTTCAGGAGGGCAATACGGAACGCCATGCTGGATCCCAACGGCCTCGAATCACTAGTATTCGAGATGAAAGACATATTATCCGCATGGCTGTAACGGGTCGTGCAGCCACGTCTCGATCCCTGAATCGACAGATGGGGACATTTGCAATACAACAACCATCTGCACGAACAGTCTGACGACGTTTTTAGCAGCATGGACTATCAGCTCGGAGACCATGGCTGCAGTTGCCCTTGACGCTTCATCATAGACAAGAGCGCCTGCGATGGTGTACGCAACGATGAACCTGGGTGCACGACTGGCAAAACGTAATTTTTTCGGATGACTCTAGGTTCTGTTTACAGTATCATGATGGTCGCATCCGTGTTTGACGACATCGCGATGAACGCACATTGGAAGCGTGTATTCGTCATCGCCATACTAGCGTATCACCCGGCATGATCGTATGGGGTGTCATTGGTTACACGTCTCGGTCACCTCTTCTTCGCATCGAAGGCACTTTCAACAGTGGCCGTTACATTTGAAGTGTATTACGACGTGTGGCTCCACATTTCATTCGATCCCTGAGAAACCCTACATTTCAGCAGAATAATGCGTTCGGAGATGTCACGTGACATTCCTCGCCCAGAACTCTCTGGCATACGCCATCTCGCTTTCATATTTTACGATTTTCTTATTATTTCAAAGCAAAGGCGCACTTGAGAATTAACAAAATCACGTCGATCTTAGTACGCTAAATTATAATCTAGTGTCATATTACCAGTTAAGAACTGCCACCAATAGTACGAGAAATAAGGAATAGTTTAGTAATTGTCCGCTGTGATGTAGTGTGCAGTGTGTTTGGTTTGACACACATGGTCAGTAGTTCGAAACCCGCGGATACTACTACTAGTACTACTACTATTATTATTATTATTATTTTGCCTTGGTTCGTAAAATGGTTTCGGTCAGAAAATATTTGTATTCAATTAAGAAGAGTGTGCGAAAACCCTTTAGTAATCAAGATGAAAAAAGAAAATGAAAAATGTATTGACGTCTTTTATTATTATTATTATTATTAATTATTTTTTGTTCTTCACGTAGATCGATGCTTTCGGTCGTTTGTTTGTGGTCGTTCTGGGTTGTTCTTTGAGAATTTTGCTCAATTTATTATTAGAGATAGCGTTGAGTCCCGTTTCTTTTTCTCTTTTTTCATTGGTTCTTACATTTGATCGTTGTTTTTTTGTTTGCTTATTTTGATCATTTTGTCGTTGACTCAGTTTCTTTGTTACAGAGGGCGTCCAGCACTCTGACCGAGCACGCTGAGCAATCACGTCGGTAACCCTCTGACCGAACGCGCTGAGCCACCGCACTCACAAAACTTAATTTATTTATATTAAGAAAAAGATTCAAATGGTTTTTAAGTTTATGGGACTTAACTGGGGAGTCCTCAGTTCCTTAAACTTACAATCTACTTTATACTAATGACAACAGAAACATCCATGCCGGAGGGAAGATTCGAGCCCCCGACGGAGAACGGCCTCGCGCATCGGAGCGTAGCGCCTCAATGCGCTCGGTCATTCCTCCGTGGCTCAAGTTTCAACCCACCGTCTAAGAAGTTCGAACATCACGAACTAATTCGCTGCCCATTACGCTGCACCGGACAGCAGGCAGAGTAATCCGTAACTCTCGTACCACCGATGGCAGGCGTTACCTATTAAAACGGCATTTTTAAACATTTGATTATTGTTCACTGTCCTAAGAATGACGTGTTTTAGACAATTTTCAGTGCGTCATTGCTTTGAAGTGACAACGCTTGAGTTATAACAAGGAAATCATCAAATACACAAAGCAGTTTGGCGTATGTTAAGAGAGTTTGGGGCAAGGTTACGGGTGAGGGATATCACGTGATTGATTTTCGAACGCCAATTATACGCCACGTTCTTTCCAGGCTATAGTCATTCGTAACCAGTACAGGCAAAGAAAATAAACTTTTAACAAATTGCCAAAGTAAGAAAGGAGGTAATATTTTAACGGGAAAAGATACTGAACATGTGGGAGAAACATTAAAATAAAGGGGGTAAAAATTCAAAAAAGAATATGCTTGTCGAAGCTAAACTCAAATAGCAAATAATTTTGGCTGTCTATTGAAATACGGTCAGAAAGTATATTTCGTGTTGGGTGCATAGATATTATCACATTAGTAGAATCATAATCGTATCGTCCATACGTTTTTATTATTTGTATTTTTATTAACTTTGTCTGAAATGCAAACGTAGGCTTCCGCGGCAGTTGTCACTATAAATAAAATTCTTCCGGGTATTACACCGCGTCGTCATTTTATAAACGGTCCCAAAAAAATTAAAATTATTGTAAAGCTTATGGGACTTAACTACGGGGTAATCAGTGCCTAAACTTAGAAACTACATATGAACTACTTACGAAATAGGACGGCACAAATATCCATGCCCGACGGGGGATTCGAACCCCCGACCATAGTGGCCGTGCTGACCGTGACTGGAGCGCCTCAGTCACCTCGGCCACCGCGGCCGGCAACTGTACCGACTTTTCGGCCACTGTTGCAGGCCGCCTTCATCAGGGTCTGTGTCTGACGCAGACCCTGATAAAGGCCGCCTGCAACAGTGGCCGAAACGTCGGTACAATTTATAAAATGACGACGCGGTGTAATACGCGGAAGAATTTTATTGATTTGTCTGAAATGTTTGCAAAAAATCATAAGACTCGAAGCAAATCTAAAGTGGGCCGTAAAACACGACAGTGAGATTTTTTATTCCATTATTTCGTAATTGTTTTCTCTCTCTCTCTCTGCCGCAGATCACGAGTGGGTGGGCTGGCGGAACGACACGCCCGGCATGGAGGGCAGCCCGGTGGAGCTGCTGTTCGAGTTCGACCAGGTGCGCAACTTCTCGGCGGTGCACCTGCACGCCAACAACCAGTTCAGCAAGGACGTGCAGGTGAGTAGCAGGAAACAGGCCCTTCGCAAAGGAACGGTTCTCAATGAACTGCTCACAAAAGCGAAGGATCGAGGAACTACATACGAGAAACGGCTGTTCGCCGTTTACTTAGGCGCTTCTACTTGATACCCGTTCGGAACGCCGAAACGGCTACAGCGGCTACTATTTTCAGTTAACTGTCGGTCCTGGTCCGGAACATTTGCGTCGGCTTCGAGTTCCTCTGTTTCAATTCCAGCTCACTGATCAGTACTGAGCAATCGTTCGGCTTGTTCTCAGCGCCCGGCCATTCTAAATGTGTTTCACACTCTTCTCGAACATTAGAATCCTGTTTCTGTTTAGCGTCCATCCCCAGTAATTTACATTTTACAGGTATTTTACGATCTTCTAACTTAACTCACTTAAAAATTGTGTTCTGTCTGTAATACGTATGTTTTACAGACATCGCAGTAGCAGTATCAGTAGCAGAAGACAGAATTCTCGTGAGTATTTTATTAGCATACGTTTATTTTCAGATTTCATGTGTTTCATTTAATATTCAGCTTTTTACATAGCTATTAATCATTTTTAATGAAATAAATCTCAATTTGCGATCACTTATGGCTTCACTGAACTAGGTTTATATGTAATACAAATGTGCGGCGAATGATAATTTGTTCCCGGCCGGGATTCGAACCTGGGATCTCCTGCTTACTAGGCAGACGCGTTGACCACTACGCCACCGAGGACACAGTGATCAACCCTACTGCAGAGGACTCTTCCCTGCACGTCTCCTGCCACACACAAATCTCCATTCGCCACACTGTCTCTTTCCTATTACCACTACGGGAGACGTGCAGGGAAGATTCCTCTGCAGTCGCGTTGGTCACTGTGTCCTCAGTGGCGTAGTGGCAACGCGTCTGCCTAGTAAGCAGCAGATCGCGGGTTCGAATCCCGGCTGGGAACACATTTTCATTCGCAGCACATTGGTGTTACATCTAAACCTAGAACAGTGAAGCCATAAGTGATCGCAAATTGAGATTTATTTCATTAAAAATGAACGCTCTAACGTCGTCAAAAATATACATAATTGAATTAATCATTTCCCTAAAATGTAGTGTAAGGGTGTTCAAATAAATAGATTTTTCCGCTTCTTTCCCAGCCGTTGCGTCACACTTAGGTGATTATATTTTGCTTCTTTGTGGTATCTACTTGTTAGGGGTTTGGCTTAATAAATAAAAAAGAAATACGAAGGTCGTTCACTTACGAGCATGCGCGGCAGTTACTCTAACTCAAGGAGAAGTTATATAAGCCATTTCTAGATCGCAGCTGCTGAAGTGTGCTTATCAGTGTTGCTTTATAATGTCAGCCGTAATTGTAAATGCCGCCGAGTGTGAAATCAGATTGTGATTCGTTTCTAAATGCAAAGAAAGCTAAAGCAACGGAAGTTCATTGAGAAACTTGCGAAGTTTATGGAAAATTGCTATGATTGATTCAATGGGTCAGACTGTTCAATGGAGGACGTGATCAAGTGCACGATGAAGAACGAAATGGATGCCCGTCTTTGGTTACTGATGAACTGGTTCACACAACAAATGAGCAGATTAAGCAAGACCGTAAGTTTACATTTAGTGCCCTTGCTATGAAAGTTCCGCAAATCTCACGATCAGTATCATGAAATTATAATTGAAAAACTGAAATTTCGAAAACTTTGCTCACGTTGGGTACCCAAAATAGTTACTGAACAAAACAAAAAACAACGGATGGGCAGCGCAGTTTACTTTTTGAGAATCTAAAATGAATAAGGCGATGTTTCTCCCTCCCGGAAGGTCACGGGAGAAGAAACGTGTGTCGTATGACTCAACCGGAAACAAGGAAATCATTAGCATGGAGGCACACTTAATTCGCAATTAAGGTTAAGCCTACGCAAATCTTGACAGTTCGAAAGGTGATGTGCGCCGTTTTTGGGACAGAATAGGCATTTTGCTGATTCATTTCTTTCCACGATGCCAAATAATCAATGCACGTGGTTACTGCAAGACCATTAAGAAATTGCGCCGCGCAATACGGAACAAGCGACTAGAATATTACTGTCAAAAGAGGTTTTTTTTCTGCTCGATAACGCCCGACCTCACACGGCGAATGCAACCAACCAACTCTTGCGGGAATTTCTCATGGATGTGTTTGATCATCCTCCGTACTTTCATCTCTTCTTACAAGTAAAATCTGTCGTCGGTGGACAACACTTCAACGATGATGACGAGCTGAAAGAACGTTTTACCACATGCTTGAATACACAGGCGGCAACCTTCTAAGAAGAAGTCATTCATAAACTTTTGCCACGCTATGACAAGTGCCTGAAAAATTTCGGAAGCGATGTTAAAAAATAGTTATAGTTTTTTGTACAATGAATTTTTTCTGTATCTGTACACGTTTGTTTTATATTATCAAACGGAACTTACTTTGTGGATATACCTCGTAGTTTTCCGTGTTGACGGATGACTCGGAAAATGGATTTAGATTTGGAAAACTGTAGACTGCTATAATATCATACTTACTTTTTATCTCAGGAATTATTGTTCAGTTTTTATAAACAGACTACTCAGTTTATAACTACTTTGATCATGTCTTATAGGATAATTTAAAACATCCAATAATAGATAATAATTAGATAAGGAAGAACGGTGAACGAGTAGAAAGAGACAGTTCCAAAAAAGAGAGATCATCAGTGGAATAGTTCCAAAAAATGAACTAGTTTGCCCATCTCTCGTGAGGATGACATGAGCCGAGTAAGGCGATTAATACACCAGAAGTGTGAAAGCTGTTAAATTCATTCATTTAATATGGCACCAACTGTAATCACCTGTTATGCGTTCTTAAAGGAAGTAACAACCTAATTTTATAATGAATTTTAACGCATCTTGCCTTTATTTATTTTGAATACATGGGATTCAAACATATCGTCAGATGGCTGTATTTTGTGTGTAGGAGTGAAGTTCAGTCATCTGTTGCTGTTCACTGACTTATCAAAGGTCACGCTGTACTGTGGCATTGATGGGGCAACTGTATTGTTTGCGCGTCACTCTCTTCCTGTGACAGCCGCAATTATACAGAGTGAGCCAGGAGCAAACGTGCGTGCTTTGAGGGGTGATGCTACTGGTCATTCTGAACAAACATACGGACTTTCCTTAACGGTTTCCGGGTAAACTAATGAAAACAACCAGGAATGGGAAAAGTGCAGGTGACAGTAAATGAAGTTACTGTTATGTTATAGTTTGTTTAATTGTGTACGTTTTCTCATAGAAGATGTTCAAATGGTCCACCGCCGGTTTTAATTCATTTTGCTGACCTTGTGGATACATTTTGTGTTGCTGATGGGAGCTGAGTTCTACATTTCTTGAGCAAAAGCATCTAATATACGAGCGAGAAGTTACTCTCCACTCTGCACTCGTACAGTTTGCTCTTTAGCAATACCCACAAACATTATTGCAATGTACAGCAATTAATCTTTATCCCATGGATGATATTAAAATTCACCACCTGTTCCACTGCTGCACAAATAGGATGGAAGGCGAAGAGGTAAATGCTTGTGGGCACCCTAGGAAGGGGTGACAAATCAAAGAATAAAAATAGGATTGAAGTTAATATTGGCTGTATTATGAAAGTACGGAATACAAAGCGGGACTCGTCCTGAGGTCGGATGCAATGAATGAGTGCCAGTCTAAGTTAGCGGATTAGTAAACGGAAAAGTTAACGGGTACAGTTCACACAGTTGGTGGCTGATACGAAACAGCCGCTAGACAGGAGCGGACGGCATAAGGCCATTCGTCGCACAGAGGCTGAGCCTATGGAGTGCGTCTGTTCTGTACAAACGCTGGAACAAAAGAGCGCGAAGTAGTGGCACACGTGGTCAATCGTGGTCAATCGTCTGCTATGGGCTCCACTGCAGCGTGGAAACGTCAGTAATTTCAGCACGGACGCCAGGAGGGTGGCGTGATTGTACAGGGTGATCAATCCTCAGCGCACCCGCCTTTGCTGCGTGCGACTTCCCAGCGATGGCAGCTGCATTGCCTGCTTAGCGCGCCACCCGTAGTCTACACTAAATATAATACGGGTTGGCGCGCAAGTTATTTCTGACATACATAACACTGATCACATTACTAATTTCCTGTAATGATAAGTTGGCTGTGTGTATCGTCTCAGTCTTGATCAAATGTCGCGAAGGCATTTTCTCTTTCAGTTAATTGGGCCAATAAAGGCCGCAATATGTTTTCAACACACCTGTCACTATTAATTGTTACCTGAATAAATATAGGGCCAATCATTCTCTCTCCGCTAACAGAGCAACCACATTCCTATTTTTTTGATCGTACAGGGGCTGTTTGTGAATTAAGTGAGCCGGCCGCGATGGCCGAGGAAACTGAGGCGCTCCAGTCACGGTCTGCACGTCCACTACGGTCGGGGGCTCGAATCCCCCCTCTGGCATGGTTATTTGTGCCGTCCTAGTTCGTAAGTAGTTCATAAGTAGTTTGTAAGTTTAGGGACTGATGACCCCGTAGTTAAGTCCCATAAGCTTAACAAACATTTGAACATTTTTTTCAATTAAGTGAGACATTTCCTAATTCCAGTAACGATTATTTTTTGAATTAACATACCCACTTAGTTGGAACCATGATTCGTTTGAAAAGAAAGTAAAGTTTGGGTCAATTTCTCCGACATCCACCATTTTCAGAATCAATGAGTGTAGTAAACAACTTCCTCAGCAGGTGTCAGAAATGCTTGAACAACGAAGGGAGGCAGTTCCAGCACCTCCTTGCGTAATACACGTGAGTAATAAACTTGTGTTTGTGTTATGTATGTCAGAAATAACATGTGCACCAGCCTATATTACATTTAGTGCGGATGACAGAGGGCGTGCTAAGCGGGCAACGCAGCTGCCATCGCCGGCAAGTCGCACGCCCCAAAGGCAGTTGCGCTGAGGATTGATCACCCTGTACAATCAGCAGTCAATATTGGTTCTGACCAGCTATGTTCTGCAACGTGGACAGGATTGGTCATGTTGTCACGTCAGATGTTGCACTGGAAGAAACTCGTAAAGTTTATCCGAAGGGTTTAAACAAAATTTTGAATTTTTTTCCTAAATTATTTTAGACTACCTGGTCAGTCAGTATGAAGTGCAAGAGCTCTGTCATACTGAAAGTACATACGAGCTCGTGTTACCAGAGAGATAACCTCCACCTTATTCTGGTAACAAATTTTGAAGACAATCATGATACTGTGAAGATGGTTACCTTTATACCAACTGGATCAATAATACCGCACCAGACGATGACTGTGAAGCGTCGTTGAAAATTAGTTTCCGAAGTAGCGTGCACATTTTCATCTGATAATATGTGAGATAGGCACGCGTCGTTCATTATGTTGCGGATAAGAAAAATGTTCAATTGTTTGTAAATCTATGGTACTTAACTACTCTGGTCATTAGTCCCTAGGTTTACAAACTACTTAAACTGACATATGCTAAGGGAAAAAAATACACTCATGCCCGAGGGAGGACTCGAACCAGCCGGCCGTGGTGGCCGAGGGGACTGAGGCGCTCCAGTCACGGTCTGCACGGCCACTACGGTCGGGGTTCGAATCCCCCTAGGCCAGGGATATTTGTGCCGTCCTTAGTCTTAGCTAGTTCATAAGTAGTTTGTAAGTTTAGGGACTGATGACCCCGTAGTTAAGTCCCATAAAATATACAAACATTTGAATATTTGACTGGAACCTCTGACGCGAGTAGCAATACGTTCTGCAGCTAGGCGCCTTGGAGCGCTCGGCCACTAATAGTAATGATATGTTTTTTTATTATGCAGGCCCTAATTGAGGAGTAATACTGCATAGTCATGAAACAAGTCAATACATGAAGTTTAACACAAGAATGGTAACAGAAATTTTTAAGTAGTCCTATGCACATGACAATTTTAAGACTAAGTGAAAAGAATAAATAAAGAAAAAAAGGAATTAGCTTAATTGTTTAACTATTCTAAGAGATCGTCGACAGAATAAAAGGAGTGAGTCATGAGGCAACTCTTCTATTTAGATTTAAAAGCGCGGGGTTAGTGCTAAGATTCTTTAGTTCTTGTAGCAGTTTATTGAAAATAGATGCTACAGAATACTGCACACCTTTTTGCACAAGTGTCAAGGTGCTGTGATGGAAATGTAGATTCGACTTCTGTCTAGTATTCACCGAGTTAAAGTCGTATGGCATGAATGGCTGGGAGGCCCCGAAGGGCAGGTTCAGCCAGCTAATTGGAAGGTTGTTCCTATCCTTCGCGCCCGCAGGCACCTTTCCTCCGCGAAGTATGAGAACTGTGTGCTGAAGTGACTGTGTTAAGTGTAGGCGACTGTAATGAGTGCGTGTGTATCGTAGAGTCGTGTTCGTGTTGCATATTATGGGAGAAGGGAGAGGGTGAACCTCGGTGCGGGCACACAGCCTACTCCTCTCGGAAAGCACCAAGGGGGCCGCCGAGCTTAACGTCCCCATCCAACGGACGGATCACCATCAACAGTATCCCATGCCTTCACTCTATGAGACCCGGCGGAGAGGGTTGGAATTTATTGCAGGACATTGGTGCAAAGACTCGTGATCAGGGACTTTGCACCACAACCCCTCTCTTCCCCTTTGCCGCAAGGCAAAGGGAAAATTATCAATAGCATGTGTAGCACCCGGGCGGCTACCCATCCAAGTGCTGGGTACGCCCGACAGTGCTTAACTTCGGTGATCCAGCGGGAACCGGTAGTCACCGAGTGAAAGTTATTAACTCGAGGGAATAAGCTGATATTATTAACAACAAAAGACATTAAAGAAAAAAAGTATTGGGACGCCAGTGTCAGAATTTCCAGACTCCTGAAAAGGGGTCGACATGACGTTCGTGAACTTACACCACATACTCGAACCGCCCCTTTCTGAGTCAAAATTACCCTTCCGCCGTATGTCATAAGTGAGTGAAAGTAAACGTAGTATACTACTTTTCTTGTTGAAAAATCACTTATTTTAGTTATTGTTCTAATGGTAAATAAACCAGAATTTAGTTTTGGAACGATATCCTGAACACAGCTGTCTATCGGAACACCTAGAAATTTGAACTGTTCAGTCTCACTTGTCATATGCCCATGTCAAAATGTCAACTTTCGTCAAATTATGTGTTAAAAATTGTAAAAACTAAATTTTACTGTGATTTACCATCAATTTGTTTTCTACAAGCCATGAAGTTATCTCTTGAACTGTATTATTTGATACTGTGTCAATATTGCGAACAAGAACCTTCACTACCAACCTGGTATCATCAACAAAAATATTTTACAATCACCTGTTATACTCGAAGGCATATCATTTATGTAAATGTTGTTGTTGTTATGGTCTTCAGTCCGGAGACTGGTTAGATGCAGCTCTCCACCCTACTCTATCCTGAGCAAGCCTTTTCATCTCCTCAAAAGAACGGCAACACACATCTACTTGAATCTGCTTACTATATGCGTCTCTTGGTCTCCCTCTGCGACTTTTACCCCACACACTTCCCTCCAATGCTAAATTTACGATTCCTCGATGTCTAAGAATGTGACCTACCAAGCGATCCCTTCTTTTAGTCATGATATGCCAAAGATTCCTTTTCTCACCAATTCTGTTCAGTACCTCTTCATTAGTTATGCGATCTACCCACCTAATCTTCAGCATTCTTCTGTAGCACCACATTTCAAAAGCCTCTATTCTCTTACTGTCTGCACTGCTTATCGTCCATGTTTCACTCCCGTACAAGGCAACACTCCACACAAATGCCTTCAGAAAAGACTTCCTTACACTTAAATGAATATTCGATGTTAGCAAATTTCTCTTTTTCAAAAATGCTTTTCTTCCCATTGCCATTCTGCATTTTATATCCTCTGTACTGCGACAATCGCATGTTATTTTACTACCCAAGTAACAAAACTCATCTACCACCTTCATTGTTTCGTTACCTAATCTAATTCCTTCAGCATCGCCTGATTTTCTAAGACCGCATTCCATTATTTTTGTTTTGCTCTTGTTAATGTTCATTTTGTATGCTCTCTTCAACACACTGTCTATTCCATTCAACTGCTCTTCCAGATCCTTTGCTGTCTCTGACAGAATTGCATTGTCAGCAAAACGCAATGTTTTTATTTCTTCCCCCTGAACTTTAATCCCCATTCCAAATTTTTCCTTGCTTTCCTTCACCGCCTGCTCGATGTACAATTTGAATAACATCGGATAAAGGCTACAACCCTGTCTTACTCCCTTCCCAACTGATGCTCCCCTTTCCTGCCCTTCCAGTCTAATAACTGCGGTCTGGCTTTTGTACAAGTTGTAAATAACTCTCCTTTCCCTGTATTTTACCCCTGCCGACTTCAGAATTTGAAAGAGTGTATTCCAGTCAACATTGTCAAATGCTTTATCCAAATCTACAAAAGCTAAAAATGTAGGTTTGCCTTTCCTTAATCTATCTTCTAAGATAAGACGTAAAGTGAGTATTGCCTCCCGGATTCCTACGTTCCTCCTGAATCCAAACTGATCTTCCCCGAGGTCAGCTTCTACCAGCTTTTCCATTCTCCTGTAGATAATTCGTGTTAAAATTTTGCAACCATGACTTATCAAACTGATGGTTCTGTAATTTTCACACCTGTCTGCACCTGATTTCTTTGGAATGGGGATTATAACATTTTTCTTAAAGTCTGAGGGTATTTCGCCTGTCTTATACATCCTACACACCAGTTCAAATAGTTTTGTCATGGCTGGCTCTCCCAGAGACTTTAGTAGCTCTGAGGGTATGTCATCTACTCCTGGGGCCTTGTTCCGACCTAGGTCTTTCAGGGCTGTGTCAAATTCATCTCTCAGTATAGTATCTTCTATTTCATCTGGATCTACTTCCTCTTCCCTTCCTATAACATCGTCTCTAAGTTCATTTCCTTTGTAGAGCTGCTCTATGTACTCTTTCCACCTTTCAGCTTTCCCTTTTTTTGCTGAGAACTGGTTTTCCATCTGAGTTCTTGACATTCATAGAGTTGCTTTTCTTGTCCCCAAAAGTCTCTTTAATTTTCCTGTAGGCGGTATCTACTTTTCCCCTTCTTATACATTCCTCTACAGATTTGCATTTGGCTTCTAGCCACTCCTGCTTAGCCATTTTGCACTTCCTGTCAAACTCATTTCTTAGTCGTCTGTATTCCATTTCGCCTGTTTCGTTTACTGTATTTTTATATCTTCTCCTTTCATCAATTAAATTTAGTATTTCCTGTGATATCCAAGGATTTTTTGTAGGTCTTGTCTTTCTACCTACATTGTTCTCTGATGTCTTTACTATTTCATCTCTCAATGCTACCCATTCCTCCTCTACTGTTTTATTTCCCCTTGTTTCTCTCAACTGTTGCCTAAATCTCACTCTGAAATTCTCCAGCACTTCACGTTCCTTCAATTCATCTAAGTCCCATCTCTTTATTTTCCTACCTCTCTGCAGTTTTTTCAGTTTCAGCCTACAGTTCATGACTAACAATTTATGGTCAGAGTCTATATCTGCCCCTGGGTATGTTTTACAGTTTAAAACCTGGTTCCGGAATCTATATCTTACCATTATAAAATCTATCTGATACCTTCCGGTGTCTCCTTGTGTCTTCCACGTATACAACCTTCTTTTGTGATTCTTAAACCTGGTGTTTGTTACGATTAAATCATGTTCCGTGCAAAATTCTACCAGGCGACTTCCTCTTTCATTTCTTCTGCCCAGTCCCTATTCACCTACTATTTTCCTTCTCTTCCTTTTCCTACTACCGAATTCCAGTCTCCCATCACAATTAAGTTTTCCTCTCCCTTAACTGTCTGAATAATTTCCTTTAGCTCCTCATATATTTCTTCTATATCCCCATCATCGGCAGAGCTAGTTGGCATATAAACCTGTACTACTGTTGTCGGTATTGGCTTCGTATCTATCTTGACAATGATAATCACTGTGATAATCACTGAGTTGCTCATAGTAGTTTACCCGCATTCCTATCTTCTTATTCATTATCAGCCCTACTCCTGTGATACCCCCAACTGATTTTGTATTTATAATCCTGTGCTCACCTGACCAGAAATCCTGTTCATCCTGCCACCGAACTTCACTAATCCCCACTATATCTAGCTTCAACCTACCAATTTTCCTTTTTAAATTTTCTAATTTTCCTACCCGATTAAGGGATCTAACATTCTACGCTCCGATACGTAGAATGCCAGTATTGTCTTTCCTGATGACAACATCCTCCTGAGTAGTCCCTATCCGGAGATCCGAATGGGGGACTATTTTACCTCCGGAATATTTTACCCGCGAGGATTCCATCATCATATTTTCATACAGTAGAGCTGCATGTCCTCGGGAAAAGTAACAGCTGTAGTTTCCCCTTGCTTTCAGCCGTTCGCAGTAACTGTGTGGCAAAGCCACATTAGCTGATGTTACAAGGCCAGCTCAGTCAATCATCCAGACTACTGAAACATCAACTACTGAAAAGGCTGCTGCCCCTCTTCAGGAACCACACGTTTGTCTGGCCTCTCCACAGATACCCCTCCGCTGTGGTTGCACCTACGGTACGGCTATATGCATCGTTGAGGCACGCAAGCCACCCCACCTCGGCAATGTCTGTGGTTCATGGGAGTGGAGATAAGAAACGGAAATGATCCCAAAACAGACCCCTGGGGCACCCAACACTTAACTGCACCCCATTGCGTTTGTACGTCATAGCCGTTTTCAACACTGCGGAGAATTACCTTCTTTTGTCTATTATTAAAGTGAAAGGTCAACCAGTTTTGAGCTACACCTCGTATTCCATAATGATCCAACATCTGCAACAGTAATTTGTGGTACACAATTAAATGCATTTGTTAAATAAAAGAAGACGCCTAATGTTCGTACCCTTTTATTTAACTCATCAAGTGCCTCACAGAGAATCGAAAATATAACGTTTTCAGTCGTTAAACCACTTCTAAAACCAAACTGTACGTTTGACAACAAATTATGTGAACTGAAATGATAAATTAATTTTGAATGTACACCTATTCAATAACTTTAGAAAAAAAAACGATGACATAGAAATAGATCTATAGTTGTCTATATTATCCCTTTCTCCTTCTTTATAAAATGGTTTCACTACTGAATAATCTGTCAGCAAACTGACCATTCTGAAAGGAAAAATTACACCTTTGGATTAGTACTGTGCTAACATATGGAGAACAGTGCTTTAGAAATCTGCTAGATACCCCATTATATCCACAAGTGTCCTTAGTCTTTAGTGATTTGATTACTGACTCCATCTCCCTTTTGGAAGTATCATGGAGGACAATTTCAGGTAAGAACCTCGGAAAGCCATTTTCTAAAATTGTTATATGATTAACTGTAGAAACTAGGGTTCTGTTTAGTTCACCTGTTATATTCATAAAGTGATTATTGAATCCTGCGCATACATCTAGTCATTAACAGAAACATTACTACTACGCACTGACGTTATATCTACCTGTTGCTGCTTCACGACTGACCAGATGGTTTTAATTTTATCCCAAGAGTTTTCTTTTCTTTTTTGCATACCACACAATTTCGCCTTCTTAATGACATTTTTCAGACCCTTACAGTACTGTTTGTAATGAGCTACCGCATCTTCATTCTATCTGCTTTTAACATTTTGATAGAATTCCTGCTTTGTTCTACATGATACTCTTATCGCCTTTGTCAGCCACCCTGTCTGCCTGTTACTTGAAGCACCCTGTTTTGAGTGTTCAAGTAGGAAGCAACTTTCAAACAGCGTAATAAATGTGTTCAGATAGGTATTATATTTTAGAATTTATCATCTGCATTATCAGCACTATAAACATCCTGCCATTCTTGTTCCTTAATTTTGCTTAAAAAGGTCTCATTTGCAACTGGATTAACTTTTCTAAGTAGTTGACAACTATGTTTAACATACTTCGTAGAACATTTTAACATACATGGCCATTCCCACACACTGCAAGGAACTCGTAGAGAAGGAGGCAGTTAAACTGTATCTTGGTAAAGTACGGCTCTGAATTATCACATCACTTAAAAAGTGCTCTGAAACACCAATAATGACGGAATCAACATCAATAAGCTGTTCATTAACTTTATCTCTTATATCCTGTATATTTTGATGCAAAATAGTAATCCCTTATTACTTGGATTCTTAAACTTTGTCGAAAGTGGTTCCTTCGTTTGAGAGACTTCCTTTAAGCACTAATACCTAACAGCTGCCCTCAGTCTAAAAATAAGGTGCAGCCGTAACACCAACTACTACAGGAATTTTTCCATGAGTGCCGCCCCAACTCCTACTATACTTTCACCTATGAGCTTGGCCAACCTCCCCTTCCCGTACCTATTGAGGTGCAGACCGTGCCTAGTGAAATCCGATCTTTGGATAGTCTCAACTGGCACACTGCAATGAAATTCATGCCCTCCGTCAACTGTGCCTCCTCGAGCCACATGTTAATGCGCCTGACAGCTGTATTAAGACGAGGCCTATAATGACACTGAAACAACTGCATGAAATGCACATTTGTAACACCAGTTTCAGTTGTTATCCCTTTCATATCACTACCTGTATCATACTCCCCGTCCCTATCAAGACTATTCCTGGACCGACCCACTATAACTACCTGATCCTCTTTTGAGAAATCCTACATACGTCCCCTATGTTACAAGTAACCTGAGCTAACCCTGCACTGGGCTTCACTATGCTGGTGAACTGGTACTCACTCCCTAATACTTCCTGCAACTTTTGGCCGACACCTTTGCCATGAGAACTGCCTAACAGCAGTTCCTAAAAGACCTCCCTACAGATTTCGGCTTTCTATACCTACAGCTACTGGAGGTTCATCTCCACTCAACTCTGACAGTTCGTCAAACCGTTTTGTAACTTGCAACGTGAAGCTATCCGAATACCTTCTCTTAGCTACCTCCTTGCCAACTGCCCGTTCCCATTCCCCAGCCCCCCTTCCCTTCCTCAGCTTTCCTACTTCCTCTTCAGCGTTTTACAACTGCACCTGAAGGGCGCAGATGAAACGATCCTTCTCCTCTATCATATTAGGAAACAGTTAATCGACATTTTAGCTCTTTGTCACCTTTGTCTAACCCGATTTTCGTGGTGATGAAACCAGAATCGGAAATCGTTAAATAAAAATAATGTGAATTTATTCAGTTAACCCTGTCTGTAGTTCATCGCACCGTTGCCGGCGAAGACGCCTGTGGCGTTGAGTGAGTGGTAAACGCAAAAATGAATGTCCTCTCTGTTGAATATTACGACGAACGCTACACGCGGAAACTGCTTGCTGAGTAAGGCCCTCTTCAGACGAAGATACAATCTGCGCCAATAATGGTGCAGTATGATTGTACAACGACTTCCCTAAAACGGCTAGAATGCCATCCGATAGCTGTATTTGAACACACAATGGCCGCAAATGGTGCATCATTATCCTAATACATGCTTTCCTCACTTTCAAATGACATTTTATTTGAAAAAAAAAAATAAAAAAAATAAAACCACAGCGACACCACTTTTGTATCACATTACCATTCTTCCAAATGGAAACTTGTCGCGATAAGTAAATTTTTCTTTTTTTTACTAGAGAGTTAGTTTTCAGACGTGAAATCTTGTTTTTTTTTTCAGAGTTTATCGTGGTCAGCCTACGGTCGCTGAGTTGCTACGCCGGCAAATAACGTTCTACGTAAATAATCGAATGCCTTGTGAATTCCCCCAAGACAAACCCCCGGTATGTCTCAGTTTGTGTACTCCAAGTCCCTTTACTTGTCCAGACGTGGTTTTGCAAAAAAAAATATTTTACAGAAATACCGTACCGTGGATTGATATACGTCCTCGGTGCCAGTACCACATTTCGTTGAAGCCTTTAATTTTTTCAACACACACGTTCGTAAGTTTTTCATATTCGCTATAGTAATCGCATCAGACGAAAACCTAACCTCTATCAGTGAATGAACAAATTTGTCGGCTGCTTATTAGTGATCTTCAGTCATTAAGAGATGTTACGTGTCCGTATGCCTCGATGATTATGTCAGTAGTTCATATTGTTCACTACATGGTTACACTGTGCACTACAGACATCAGATACAAGCAGATGGTCTCACAAGCAGACTGAAACCGGTTGCCTAACAACACTACGAAATTCTCTTGCGATCGAGACTGTGTTTTTAAACATGGGATTTAATTAACGATCGCTGTTTCTCCAAAATTTTCTAATATTGTAAATTCAAATGAAGACCATAAGGCGTGAAATAAAGACTACAATAAATAAATATTAGAGTTTTCCAATTTACTCAATGTTTATTGTTTATATATATAAAGCAGAGTGTCCGTGTGTTTGTGTGTTTCTTTGTGTGTACGTATCCAGTACAGATCTACAGTTTTGTTCCAGTCTTCATGAAATTTAGCACACGTAAGTTTCAATTCATGAGGACTGTCGTCGTAAGTGTAAGAATCATGTATAACACATCGTTCATGCGATAGGACGTTAAATAAACAATTACATGAGCGGAAAACTTCTGCATCAAACGACAATGTTGCACATTTTTTCCTAAACCACTAAAGCGATTACAAGCAAATTGGGTACACATATATCTTAACGTCAGGTAAAAATGCTGTCGGGGTAAGAATCACATTGTTCAAGAGAAATGTCATAAACAATATGTGTTGCAAGAAACTGACACATAATGTGACGAGATTTTACTCACACACTGTATGAGACTGACGGTACTTGCAACCAACTTTATTAAACTTTTACTCGGTGACAATCACATCAAAATACTGAAAGGAAGAAAGTTTCTCGCTTACTACTTTTCCGCTGTTCTTGGAACAAAACTACAGCAATCGGTATGACTTTTCAGTTTATAATTTCAACACTACAAATTGTAGTCGTAGGAAATTTTACAGGTAGTATACACACATACATTTGAATATTTCGTACGAGAACTTCATATGGACAGACAGGGTAATAGTTATATGGTAAACTGAGACTCCTATGTGCGCTTTGTATACAGTTTGTCAGCATACAGAGTGTAGCACTGTGCATCAATAAAGTGACATGAATTGTAAGAAACTGAAAAATAAAAGAACACGAATACGTCTGAGACTATTTCACAACAAGCGAATGTAATACATAAAATTCTTGCAGTTCAGATATTAGTCCTTAACATCATACACCAAATTATTCATTGTACAAGACGTCACAACTCTTTTCCTAAATCTTGTAATCGCTGATTTTTTAATACAGTAGCTTCACTTATTTAAGTATCCTAGTTAACTTGTGTCAGAATTATTTCTATCGAAATTATGTAATGTTGGTTTCAATACGTCTGAAAATGGTGGTAAAATCCGTCGAAACTGATAATAGAAGCTAAATGTTTCCAGAAATAACACAGAGTTAGGTTTACGAGCTAATTTTTATACATGCTATGTAATTTTATAAATTTCACTGTTGCTTTTTGTTATATGTAGCATAAAGAGAGTTAAAGACAGTGTCGAATATTCCCAGAGGTGATAGTGGCTTACTCATCGATACAAGAAATTTAAGTCGGTTAAACAGTAAAAGACATGTGTTTTTATGAAGGTGTTCCACGTGATGTCCATTCATGGCAAGGCTTCCCTCTGCCCTTTGGCGTATTGAATATTGCTCCCTTTCAGGTATGCCCAGTTGTTGTCGAAGCTCTTGCTGGCAGGCATTGAAGACCCTACCGTGGACTGCTTACACATCGCCGTGGTTGCGTAGTCCATTTATGTCAAGTATCCCATCAACCAAATGACCAGGAGATTTGGTTCTCTCAACGACGAATCCAGCGGTCCTAACATTTCTAAGTCAGATAATCGCGCACATTGTGACGGGGTGAAGCCATCGAAATAATTAAATGACCTGACTACATGGATAGGGAGGAGGGCTACAAGCTACCTTGAACGTGGCTGCCGTCAATCCCTGCCCAGCGGATCGCGTGTGCGCAGCAGCCGAGTTCTGCACTCACTGCGTTTACATGCAACAGTTCTTCCGGAAGACGGAAACCGAATTTCGTAAACCGTTTTTATTTGTCGTGTTTACGTGGTATAGCCTGAATCGAACTTCCTAGCCCACTTAATATTGCGGCTCAAGAACAACTAATTCAGAACCTGATTTAGTCAGCACAATCGCTATTTGCTATCCTTAAATACACATTCATGCTCACACTAATATTTATGCTTTTATTTCACATTAGAAAATATCACTCTGTCTATATGTGCCGAAAATTCTTAACAAGAAAACACTATCTGACGAGCCAAGAACGCTTCAAAATCGGTTGTTTACATGGGCACGAAAATCGATTGTGGAACTGGAAAAACGGCTTTAGAGAAGTAGATTTCCAGAATCGACTTTGGACTGTTTACATTACCAACCAAGACCGGAATTGGGAAATCAGTTTACGAAATCCGGTTTCGGGGGCCCCATGTAAACGGAGTGAATATAAACAGTGGCCACAGTGGAACTGACTCGCGGCCGGAAAGTCCGCAGCAGGAAACACCATCCCCTCGGTGCTAGTTGCTGTGGCTGTTGCTGTTGCCTTCCAATCAGACACAAGATATAAGTATGTCATCAGACACAAGATATTGCGTACAATTCACTTACCAGGATAGTAAAAGTAAACGCCTACTGATATGATACTGCCAACTAATCACCACCATCTTAGATGTATGACGTCGGTATCAGAAACCGGAAAAATTCACAGTATATAAGAGTATCCGTACAGGAACATCCAACAGTTAACCACTCTGAAAAGAACCGCTGTACAGTGGTCGAAACGTCAGTAATTCTTACGCTAAGCGTTGAGAAGTGACGCAGCCTAATAACCAGAATTACTTTATTCACGTATGGCCCTATTAATCTACGTCAAATGTGACTTCTAAAATTTTCCCGGCGTATTTTTTCTTCCAGTAATTTTCGGGTATGCGACCAGATCCCATTGGTATTCTGCAAAGATATTTCGGCCCAGTGAAGTCCGGCCATCTTCAGGTGAGTCGGCAACTACTGAAGAGCGCAGATACTACCGCGGTATTTATGCCGAGTATTGCGCATGCGAAATACGCTGGACTCTTACTGCGCATGTGTTAGATGGTGACATGCGCGGTACGGCCGAGCTATGTGTGCTGCCCTCGGTGGTGAAAGTGAACACTCCTCTAATCATTCAGAATCGAATGATTCCGTCGATTCCGATGTGCCTCGACAGCTTTAATTACAGGGTTCCAATTTTTATCCAGTTGAAAGCCGTTGTCACGATTTATTAAATTACAAGCAAGGCGTATTTCAACCGCTTCTTTGATGACTGAGTTCCAAAGGCCGGAAACAGGAGCTAAAATTGTAGTTTTGTTGTATTCCATGTGGTTCTCATGGCATGTTCTGCTACTGCTGATTTCTACGGTTGCAGAAGACGGGTGTGTCTTTCGTGCTCCGTACAGCGCTCTTGAACTGTTCGAGTCGTCTGACCTACGTAAGCAGAACCACACTCGCAGGGAATTTTATAAATGCCCGCTTTTTTCAGTAGCAAATCGTCTTTTACAGATCCGACTACGGCTAAATTATTCGCCGGAGGACGGAATATGACCTGGATTTTATGTTTCCTTAGCAATCTGCCTATTTTAGAGGACACATTGCCAGCATAAAGAAGGAATGTAACTGATTTGTAATCTTCTTCAATGTCCTCGGTGCGTTACTTCTTGTTGTTATAGATACGTATGGCCTTCCTTATTTGGCGTGTGGTGTAGCCATTCTCTCTGAACACTTTCTCCGAGTGTTCCAGTTCTGCAGGAAGATTTTCTTCGTCCGATATCAAGTGTGCTCGATGTATAAGCGTACTAAGGACACCAGCGGTTTGTGCGGGATGATGGCAGCTGGACACCTGGAGGTATAGATCTGTGTGTAGGTTTCCTGTACACAGTGTCCCAAAGAGCCATCATCCTTGAGTCGTACCAGCACGTCAAGAAATGGTAAAGCTCCATCTTTTTCACTCTCCAAAACACGCCAAATATGCTGCTTTCAACAACCAGTCATCACGAACCCATTCCTATACACACGTGTTTATCTCAGAAACAATGATTTCTTTTCGGAGTACATGTTTATTTGATTACGTTTCTTGTTTTCGTGAGTACCGTCACAGAGTATACGACACTTGTTTGTATATGTGAGTACAGTTCCAACTCCAGTTAACGACCTTCGCAGGTGTTCTCGCACGCGAAGGCGTTCGTGAGCGTGTCGGAGCAGCAGCACGTGTCGACGGAGCCGGTGGCCTTCTCGTACGTGGCCGACCTGCTGATGGAGCACCCTCGTGACGTCACGGTGAAGCTGCACCACCGCGTCGGCCGTTTCCTGCGCCTGCAGCTCTACTTCGCCGCCTCCTGGATACTCCTCAGCGAGGTCTCCTTCGACTCGGGTAAGTTACTCCGTGAATAATATCGTACTTCCAAAGGCCGTATTATCAATATTTTCTCGCAATAGCGAATTTCTCTTAGCGTCACTGTATAAGGTATGGACTACCAAATGGTGACATATGAAAATTTGTGCCGGGGCCAGGACTCGAACGCGGCACAAATTTTCATATGTCACTATTTGGTAGAACATCCACATCTTATACAGTGACGGTAAGAGAAATTCGCTATTTCAAGAAAATATTGATAATATTATTATCACTATAATTCGTCACCATACAGCAATTCTAAAGGCCGTATTACACAATACATCTGAGGCGTGCGCCTATGCTGCAACGCCGCAAGTCTGATTATCCGGAACTACGTACTGATTCAGGTGTACCTATTAAGGCCGCGTTCTGCGTGAGCTACACATTCTAGCGACAGCGTACGACAGCTTCACGCGACAAAAGACGGCCGTATGTATTGCTACGGGACCGTCCTGCGTGAGCACCGACTGTGGCGCTGCCTGTCGCTGCGTGTCGCGCGCTACAACCAGCCTGTTTGAATCTTGTCGCTGTCGCACGCGCTACAAAATGTCGAGTTTCGTTGAGAATTGACTTCTTGTAGAGGTTACGAAGGTCGTCGCAAGAATTCTGCGAGCGAATAATCCCTGAAGTTTATGGAACGGGACCTATTAGTGAAATAAAGAAAAATAAAATTCACCTTGCACATGTAATGAAGTATTTTGCTTTGGATAACTAGCTCCTAAATTTTCTTGTGGCTTTTATAGACAACTGATGTTAAATTTTTTATCGTTTCTAATATATCAGTCTTCTGTATTTTTATTCTGAGTGATAGTTTCATGTACACCACTACTGACGTGATTTGAAGAATTACTCGCATTTGTGTGCTTTGTACATTTGCAGTAACAACAAAGTTACTTCTGAGAGTGATATAACTTTGGGGTGTCAAACGAGATGCCTGTAAATTACATTTCTGAGTAAAAATTCAGGATATAATGTTTCAGTAGGAATTAAATGTGTTTGGTAGGTCTACAGTTGGATACGTGTGTTTGCAATGAACTAGGGGTAAAATCTTTAATAAAACAATTTGTGGTGCTTTGTAAAGATAAAACATAAAACTTTGCACAAATAACAGGTGAAAGGTTTGTAATTGCAATAATTTGCAGTAATTAAAGTATAAGATGGAACTGGAAGCGAAACAGCGACCGCAAAATCTTCAAATTGGAAGTCCATGTCGCTACCTCTGATTTACTATCATCTTCCAATAAGCCTTATTTCGTACTTCTTCAGTTGTTGATGGTTTATAGTCACAAAACCTCATTGAGAACATAGTCGAAAATAAGTGTACTCGTCTTGTACTTTCCAAGAATTTGACCGGTGATCTTCAGTCTGTTTTCGTATTTGAAGATACGAATAAAATAGTCCACGAACATTCCTCGCATTGTAAATGTAATGCAAAGCATTCTTCTTACGCCTTACTTCCTAAACTTAATAAAACGTTATTTCCTTACTCTACATTTATCTATTCTACGGTTTACGGATGCCAAACCTTAGAAACAGCTGATCGGTTGTAGCGGCCATCTTGCAGAGAGGAGTTGTCGCGCTCACGTCGGACACCCGGCCGTTTCGCCGAATGTCGGCGCTTGTAGCGGCAGTGTCGCGTCGCTGGATGTCGCGCACTGTCCCTGGAATGTGTAGCCCACGCAGGCCGCGGCCTAACACGATGCGCGGCAGATATTCATGGCGCGAATCCGCGCATGTGCAATAGACAGCAAAAACACGCATTAAACGCAAATAGAACTGATCTCTTATAATCGTTTATTTATTCCTCACAAGAACGCGAGGGGAAACTGTGATTTCTTGCAACGCCATTCATTCAAAATATTTCTGTGAGCTCAAGGTTCCGATTTAATATGAAGTTGTCATTTTTATTATCAAGTATTTGCTTTTCTCTTATATAGTTAGCACGGAATTGAGTCATTATTGCTTTGAATTACAGACTAAACACTTTCATTTTATACAAAAGTTCAAAGTATATGTAACTAAGGACCAAACAGCTTAGGTAATCGGTTCCTCAAACACTGCCTTAAACTAACTTATACTGAGAACAAATTTCACACAAATGCCCGGTGGGAGAGCAATTCCTGACATGAAGCCTCAGACCGCGCTCGCGTTTTATATTACGACACTTGGTTGCAAAAGTATATGTGTGTATAAATTTACATTTATACAGCATAATATTCCCTCAGAGCTACTGAAGTCTCTGGGAGAACCAGCCATGACACACCTGTTTCACCTTTTGCGTAAGATGTATGAGACAGGCGAAGTACCCTCGGACTTTAAGAAAAATGTTATAATCCCCATTCCAAAGAAAGCAGGTGCAGACAGGTGTGAAAACTACAGAACCATCAGTTTAATAAGTCATGGTTCCAAAATATTAACACGAATTATATACAGAAGGATGGAAAAGCTGGTAGAAGCCGACCTTGGGGAAGATCTGTTTGGGTTCAGGAGAAATGTAGGAACACGGGAGGCAATACTCACTTTACGGCTTATCCTAGTAGATTAAGAAAAGGCAAACCTACATTTCTAGCTCTTGTTGATTTGGAGAAGGCTTTTGACAATGTTGATTGGAATAAACTCTTTCAAGTTCTGAAGCAAGCAGGAGTAAAATATAGGGAGCGTAAGGTTATTTACAACTTGTACAAAAACCAGATAGCGGTTGTCAGAGTTGAAGGACATGAAAGGGATGCAGGGGTTGGAAAGGGAGTAAGACAGGGTTGTAGTCTTTCTCCATTGTTATTCAATTTGTACATTGAGCAAGCTATAAAGAAAAGCAAGGAGAAATTTGGAGAAGGAATTAAAGTTCAGGGTGAAGAATTAAAAACATTGCGTTTTGCCGACGACATAGTAATTCTGTCAGATACAGCAAAGGACCTGGAAGAGCAATTGAACGGAATGGACAGTGTGCTGAAAGGTGCATATAAGATGAACATTAACAAGTGCAAAACTAGGGTAATGGAGTGCAGTCTAAGCAAATCAGGTGATGCTGAAGGAATTAGATTGGGAACGAAGCAATAAAGGAGGTAGATGAGTTTTGATACTTGGGCAGTAAAATAACAAATGATGGTCGCAGTACAGAGGATATAAAATGCAGAATGGCAATGGGTAGAAAAGCGTTCTTGAAAAGGAGAAATTTGTTAACATCGAATATTGATTTAAGCCTAAGGAAGTTCTTTCTGAAGGCATTTGTATGGAGTGTTGCCTTGTATGGGAGTGAGACATGGACGATAAACAGTGCGGATAGGAAGAGGATTGAGGCTTTTGAAATATGGTGCTACAGAAGAATGCTGAAGATTCGGTGGGTGGATCGTGTAACTAATGAGGAGGTACTGAACAGAATTGGGGAGAAAAGAAATTTCTGGCATACCTTGACTAAGAGAAGGGATAGATTTGTAGGACACATTCTTAGACATCAAGGAATTGTGAATTTAGCGTTGGAGGGAAGTGTGTAGGGTAAAAATCGCAGAGGAAGACCAAGAGATGGATATAGTAAGCAGATTCAGGCAGATGTAGGTTGCCGTTCTTATGTGGAGATGAAGAGGCTTGCTCAGAATAGGGTATTATGGAGAGCTGCATCACACCAGTCTCCGGACTGAAGACCACAACAACAACAGCATAATACAAATAGACAGTTTTTGGAGCTGTGACAGTAAATCTTCAGATTTGGACACCACAACAACGAAACGCCAGACTTGGGTTCGACCACCACCACCTAGAGAGAAGGCCGCGGCGCTCTCGCGTGACGTCAGCCAGAGTAGGTTGCCCGCGCATAGCTGACTGGCTCGCTGCTTCGGCATAGTAGGCCGTGCCCAGTGAGCTATGCGCGGGCAACCTACTCTGGCTGACGTCACACGAGAGCGCCGCGGCCTTCTCCCTAAGTGATGTTGGTTGGACACTGTCCGAAAATAAGGACGGCAGGGGAATATACTCACAGCTAATAAAAGAAATAAGTCCCGAATATGCGCAAGAATTTCGAAACTTCGTGAGTAAGTACGTGACCTGTTTTGAAAAGCTGCTGTCGGTAAAATTGGATGCATATGACTGAGGATTAACATATTGGTTACATAACTCATTATGATAGAGGGATTGTGTGGGTTATGCAAACAACTTTCCTCCTTGTACTCCTAAACTAAGACGCAACGGCTCCCTGTTCCATTTCATTTCTAAAGTATGAAGTAACCAATATAAGAATTCCAGCAGTTACCTGCTGGCAGCAGAACAGCGCAGGACAGCCCAGCCCAGCCGAGTGCAGCACTGGCTACATGGACTACTTGTAATTCGGAAGATGACCTACACCAGGTCGAAACCGGTTAATTGAAACTGTTGATTTCTGCGATCAAGGCTGTTTTTTGTAATATTGATATTTTTGTCGTCCTAACGACATGCTACATAACGGGTGTTTCCATTATTTAGGAGCAGCATCAGCAACTTTATTTTATTTTATTATTTCATTGTCCACGTAGTAGCTTTTATTGCTGCTAACCGAATTCGGATTTTGTATCCCTCATCAGAACAGTGTCTAAAGATCGGGCAAAATACGTAACTTGCGTCAATATACAGAATAAATGAAGTGTGTAATCAATGCGTTAAATTTGCAACGTACGTATCCTAAGAGAAAGTGTCGCATACATGATTATCCAGTTACAGACAAAACACGATGGACTACATCCATCTGTCAAGAATTAAAATGCCCATCAGTATGATAGCAGGGCAACAGGAACTTTCGTTACGACGAGATCTGTTTGCGAAATTTCTTTCGCCAACTTTTTCTTTCGAATGCGAGCATATTTTGTTACCACCGACATACAGAGGGAGACATGATCATCATAACAAAATAAGAGAAATCACATCAAAATCAGAAAGAATTAGGTATTACTTTCTCCCGCGAGCTATTAGGCAGTACAACTGTAGAGGAATATCATAAAAGCGGTTCTATGAACCCTCTGCCATGCACTTCATTGTCACTTGCAGAATATTTATATATATATGTAAACTGTCCAAGCCCGCTTCTTAGTCGCTGAGTGACCGCCATAGCGTTAAGAGCACCGAGCTCCTTAAAATTTTGTAAGGGTAACCGACTTCTGAATACAAACCACATGCAGTATTTTGATTTTTATGTGCGCTTTTTTCCTTCAGGTCCTAAATTTAGTTTATTCTCGCCGGCATGTTAGAGTGACATAAAGTGGTTCTTGTGAAACACAGCTAGCTCTTTACTCATATGTTGTGAGTGCTATCGACAAGGGATGTCAAATCGATTGCATATTTCTAAATTGCACCGCGGCGTATTAGTCGAGCGTACTGGAGCGCCGTGTTGCGGTATGTACGGCAATTCGCCGTCGAGGGTTCGAAACCCGCTCTGACAAGGATGTTTGTGCCGTCTTTAGTATAAGGTAGTTCATAAGCAGTTTGTAAGTTTATGGACTGATGACCCCGTAGTTAAGTCCCAGAAGATCTACAAACGTTTGAACATTTTTCTAAATTGCAACAAGAGTTTTGGCACTATACCTCACACGCGGCCTCCTACGCAACTGCGTGTTTTTAGGGAAGTCACCACAGTTATCTGACAGGATTCGCGCTTTACTGTCACATTGGATATAGTACGTATTAATGGACCGAAAGTCGTCGAGTGAAACGGAAGTGATATCTGACGTTCTCTCGGGAAGTAGTGGACAGCTCATAATGTTGCTTGTCCTTACAAACAATTTAGGAGCCAATCTGAGCAGCCCTCTGTTCTCAGATGCTCTCTTCTATCGGCTAGTAAAGAAACCAGAAGATCAAAAGTAACTGTAAAACAATTTAGATATGTGCAGGGGGTGAAAATGGTCAGTTTATCCTAAATAATAGAAAGTGTAAAATTATCCACCTGAGCTCTAAAAGTAATCCATTAAATCTCATTTGCAAGTTAAATTTAAATATCTTAAATTCCATTAAATACCTAGAGCTTACAATTACGAACAACTTTATTTAGAAAGAACTCATAGAAAATATCGTAGGGAAGACGGACAAAGGCAACGTTTCATTGTCAGAACACTTATAAGATGGAACAGTTCTACTAATGAAACTCCCTTCATTTCACTTCTACGTCTTAATTTTGAGTCCTGGCGTTCGTTGTGGGTTCAACACCAAGTGAGACTGACAGAGGATATAGGGAAAGTTCAGAGGGGTGCAACTTCGTTTTGTGTTATCATGATTTATGGGAGAGAGTGTCACGGCAATGATGCACGAGGTCGGGTGGAAATTATTAAGAAAAAAGAGTTCCTTGCAAGCGGCGAAATCTGTTTGCGAAGTTTCTTTCACCAGCTTCCACCAACAAATGTAAAAAAAAAGAAAATTGTTTTAGCACCCGCTAACATAAGAAGACGATCATAATAACAAAGGAAGAGAGATAGGGAAATATTTGTGTGATCCTTTTTCCCACGTTCTATTAGAAATTGGAAATGTAGAGAAATATTATGAAAGTCGTTCGATTAACGCTTTGCCCGGCACGTAAATGTAATTTGCAGATAGATGTAGATAAACACGTTGGAGGGCGCCGTTCATGACGTCTATTCGCGGTTCCATACTTCATACTGTACGCCTACAACTTTTTATTTTCTTTCGTTACAATAAAATACAATTTCCTTCGAAGATACGTTACCTCTCACTCAGTATACATTTTTAATACCGCACAACACGGCATAAATATGTAATAATTGCTCCCAAAACATTGGAAAAATTCCTTACGACATTAATCATCCAACGTGAACACCAATCATACAGCATTACAGAGGTCAGCCTTGTGTGCGAATAGGGGGCAAGCAGTAAACACGTCGGTATAGTGCCGTTCGCACATATGCGTACCTTGTAATCGACCGGGATGTGCCGATTTCAGAGTATCTGAGGACAGCAACATTTTGACGTGTTTGCATCTAGTCTACTATTCGCACACGAAATTGACACCTGTAGTTCCTTATGATGTAAGTCGAGTTGCAGTAAGTCAGAATGCAATTTGATTTTTTGTAGAAACAAGGATAGTAATAGAAACTCGTATCCATTATGAGGTACGGAGCTGACAGCACCGCGAATCGGCGTCGTGGCAAGGGGCCCCTGGCGTGTTTATCTACGAGAGGGCATCAGCGTTCCAGTAGCATAAACAGATGAGAATTTTAACACATTCCACAATGCTATGTATGTACCTCGACTGTGCAGGTGAACTGGCGAGTTTTATGTAATGTTACTGAATAACTCTACAGTAACTAAGAGGCAAAAAGGCAAATTTCTAGCATCATTTGAAACTCCATCCTTTATAGATAAGGAAAAATGTAAGCTGTTATGCATGCCTGCATCGGTAGAGGTGTACCAGCATTCCAAAAACATGAGAAACCTTAACATGGAAAAAAAATTACATTTCATAACATGATTTGGTTCACAATAGGTTTTTATTCCATATTTTATGATATAAAAAGATTACATATATGTTATACATAATTCACTTTCAAGTAGTAATCCTGACAGCAATGAGGTACGCGAAGTCCTACGTTGCAGTCTTTGCACCACCATCTGCTTTCCTTTGTTACCAGCATGCCAGTCTCTTTCTTCCATTTTTCGGAGCAAACTTTGCAGTACCGTGTAGTATTTACTTTGTTGGCAGTGTGAGGTACTGTTTCTGGAAAGTTACCACCAAAATTTCTGTCCAGGCAAGTGCTTGGTGTTGGCCCTACATATCTAAAGCCTCCACCTTTTTCTACCAACGTCAAGCTAACGTTTTTCATGACGTCCACAAGAGAGATTTTCTGTTTACTGACGTCTTTGTACAAAATAAAACTGCTCACGACAGACATTAGGAAACCATGAAAGAACGGTTTCTTTCACCACTTCATTGTTTTTCGTGGGAATGGGTAGTATCTGTACAGCTGATCCACACAATCTACACCAGTCTTGTTCTTAATGTAATCAATTACAACGTGCGAGAGTGAAGATTGGGGTGAGAGTTTAAAATTGGGAAAGATTAATTTTTAAAACTCACAACCACCAACTGCGAACCAAATTCCTAAACCTGCAAAAACACTGGAACTGTGATTGCGACTGTTTGACTCGTTTTCTAGGGGATGACATCACACGTTCGCAGCTTTCCTTCCCTGCATATGATTAACAAAACAATTCATAATAAAGTCAAGTTCATGAGAGAAAATGGTGTACTAACTACTATTTTTGAAAACACGTGAAAGTTGACTTTATGTTGTTTATTTCATAATACTAGAACCCTGTGGCTGATACGTCTATATGTCGACACATTTATCAAAAAAAAGAAAAAAAAAATATAGCTCGTGAGCCCCCAGACAAAATGAATATTTGTCTCAAATTGTTTTCACACCATGTGCCTGTGTCAAACACCGTTTATGTTCATGCCTATGCGACGACACGTGTTACATTAACAAAATACAGTCACTTTTAGTGCGATGTACACCTTGTTCCACCAGCTAAATATTCACAACACACAGTAGCACTCGATACAACTTGGTGCAGTTTACGACGAGCAACCACACTTGGCAATTGCCACACCAAAAGTCAAAGTCTCCACCTGGAGATCCACATGCCGACTGTCGTAGAGCGACGCCGCCCGGCCAGCTACACCTGCCGGGTTTTTTCCCCAACGTCTTCAACTTCCCCATGTGAGCTGTTCTAACCGACTTCCAACGTACAGCGCTCTGCCAATACATTTCTAAAACTATACTTAAAATCAAAATAATTACACTTCCCATTAAATAAATGTCTTCTTAGGTTATTATATTGGTATTATCATCCTTTGTACTATTTATCATAATCGTGCAATTTCTTATGTCACAGATAAGTGATTTAACTGAATACTTCAAAATAAAATACACAAGATTAATTGAAAATAAAATGAGAAATGGTTAATATATTATTTCTATAAACAAACATTGCCATGCCAGTTGTGTAATTGTCTTGCATTCATTGGTAATTTATTACTTTTCATTGTCAATTAAACATATTATGCCAGATGTGACTATATCAGCTAATGTATTGTTTATTTGTGAACAGGCTATTTTGTAATGAGGGCCTTAAAGGTTCCTAACTGCAACGTATTACTTCAAATGCAAGTAGTATTAGAATATTTTATTTCACGCTCTGCACTGCACTGCACCTGGCACTCGCCATTGTCCCTCTCTCCCCTCACCGGAAACGAACCTGGGAAATCCTAAGCTGGAACAAGCCACCAATGTCGGCCTGCTCGCTGGTCTCCCGTCAGCTACAAACACACAGCAAATCTCAACGTGGAGAATTTCTACCTTTGGCCTAACTATAAATGTCGTCACCCAACTGCGTACATACATTGCTACCATAATTAATAAGATTAAAATTGTGTAACATTTAGTGTATTGGCATGGTCAATGTTTGCAGTGAACTTCATAATGTTTAATTATCAAATGATATTAATTATCAGTATTTCTATTGGGAGGTAATCTCACAAACGTCTGGTTTCATTACTGTTGTAATCTCATCTCTTGAACGTACTGGGACGTCTTTTGTGGTAGCCTGATGTTTTGATGAAAGTCATTATACATCACGCTTATTTTTCCACTTCAGCGCTAGAATGGGCCCATTCCTCTAAAATATCGTTTAATTTTCTTCAGTTTCTTTGGTTTGGTGCTTGTTGGTTAGGCATTTCTGTTTTTCACAACAGTTCCGACAGATAATGTATTTTATACAACTGATATATAGAACACATCGACTGCTTCTTCATATAGTGAACAAAATATGAACTACAGCAGTTATCTTACAGCCGGCAGCCAGGTGGTGCGGTGAAAAACTCCTTTCAGCGACCGTAAAAGCGGCGCCCATAGGGGATACGGGCGCCGTCCACACGTTTAATCTTGCTCGCCCGTATGGCGTAGGGGCATAGTGTAGAATGTGTTAATATATGACGGTTGGATGTGGCCCAACAACTTTTATTTGTGCCTGGCTAAGCATGTGTGTGACACTTGCTGTTAAGGTATGTGCATACTAATTTAACAGTTGTAATGTAACACGTAAAGCAGTCAACAATCTGAAGACTGGTTTGATCACCACAGTGCTTTACTAGCCATTATCATGTTAGGAGTTGGTATGCCGTTGCCTTCTTCCGACCTTCGAACTAACTTACCCAGCCAGTTACTGGGGGACCTACAGTTTAACGTCGATTCCGAACCACGATGCTACTCGGTATTTTTCACATCAGCAACGCTACCAGAGGTGTAACGTACGTAGTTATGAACTTTGATTCTGCAGTATATTGCCGCATGTTATATTTTATCTCATTTGTACGAGATTTTAAAGTATTCTAGGTATTGATTTCATCAGAAATCGGTTTCCAGTAAATAAAAAAAAAATAATAATAAATAAAAAAAATGGGAAAACATAATTTGCAAATGTGACAGAGAATGAAAGAAACACACTACTTTATATCATGATATATGAAATATCATGTGTTACAGGAAAATACATCCGAAGCTCTTCAGAAGGATCACGAATTAAATCCGGCATAATATCGCTTTAAGTGGAAACTGCATTTCGGCGAGGTAATGCAAGAGAGACTATGCTCTCTCTCTCTCTCTCTCTCTCTCTCTATATATATATATGTGTGTGTGTGTGTGTGTGTGTGTGTGTGTGTGTGTACAAAAGAGACAATTTTTTCTCTCTCTTTCTCTCTATGTGTGTGTGTCTTTCTTTTCAGTTCAAACTGCAGCGTTTAATTTGAACATTTCGTCGGTTTGTGGGAACTTCTAAAACTTTTCTGTCATGCTAACGTACTGACGCCGTCACAAAAATTATTCGCTTTAATATGTCGACGTATAAATTTCAGTCCATGTTTAATATCCACTAGAAAATATAAATTATAAATCTAGGATACTGCTTTGAAAGTGTATTTTAGTAGAATAAAAGCCGTGTTCTCTTATTTTCGAGATTCTGGAAAATATTATATGTGACTTTTTCTCAGAGTGATGAATACTCGGCGATGTTTCGGGAATGCTGATCTTCAGTTTTTATGACATTTACTTAGTTGCGTCATTTCGCCTTCTTCTTTTACTCTCCGCTGCAATGGAAATGTGGGGCTTGATTTTAATTTCTACCCTCCATTCACTCCATCTCTGTCTCTCTGTTTGGAACTGGCACACACTTCCTTTCTGTTTCCTTTATTTCATAGGTAAATGTACATGTCTAAGTAAATTTCCTCGTTATCTGTAAGTGGATATTATGTCTTAAAATTTGTCAGATTCATATCTCAGTGTTTGAAGGTTCGAAATTGACCAAGACACTCAGTTTATTAAGAACGCGACTGATATCGCCTAGAAGCAGCACATTAATTACACAAAATCAGGGGCTAATGTTTCTGCTCAATTCATAGTCATAATTATTCTCTGATTGGTGTAGTTCCATTATCATTAAATTACTCTTTTGATAGTAAAAAAATTCAAATGTTTGTATAGCTTACGGGACTTAACTACGGGGTCATCAGTCCCTAACCTGACAAACTACTTATGAACTAACTAACACTAAGGACGGCACAAATATCCATGCCCGAGGGTGGATTCGAACCCCCGACCGTAGTGGCCGTGCAGACCGTGACTGACGCGCCGCAGTCCCCTCGGCCACCGCGGCCGGCCTTTGATAGTCATTTCTTATTCTTTCAGATACGGTTGAAATATTTTGGCTTGAATCAAGAGAAAGGAGAGGAAATATTTACAAGCAAATATGAAGAAAGTATTCTAGGGTTGTTCACATTATTTTACAACCAATAATCAGACAGAGTTATCTGTCTCTCGGAAAGTCAACATAACTAGCCTTGCGGCTCAAAGTAATTGAATAAGATTTTTCTTCGTCTCTTACTAACAAATAAATTTGGATTACAATTACCGCTTGATGTCACTGTACCATTTCCTAGGGTTACACAAAAGAAATGAGAGAAAGATATGGTAGAGATATGATTTACATCCATCGTAGCGATGAATATCGCAACAGGCTTCGGAACATTTACAAATATACTTGAAAATACTGATTTCGAGGTATAGATCTCTTCTTCAGTAACTGTTTACATTGTAGGCGAGGGAAGCAAAATGATAGTTCCTGAGCAGAGTTTTACCATTACATATGGATTGGTAATAGGCTTAAGAGCCAAAAAAACTAGTATAGGCAACAAAGAAATATGTAAACAGTCACTGACGGCGCTGCTGTCAAAACACCTATGTAAAACGTGTGAGGCGCTGGCGTTACATCGGATACTGCTGCTACAATTGTAGGTTATCACGATTTAAGTGAAGTTGTCCATAGTGTTATATAGCCTGCGCACGAGAGATGGGGTACAGCAGCTCGGAGGTAGAAATTAGGTGAGGATTATCCCTTTGATGTCATTTCACGAGTGCTCCGTAACATCTGGAATCCTGTGAAACAACAAATCTCCGATAACGCTGCGTCCGGAAAAGGATCCACTAAGAACGAAGACTGAAGAGAACTATTCGACGGGAGAAAATTACGACTATTCCGTAAATTGTTGCCGATTTCAATGTTCGGCCGTCAAAAACTATCAGTGTGTGAACCATTCAACGAAACATCAACGATATGCGCTATCGACATTTGACTGTTGATGTGTGGAAAAGTTCTGTATTCCGATATGGCACGTTTCCAATTGTATTGGGCGGATCGGACTGTAAATAGGTTGGGTGGGTGCAGTTGGAGCTCTGATACGGCTAGATGGAAGTCTGACGGGTTCCGCGCACGTACTTGCATCCATTAATGTTGATTATGCATTCTAACGGATTTGGGAAATTGATGGAAGAGAATCATCCCATCGGTTACATGAACAAAGTTGCTGACATAACTCAGGAAAAAGATAGTGGGATTATTCGGTTAAACAAATAAATTTTAAATATAATTTACGTCAATGATCTTATCTTTAAATGTTCGTCATTTTGTACAAGGACTACAACACTTTATGAAAGAGTGTTGAGGGAGAAAGACACAAATGTACGTGAGATGATGTCGGTTATAACGAAAATACAATTGGACAAAAAGTCATATGATGTCAGCAACAACCAAAGTTATTATACTAACTCACAATTTGGCCTGATTGTCTTGTACGAAATGGTGACAGAAACATTACAAAAATACAATACGCCGTGCTCGTTGGAGCCGAAACTTTTGTCTATAACAATACCAGGATAGGAGCAGCGTTGAAGTTTCTTCGGAGCTCTCTCATTGAAGGAAAATCGTTTCTAGAACTGGCATTGCAGTTAGGATGTGGCTTCTATACGTAAAATACCAAACAGAACAAAAATCACGATTTGAGGTTATGCCAACTATCTTAAAAAAACATTTTGACATGATAATCTGTCTGAAGGCACAAGTTAGGTGTTCTGTTGGTGGACTTCATGGCACAACAAGAAACGACATATACTGTGCCACACTAACCAAACAGGGAGGAGCATGTGTTGGACAATGACAATGATCAGCCGCATATTGCCGTAAGCACTCAATCGGTCTAGCGACAGTTCTAGTCATTACCGTTACGCATCCGCAGTAAACGGATGAGGAGCTAAAGGAGAACATCTACGGGTGGCTACACTCACTAGCGGCCAAGTTCTACGCAGAAGTGATTTGGAAACTTGTGAAGCGGGAAGAGAAATACCAGAAAGTGGAGGTAAAATATAATGGAGAAATGTTCAAATGTTTGTAGAGCTTAGGGGACTTAACTACGGGGTCATCAGTCCCTAAACTTACAAACTACTTATGAACTAACTAATCCTAAAGACTGCACAAATATCCATGCCCGAGGGGGGATTCGAACACCCGACCGTAGTGGCCGTGCAGACCGTGACTGGAGCGCCTCAGTCCCCTCGGCCACCGCAGCCGGCTATAAAGGAGAATTCTTTCGATAACGCGGTTTATATGTTACAAATCAACGATCTACTCGTACTTTTAAAATCTTCCTGGTACGAACTAGCTAGATGGTAATAAAAAAAGTGAATTATTATCGATTCTGATATACCATTCACCACTGCTACACCACAAGTACATTTATGAACTATGAAGAAACGCACCTCCTCTACAATGTTAGAATCTTTGCCCAGTGTCAACTAATTTAGAATTTACAGTGTGGGAGATTAAATATCTATCTAAGGGAATGTTGATCTGACTCATACCATAATTGAAGAAAATTTAGTGCAACACACTTTATGAAGAAAGCAAGTTAAAACTTACCGGAAATTCTCGTAAAGCGGTTTCGAATTTTTTTTTTTTTCGGAAACCTTGTGGATACCAGAAAAGCAATATAAAATCACACCGATACGTAACTGTGATATAGGAAGGATTCCACACGACACGTGGTAAGGCCTGGAGTCCCAGAGAAAGACAGAAGTATACGATCTAAAATGTACAAAATAACATAATTAACTTTCCTAATTGTTGGGCCTGCAGCATCATATATGACGTAGAACGACATTGCAATAAAGTTCCGGATTGCTGCTTATGTTTCATTTAATATTGCTACAGCTGTTTCGACAGTTTGTCATTCTCAAGCGCCTGCGTGTATAAGAATTACATTAATTACAAATCAAACAATAGGAAAATATACATAAATTTGTTTGTTACAAATTTTCCTAATAACTTACGTCTACGATGTTTGGACGTTAATTTTTCCTAATAACTTACGTCTACGATGTTTGGACGTTAATTAATGTTGACATCTGGCGTAACTGTTGCTTTAACTGTCAGGTATTATGCAGCTTTTTACATTAAAACTTTAAATTAAAGTAACTTTTATATTTTTTCGTAATTAGCAACAGCTTCGCCAAAGATGTTTACATATACAGTAATCAACTAAGTTGTGAGATACTTTTTTAACTTTAACATTGGTCAGAGAGGTTTATTTCGTTTTTTCCTCTGTTCATTTAGTACAACTTTGCTTTTCAGCCTTTTTCATCGATAAAGTCAATAAAATTAACCAGATAATTTTTATGTTTGAAATCAGTGCGTCGCGCCCGCGACGAGTGCCAATCGAGCCGTGTGCGGACGGCCGTCGCCGGCATCGCGAGGTTCGCGCCAGACGAGCGTGACGGTCGAGACGCGTCCACGACTAGTGAGAAACGACCCGTGTGCGGACGGCCTTAGTGTACTGAGTCTTATCCATTGGGCCTCTCGTATGATGTCCCCGTGTATTTGTTGTTCTGTATGAGCACGTAGTACTAGTAAGGTGTCTCTGAGGTGATTGTAGGTCCAGCAGAATAGGACCAAGTGTTCGGGAGATTGCCTCTCCCCAAATGTGCAGCTCGGTGTATCTTGTGCGGTGTAATAAATAGGAGGTTTATTGTCGTTATGGTCTTCAGTCCGGAGACTGGTTTGATGCAGCTCTCCACCCTACTCTATCCTGAGCAAGCCTTTTCATCTCCTCATAACAACGGCAACCCACATCCACTTGAATCTGCTTACTATACGCGTCTCTTGGTCTCCCTCTGCGATTTTTACCCCATACACTTCCCTCCAATGCTAAATTTACGATTCCTCTATGTCTAAGAATGTGTCCTACCAAGCGATCCCTTCTTTTAGTCAGGGTATGCCAAAAATTCCTTTTCTCACCGAGTCTGTTAAGTATCTCTTCATTAGTTATGCGATCTACCCACCTAATCTTCAGCATTCTTCTGTAGCACCACATTTCAAAAGCCTCTATCCTCTTCCTGTCCACACTGCTTATCGTCCATGTTTCACTCCCGTACAAGGCAACACTCCACACAAATGCCTTCAGAGAAGACTTCCTTACACTTAAATTAATATTCGATGTTAGCAAATTTCTCTTTTTCAAAAATGCTTTTCTTCCCATTGCCATTCTGCATTTTATATCCTCTGTACTGCGAGCATCGCATGTTAGTTTACTACCCAAGTAACAAAACTCATCTACCACCTTCATTGTTTCGTTACCTAATCTAATTCCTTCAGCATCACCTGATTTTCTAAGACCGCATTCCATTATTTTTGTTTTGCTCTTGTTAATGTTCATTTTATACGCTCTCTTCAACACACTGTTCATTCCATTCAACTGCTCTCCCAGGTCCTTTGCTGTCTCTGACAGAATTACAATGTCATCAGCAAAACGCAATGTTTTTATTTCTTCACCCTGAACTTTAATTCCCTCTCCAAATTTCTCCTTGCTTTCCTTTATAGCTTGCTCAATGTACAAACTGAATAGCACCGGAGAAAGGCTACAACCCTGAAATCGGAGGTTAATTTGTTAATAGTAGATGTCTACTTTGTGCCCCGCAGCCGTGGTGGCGAGCAACTCGTCGCTGGTGGAGGCGCCGTCGGAGGACCCCCCGCAGAGGGACGAGGTGCAGCCAGCCGCGCCGCCGCCCCCGCCGCCCCCGCGGTCGCCCGCGCCGCCCCCGCCGCCGCCGCCGCCGCCCGCCTCCGCCGGCCAGCCACAGCCGCAGCCGCAGCCGGAGGTGGCGTCGCCCGGCTACATCGGGCCGGTGATCAGCTCGCTGTCGACGGTGATCGTGCTGCTGGCCGCCTCCATCCTGCTGATCGTGCTGCGCCACCGCCGCCTCAAGGCGGCCGCCGCCAGCGCCTCCCCGCTGCCGCCCCCACACGGCTCCACCGTCGCTGCCTTCTCTCCTGCAGATAAGGCGGGAGGCATCAAGGTAGGCCACCGACGTGCCCCAATGACCCGGCGTTGCTCGAGAATTTTTTGTTTGTTTGTTAACTGTTCAACTGTTTGTAAATCTATCGGACCAAATTGCGTGGTCATCAGTCCGGAGCTTACAAACTACTTAAACCTAGGTAAACTAACCTACGGAAATCACACACACCCATGCCCCAGAGAGGACTCGAACCTCCACGGCGAGCAACCGCGCGCTCCGCAGCGAGACGCTTTAGTCCGCTCGGCTACTCCACCGCGGCTTGTTTGTTACATAGTGGTACCTAGTGCGTTCTTATTAAAAATACAACAATGTAGCTGAACTTAAATAAATAAATAAAATAAACAAATAAATAAATATATAAATAAATAAATAAACAAAAAAATGTACTATCAAAATTTCATCGAAAACGTTAGATCCGTTTCCGAGAAAGCTAATAAATAGTTATATTTTTAACAATTTTATATATCAGCCAACCGGTTGCGTAGTTTTTAGGTACTAGACATAGGCTCTGTTGTCGCTAGGGAGAACTTCATCAGAAGAATAAAAAACAATTACCTGAAAATGATAATAACAGAATAAATGTCTTATATAAGGAAATATTCTTACACAGGCTGAACAGTGAAAACATCACTACTTACATGAAACACATGACATAAAAAATATTACGAGCAGAATTGCTTAAGTCGATTACAAATGAAAAGTAGCATTCTTGCCAAGCAAATAAAATTAGTGTGGTGTGAAGGGCATGAAGCAACTGTCTACTAAGGCATCAAACAGGTAGCCAAGTAACCGTGCACTAGGGCGTGCCACTTGCGGACCTTAAGTCACGTGGGCAATACAAATGTTACAATTATAAAATTGTTAAAAATAATTGGATTGCGGTTGCTGTTAACCAGCCATGTTGAAAGTTTTAAATAGACATATTTTTCTTAAAAACGCGATTTCCCAATTATTTACAAAAAATGCCACTGTGTACGTGTACTTCAAAGGAAAAAAAAAACAGTGTAAATATAAAATGTAATCTAAATCCTTAGAGCCATTACCGAAACAGCAATATGTATATAATTGCTCTTTTAAAGACGTAAGATAACGATAAATGTAGTGCCCCAGCGGTGACGGTGATACCTACAGTGTTTTGAGACTAAAATATCTTCTGTCATCCGAAAAACAAGACATTAATTTCTTGACGTATATACAATTATAGAAAAGCGCATTATTAGTAAAAATAATACTATGTAGCTAAGTGAAGCGTGCCGGGATATGTCAGAAGGTTGAGTGCTTGCCCGGGAAAGGCAAAGGTCCCAGGTTGGAATCCCGGGTCCGGAACAAAATTTTAATTTGCCATGAAGTTTCATATCAGCGCAAACTCCGCTACAGAGTGAAAGTTTCATTCTCCATACTGGTGTGATATTATTTGATGACGCGGTGACTACCGAATTGTACGTGTACATGTTGTAAGATGATCTCGTCCTCATTATCTAAAGCGACTCTGATTTCGGAAAGATGTGGTTCATGCTATACGGAGTTCGACTACATCGAAGCAGGAGAGTGTTTGATGTCCTGAAAGAGCACTTTGGGGACCGCATTCTGGCTATGGTGTTCTCGGAGGCCATTGGCATGGGCTTCCATTGGCCTCCATATTCTCCGTACCGAAATACGTGCGACTTCTGCGTGAGGTTCTATGAAAGATGAGGTGTACATCAATAACCACTAAACCATTGCTGACTTGAAAACAGCCATTCATGAGTTCATAGACTTCTAGATGTTCTGACACTTCAACCAGTCATGCAGAATTTGGCTATTCGTTTGCGGCAGATCATCGCTACGAAAGGCACGCATATCGAACATTTCGCAACCGAATTCCGAATATCTGTCGTGACGTTTACATATTGAATAAAGTGTCTGCATGCCATACTTTGTTTCACGCAGTTCAAGAACTTTCACCCTTTAATTCTCCTTTGCTATTCTGTCAAGTTTCAAGCATTGCTTACCACTAACATTCTGTTATAATACTATAATCTTCCGTTACCATATGGAGTTCATAGGACGTCAATAAATCTGTAAACACAGTTACAAGTAGGAAAGGGGCATACAGTTATGCACGAAGTAGCAAAGAGTATACATCAGTATGTGCTCAGTGTAAATATCGATAATGCACGAGGAAAGGAGCGTATTACAGAAAAACGTTCTGCAGTTGTGTCGTTAGGTGCAGTCAGTGATACTGTGCGACTAACGGCACGTCATGAACATATTTGCTTTTTTTATCACAAATTTTAATTCATCATGATCATCATCATTAGAGACTGATTATGCCTTTCAGCGTTCAGTCTGGAGCATAGTACCTCTAATAAAATTCCTCCATGATCCCCTATTCAATGCTAACATTGATGCCTCGTCTGATGTTATTTTACTTCAAAATCATTCTGCACCGAATCTAAGTACTTTCTTCTTGGTCTACCTCGACCCCTCATACCCTCCGCTGCTCATGAGTCTCTTAGGTAACCTTGCTTCTCCCATGCGCGTAACATGACCCCACCATCTCAGTCTGTTCGCACTGCTTCATCTCTGGTGATTCCCAGCTTTTCTTTGATTTCCTCATTATGGACACCCTCCTGCCATTGTTCCCATCTATTAGTACCTGCAATCATTCTTGCTACTTTTATATCCGTAACCTCTACCTTATGAATAGGGTAACCTGTATCCACCCAACCTTCACTCCCATACAACAAAGAAAGAACAACAAGAAAGATAGAGCGGTGCACTGCTTACTTAGTCTTGGTACTTACTTCCTTCTTGCAGAAGAGGGTAGATCTTAGCTGAGCACTGACTGCATTAGCTTTGCTGCACCTCGATTCCAGTTCTTTCACTACGTTGCCATCCTGTGGGAAAATACATCCCAGTTACTTGAAACTGTCTACCTGTTCTAACTTTGTTCCTCCGATTTGGCAGTCAATTTGTTTAAATCTCTTTCCCGCAGACATTACTTTTGTTTTGGAGATGTTGATCTTCATATCATAATCCTTGCACCTCTGATCGAGGTCTGAAATATTAGTTTGCAACCTTTCAATCGAATCGGCCATTACAACTAAGTCATCCGCATATGCGAGACTGCTTATTTTGTTTTGACCTATTCTAATCCCGCCCTGCCAGTCTACTGTTTTCAACATATGATCCATGAATAGTTTGAACAACAGTGGTGACAGGTCACAGCCTTGTCTTACCCCTGAAACTACCCTGAACCATGAGCTTAATTTGCCATCTACTCTAACTGCTGCCTGGCAGTCTACGTAAAGCCCTTTAATTGCCTGCAGAAGTTTGCCTCCTGTACCAATATCTTGTAGAACTGACAGTAGCTTCATCCTAGGAACACTGTCATAAGCCTTTTCTAGATCTATGAAACATAGATACAATTCCTTATTCCACTCATAGCGCTTTTTCATTACCTGCCGTAAGCTAAAGATCTGGCCCTGACAGCCCCTAAGAGGCCTAAACCCACACTGATTTTCATCTAACTTGTCCTCAATTAATACTCACACTCTCCTTTCAACAATACCTGAGAATATTTTGCCTACAACGCTAATTAAAGAGATACCACGATAGTTGTTACTATCTTTCCTGTTTCCAAGTTTGAAAATTGGCGTGATTACCGCTTTCGTTCAGTAAGACGGAACCTGTCCCGATTCCTATGCCTTCTCAATTATCCTTTGTAACCATTTGAGACCTGATATTCCACTGTATTTGACGAGGTCCGGCTTAATTTCATCCACCCCAGCCGCTTTATTGGACTGTAATCTACTGACCATTTTCTCCACTTCCTCAAATGAGATCCTGTTTCCATCGTCGTTCCTACCCCATTCTACCTGAAAATATGTCACATCATTGAACGTTTCACCTACATTGAGCAATTCTTCAAAATATTCCCTCCATCTGCTTAAGGCATCAACAGGACTGACTAGCAGCTTTCCTGACCTGTCCAAAATACTTGTTAATTCCTTCTTCCATCCCTTTCTAAGGTTGCTAATTACACTCCAAAGTGGTTTTCCCGCGGCTTGACCCAGAGTTTCTAGCTTATTTCCAAATTCCTCCTATAATTTCTGCTTGGAATCTGCAATTTTCCGTTTGGCTTTGTTTCTTTCTTCAATATAACTTTCTCTGTCTGCCTAATTTCTAGTATGTAGCCATTTTTGAAATGCCTTCTTTTTTTTTTACAGGCTGCCTTGACTGTGTTATTCCATCAAGCTGTCTGCGTCTTCCTGCATTTACACACAACAGTTCCAAGACATTCTCTAGATACTTCTAGTAGTGTGTCCCTGTACCTTGACCATTCCTCTTCATTACATTCAACTAACTGGTACCTTTCAGAGATCATTGTTATGTATTCGTGCCTAATTTTCTTATCTTGAAGCTTCTCCACTCTTATCCTTCTACACATGGACCTGACTTTCTGCTCTTTTGGCCTCACAAAACTAATTTCACTGCAGATTAAATAATGATCACTATCATCAAAGAAATCCCTGAAAACACGTGTGTCCTTACTGTCTTCCTGGATTCCTGGTCTGTTGTCATATAGTCAATGACAGCTCTGGTTCCCCTTCCTTCCCAAGTATAGCGGTGAATGTCCTTATGCTTAAAGAAGGAATTTGTGATAACTAAGCCCATACTGGAACAGAAATCCAAGACCTGTTTTCCGTTCCTGTTGGCTTCCATATCTTCTCCAAACTTACCCATAACCTTTTCGTAACCTTCTGTTCTATTTCCCATCCTGGCGTTGAAATCACCTATGAGTAAAACACTATCCTTATCCTTCACTCTAACAAATGCATCACTAAGTGCGTTCCATCTCAGCTCATCTCATCTTGATCTGTCACTTCATAGGGTGAATACACTGCCACAATCCTAATTTTATTGCTGGAGATGGCCAAATCTATCCACATCAGTCGTTCATTTACATACCTTATTGCAATTATTCTGGGTTCGATTGGTTTCCTGGTGGAAAAACGCTACACCCCACTGTGCTCTTTCTACCTTGACTCCTGACAGGTAGATCTTGTATTCTCCGACTTCGTCCTCTTTCTGTCCCCTTACTCTAACATCAGTAACAGCTAAAACATCAACCCCATCTTACTTCAAGCCTCCGCCAGCTCTACCTTCTTCCCAGTGTAATACCCATTGACATTAATAGCTCCCCATCTCATTCCATATCGTTTGCCAAGTCGTATTGGAGGAGCCCTGGTCTGTCAATTGGAGGTGGGACTCCATCACCCCCAAAGGTCCGAGGCATTTTGCTCTGATCGTTGCCAGCATTATATTGAAATGCCTGGGAAGCAGGATGCTGGCCTTACTTGCCCAGGACCCCACTGGGTTTTACCCCTAACGGGTGAGGGACTAACCGGTGGATTTGGTAGTCTTTGCCGTCTGAGCACAAAGGTGGCCACGACTCAAAATATGTCAGAGATGCCCAACCTTATTTCAAAGTAGCTGGTATCCCAACTGTCAGGACCACTTACATGGTCAACCATAAGTTGCCCGTGGTTCATGAACTAGGACGTGGCTACAGGAACCAATACCATGAACCACACAAATTTTAATTCAATACTTAAAGCATTCAATGCTTAAAATTTTAATTCAATGCTTCACCTATATCATATTTCCTTCGGATGAGAAAATTGTACCTAGTTGGTCATTTTCCAGCTCTACCATCACGGGAAATTTTATATCAACATTCGAATATGTCCTCATTGACCATTCGTAAATTTTAAGATTCGTTGAAACACTTCTGAGATAGATATTTTCACTTGTTTGATGCCAAACGCGACTTTGTTCAGGACGAGCATTACGACTTTGAGGTCTTATAACTCGGGCAATATTTCGTTGAAAGACATGAAATTTGGACATCATGTAACACTGTATGTGTTCTCATAGGAATAACATCGAAAAGAATTTTACATGGTATATACAGGCTGAAAAGTTCAAGCAACGTTGCTCAAAAATCGGTGCCCAATGAAATTCAACATTTGGCGTGTTAAATATCAAGGAATAAAGCTATGACGAACGTGAATATTCGCATTGGTATCTTTGGCGTAAAACTGCGGTATTTTCAACCTTATTTTGCAAAATACGATGTTCTATCAAACTTTCCAAAGTGGACAGAATAGTAAGACAATTATTTTAACGGAAAAAACAGTATATTTGGTCAATGCAGGCCAGCTACGCTAGATAATTTAAATCAAAGTTGAAAGCGTAAATCACGGCCCGAAAAAGTGTAATCTTTAGATTCTTACATCTCCTAATGGAAATGCATGCTGAACATGAAACTTAATAGTTTGCAATACGGGAAGAAAACATGTCAGCCAGCTACAATTTTCCAATAGACTAAAAAATTGTCGTAAACATTGCGATTTTTGTGAGACGGTGAAAATATTGTAGGTAGGAGGCAGTTGTTGCACCATAAAACAATAATCTAGGAACATGCCCTAATAGTAAGTTTTCCTTAAAACGACAACTAATATATAAATAAGTGAAATGTATTTTGTATTAAAATTACGCGATTCATTGTTGATCATCAATTTTCAGTTGAATAGAACAAAGTTTGCTTTATAATAAGTAACCATGTCAACAGTGAATAAATGAAAGGTATAAAAACTGTTTTATCAGGTGAAGGTAAATTTACAAGATAAGTTATTTTGAGAAATTCGATTGTTTAGAAATTTACTACAAAGTGGGACCTTCTTCAGCGAGCATAATTCGATCCTGAGCTTTCTCTGCAATGGGAAACCTACTTATGTAACATATATTTTTCTGTCGGAATTTATGTAATAATAGCGTGTGTGCCATTCTGAAAAATGGACTAAAATTTAACCTATAATGTACAAGGCTGTACTTTTTCGTTTTGTGCAAGTCGTATCAACAAAAGAAAATTAAATTCGTGGCCTTTGAAATTACTGACATAGTTAATTTTATGTAGTAATTAATACTTCATAAGTTACTTTTCACTAATATTTAATAGGCACGAGGTGCTTAGGCAGCATACTGCCATCATCAGGTGCATTATACAGTTACTCATACAAGTGTGTGGTTAACTTTGTGTGCCAGAGAGGTTACGGATCGAACAATAGACATTTGGTGGTATTGTTTATTCTTCGATCCATAACCTTTCTGACACACAAAGTGAACCACACACATGTATAAATAACTGCAAAATGCACCTGATGATGGTAGCATGCTGCCGAAACGCGTCGCGCTAATTAAATGTTACTAAAAATTGACTGATGCACTGTTAATTATTTCCTAAAAATATCATACAATACAGTCGCAGACCGGAAAAAAATGCCCATATAACATGTATTAATTTAAGTTTATATTTCTGGGTGGGGGTCAACAATATACCGGGTGATCAAAAAGTCAGTATAAACTTGAAAACTTAATAAATCACGGAATAAAGTAGACAGAGAGGTAAAAATAGACACAAATGCGTGATATGACATGGGGTTTTATTGGAAAAAAAAATCCGACAAATTGCGCCTGATTCTGGTTTTGTAACTGCTATCGTGGCGGGTGAGAGGTACGCCGATATGTTACAGAAACGCATCATCCCCAGTCTGGCTGATAAACACCTGCAGAAACTTACGATTTTTATGCAGGATGGCGCTCCACCCCATATTGGTAGAGGCGTGGAAGATTTCTTGAGCGCGTCGTTTGGTGATGATCGTGTGCTCAGCCTCCTCTTTCGTCATGCTTGGCCTTCAAGGTCCCCAGATTTCAGTCCGCCGGCCGCGGTGGCCGAGGAGACTGAGGCGCTCTAGTCACGGTCTGCACGGCCACTACGGACCCCGTAGTCAAGTCCCATATGCTATACAAACATTTGAACATTTTTTGATCATAGTCCGTGCGCTTATTGTCTTTGGTGTTACCTGAAGTCGCAAGTGTATCTCTAGAGATGCTGAAAGACAACATCCGACGCCAATGCCTCAGCATAACTCCGTACATGCTTTACACTGCTGTTCACAACATTATTCCTCGACTACAGCTATTATTTACGAATGATGGTGAACATATTGAGCATTTCCTGAAAAGAACATCATCTTTGATTTGTTTTGTTATGCTAATTATTGCTTTTCTGATCAGATGAAGCGCTGTCGGACATTTCTTGAACTTTTTTTTTCTTCTAATGAAACCCCATGTCATTTCACGCATGTGTGTCAATTTTTACCTCTCTATCTACATTATTCCGTGATTTATTAAGTTTCCGAATTTATACTGACTTTTTGATCACCCGGTATTTGCAGTTGAAAGGCGGTGGGGTGTTGAAAAATGTGAGAAACACTGATTTAATAGATATTTTGTTTATATTAATTGGCACATGTAGAAATTATTATTTATAAAAACATATACGAGGTCAATTTTTCATTCTTCGTCCGATTTGTAACAGTAACGGTGAAAAAACATCCCCCTTCCGGTGTATAGTGCGTTGCAGTGGCGTAACTAGGACTTGGCTTTGGGGGGTATAGATCTGCTTGACGAGCAAAATTTTAGTCAGTTTCTAGACTGACTACCATCTACCACTCCCGTTGAAAGCTTATGGTAAAACACCCCAAGTTTCCAATCTTTACCTTTACCAGATCGCTGTTTTACGATTTCTTTTTTCTTTCATTTTTCTTTTTCTTTTCTTTTTCCTTTTATTTTCGGGGTCTGGGAGGGTTCTATCCCCCTCATCCCCCCCATAGTTACGCCACTGGTTACTAGTGAAGATAATTGCTTCAAAACAGCACCAGTTTTGCTAGCAGAACTCAACCGTAACAGAGAAATGTCTGTGGGTGTGAGTACTGTGAGAGGAAGTCTCCAGGGCATGTGGCAGCTAAGGAACCATTACTGACGGCTTTGATTAGGAAGGAGAGGCTACATTGGACAAGACAACATGCAGTTGCGGAGAAAATCAGTGGAAAAATATACTTTTCTCTAAGAAATCAAAATTTTAGGTCTTTGGCACAAAGGAACGCTAGCGCGTTTGTAGGTTGCCACGTGTACGAATATTACACCAGTTGTATTTCCCAATGATGAAGCATGGAAGGCAGTGGCGTAACTAGAACTTGGCTTTGGGGGGGGGGGGGGGGAATAGATCTGCTTGACGAGCAAAATTTTAGTAAGTTTCCAGACAGACTACCATCTACCACTCCCGTTGAAAGCTTATGGTAAAATACCCCAAGTTTCCAATCTTTACTTTTACCAGATTGCTGTTATAAGATTTCTTTCTTCTTCTTCTTCTTCTTCTTCTTCTTTTTTTTTTTTTTTTTTTTCTTCGGGTTCTAGGTGGGGGGGGGGGTATCTATCCCCCTCATCCCTCCCCCCCCCCCCCCCACTCTTAGTTACGCCACTGGTGCGTTGGCTGCGGAGTAGCTGTGGCTGGGTGTGTGACGTCACACAGTGGCCAGGCGGTGTCAGACACGGGCGCGGCGCGGCGGATGGCTCAATCGGCGACCCTGCCGCTGGGCGGCGGCACGCGATCTGCCGTGAGGCTCCAGTGGGGCGTCCGGCCGCCGCAGCCACCGGCACGCCACCGCCTAATGGCTCTGGGATTACCAGTAAACGCGCTCCTCCAGGGGCGCTCGCCGCCTTCCTCAAAGTCTGATTTACCTGTCTCTCAGGACTCCCCTCCTGGGCGCGCAGTGCGCAGCATTGCAGGCAAATTGAAAAGCAGAGTATTAACCCCGCCCCACCTTCTTTCTGTTGTTCCGACAGGTTTTGATTTTCCGGTGAATTAATGTAGTAGAAAGAGGCCTCACGTTTGTTCCCAACTTTCGGGCTAGTATAACTGGAATGTCAGCTTCGACGTGCAGTTTCGGTGACAATGGGCATAAATTGCACTTCGCGAGCTGGATTTTAAAAGAGCTCTACCTTTGTAGGGCACTAAATTAAAGCCCCTGCAGATATTTAATATTTGTGCTGAACGGAAATTCAAATCTGGGTTTTCCGTTTCGTGTCAGCGGTAGCCTTATAGGTCAGTAAAATTGGGATTATGTCTTCCAAAAATTAGCGGAAATCTGGAAACTGTTTTAATCACTCAAGTAGGCCTCTGATATGAGTAACCTGAATTTGCCCCGATTTCTGAGGGGGCTTCAGCTGTGATGAAAAGAAAATCACAGAAATTTCGAACTTTATCTATTGTTTTTATTTATTTATTTATTTATCTATTTATTTATTTATTTATTTATTTCAAATTCCTCGAAATCTAAGCTGTTAATCGAAAAAACTAAAGTTGCAGCAAATGTAGAGCATGAAATTCCGCATCGACTGAGTGCCAAAACTTGGCTATCGGATGAAATTTTAGCAGAGAAATTTTCTGTCAAATATTTACAATTTTTCACTTATCGAAAAAGACTAACATCGTCGTTATAAGACGTGTAGCATTTGGGAATGCAAAATTTTATAAGAGATAAGTTTTCCAGCATCAAATTGTGTTTTCAAAATGTCAATGAAGTTGACGAAACACCTTGATGATCAGTAAAACTCGCCTTTATTCAATAACATCTAATGTGAATAAGAAACTTTCGTTCAGTAGATCTTTCTAATATTCACACTTTGTTTATTTCATTTTACTGCAACACAAAGCGACATTTACTTTATATCACTAAATTAGTTTTGAAAAATATGTAATTAGCAGCGATAATTCTGCCGCAAGAAACTGAGTTAACCGACTGCTGGCGTGGCGCAATGGATAGTGTCATCGTTTGCAGTGCTGACGGTAGCCGGTTTAATCCCGTCCACCAGCAAAAGTTTATTTCTTTGTAATTATCATTTCCAGCATGTTCTACATATTTGTTATGTTCACTTGTAATTTCTATATGTTTCTTATATTAACTACTCTTCTAAGCCAGCCGCAGTGGCCAAGCGGTCTGCGGCGCGCCAGTCACAGTCTGCACGGACGCTTTGGTCGTGAGTTCGAATCCCCCCTCACGCATTGATGTTTGTGTCGTCTTTCGTATAAGTTAGTTCATAAGTAGTTGTTAAGTTTAGGGACTGATGACCTCGCAGTTAAGTCCCTTAAGCTTAACAAACATTTGAACATTATTCTTCTAATTTTTGGTACATTGTCTTTGCATAAATAGCAGAGCAGTCTGCCCGAGAGTCAGTCAGCGCTGCGTGCATGTTTCAGTTCGCAACAACCCTGCTTTAAGTATAAGTGCTGTGTTCAGTTGACAACCCTGCCTTCGAAGTCAAGCCTGCTTCCATTTCAACGCGACAATACTACACAAAGGAGAAAAAAACGTACATGATAAGGGTGTTAGTAAATATGTATGTTTGTTTTTATTAAGAATAAATAGACTTCATTCAATTAACAATAAATTGAGATACCTATGATAATATAAAGCACAAAGTACAGAGTTATATATTAATGTTTCACTCTGTATAACTTGTCTTTCTTAATTTTAGACTGTCGCACCTTTACTCGCTTGGAGGAGAAGGGTCCAAACGACATTAACTGTAACTCTTCCACTTCTTGCGTATTAATGTCCTCAGTGGAATCTCTAATTTCTTCTCCTGAAACGTCATCATCTGTGTCACTGTCTTCGATGTAACAGGCATGTCATTATAACATTGGTGCAGGATTGGCGTCTGCATAGTTTGCACACGGTAGTACACATAATGCCACTTTTCCTTCAGGAACAATTTTCATGGCACCCTGTACCGTATGTGCTATACACGGTTTTCAATAGTTTCGCAGGTGCTGCTTCGTTAGTAATGGGAACTGGCAAGAAACCTAATTTTGAAGCCTTCCATCCTCATTCCTGTGGATTTACAAGGTTGTTTTTCCAAGCTTGCACCTGAAAATACGTTCTCAAGGAATGCTGTCGAGCGGTTGCTCCTGTAGGAAGCAAAGAGGCGAGGCTGAATGAAGTATTTGATATAGAGCTTTCAAAAATTATATAGCGAAGCATATTTAATGACTGTCTCATCCCCGCAGTACAGAGCTGCAATAAACTTCTGTCAGGCTTCATCAATCTTGTCAACAGTAGCTCTGGAATTCCGGAATAGCACTGCTGTTTTTTGTAAGATGGTTTTTGTCTCCAGTTCCTTCAGGAGTTTCACTTTTCTTTTGCCGAAAAACGACGAAGACTTGTCGCAACCACTAAAAGCATGTAAGAACAGAACGTTGTCCTTTAATGTTTGAGACAACTTGAAATTTAGGGGACTGTAAATTACGTCCTCTTGTTTGCCTCTGCCTGTTTCAGTAGAAAATGTTGGGGGACAGTGGGGCTGAAGACGTTAGTATCACTAGAAGATCGATGTCTTCGCCAATGACAAGAATACTGCTTCGCAAAGTCGACATTTTTAGATACTATTTGATTATCGGCGTCCTCAGCAGCTTGCTTGACATTTAAGTGCTCACTTTCAAGTAGTTCAGTTAGTAAAGATATGATCCGCTGTTTATTTTGTTTGTCGGACAGAAATAAGTCTTTCCCCGTGCACGTAACATTTTAGTGGCTCTGCGTAGCCGCACAGCTGATTTCTTGTTTCTGTCATTTGTAATATCAGAGTAGCCATCAAACACGATTATTATCCTCCTGCAATACCAACACTAGATGTAATCTACATACTTTGCAATTATGGAAGAAAAACAAATTCATTTACTTTCCATGCCATACTATGCAACAGAAATCCTCCATTTACAACGAACTCTGCCTTTCCGAAGTCAATTGGATCTTTAAATGGACCAAATAACTTGTGAAACACATACTTCTGTGTTTTCCGCATACCTAGTAGTCAAACAAAGATAGAGGATTGGAGCTAGCTCGTGCTCAAAAAAGTGCTGAAGTTCGTCATTGGACTTTTTGCGGAACGCTATTATGTAAGAAATCATTGAACAGAAATAATAAAATACGATGTTGAGAGTTAACATTTGATTCTCATGTACGTGAATAATGGCGATATTCTCTGATCAGCAAGGTTTTTTTCCGTTTCATTGAATTTCAAAAACGCAATTTGATGCTCTATAATTTACATCCTATAAAATTTAGCATCAAACAAGCTAATAAGCTAATTTCCAAATGCTGCACGTCTTATACCGAATTTTTTTTTTTTTTTTTTTTTTTTTTGTAGGTCTTAAAATTGTCAATCTTTGGCGTAGAATTTCTTTGGTAAAATTTAATCAAATAGCTACGTGTTGATACTCAATCACTGCTGAATTTAATGCTCTACATTTTTGTAACATTAGTGTTCTTGATTAGTTTTCGAGGAATTTGAAAAAAAAAAACTGGAAAAAGTCCGAATTTTTGGTAGTTTTCTTTTCATCACAGCTCAATCTCCACTCAGAAATCGGGGCTAACTGAAATTATTCATACCAGAGTCTTACTTGAGTGATTGAAACAGTATCCAGATTTCCAATAATTTTTGGAAGGAAATCCCCTGTTTTGAGCTAATTTTACTGGCCTATTAAGCAATCAGGATATCCAGGCACGCTTTCCGTCCTCTCCAAGTTCTCAACAAATCATACATTACATTGGTCGTTTCTTCCTCTTGCTCACAGCTTAGCTACATTATTGTACGGCCACAGCGGAGCGGCCGAGCGCATTGAGGCGCTATTCTATGATGCGCGTGGCCGTTCCCCGTCGGGGGATCGAATCCCCCATCGGGCATAGATGTTTGTGCCGTCTTTAGTATAACCTAGTTAATAAGTAGTTTGTAAGTTTACGGACTGATGACTCCGTAGTTAAGTCCCGTAAGCTATACAAACCTTTGAACATTTATTATTGTACGGGATTTTGCGTGTTTGTACATCCGGACAGTAAATCTCAACAGCCTCTTCGCAGCGTGCATGTAATTATTTACACGGTGTCTGTTCTTTCGTACATGCCCTGAACGGTTGACATGATTGAATATTACCAATCCGTATATTTAAGGACGCTACCGTTAAGTAATGTGGTCTATTCTTTCCAACATATCTAAAAGAACAGACAACGTATCAATAATTATAAATCAGATTGCTTGGTTAAAGGTGGGTTCATTGTATTCACAATGAAATTGCTTTACTGTTGAATGTCTTAGACCGCGTAACGAAGAGTTTCGTCATTTCGGTATCTACATATACTCTGCCACTCTGCCAGAGATGCTGCGATGCCTTACGGAGTCAAATGTAGTAGATGGTGAGCAGTAGCAAGCACTGAATGAGTGGGGACGGTTTCACAGCCGATCTGTATTAGGCTACCAGTAGGGAAGAGAGTGGAATTTTATTTTATGTACTTTCACATACTGGAGACAGAAATAACGTAAAGGAGAATAATGTTAGGACATTTTTTCACAATGTAACATTTTCGTTTGTAGGTCGGTACCCATAGTTTAGTCCGTTCCAGCAAATATTCGATGCAGGGCATATTATTTATTTACTTCTTTCTAAAGTCGACAACGTGTTAAATTTTTCTTTCTTTTTATAACTTTTTAATATTGCCGCGTTGAAGTGGAAGCAGGCTTGACTTCGAAGGCAACTGAACACAGCACTTATACTGGAAGCAGGTTTATTACGAACTTGACATACACGCAACTGCCTCTCGGGCAGAGTGCTCTGCTATTAGAAGAATAGTTAACATAAGAAACAAGTGTAATTTACAAGTGAACATAAGAAAGATGTAGAAGATTCTGGAGTTGTTAATTACAAATAAATAAATTTTTGCCGGTGGACGGGATTGAACGGGTGACCTTCAACACCGCAGTTGGTGACGCTGACAGTCGGTTTACATGATGTCTCGTGGCGTTGCTCCCTCTCCTGGAAAAACAGCAACCCGCTGTTATGTTCCCTGTGGAACCAACTGCAGTGTCCTGGATCTTGACCTTGTCATGGGTCCTTTGTATGGCAGTTTTAGAGAATCCTTCCCTTTTTCATAATTACTGACGACAGACGTTCCTGTCGTGGCTTCATCACTATCATTACCGTCCTTGAACAAGAAGCCTTTGTCGCCTACCTGCGCTTAAGGATCGTAGTAAGGCTTCATGCGGAGGACGTGAACAATGTCTCTTCGTTTTTGTCATTTCAACGACGGCTCATAATCCTCAACTTCGTATGTGACGTCTGACAGCGGCGTATGACACAATACGGACCAAAGTATCGCTTTAATAACTTTTCTGACAGTCCAACCCTCCGTACAGGGGTAAAAATCCAAACCAGATCTTCTGGGCTGTACGCAACAGGTCGGTGCTTGTCGTTAAACCGCTGACGGTCCTTCTCCTGGGCGTCCAGTGTCCGTATGCGAGCCAGCTGTCTTGCTTCTTCGACCCTGGTGATGAGCTGTTTAACGTAGTCATCCTGAGTGTCGTCCGGTTGGAACGGGAACAGCGTATCCATTGTCGTCTCAGCTTCACGGCCATGGAGCAGGAAAAACGAAACCTGTGGTGTCTTGTTTTACGGTATTGTAAGCAAATGTCACGACTGGCATAATTGTATCCCAATCCTTCTGCTCAACATTGACGTACATCGTCAGCATATCGGCTAACGTCTTGTTAAAACGTTCCGTAAGACCATTTGTCTGAGGATGGTATGCAGTTGTCATTCTGTGGACAATGCCGCACCGTGATATTACCTCTGATACTACTTTTGACTGGAATACTTGTCCACGATGAGATATCATCACACGTGGTGTTCCATGCTTCAAAATAATGTCTTCTACAAGGAATTTTGCGATCTCTGGAGCTTCTGCAGTCGGCACAGGATTGGTGACAGCGTAGCGTGTGAGGTAGACAGTGCAGACTATTATCCATCGGTTGCCGGTTGTCGACTTCGGTAACCTCACTAAAAAATCGATCCCAACTCTATGGAATGGAGCTGCTGCCTGCGGAATCGGTCCGAGATGCCCTGGAGGTAATTGTGTCACATGATTCCGTCGCTGGCACTCTTTACAGTGACTCACATAGTGCTTGACAGATCGGTAGTGACCTTTCCAGTAATACCTGCGTCTGATTCTGTCCAGGGTCTTCACGAATCCCAGATGACCGGATATTGGAGCATCGTGGAAATATTTGAGAATAGCTGGCTGTAGATGAGCTGGAACGACCAGTAGCCATTTGCGGCCCAATGGATCGTTTAAACGTTGGAACTCTCCATTGATCGGTTCTCCTTTTTCTATAGCCTCTATCGTTTCTAATAGTGCTGGATCTTCCCTCTGTTGCACTGTAACGTCGTCTAATTCAGTGAGGGCTGAAATTTCATTCATTCTGTTGTAATTCTTCTCTCACAATTTGTCGTATGGCGGAAGCGAAGTCATACTGTCTTCCACAACGGCCACAGGGAATACATTGGAAAGTCTGTCATACTTATTTCGTCCAACCCACCTTTGTTGCATCACTTCGATACGCTGGCACCACTTGATGAACTCTTCCCGTCGTAGCGACGTCTTTTATCAGAAGGTCTTGGTACATGTCTTCTGCAATACCCTTTATCAGGTGAGTGATTTTGTCGGCCTCAGTCATATTCCGATTGACTACGTTACACAGACCCAAAACATTCTGTATGTATGACTGTGTCTGCTCACCACGTCGTTGGGCCCAGTTCTTCAGTTGTTCTTCCGCCGAGCGGATTTGTCGCTGGCGGTTTCCAAACGTCTTCTAAGTTCCGCCTGAAACGTTTCCCAGCCATTCAGCTTCTCTTCGTGATTTCGAACCATTGCTGGGCTGTTCCGTCCAGGTAGAAATAAACGTTGTCCAAGCACATAGTATGATCCCAACTGTTGTACCTGGCGACTCGCCGAGCCCTTTTAGCCATTTGTTGGAGTCCTGTCCAGCGTTTCCAAAGAACACCGACGGGTGTCTGATGTGCAGATGGCTTACCGCTGGTAAGACGCATGGTTATACCTTAAGTAAATTTGAGGGAAAATGTGTAAATTAAAACTTATTGTGGTATCAAGGAAGAGTCCAAAATTGAATAAAATAATAATTATAATAATAATCGAGTATAATAATAATCAAATATAATAATAACAACAATTATCTGCTGCTCATTTACCTACAGCAAGGCTTCCGACTGGAAGCTACTTCGACGCCTAGCATGCCCCTAACCCTTCCCAGGTACCCAACTGCAAGAAGGGGGGCTTGCAGTTTACTGTCGAATCTGTTAATTCGAAACCGTGAAGCTACACTCTCCAACTGAGGACTTTGCCCCAAAGACAGAGTTGATGTTGAATAACAGCGTCAGTTATTGGTTACTTACTGCAACTAAATAAAAACATGTAATTTCCAAATATAACCAAAATTCAGGAAGGAAGGAAGCTTGGAGTTTAACGTCCCATCGACAGCGTGGCCATTAGAGACGAAGCTTACGCTCGGATATTTGGGTAAGGATGTGGAAGGAAATCGGCCGTGCCCTTTGAAATGAACCATCCCATCTGCCTGGAGTGATTCCAAAATTCAGGTTATTAATCGCGATAAAAGTTGGACCAAATACAAACGCATGTAGAATGATCGATTAAGATCAGTTGAGTAGCTTCACAGTTAAGAAAACAAGGTAGGAAACATCGGGTTTAACGCACCGTCGACAGTGTGGTCATTAGAGGCGGAGCTGACGCTCGGATTGTGAAGGTTAGGATGGGGAGAGAAATCGGCCGTGCCCTTTTGAACGGAACCATTCCGGCATTCGCCTGGAGTGATTTAGGGTAATCACGGAAAACCTAAATGTGGATGGCCGGAGTTGGATTTGAACCATCTTCCTCCCGAATGCGAGTCCAGTCTTTTACCACCTGTGCCACCTCGCTCGCTGTTTCAGAGTTCATCGCGGACAAACATCGTGACACGGGATTTTTATAAATATAAAGATAGACTCGTTGCTATGTCTATTATCGTATACTTCGTTTTCCTATGTAAAACGTGTACGGTATGTAACGCAAATGTGATGAATGTATCTATTCAACCTTCACAGTCACTATTTTGTCATCTCCAGCCTTCAAACTATTCACCTCTCAGACCCGAAAGTAACCGCATTCCAAGGTCAGTCACGTCTGGCCTACAGCCGTCGCCCAGTCAGCTAGCCACTGCAAAGTGCACAACACACAAACTGTTATATTTTGCTACTTGACCTGACCTCTCGTAATGTCACAAGGTATCTCCCACTCCTCAAGATAGGCAGTGAGTACGCGAATAAGCGAACATACTTAGTAAACTACCTGGATACATAATATGACATTAGTGAGAAATAAAAAAGAGGTATGTAAAACTTCGTTCTTCCCACACTGTTATCCCTGGAAATTAATTTCATCTTCATTGAATAGCCAAATCGGCGAAATACTTTGAAGTGGTTTGTTGAATTTCGATGTGGAATGCGAACAGCGTTTTAGCTCGACAGCTCGCCTTGCAGAGAAGATCAAAGCCGCCCGTGGCTACTCGCTGTGATGGCGTTTCCGCTCCCCTTAGTACGTCAATCAAACACACCTGCCAACAGTCGCGCCGTGTTGAGACCACAGCTGATGTAATGGCTGCGGAGTTTCTGTTAAACAAGCAAGGGTGGTTGGTTAGCAACGTCGGAGAAAGTTACCTTCATTGAAGTATACCGATATTTAAATTCAGAGTATGACTTAATACAATACCTACCCGAAATATGCGTGTTACACTCGCAGATACAGGTATTACACTACACGACAGCTGTCACTTGAGGGAACCTAGTACCTTGCAATTTTGCCAAAACTAAAAGAAAGCTTAAGAAAAGAACTATTTTCAGCTGGATGTTCTGTCCGTGCTTGACGAAACATTATAATATTATGAAAAAGGAAAAAGGTCCTGATGTTCTGCAAAATATTGATGCGAGACTCCAAGTTAACCAACTGCCGGCGTGGCGCAATGGATATCATCACCAATTGCGGTGTTGAAGGTCGTCGGTTCAATCCCGTCCACTGGCAAAAATTGATTTCTTTGTAATGATCATTTCCACAATATTCAATATATTTCTTATGTTTACTTGTAATTTCTACAAGTTTCTTTTGTTAACTATTCTTCTAAATTCTGGTACATTCTGTCTGTTTATAAATAGCAGGGCACTCTGCCCGAGAGGCAGTCAGTGATGCGTGTACGTTTCAGTTCGTAATAAACCTGCTTTCAGTATAAGTGCTGTGTTCAGTTGTCAACCCTGCCTTCGAATTCAAGCCTGCTTCCGTTTCAACGAGACAATATTATTTGGTTACAAACCGGCTTTCGGCTACTTAGGCCACCATCAGGTAACAACTTAATGTCGCTAACATTTCTTCACTTCACTTACAAAGATGTTACTTATGATACAAACTCACATGTTCACAGGAAAATGTTGCATTTTTATGGCACTGAATTATATTATTAATCAATAAAAATATATAAAAAGGCTGATGATATATGTTGTGGTTCTAAGCTTAAATATTATCTTTAAAAGCAGGGGAGGGGGGAGGAGAAAGGGGGATTGTTACATTGCGAAATAGTAACAGTAACATTTAATATTTAACAAACTAATAAATGGAACCTATTTTAGTAGAAGGATGAAACTGAGTTCCGTCATTTAATACTATATTGGCGTCCACTGCCATATTTTACTGATTTCTAGTATCTCCAATATTGCCATTTTGCTGCTGTGCTTCTTCTTCTTCTCTCTCTCCCTCTCTCTCTCTCTCTCTCTCTCTCTCTCTCTCTCTCTCTCTCTCTCTCTATTTTTTTTTAAACTGCAAAACTAATTCGGTTTTTGCGATTAATTATTTACTGCATCTGTTGATTGTTGATTAATAACGTACGTTTGGAGCATAGCTTTGTATGAAAGTAAAACATGGAAATTGGCTAATCCGGAACGGAATAGAATAGAAAAACATGAGATGTGCTGCTAAAGTCGGGTGATGAAAATTAGGTGGACTGCCAAGTTAATGAGTAAGGAAGTTCTCTGCAGAAAATACGGCGAAAGAACAACAGGGAAAACAATGACAAAAGGAGGACAGGATGATGCAACCAATATTGTCATCAGGGAATGGTCCATTGTACCAGAGGGAACTATAGACCGTAAAAACTTTACGGTAAGACGAAGACTGGAATGATGTCGTTGCTGTTCAGTCCGCAGACTGGTTTGATGCAGCTTTCCACGCTCCCCTGTCCAGTGCAAGTCTCTTCATCTGAGAATAAGAATGGCAACCTGCATTGATTTGTATCTGCTTATCGTATTCGTCCCTCGCTCTCCCTCTATGATTATTTTCTCCACACGTTTCCTTTTAATGCAAAGTTCACAACTTCTTGATGTCTCAAAATCTATCCCATCTATACCTTCTCGTAATCAGGATATGCCAAAAACTTCCTTTTCTACCCAGTTCTGTCGAGCACCTCCTCATTAGTTACGTGGTCTACCCATCTTCATCATACATCTGTACAATCACGTTTCAAAAGCTTCTATCATCTTTTTGTCTGACACTGTCCACGTTTCAGTCCCGTACAGTGCTAGACTCCAGACAAATGTTTTCAGAAATGACTTCCTAACATTTAATTAATGTTGGATGTCAACAAATTTCACATTTTCCTCCAATAGCCGTTTTGCATTTTATAAATTCTCTAAGCCGCGTTGGGGTGGCCGAATTTATTTTCTAAATCATGCCTTGTGTTTGCGCAATGTACGACTGCAACCACGAAAGCAATAAAAATACTAATACATCCTGCAAATTCGTTCCGATTAAAAATATTATATGTTACTATTTCTGTACATTTTTATTATATCCACGGTAGAAGAACTTCCCACGAAGAATTTCTCAATTTATTATTTCAACGTTAGTAATTTCCTTACGCACTATCAACGTATCATGTCCCCGTTACGACTTCCGAAAACACTACAGGGATTGTTCAGTTTGCCACATTCTGAACACTTTGTAGGCCTTCTGTGGTATCTGTGTATTTGGAATTATGAATAGACCATACTTCAGGAGTAGAGCGCGGTTTACAAAGTGGCTAAAACGGCCTTTTCTCCCACGGCGGGAACCCGGACTTGAATCCCGGCCCAGCTTACATTTTCACTTGTCGCTATTGAGTAATTTCAATTCGCCAATGCGCGAAAGTCATTCATTTCTTTCCTCATCCTTCTTTCTCTCTCTCCTTAATTAAACATTTTGTAATACCTTCTTCGTCTCTTACATTGTCGCCAGTCTTTGTCACAAAAACAAGCATAACCCCAAATATGCCAGTAGAGGTAAGATATGAATGTCTGATTTTTTATGTTTATATGCCAATTGACATCCATTCCAAGGAAATGCGTATACTTGTACAGTTAAAATTTTCAGTGACTAAACCTCACTTATTCTCTCTTATAACCATGGTCGGATTTTCGGCACCTCCATTAAATCCGTGATCAAAATTTGAGTGCCCTTCTTGTTGATGTTCATCGTATAACCTTCCTTCAAGATAATATCCATTCCATTAAATTACCCTTCCAGGTCCTTTGCTGTCCCTGACAGAATTATTATGTCATCGGCAAAAGTCAAAGCTTTTACTTCCCCCTGAACTTTAATTCCCTCTCCAAATATCTCCTTGCATTTCTTCACAGCTTGCTCACGGATTGAACCTCAATGGAGAAAGGCTACAACATCTCCCTCACTTTCATGTTCTTCGACACTAATAAATGCTGTCTGGTTTTTGTATAATTTGAATATAATCCCTGCTAGGTTCAGAATTTCAATTAGTGTATTCCCATTAACACTGACAAAAACTTTCTTCAGATCCACAAATACCAAAAACGAAGGTTTGCCTTTTCTTAACCTATCTTCTAAGGTAAGTCGTAATGTGAGTATTGCCTCCTGTGCTCCTAAATTTTTTCTAAATCCAAACTGATCTTCCCGAAGGCCAGATTCTAATAATTTTTCCATTCGTCTGCATTTAATTCGTGTTAGAATTTTACATACATGGCTAAACAAACATAATTTTGAAATTTTCACATTTGTCTGCACTTGTTTTCTTTGGAATTACTATATTGCTCTTGAAGTCGGAAGGTATTTTCCGTGTCTCATAGTTTTGCATACCAGGTGGAACAATTTCTCGAAAATTGACTTTCCTAACGATATCAGTAATTCAGATGGAATATCATCTACTACAAGGCCCTTCTTTCATCTCAGATCTGTCAGCGCTCTGACAAAATCTTCTGGCAATATCTCATCTTCCTCTACTTCATTTCTAGAATACTGCTTTCAGATTTGTTTTCTTTGTGTAGGCCCTCTATATATTTCTTCCACGTTTTAGCTTACCTCCTTTGCTTAGTACTTGTTTTCCGTTTGAGTTCTTGATATTCATGCAGCTGTTTTTCTTTTCTCCAAATGTCTATTTTCCTGTAGGAGGTATCTGTCAATCCAAGTTACAAATTCTTCTACGATCTTGCATTTGTCGTCTAGCCACTCCTGCATACTCATTTTTCAACCATTTCTACTGCCTTTATCCTGCTTCTCTTCCTGCATTTTATATTTTCTCCTTTCATAAATTACGTCCAGTGTATCTTATGTTATCCAAGGATTTCTATTAGGCCTTATCCTGCTACTTATATGATCCTCTGCGCCCTTCATTACTCAGAGCTCTCAAAGCTACCCATTCTTCTTCTACTGTATTACATTCCCCTATTTCAACCAATCCTTTCCTGATGCTCTCTCTGAAACCCCAACACCTCTGGATTCTTCAGCTTGTGTCTCTTTAATTTTTTTCTTCAATCTCTAGAGTTTTAATCTACAATTCATAACCAATAATTTATGGTCAGAGACTATATCTGCCCCTGGATACATCTTGCAGTTTAAAACATTTTTTCGAAACCTATGCCTTACCATTAAAAACTCAATCTGGTGCCTTCCAATATCTCCTGGTCTCTTCCACCGATATCACCTTCTTTGATGATGATTAAACCAAGTGTTTATGATGACTAAATTGTGCGCTGCATTAAATTCTACCAGGTGATCTCCTCTTTCGTTTCATTTCCACAGTCTATATTCACCTACTACATTTCCTTCTCTTCCCTGTCCTACTACCAAGTACCAGTCCCCAGTCCCCAATCACAATCAAATTTTCCTCACTATTAACTGGTTAATTTATTTTATCACCTCATACATTTCTTCGATCTCATCGCCATCGGCCGAGATAGTTGGGTTATAAAATTGTACTACTGTGGTTGATGTTGGCTTCGTGTCTGTCTTGGACAAGGCGTTCACTATGCTATTAATAATAACTTACCCACATTCCTATTTCCTTATTCATTATCAGATCTACCACCAACTGATTTTGTATTTATAGGCCTGTAATCAAGTGAAACAGAAATCCTGTTCACCGGCCGCGGTGGCCGAGGGGACTAAGGCGCTCCAGTCACGGTCTGCACGGCCACTACGGTCGGGGGTTCGAATCCCCCCTCGGGCATGGATATTTGTGCCGTCCTAGTTCGTAAGTAGTTCATAAGTAGTTTGTAAGTTTAGGGACTAATGACCCCGTAGTTAAGTCCCATAGACAATCAAACATTTTAAAGAAATCCTGTTCATCTTGCTACTGAACTTCACTAATCCACACCATATCTATCCATTTTTCTATTCAAATATTCTAACTTACATACCCGATTAACGGACGGAACGTTACACGCTCCGATCCGTACAATGCCCGGTTTGTTTTTCTTGATGACTACATGCCTCTGAAAAGTCCATGCCCGGAGATCCGAATAGGGGAATATTTTAGCTCTTTAATATTTTACCCAGAACATGCCATAATTATATATTCATACAGTAGAGCTGCATGTTTTCGGAAAATTAACGACTGTAGTTTACCCTTGTTTTGAGCCGTTCACAGTAACTGCATGGCAAAAGCGTGTTAGCTGCTGGTACAAGGCCAGCTCAGTCAATCATCCAGAATGTTGCCCCTGTAAGTACTGAAAAGGCTGATGCTCCTCTTCAGGAACCAGACGTTTGGCTGGCCTCTCTACAGATACCCCTCCGCTGTGGTTGTTGTTGTTTTTATTGTTGTTTGGAGGTCATTATTCCTTGCTGTGGTGGGCCAAGCGGCACGACTATCAGTATCGTTGAGGTACGCAAGCCACCCCACCTCGGCAATGTCTGTGGTTCATGGGGTGGAATACTGAAATATATCCATGAAATGACTGCGGACGTGGAGCAAGTTTTACTGTGAAATGAAGAGGAATGCGCACCATTTCCATACGCCTCGCATTCCTTACTACCCATGGGTGCACTTACATTCGCGTTGATATGGATATGCACCGCAAATCGTATATATATGAGCCATAGAAAGGCAAGCGACAATTATAGGAAACGTCTAAACGTCTCTCCCTGTACGCGACTTAACATACTAGAATTTACGATTCATACTCAGCAGGGAATGTGTGGTATTAGAAACTAGGGTCAGTCTGTGCGCGTATAGCGAAATGGTAAACGCGACAGCTTGGGAAAAACGGAAAGTACGGATTCGAGTCTCCGTTCTCCACAAGTTTTCATAGGTCAATATTTAATTTTACAGATGATTCTGATTCGTATACACAGTTCCGATTACAGGGTGATTCTAAAGTCACTATACATTTTTATTTAAACAAATTTTATTAACCTAAATCTAATGGCATGGCAACTTATGTTACAACAGGACATAATTGAGTTCATTTCAGTGTTACCATCTTGCATGTCTAGGCACACCCTCAAGCGCTCCACTGTAGAGCGAAAAACCATCCCAACCATATCTAGTGTAATCTTAGCATTTGCTGCTCTAATCCGCTGTGTTAAGTGTTCAGTGTTGGGTATCTTCAACTGGTATACCGTAGACTTGATAAACCCCCATGGCAAAGGAGTCTGTCAAGTCAGGAGAGCGGGGTACCCACATTTGTGGAGAGGCACGACCAATCCATTTGCCGGGATCGCTCGATTCAGATAATCTCGAACAGCGAGGACAAATGAGGTGGTGCACCATCCTGTTGAAAAGCAACAGTATCCGTAATCCCATCAGATATCAACTGAGGCTCCAAAAACTGTTCCCACACATCCATAACCACACATTTACTTTTGTTACGTCCCGTTGCCACTCATGCAGCACACTTGGTTGTTCGTGTGGCCAGTCCTGCAGATGTGTCTGTTCACATGTTCTTAGGTATGAAATGTAGCTTCATCACTGAACAAGACATTTTGCATCAAATAATTAATTTCCACGGCTTGTAGCATGTCATGACACATAGCTTGTCTGGCTACATAGTCCCCGGCTTCAAGCTTATGTACGACCTGGATATGGTACTCACGTTTGTGCAGCTTGTAACGAAGAACTTTCCATACAGTGGTTTTAGAAATACCAAGCTCCCTACTAAGTCTTCTGGTAGATGTGGAAGGGATACATGTGATCACACCCTGCACACTTTACACGGTGTCTGGCGTTATTCCTGGTCTCCCTAGACGTTCTTCATCTGCAGCACTACCAGAACGCTGGAATTTATTGACTACTGTCTTGATAGCAAGCCTGGTAGGGCCTGTTCGTACATCAGTCCACGAAGACGAGCAGAAACAACAGCGATTAGTTCTTCCTTAGTTAACATTCTGCCGTATGACCTACAAGAAACAAATATTGCGTTACTATATCACTGAAATGTATAGTGACATTGGAATCCCCCTGTATTTCATTTGAACATTGTAGTCTCCTCGTGGCAGTGGTCATGCGCTCGAATTTTAAACTCTGTAGTCGCCGCTATGAACCTTCTTCCAGACGTTTCCCTCGATAAGCACAGGCACTGCAAATCATAGTAGTGTACGGTGTTATTGTCCCATGGTGTTGATCCACCGAGAAAAAACTCCTTTCAGAACTAGCAACTACAAATTTCTTTCGCAGTTGCAGCTTTTAAAGTAAATTAAAATAAATTTCAATGTGTGAGATTGCACCATTGATGGACAAATTCTAAAGAATGTGTACTTTTATATTTTAATACATGGTTGCAGGCGTATAGTGTCGCAATACGTCATGTTGGTAACAATACAAAATGGTACAGGGGAAAAATGATTAATACTTTCTTTTGCTTATTAACCTGACATAAATTCTTCTTCATGCAGTAAAAACTTGCAATTTATCTCATCAGATATATTTTGTTAAAAAATGTTAAAGGATTTTAAAACTGAAATGGTCTATTTCTTTTGCCAAATTTTAAAACTATTTCACGATATTTAGGTAGGAAACATTTCACATTCAGAACAACAACACATTTGTTAGCTTTGAGTAACCCATTCCTCTGCACCCTGAACTGTTCTTTCCTACCATATCAATTTTTGGCGTGTACAAACCACATTTCTATCTTTTGGCTGTTGCTGGTGTTGTTCTAGCTTATCATGTACCCTTCCCTTTCTCCACTTTCTCCTGTATAGGCATAGCTACAACACCAGGAGAAAGGGTTATATTCACTATTCAAGGTTTAATCTAACTTTGGTACAGACAGGATTGAATTATGCTGCCACAAAACTCTTTGGTCAGTTATCGAGTAGCATGAAAAATCTGACAGATAGCCAAATGGTATTTAAAAAGACATTCTGCCAACTCCTTCTACACTTGAGATGAATTTTCAGATAAAAATTAAGGAATTAAAAAAAAAAATTAAAAATTAAAAAAAAAAAAATTAAAAAATCCTTAAAATATTTTCATGTATAAACACCATTTACTAAACTGACACGTTCCACATCATTACGGAATGTCGCGTATATGATCTATGAAACAAGTATTAATCTAATCTTGCAAAAACTCTAGTATCGTATACGATACATCTCATAAAATATGATTTTTAGAAAGTAACATCGTAACATTTCAATCACAAACGCTCCTCTCATTAAAAAGAAATTTTATTGGCTAATGTACCACTTTCAGACAACAGATTACAGTTAATGGTACTGACAGCGACGTGTTTTTGATAATTTTTTAGTGCGCTATTGCTTTGAAATAACGACTCATGAGTTACAATACCAAATAAATAAATAAATAAAAAATTATCAAATAGAAAAAGCAAGATGGCGTATGTCAGGGAGAGTTTCCATCAGATCTTGAATCGTTGGCTTCGTAGGTGTTCGGTAACCTTCGATAATATTTTGAGGCAGAGCCGTAGTAGCCTGTCTGTGTGAAAGGTCAAGCAATAGAAGCAGGAAACTGACGTAGAAGAAAAGGAGGATGAGATGAACTGGAGAGCGTGATAGCTTTAGAGATAGAAGGTGGGTATAAACTGTAAGAGGAGGAAGAAAGATCTGATGTACAAACTGCGGTGATGGACAGTGAGGAGCGAGGAGACGGAGGATGGAGATGGAGATAGATAGGAGGATATGGAGGAGGAAATGGCCATAGTTGAGTGGCCGAGCGTCCCAAGCGGTGCGCGCCGCTTCTCGCCGTCATAGGTTCGAGTCTTCCCTCGGGCATGTATGTATTTGTTATCCTTAGCATAACTTAGTTAAAGTAGTTTGTTAGCCTAGGGACTGATGTCCAGAGTAGTTGAGTCCCACAGATTTATAAACATTTGAATATTTTGAGAAGAAAATGCACAGTGAGAGGAATATACAGAAGAGAGGGGAACGAGAAAACAGCTTTGGAATTCTTCTAGATAATCTTAAGTATTGTGGATTGAGTGGGAAAGTGCACAAATGGTTTAAATCATACCTAACTGGAAGAGTTCAGAAAGTTGATATAAGTAATTCACATAATATACAAAAACAGCCGAGTCCTCAAACTGGGGAACTATCAAGCATGGGGTGCCACAGGGTTCGGTATTGGGACCTTTGCTGTTCTTAAAATATATGAATGATTTGCCTTTCTATATTCATAAAGATGCCAAGCTAGTTCTCTTTGCTGATGACAAAAGAATCGCTATCACACCCGAATCACAGGAATTAACTGATGAAATTGTCAATAAAGTATTTCAGAGAATTTTGAAAAAACACAGTATATTCAGTTTCACACAATAAATGGCATCACACCATTAATTAACCTTGACTTCAACCAGAAATCTATAGCTAAGGTGGAATATTCAAAATTTTTAGGTTTATGCATTGATGAGGGATTGAATTGTAAGAAACACATTGAAGATCTGCTGAAACATTTGAGCTCAGCTACTTATGCTGATAGGGTGATTGCAAACTTTGGTGATGTAAAACTCAGTAAACTAGCATACTATGCCTATTTTCAATCTCTGCTTTCTTATGGTATCACATTCTGGGGTAACTTATCATTTATTAAGAGTGTATTCATTGCCCAAAAGCGGGTCATCAGAATAATTGCTGGAGCCCAGCCAAGATCACCCTGCAGATATTTATTTAAGGATCTAGGAATCTTCACAGTAGCAGATTCACTTATGAAATTTGTTATTAACAATCCAACTGAATTCAAATTTAATGGCAGTGAGCATAGCTACAACACCAGGAGAAAGGGCGACCTACACTTTTCAAGGTTAAATTTAGCTCTGTCACAGAAAGGGGTTAATTATTCTGCCACAAAAGTCATTGGTCAGATAGCCAACAGACAGATAGCCAACTAGCATTTAAAAATAAATTAAGAGAATTTATATATGGCAATTCCTTCTACACATTAGATGAATTTCTAGATAAAAGTTAGTACTTTAGGGAAAAAATAATATAAAGAAAAAAGAAATATTCAAATATTGAGTGTCATGTAATATTATGTGTAGGCACGTTTCATTTAACTGACACGTTTCACATCATTATGAAGTGCCGTATTCATGATCTATGGAACAAGTATTAATCTAATCTAATCTAATCTGGACATTGCGAGAGTACAATGGAGAGCGTGTAGTGTATTATGTTTATCCAGTTCTCATTCATCAAGCTTGACGAAATTACATGAATTAGAAATGTGTGCTTTCTGTTTTATTTCTTTGCAAATGGATCTCTAACAAGCAACATCAACACGTGACCACCTATAGCTAGAAGTCTAGTAGGTATCCAGATAGTTTAACTAGGTAATGTGTAAGATCGTGATCAAATGGAAATAACCAATAACAAAGAAGTGAATATGTCATAAAGTTAGTCTGCATAAAATGAAGAACTTGTCGATGCCGCCCAGCTGTGTGCGCCATATCCTTTATAAATTGCCGTGAGCTGTGAAAACCTAAAAGTACTCGTATCTGACTGTGTCCTCAGGAGCTGCAGATGCGCGTCAACGTGGCGGCCAACGGGCGAGTGTACGGCCAGCTGTCGCTGGACGACCCCGAGCCGCCGGCGCTCTACCAGCAGCCGCTGTATGGGCAGCCGCCGCCGCCCAGCGGGGCGCCCTACAGCCCGGGTGAGGCTCCGCGCAGCCGCACTGTGTGTGCTCACACTACAGTGCCAACTACACTGTGTGTGCTCACGCTACACTTTATACATGCCTGTCTCAAGTACGCTTGTGTATGCTCACCATACACTTTGTACATGTCTGTCTCAAGTACACTTGTGTGTGCTCACAATACACTTTGTATATGCCTGTATCAAGTACACTTTTGTGTGCTCACACTAAGCTTTGTACATGCCGGTCTCAAGTACACCTGTTTGTGCTCACACTACACTTTATACATGCCTGTCTCAAGTATACTTGTGTATGCTCACACTACACCTTGTACATGCCTGTCTCAAGTACACTTGTGTGTGCTCACCATACACTTTCTACATGCCTGTCTCAAGTACACTTGTGTGTGTTCATACTACACTTTGTACATGCCTGTCTCAAGTACACTTGTGTGTGCTCACACTACACTTTGCACATTCCTGTATGAAGTACACTTTTGTGTGCTCACACTACGCTTTGTACATGCCTATCTCAAGTACACTTGTGTATGCTCGCATTTCAGTTTGTAGATAATTGCCCAAGTACACTCTTTACACGTCTGTGTTAATTAAGCAGTAATGTCAAACAACCCTCAGTACAAATCTGTCTCAAATAAAATGTAGGCTACTCTACAGTCATCATACGTCTGTCTGATTTAAACCGTGTCATCACGCTTAACTCTTCATACTTTTGAGTCTATTAAACGATGTCGCCACATTCATATTGTTACACGTCTGTCTCGTGTAGACTGTGAGCACACTCTATACTCTTCACTATTCTGTCTCAAGTAGAGACGTTGGCCTTGACACTGTTTAAATAACGATATAAAATGTAGACCATTTCTATCTTATACCATTACCTGGCCAGTATCCAGTTCCAGCAACCTGACATCTTGTCACTATAATGTGGTATGATGTGTGAGCTATTACACTACTCACTGTTCAAGGTTAAAACTAACTTTGGCACAGGAAGGGGTGAATTATGCTACCACAAAAGTCTTCTGTAACATACCAAGTAATATCAAAAGTCTGTCGAAAAGACAACTGGTATTTAAAAAGAAATTAAAATAATTTCTGAATGGCAACTCCTTCTGTACTTTAGATTAATTTTTGATAATCTATGGGAAAAATTATAAATCTAATGTATTATAATCAATGACACATAGGATGTATTGTTTGCTGATGAAGTGGTGGTAGTCCTAGCAGAGCTTAATGGTGACTGCACTTACACCAACTCTTTCCTTCACCATATGCACACTACTCAGTGTGCTCTTCGTAAGTGCCAACGTAAACTCAGAGCAGATACTAACAATTAAATTGAATGACGACTATCATTTCAGTCTTATAATTTAGAAGTAGATCAGGATATTTCATATTCTCACAGGCTGAAAGGAGACACATGAAAGTGTAGGCTTCCGTGTCCATTATCACTATTAATAAGATCTTTCAGTATTTCTGACTGCATAGTAAGTTTATAAAACTGCTCGAAGTTGCGACCACTATTCGATTTACTTTCATCAGTATATTTTTCTCAATTGAAATGGAAGCCGAAACTCGGTGCAATTTTATAAGTTGACAATTCGGTCTGAAACTTGAAGAATTTTATTGACTGGGAGGCGTACACTGATAGAAGGAAACTATTCATACAGCGTTATTTACGTAACTTGACTTTCTAGAAAGAAGCATCACAACTAGAGGTGTCATTTGGCAAACGGTCAGCATAGGGTTTCCTTACTTATCTGTACTCACAAAGGATCAACTAAATTAACTTTCTGCAAAATATATTTAAAATTGCAGTACCAGGTTACTTCACAGACGGGGAAAGGAAAAGTATTCATGCATTGAAACAAAGTAGCAATAAGTATAATGACCATTCCAATGCTTTATAGGTACTCTTCTAAGTATCACCACTATTAAACTCTTTGGCATGAAATGGACCATATTTTGATAGTCTCTAAGGTAATATTTTCCCATTGTTGCCCTGCACATTGTTTCAGAGCAATCGTTTGTGTTATTTCATGTTTTCTTAACAATTCTTTCTTCGTACTCGCAATTTCTCCAGTTGGATTAACGTCAGGACCCTGTCCTGGAGCTTGGGAACAAACGGAATATGATGCAACAACCACATAAGAACAATTTCCGCTGTTTGTTTAGGTTCGTTGTCTTGTTTAAATTTATAATCTGTATTTAAACTGAAACTATCAACACTTTTTTTTACAGTTTCGTTTGGATATTTACGTACTAAAGTCTATCAATTTTAACTTCACTAAAACCCATTTCTTAACACCAGATGTAGCCGTACATCAACATACTATAATGCCTTCACCATAGTGCTTCACTGCAACTTCGATGTATTTGTTAAAAGAAGGAATGGTTCGGGTTTAACGTCCCGGCGACAATGTGGTAAGGAAATCGATCATACCACTTCAAAGGAACCACACAGGCATTTGACAGAAATCACGGAAAGCTGATTCTGAATGGCCGCAAGTGGATTCGAACGACCGTCCTCTCGAATACTGTATATTGCTCAGTCAGTGTAGTTGAGATCCAGCTCAGTATTTGATCTTCTCCATACCAAAATCGAGCCATTATTTACAGGTATGTTAAATTTAGTTTCATCTTTACACAGTATCTTGTCTCTGAAACTTGTTTTCTTGCTTGCAACTCTTATTTCTTTTTTAATTATTGTTGTTGTTCCAGGTCTCACAAATCGATAACTTGCTCTGCATAAAAATATAGCAAGCTCCCGGTGATGCGATTTTTTCCGGAAAATTAAAAGGAGTAGACATTGCATGCGATGTAAAGTTGGGATCTTCGTTGTTCATCCTTAATCACGTATTACGTTTCATTTGTGTCCACTTCTTATCGACCTCATCATTCACTGTTAACGAAAAATTTTGTTTCTCAATTTAATGACAATGGGGTCCAGAGTTCGCCGGCTTTTCCAACAATGATAGCAACTGTTGAAAATATTTTTCCTTCCCATATTAGGTAATAACTATTTACCTCTCCTCCACAAGTGTTTCGTTTCCTTCGCGGCCCCCATTACTGCTGCACGGCATTCACTGCGTTTCAGATCCGACATGAACGAGCTACAGCTCTCCACGCGCTGCAAGTTGCAAGCGGTTCGTTAGTCGTTTCTGTGTTTACGTTTCGAGTAGTGTATGAATATTTTTCCCTGCCGTGTGAAGCCAGCCGGTGCAGAATTGCTATTTACTTTTCTCTCCATTCGTTTAGTCATGATACTTCCTGACCCCCACTAGCCAAATAACTCCACTTTCCTCTGTCTTACAGTTTCTCCCGTAGACCTACCAAGTTGGAACGCGTTGCTTCTGTGATGCTGTTGATCCACCTCATCTTCTGCCGGCCTCTTCTTCCAGTGCCTTCGACCTTCCCCAGCATTAATGTTTTTCCAGTGAGGCATGTCTTCGCATTAAGTGTCCAAATATGTCAGCTTCTGTTTTAGTATTAGACCTTCCAGCGAGCAACCTGATTTTATTTGCTCCAATACAAATCTGTCGGTTCTCTTTGCCGCCCATGGAGTTCTAAGAATTTTCCTCTAGCACCACGATTCGAAGGAGTCAATTTTTCGCCGTTCAGCCTTTCTCATCGTCCAGGTCTCACTTCCATACATCACAACTTGGAAGACCATAGCCTTCAGAGTATGTATCATTCTTGCAAAAGTTATGTCTCTGAACATTATAAGCTTTTCACAGTTTGACATCGTCTTTCTACCGAGCAACAAGCATCACCTGATTTCGTGGCTGCAGTCGACATCATCATAGATCTGGAAACCGAGATAATTCGACGTAGACACTACCTCCATGGATTCTACTCCTATATCCCATGAATTAATAGGTATAGTTGCAATAATTTTTGTTTTCTTCACATTTGGCCTGAGATCGGCCTTTTCACTTTCGAGTTTTACCTTCAGCAAAATAGTCATTAACTCTGATTCATTTTCAGCCAGCAGTGTGATATCATCTGCAACTCTGAGTTGGTTTACATTTATTCCGGCTGTTTTAACTCCCTCATTTGTCCTCGCATTCCTCTATTGGCAGAAGACTAATTCAGTTAATCCTTTTACGAATACAAATTACGAAGGGAGTCCCTTACTGTAAGTTTACTAGATATTTATTTTGGTTATTCGGTCATTATCTCTAATACAATGAAGTTTCCAGGAGGCAATTTTCGCGGAGTGTACACAGATATTAAATTTTCTGACAGAATAAACTTGTATGCAAGTCCAGGATTGGAACCCAGAACCTCTGCCTTTTGCCCGCAAGCTCTCTACAGAGCTACTTGTGCCCTACCCACGGACTGTCCGCACGGCCCGTCCTCACAACTAAATCATGTGTTTGTAGAGCTTATGGGACTTAACTACGGAGTCATCAGTCCCTAAACCTACAAACTACTTATGAACTTACTAAAGACGGCACAAACAACCATCCCCGGGGACGGATTCGAACCCCCGATCGCAGCAACCGTGCAAATCGTGACTGGCACGCCGCAGACCGCTCGGCCACTGCGGCCGGCCTTACAACTCTAGTTCCATCAGTACAACGTCTCCTATGTTTCAAACTTCACGGAAGCTCTCCTGCGTATCTTGAAGGACCAATACAACTGGAAGAAAGGATGTAGTGGAGACATTGACTAACCACATCCTAGGGGACGTTTTCAAAATAGTATTTTCACTCTGTACCGGTGTGTGCACTAGTATCAAGCTTCCTATGCCTATGCCTATGCCCATGACCTATGCCTATGGCTGGGAAGCGCTCTTTTCCACTACTTGTGCGCACCTCACAGCTCGTCACCGTAGATCCCGTTCCGCCAGCAACTCGTCTCAGTATAGGAAATACGAGGGGTAGCTGGAAAAAAATTCCCCTGTCGACTGAGATCAGAGTTGCGTATAAAAGGAGAAAACAAATAGAATCAGATATTAAAGGTAAGACATATCTTCATTTTACTACATAATTTCCAAGTACACTGACACATTCTACTACCGTTTTATAAGCTTCATAGAGCCTTCCAGGAAAAAATCAGAGCGTTGCATACGGAAGAAGCGTTGAACGACTTGTTTGACACCAGCATTGCTTCCAAGGCACCTTCCGCCGAGAGTCTTCTTCAAAGTTGCAAACAGATGGAAGTAATTTGGTGCGAGATCAGGACTTTATGGCGGATGGTGTAGGCGCTCCCAACCGACAGTTGCCATATGGTTTTGCGTTGCCGTTGCCGAGTGTGGTCTCGCATTGTCATCCAACAGCAGAACGCCAGATCTCAGAAGGCAGGCCACTTTTCCCGGATCACCTCGTACAATTTCGACAGAGTGGCACAGTACCGCGCAGCATTGATGGTTGCATCCTTCAAAAAGTTAAGCAACAAAACTCCTTGGGCGTACCAAGAAAACGGTGAGTAGCACAGTACCTGCAGACGGAGTGCTTTTGGACTTCTTTCGGACAGGTGATGACGGATGTTTCCACTCCATAGCCGTTAAATGCTTTTACCGCTTGAATCGCCTCGATTTTTTCCTGGACCGCTTTTTGACGCTTATAAAGCGGTTTGACAAATGTGTCAATGTACTTGGAAAATATCTAGGAAACTAATTTCTCATCTTTAATGTCTCATTCTATTTTTTCCTTTCACATACTAATAAATAAATAAAAATGTTCAAATGTTTGTAAATCTATGGGACTCAACTGCTTGGTTATTAGTTCCTAGCTTACAAACTACTTAAACTAACCTAAGGACAACACATAGACCCATAGACTTAATTATATCCATAATGGATGTGAGGTCGCGGTTGTATACTTAATTATTTTGTCAAGTAGGCTCAACCACAGAGATCGTGTAACAAACACTAAAGTGTGTTTTTTACACGATCTCTGTGGTTGAGCCTACTTGATAAAATAACATAGACCCATGCCCGAGGGACGACTTTAACCCCCGACGGCGAACGGCCGCACGTACCGCAGCACGGCGCCCAAGTCCGCATGGCTAATCCGTCCTGGCGAAGAAACGTTTTCATACACTGCTATCCACAGACGATAGGGGAGAAAATGTTCAAGTGTTTGTTAAGTTTAAGTGACCTAACTGCGGGGTCATCAGTCCCTAAACTTAGAAACTACCTATGAACTACCTTATACTAAAGACGACACAAACATCCATACCCGAGGGGGGATTCGAACCCCAGACCATAGCGGCCGTGGAGACTGTAACTGGTGCGCCGCAGACCGCTCGGCCACTGCGGCCGGCTCGGTAGGGGAAACTCATATTCCAACTCCCCATCGTAGCATATCAGCACACACTCCCCTTCAACATGAAAGTATCATTCTGGAAACATCCCGTAGGCTGTGGCTAGGCCATATCTCCGCAGTATCCTTTCTTCCAGGAGTGCTAGTCATGCAAGTTTCACAGGAGAAATTCTATGAAGTTTGGAAGGTAATCGGCGAGGTACTGTCGGAACTACAGCCAGAAGGACGGACTCGAGTTATGCTCATGTATCTCAGTCGGTAGAGCCTTGCCTTCGAAAGGCCTCATGAAGTGTTTCAGTATGCTACTGAGTTTGGAATTTCCATGAGGACTTCACATTAAAGTTAAGCACCAGAAACCACAATGTGTGAACACTTTTGTCCATGACTGTTTGTTTCTGGACAAAGCTGTAGTGCACGTTGAGGCCTAGCGCCGCTTAAGCCGTCGGCACACGGGACGTGTGTCTGAACGTGTGCGGTCAACGTGCCGATTCCATAGTGCGGCTGAATGCTCGGAGACGGCGCGACTTATGCATACGAGACGTGTGCCTCGAAGAGCTACACGCGACCGCAGCGCGCTACAGCGACTATTGTCGGTGGCATCAGGTTCTGGAATCACACTGTTTACTAAATCAAAAGAGTGGAATTCCTGCTTTACCTCTATTAAATCGCTAATCTCCGCGCTTGTCTATATGTTCATTATGTAGTTCTCCACAACACGCTTTATTGGCGGTTACTCGCAGTGCACATTTCAACGATGCCCAGGCAGTACCAGTACCAATACCGACGCATGTCTTATTAATGAGTTGACGACGTACTCTATGGTACAGGGACATCATACAAGGTAAAAATCGGAATATAAATTATTTCAGCCGGCCGCAGTGGTCAAGCAGTATGAGGCGCGCCAGTCACAGTCTGCTACGATCGGGGGTTTGAATCCCCCCTCGGGCATGGATGTTTGTGTCGTCTTTAGTATAAGGTAGTTCATAAGCAGTTTGTATGTTTAGGGACTGATAACGCCGCAGTTAAGTCCCTTAAGCTTGACAAACATTTGAACAAATTATTTCAAGAGCCATTCAGTTAAACAGTGTATTAATTGGTTTTAACGCTCAGTGTTACCGCAGATCAAGGGATTGCAGTCTGCTACGATCGGGGGTTTGAATCCCCCCTCGGGCATGGATGTTTGTGTCGTCTTTAGTATAAGGTAGTTCATAAGCAGTTTGTATGTTTAGGGACTGATAACGCCGCAGTTAAGTCCCTTAAGCTTGACAAACATTTGAACAAATTATTTCAAGAGCCATTCAGTTAAACAGTGTATTAATTGGTTTTAACGCTCAGTGTTACCGCAGATCAAGGGATTGCATAGTATTGTCTCTGAAGGATACCCTATGGCCGGATTTTAATCTAAACACCAAATTCAGCATCGTTACGTAGTTTTTTTTTTTTTTTTTTGGAAATGTTGTCATGTAAATATTGTAAGTTCTGTTTCATTTTTCTTCTTTGAACTCAAGATCTAAAGATGTCCTAACCGGGTGAATCGCGACATTAAATAAAAACTTTTGCATTCAAGACATTCTTTTCTTCATCAATTCGACTTTACACGGTTGCTGTACCACATCACGCTAAAATGGAATGGGTAGACTTTTAAAATTTTAATTTTATTTTTATTATGTCAATGATTTCGAAAGCAAAACCTAGTTTCAATATTAATGAAACTTACTACACAATGAAAAGATATCGTCATTGTGCTCGTAAATCTGGCGTTGGTTCACTCAGTCAAGTTATTTTATCTGACGATTGTCAGGTTAGCTACAGAAAGAATCCACGTTTGTGAATCGTAATACTGTAGCAACAACTATTTTGAAACAGAATAAACTCGATTTTTTTTTCGTTTTTCGAGATTTTATTTTAAACAAACTTGAAACAAACAGTTTGGGGACGTTACAAGCGTATATGATGCAATTAGCGACTGTAAGTACAGACACAACCACAACCAACACCGCCTAGAAGATAAGCATAAAATATTTATATCACACAGAGAGGAATAATTCGTTGATATCCGTAAGTCGCCTTTACGGTTTCCGCTTTCTAGGTTAACTTTCGACGCTCACTGGTCCCGTATTTCCTCACTCCTTGCGAACACAAGCATTATATAAAAATATTTACTTCGGTTTTTACAGCCAGCAGAGGAAGAACGAGGCATTTCTCTTTTTGTGCTTAATAATTAGGGGCTCCGTGGGTGCTCCGGGACTCGTGCACCCCCCCCCCCCCAAGAATTTTTTGGGGGTGCTGAGATCCCACATAAAATTGAGGTGGAAAATAAAATTGTATTAATTTTTTTAAAAAATCGGATAAAATCAAAACCAACCTTATGAATAGAGAGGCAATGCAAAATGTGACCATAGCGAGAGACGATATTTCATGCGTGAAATAAGTGATCAGTATTGTACACGGATCCAAAAGTTCGTATTGATGAGTGTCACTATGCTAGCTATATTCATCCTGAACGACATCGGTCCTTATGACATTTCAGGTGAACATATTTATGAACATTCAATTGTGTTCATTCAGGAATTTAGCTTCAAGAATCTGATGCTGATGCTAAAGTTAATAGTTTTTCATTCAGCTTTGTCACTTCCCTTGTTATTAAAATTATAGATTCAGTTGAAATTTGTAATGCTTTTCTCTCAGGCTTAAAAGAAACCTTGGACTATAATAATACTGTCAGAGATGTAATGAAGTTATCTCCAAGTGATGAAAGTTTCGATGAAGTATACAGCTCTTGCTTGGAACTGACAAAAAAAATTGATGTCGGACTTCTAAATCTCAAAATATTTCAAAGATTTCTTTAAACCATGATGACGGTGTTCTACCAAACGCTTTTGTCAGAAAGAATAGCTTCGCACAAAAAGCGTCGATGGTGACCAAAGTTCATAAACCAATCAAGAAGGCTAGGAGCGTGTTTTTGTTGGGAAGAGCCAATAAGCAAATGTTAGGATCGCACTTAGATAATGAATTGGCATCGTTTAATTCCGGAACTATGGACGTAGAGTAATAGAACGCAGAACCTTGTTCTCGACGGCGAGTGTTCATCAGAGAGGAGTATATCGTCAGCCGTGCCCTAGGGGAGTGTGATAGGACCGCCATTATTTTCTATCTATATAAATGATCTGATGAACAGAGTAAGTAGTAATTTGCGGCTGTTTGCTGATGATGTTGTGGTGTATGGGAGGGTGTTGTCTTTAACTGACTGTAATAGCATACATGACGACTTGGACAAAATTTCTAGTTGGTGCGAAGAATGGCAGCTACCTCTTAATGTAGAAAAATGTAAGGTGATGCACATGAATAAGATAAACAATCCTATAATTTTCGAATAGAGCATTAGTAGTGAGCTTCTTGATGCTGTAGCGTCGTTAAAATATCTAGGCGTAACATTGCAGAGCGATATGAAATGGAATGAACATGTAAAGCCGGCCGCGATGGCCGAGGGGACTGAGGCGCTTAAGTCACGGTCTGCACGTCCACTACGGTAGGGGGTTCGAATCCCCCCTCGGGCATGGTTATTTGTGCCGTCCTTAGGATAAGCTAGTTGATAAGTAGTTTGTAAGTTTAGGGACTGATAACACCATAGTTAAGGCCCATAAGATTAACAAACATTTGCACTTTTTTTTGAACATGTAAAGACGTAAGTAAGGCGGACAGCCGACTTCGGTTTATTGGGAGAATTTTGGGAAGATGTACTTCACCTGTAAAGGAGACCGCGTATAAAACGCTTGTACGACCACGTCTTGAGTATTGCTCAAGTGTTTGCGACCCGCAGCAGATCAGTTTAAAGGAAAACTAAGAAGCAGTTGACAGGCGAGCAGCTAGGTTTGTTACTGGTAGGTTCGACCAGTGTGTGAGTGTCACGGAAATGCTCCGGCAACTCAATTTGGGGCCGCTGGAGGAAAGACGACGTTCTTTTCGTGAATTTCTGTTGAGGAAATTTAGAGGGCCGGAATTTGAAGCTGAGTGTAGTACGATCTTGCTGCCGCCTGCTTACATTTCGCGTGGTGATCACAAAGACAAGATAAGAGAAATTAGGGCTCGTACGGAGGCATATAAGCATTCTTTTTTTTTCCTCGTTCCATTTGGGAGTGGAATAGGAAAGGAAATGCCTAGAAGTGGAACAGTGTACCCTCCGCCAAGTACCTTACGGTGAATTGCAGAGTATGTATGTAGATGTAGATGTAGATACACGCTCCGTGTGCCGACGGCGTTATGCATGCGCACGTGCCGCGCACGTGTCAGCGGGCAGCGAGCAGCGAGCGCTGAGCGCAGGTGCGGCTGGGTGCGCAGGTGTCCCGGACGTGGTGTCCCGCGAGTACGCCGTGCCGCTGGTGGGGCAGACGCCGCCGCCGGCGCGACGCCCGCCGCCGTTCGCCGGGCACGAGCCGCCGCCCGTGCCGCCGCCCCCGGAGCAGTACTACGCCGCCACCGAAATATGCAAGGTAACGCACCTGCCGTCCGACAGCGGCAACTGTTTGATTTGATTTGATTTTTCCAGAGAATCCAAAACTGTCTTGGTCCAACCCGCCACTGTCCGCACCGAAACTAAGTTTATTGTGCAGTATCGCTCCCTGTGTATCTAGTAAATCCAACCAATGCCCTTGAACAGAGCAAGGAGTCCCTTTACCAGTTCTTTATTAGACACAATTTCTTCAGGTCTAGTTCTCCCAAATGTTCTGTGCCTTTTACTCTCCAATGCAATGCATTCGAAGATTAGATGTGATGCAGTTTCATCACCGTCATCACAGATCCTACATTTAGGGTCCTCTTCTGTTATTCCCATTGTATGTAGGTGTTTTTCGAAACTCCCATGGCCAGTCAGCAATCCAACCATGAGTCTAACCTCTCTCCTGTTCAGGACCGGGATTGCAGAGCTTCTTTTAAAACATGGCTTTGGCATCATTATTTTGCCATGTTTTTGTTGGTAGACTTTGGTCCAATATTCTACGTGCTGTCTTCTGAGCCAGTTACGTAGCTCCAATTTGATCATTGCATTGGTGATTGTCAGGACTAGTTCGGGTCCAGTAAATGGAGTCTCTGCCCCCACCCTGGCTAATCTGTCGGCATGTTCGTTGCCACTGATCCCCGAGTGGCTAGGGACCCACAATAGGTTTACTCTATTGCTTTCCCCTAGCTCCACCAGAACCCTGTGACATTCAGCAACAATTTTAGATCTGCCAGTGATCTCAGGGCTACCTGGCTGTCTGAATAGATATATATTGTACGACCTTTGTAGCACCTACGCAGATTCTCCTCCATACATGCCCTGATGGCAGTGATTTCGGCCTGGAATACTGAGGCCAGTTTCCCTAGAGAGATGACACCCTCCATTCTTGGCTGCACCCCATATACCCCGGCCCCTGGCAACTGTTTACTTACTGAAACTTCCTGGCAGACTAAAATTGTGTCCCGGAACCGGGACTCGAACCTGGGACCTTTGCCTTCCGCGGGCAAGCGCTCTACCGACTAAGCTATCCCGACACGACTCTTGATGCCGCCTCACAACTTTACTTCCGCCAGTACCTTGCCTCCTACTTTCCAAACTTCACAGAAGCTCTCCTGCTAACCATGCAAGACTAGCACTCCTGGACGAAAGGATATGGTGGAGACATGGCTTAGCCACAGCCTAAGGGATGTTTCTAGAATTAAACTTTCACTCTCCCTTAGACTGTTGCTAAGCTATGTCTCCACCATATCCTTTCTTCCAGGAGTGCTAGTCTTGCAAGTTTCGCAGGAGCGCTTCTGTGAAGTTTGGAAAGTAGGAGGCGAGGTACTGGCGGAAGTAAATTTGTGAGGTGGCATCGTGAGTCGTGTCGGGATAGCTCAGTCGGTAGAGCGCTTGCCCGCGATAGGCAAAGGTCCCAGTTTCGAGTCCCGGTTCCGGCACACAATTTTTAATCTGCCAGGAAGTTGCATATCGGCGCACACTCCGCTGCAGAGTGAAAATTTCATTCATGACATCCGACCAGTTGTGTTAAACTGTTCTTTTATTATTATTATTATTACAACTTTGATCAGGCTTCGGCAAGAATAATCTTTCAGAAGACGCACATGCGAATCACATAACACAATATCACGTAGAGCCAAATGCCCTAGCCAAGCGCAGTATTCAATTCATGTCACCAGTTAAAAATATCGCACTGACGTGTTTTACGGCCTACTTTAGATTTGTAGTTTTATAAGTTTTTGCAATTATTTTCGACCAAAATAATAATCTAAGTAATAAAAAATTAATTAATAAGAGTGTCTGAAACACTTATAGGAAAGAAAATTAAGTAGTAGCGGGTTCCGAACCACTTACATTCAACGTCATAGTCCAACGCCTTGCCCACTACGCTATGGCTATCAATCAAAAACGAGTACTTTAATTTCATACTAATGATGGCCGTTGTTAACTGATGCGAATATGGCATTTGTAGACATTAGATTATCATTTATCGTACGAAGAACGATGTGTTTTTGTTAATTCTTCAGTGCGCCATTGCTTTGAAATGACAACGTGTAAGTTACAATAAGAAAATCATCAAATACGCAACGCAAGATGCCGTATGCCAGAGAGAGTTCTGGGCGAGGAATGTCACGTGATATCTCCGAACGGTTGGTTTTCGTTAATTCAATGGAGCGTGTCAAATCTCCGTTATTTTTGCAAATATGTCTCAAACGATACGAGTTATTAAAAAAAAAGGGCACTAAGTCGTAGAGAATTTTCTCCTCTACCAATTAGGTTATTAAAGTTTTAAAGTTTTCATGTCAGTTGAACGGTTCGTTTGCAATTACAATATTACAAACGGTTTTTTTTTTATATTACTGCCGTATTTTTTAACAGACATATCCCAAAATCGCCGTTATTTTTGCAAATTTCTTTGAAACGCTACAGATATGAAAAAAAACATAAAAGAGCAAAGTTATAGATAATTTTCTTCTCTACAAATTCGGTTATTAAGTTTTCGTGTCAGATGAATAGTTTAGCCGTTAATTTCATTTAATTTTCGAACTGTCAAAAGACGATCGCAAAGGCCCACTTTTAGTGTTACTACCGTAACCTAAAGTGGGCCAATACGAAATGTTGTAACTGACTGGTAAATATCTACTGTGGAGTAATGCCACACGCACAGGGCGAGAGAGCTCCACTAGCTGACAGCGGCGTGCTATGTCGCCACCTTCGACCATAGATTCTGGTAGACTGGACACGGCATAGTTTTCATGGCACCAGCATCTTCAAAGCTAAACCATTGCTTTGCCAACAGTCAGATAGTAGTGTACTGCTGTGGTACAGCTTTGTCTATATTATACAGAGCTTTTTGTAAAGGAAAGCTACATTAAATTTCAAATGAAAGTATTATGATGACATACTTCAAAATTGTGGAGTTGTTTATTAACATCCGTCTAATTTTTTCCAATAGTCACATGCTTGAAACACGCCTTGTGTATAGCTGCTCTGCTGTTTGTCCAGTCTGTTACTATCTACGTATGGCATTACCATGGGCGGACTAAGACGCCGGGGAGGGGGGGGGGGGAAGGGCGGACCGCCCCCGGCCTCTCGTCATGGAGGGGTGGGGGGCTCCAAATACCTCGATAGCACTGTTGTTTCTTTTTTCTTATTTTTAGACTGTCCCTTGCCTCTCGACATCGGGGACCTCCAGATCTCAAAAGTTACTTCCTTATAGTAATACATGTATTTCCAAATGGACGAGAGCCTCATTTTGTTCTGCTGCCTCCCCGGGCCTCCGACAGCTTTAGTCCGCCACTGGGCATTACTCCACAGTTTTTAAATCTTGACATTTCAATTTAAAAATTTATATTTTAACTGGTGACATGGAGTGAATGGTGCGCGTGACTAGAGTGTTTGGTTTTATGTTTTATTGTACTGTATAACAGCTTTCATGTGTTTTAGGTTTGCGGAAACCAGTGAGCGCGATTGTCATCTCGTTCTGCTGGGGCCTCCAAATCTCGAAAGCTATTTTTTCAGACTTTCCCGTGCCTGTCGTCCTGGAAGGGGCCTCCAGTTCTTTTTTATAGTAATACGTGTATTTCCAAGTTGCCGGGGGGGGGGGCTCCTTTCGTTTCGTGGCCCCGGGCCTCCAACAGCCTTACTCCGCCACTGCCGAAACCTGTTCAAGGTTTCAATAAAAATAAAGAAAATTAAAAAAGTAAAAAAAAAATAACATTAACGCAACTGGTCGGGTGTTATTTATCTACAAATTAATCCCATTCTACCGTTGCTGAACTGCATCTATGTCTAAGATTTTTAGTGGATGGTGTCCCACAAGAATTTTCAGTTCTTCCATTTTTCTCCAGATAATTTGTCAGTATGCGACGTTAGTGCAGTGCATCACGCATCACCGGATATACATCAGCAGGCGGCTATTCCACTGCCCTCCCTACTACAGTAGAGTCTTGATAGTTTCAGTTTCCAATAATCCGAGTCTCGTAAAAAAATTTGCAACTATCTCCTACTTTTCTTTTTATTTTCCCTGACATGTTAAATAATGAAAATATCTCTGCAAAAGATAGGTAGGGAGAGAACAGCTCAGTGACAAAGCAGACAACAGTGCAATCGACTCCGACGATTAGCTCGCTTCCTTGTACGAACATCTGTTGTCAGTATGGCACGAAATCCCCCGACTGCTGCCGGCTGCTGCCGATCAGAACTAGTGAGTTGACACGCTGCTGCAGTTCCCACGCGTTAGTAACTGTACAGTACAGTGTTGTGTTTAGATTTGTTTGTTGAATGTGACTTCCATTGTACACCTAACAGACGAGTATAGTAACAAAAAAAAGAGGAAATTCGTACCCATGCATCTAAAAGTAGAAGCACTGAGCCAACAAAGGAGAAACAATAAAAAACCTAGCTCTCGAATATGCTGTCGGCGAAACTTACTGTTGGTGACTGGCGAAGAAACCGACAAATATTGGAACAGTTTTCTTCACAGCAATGCTTTCACGAATTTCTCAGTCGAAGAAGTATAAAGAAGTCAGATTTAGGAATAACAAGCGAGACAGTGTCAGTGTGGCTTACCCAGCAGAGACACAAAGGTTCTCAGACTTCTTGCCTAATCTTGCAAGAAAAATATTTGTTTCTCAGAAGACAGCTTCAGGAAGGTTATAATGTCGCCCCAAGTGTGGGGTGTCGGCAAGTGTAAGAAGATGTACGTAGTGAGTTAACTAGACGTATGTCGCGAAATAGTCTCTGGTGACGCCAGGCCATTTAAAAATTTAACGTCGAGTTAAATATATCATAACTGACTAAAACTTGTCTATTGAATAAATATGTAAGTATGACGAAACTGGGATACATTTTAAAATGTTAGCGTCGAGAACACTTGCGTGTCTTGAAGAAAAAATTGCTCCTGGGCCCAAGAAAAGCAAAGAGCGGCTCACAGTTACAGCAGATTCAAATGCATCTGGAAACAAGAGACTAAAATTGGTACTGATTGGAAAGTCTGCCAAGCCGAGAGCATTCAAGAATGTAACGATCTCAGCTCTTCCGGTTGTCTATACACATTAGAATAATGCCTGGATGAATCAGGAAATCTTTAAGAACTGCTTTTTAACTCATATGTACCTTACTGCAATATTTTTGTAAAAGAAAGGAACTGCCATGCAAAGGAATTTTTCTCATCCATGGATAATGCGTCCTCACATCCAAGTGCAGATGAAATGCACTGCTACGGTATCCGCGTCTTGTTTCTCCCACCAAACGTTACCTCTCTATTTCAGCCCTTGGATCAGGGCGTTCAGAAATGACTAAAAAATTGTATTGACGGCGATTGCTACAGTCAGTCATAGATTCCGAAGACAACGAAAACATTGTAGGAACTTTGAAGAAATTGACTTTGAAGGACGTCCTATACTGGTTACAGAATCTTGAAGCGAGATAAAATCAGACACGAAGTCTTGGAGGGAAACTCTACAGGAAAGTATGCCAGACTCAGTGCAGTGCAGATGAGGAGGATCAACAGTTGTCTAATTTAATCATAAAGTTGCCAGTATGTGAAGAGACAAATGTGTTGGAAGAAGGTGAGTATTTATATTCGGACAAACAGCTGGAAGTGACAGACTGTCCTACAAATGACATGGTTAACATGCCATCGCACTGTGTGAGTGATGAGGATGACGCAGAGGTTGCATCCATGATGAGTCACACCAGAGTCTACGCTACTCTGGAGGGCGTCATATAATTCGTGTACAACAGCCTGAGGCGACACCAGCTGACACACTGGTCTTGAGCCGTTGGCGTGACATTGCCGCGAGAAAACGTTACAGCCAAACAAAAGACACTTCATAATTCCTTTTCTAAATTATCGTTGTTCTGCCAATGCCAATGCATAGGTAAACACGTTTCTTTTCATAAAGTTCATATTTTGACCTGTATTAGTTGTTGTTGTGGTCTTCAATCAGCAGACTGCTCTGATGCAGCTCTCCACGCTACCCTGTCCTGTGCAAGCCTCTTCATCTAAAAATGTGTCCCACCAACCTATCTCTTCTCTTCGAATATGCGAGAAATTCATTTTCGTCCCAATTCTGTTGAGCACCTCCTCATTAGTTACGTGATCTACCCATCTAATCTTCATCATTCGTCTGTAGCAGCACATTTCGAAAGTTTCTATCATCCTTTTGTCTGAACTCCTAATCGTCCAGGTTTCACTCCCATATAATGCTACGCTCCAGAGAAATGCTTTCATATAGGATTTCCTAACATTTAAAGTAATACTGGATGTCAACAAATTTGGCTTCTTCAAAAACGCTTTTCTTCCCATAGCCATTCTGAAGTTTATACCTTCTTTACTTCGGCCATCACAAGTTATCTTGCTACCCGAATAATGAAACTCATCTTCTACTTTATTGTATCTTTACCTAGTCTGATTCCTTCAGCATCGCCTGATTTCCTGACTCTACATTCCATTACCCTCGTTTTACTGTTGTTCATCTTATATCTTCCTATCAAGACACTATCCATTCCATTTAATTGCTCTTCCAGGTTCTTAGCTGTCTCTCTCTCCCTGGACTTTAATTCCCTCTCCAAATTTCTTCTTGCATTTCTTCACAGCTTGCTTAGTGTACATATTGAACAACATTGGCGAAATGCTACTTCCTTCGCAACCACTGCGACCGTTTCATCTACATCTACATGGGATACCCTGCAAATCACATTTAAGTGCCTGGCAGTTGGTTCATCGAGCAACCTTTATACTATTCATCTATCATTCCATTCTCGAATAGAGCGCGAAAAAAAAAGAAGAAAAAAAAAAAAGAAACACCTGAATCTCTCCGATCTAGCTCTGGTTTCTCGTATTTTATTCTGATGATCGTTTTTACCTCTGTAGGTGGCAGTCAACAATATATTCTCGCATTAGGAGGAAGATGTTGGCGATTGGAGTTCCGTAAATAGATCACGCTGCAGCGATAAGCGCTGTTATTGTAATGATTCACATCTCAGGTCCTGCATGATTTCTGTTACACTGCCTCCCATCTATCGTGACAATACAAAACGGGCGACCCTTCTTTGGACTCTTTCTATGGCTTCCGTCAAACCCAACTGTTAAGGATCCCACACTGGGCAGCAATACTCCAAATGAGGTCGGATAAATGTTGTGTTATGCAGTCTCTTTAGTAGTCCTGATGCATCTTTTAACTGTTCTGCCTATGACACGCAGTGTCTGGTTCGCCTTTCGTACGACATTACGTATTCTTCCTAGTTTATGACTGATATAATAGTGATGCTCTTAGACTAATAATTGCTGTCTGGATGTTGTACTAGTTTAATATAGCGCTTCGCTCCACGTATTTTACCCCTGATACCTTCAGAATTACTTACAATATCTAAATATTTCTGTTTCCCGTTTAAATTTCGATAGTCCGAAAGTTTTCGATAGTTGGAGTTGTTTCCGGTCCCGTTCACCCCCAACCTTCGAGACTCTACTGTAGCAATGAACACGTAGTGACATACGTAAGCAGACGACCTGTTGCTAGCGCAGATGTGGACCGTATGAGCACGTGACGTGTCGGGTAGGAGCTGGTGAGGATGCCCACCACCGCCATCGTCGATCACAGAGTAATATTGACTGTAGTGTAGTCCACTGCTGTGTGTTTTCGGGCTGAGCCGGTGGTGTGTTGTGGGCTGCAGGGCGGCGAGTCCCCGCCACCCCCAGTGCCGCCGCCGCTGCCGCCGCTGCCCCCGCTGGCGCCCGGCTCGCCGTACGACGGCGCCGCGACGGGCAGCGAGTCCGCCGGGCTCGACGAGCTGACGACGGCCACCGAGGACGAGACGGCCGACGGCGACGGTGACGAGGGGGAGGAGCAGGCGGACGAGGGGGAGGGGCAGGGGGCGGCCGCGCAGCCGCTGCCGCTCTTCCCTAGGGAGCAGCTGCGCGTCGTCGAGGCGCTGGGCGTCGGACACTTCGGAGACGTGAGTAGTGTGCAGCGTCGCAGGCGCGCTCGACGCCCTTCAGCAGGCCTTCCAGTAGCTGCTGCCTTTTCATAATCTAAACACCATACCTTGCTGAATTAGCCACATCCCTCTGCACTACTTACATCTTCAATTATTCCTATGATAAATTTGCTTTATAGGTTTGGTCCGCCTTGAGCAAACACAAATGTTTTTTTCATTTCTCCCATACATGTTTCGCTGGCGTTGCAGCATCATCAGTAGGATGTTTATTGTCTGTCAAATTAACAATGGAATGGTTGTTACTTATGTACATTAACAGTCAAAACTACAGATAATTGTGAGACTACTATACATCGTTTCTTATTTTTTAGGTCTGCTAAGCCTACATTAATACCTCATGTAGTTAATTAAGTTTGTGGTTCTTCCACTCACAAAATGTCACAGATAGTTTTTGACAGTTTGTCATCTGCAAACCAAAACGTGTGTATTTAACGTGGTGAATAGTTAGCTTATAAATATCGGAATTTTTATGAAAATACAGGACGTAGTTTTTGTGTTTTGGTTTGATTTTATTGCAGCTACTGCTTCTATAACAAATGTCTAATTGTTTATAGCAACTTTTTGTCACTTACTTTGGTGGATATGCGCTGTTTTTCGTGTTGTGGACAGGCACTTTGTCACTTTCACTTTCACTCAATGTTTATGTTATGAAAACAAGATGGTGGGCAGTTGAATTCTTGGAGAGTGTTAGGAACAGCTGACTGTGGTGGGGGCGGGAGTTTTTGAATCATGTTTTTTTCGTTTTAGTGTGTGTGTATGTGTGTGTGTGTGTGTGTGTGTGTGTGTTTATAGGTTTTCTGTAAGTTCTTTGAGGGCAGAAAATATGGTTCCGTTGCAGAGGGCTATGTATTCATTTATTATTTCTTTTCTTTTTTAAACCTCAAGATGAATATTCCTATGATTTTAGGCCCACTTCACGATGGTGTCGCAGCTATCTTGTCCACCCAAAATGTCTCTGGAACAATAACAGCTATTGGAAAACGACTTTCACCGGTATCAATGTAGTTTACGTCTGGGGCCCATGAATGTACATATTTTGAAACATTCTAAAACGAAAGCAAATGTGTTTTTTAACACAAAATTATGTTTTTTTTAAATGAACACCCTATATTTTTTCTTCGGAAATCCATAGCATGACAAATCACATAAACAATGGCGTTGATTGCATCGCAATATTCCACTTACATCCAGAGATATTGCGACGCGAAGTTGACACTTGAAAAACCCGAAATGCGCTGCGAGCGCACGTCCTGAAGCTCAGGCGTGAACTCCATGCTGCCCGTAATCACGATGTAATGGCAGCAGACCTTATTATTCGTTTCAGACTTCTTGATAAGTATGGAAGAGCGACTACGCATGTCAATCACATCGCTAATACGGGCAGCATGGGTTTCACTCCTTAGCCTCAGGACGTGCGCTAGCAGCGCATTTCGGGTTTTTCAAGCGTCAACTTCGCAATATCTCGGAATGTAATTGGATTATTGCGATGCAATCTACGCCATTGTTTATGTGATTTGTCATGCTATGGATTGCTGAAGAAAAAATATAGGGTGTCCATTAAAAAAACATAAGTTTGTGTTAAATAACACATTTGTTTTCGTTTTAGAATGTTTGCAACTATGTACATTCATGGGCCCCAGCCGTACATTGATTCCGGTGAAAGTCATTTTCCAATAGCTGTTATTGTTCCAGAGATATTTTGGGTGGACAAGATAGTTGTGATACCCTATATATATAAGTTGCTAATCCCTAAAACTCTTCCTTCTCATGTATTCCTTAACAACTGGTTGTGCTCCTAATGTGCCTCAAATCTGGAGTTTGTCCTTAGACAGTTGGAAGGACTGGACGGGTAACCCAAACAAAACATTGCAATTTTTTGTATTTATAATGAGGAAAGGTAACAACTCACCGTAAATGGGCTCGCTGAAGTATACACATACAACCTTCATGTCCAGCCACTCGAGCGCCACCTGGACCTGGTAAAGAAAAGAAGGCAGGCGACCAAAAACTAGAAGAGAAGCTTTGAAGGGAAAGACGACGCAGAGTATCGCTGGAGTGGCTGGACATGGTAGTTGTCTAAGTGATTGCGTGAATGTATTTGTTTCTTTTTCTGACGAAGGCCATGGCCGAAAATTTAAGTTGTGTCAATGTGATTATCTATTTTAGTGTCTGTCACCAGCTCACCAAGTCCTTTTACGATGAGTTGTTACCTATACTCCATTATTGATGTTCCTATCGGATTTTCGGTTGTTACTACATTATGTATTTATTTCTTATAAATAATCATTGGGTACACCCAAGTTAAAATTTGACAATCAACAGGTGAATCCCGTACCATAAATTCTTAATCGAGCTAACTTTTAAAGGGAAAATGTGTCAACCTTAAATGAATGTTTAAATGTTAGTAAATCTATCGGACCAAACTTCCTGGTCCTCAGTCCGTAGCTTACAAACTACTTAAACTAGGTAATATAATTAAGGACAACACACACACCCATGCCCCAGAGAAGACTCAAACCTCCGACGGCGAGCAATCGCGCGCTCCGCAGCGAGGCGCCTAAGACCGTTTGGCTACTCCAACGCGACAAATGAATCGTAATCAAAAAACAATAGATTAACCAATTGCGCTTTGATAGTCAGCCAGCGTAGCCCTTACCTTTAACTGTTAATCAGGCTCACTTAAAGATTATGGTCAAGAAGGGTGTCATGAAATAATCAAAATTAAAAAAGCCACAGAATACATGACAAAACGTAACACACTAAACTAGCATGTTCGTCCGACGATGTTCTGGGCACGCCTGGCTGACAACGACTAAACGTGAATACGACAGGTGATGACGACCGTTACGCACCCCAATGAATCAGATCCACAAAGAAGTAGCTATCGAGTGGAAACAGCATAATAATATAAACATTCCAACCAGAACACGTAACCAGTGACCAATTAAAGGGGACAAATTCCTCGCAAGGTACGGTGGGGGCGGTTGGCTAAATTTTTTAAAACTGCGCAAATACACCCACGCTGCCGACCGCGGTGGCCGAGCGGTCTGCGGCGCGCCAGTCACATTCTGCACGGCCGCTACGGTCGGGGGTTCGAATTCCCCTTCGGACATGGATATTTGTGTCGTCTTTAGTGTAAGTTAGTTCCTAAGTAGTATGTAAGTTTAGGGACTGATGACCCTGTAGTTAAGTCCCATCAGCTTTACAAACATTTGAACTTTGAATAAGCAGCGTACATACAATTAGAAGAAGCCACAAATTAGACAACTAGGCGGTCGCTAGCACTGGGCAAAAACAAAAGAAAATAGGCAGGAACAACATACTTGATTTGAGTGATCACGTGACATGAGAGCTGCCACAGCTTAGTGTCACATCATTTTATCTTTTATTCTTTCTAACATTAACAGCGTTCTGTTCTCATTCACTTCTGTCAACACCTGTTGATCATATTTCTATCCACCCTGCTTCTTTTCATAATTATTAGTTTCACAGTTATTGCAATAACAAGTTCTTAATGACTTTTATGTTTATGGTAAGGAGGAAATTCCTTAATACAGCTTATCTAAGCTATAAAATAAATGTTTGTTCGTGTTTCATGCGTTGTCATACCATTTATCCGATTACAATGAAACTTTGTCAATATATTGCTTGAACTTTCGTGAAGGCTGTAATTTTATCAGGAAAATTTTGTGTGGTGCATAGCAACTTCGACAAAGTCAAAAGTTTATAAACTGTGGCACGACCACTAAGAACTGTAGGAACGGGAGAGGACGGTACACTCACGCTAGGATAATGTAGATTAGTAGTATAAACGACTTCCACACAACAACACAAATACTCCGCAAAAACACTACACAGCACAGCAAAATCACAAGGAAAGAGGCATCTAGTAAAGTGTAAGCCATAGCGATAACAAGTAATTAGTTTTAGAATATTTTTTTTCGTATCTGTTACAGAATAAGAAATTTTTAAAAAAGTCTAAAGTTTTATTCCGATATGGACGTAATTTCACATACTTCATATTCGAAAGAAGAGTAAAATCACCGTCTATTTAGGATTCCATACGGTGCATTCTGCAGGGTACCTTGCGATATATTTAAACACAGTTTCACAGATCACCAGGAAAGTTAAGGGAGATATAAAACTTTCTATAGATCGAGGAGAAAATGAACTGAGAACTTGTAGGACTTCGACAGAGAGACGAGGAGGTGATTGGCAGAGAAAGAGGAAGGTGTAAATGGGCAAATAGAGTGGTAGAAGGAGATGAAAACAGAGGGGAGATGAACACTGAGAGGGACGGATTGGAGAAGAAAGAAAAGATGGACAGAGAGAAAGGAAGGAGACATACAGGAATTTAGGACTGGAATAACTAAGTATCCTGACTACAACTGGTTATCATAAAGCTCTGTGCTAGAGTTGATCGATATTCATCACTGTTAGATAGACATTAGTGTTGAAACAATTTTTAAAAAAAATATTTTTAGCCTGATGCTATTACCATGAGTGATGGAAATATGTTACAAATGGACAAAGACATAGAGTGCAATACAGGACACAGGTTTATATATACCTATTTCGTTTGTGACTTCGTATCCTGGACGATATCAAAGTTTTATCCAGTTGAATCTTCAGGGTTGAGATAACGATGGTCCTATATTGTATTTATACCACCTATGTTTTGATGCTTTATTGAACTTAACACCGATGTAAGAACATCGATCTCTTCCTCTAAACTCCAGTAATTTAATTTTAATTATCAGTCACCTTTGTACAGGTATTTATAATCACAATTCATAATATCTAGAAAAGCTGTCAACTCTGCTTACTTCTGGGCTTTTACTAGTTATCTGTATGAATAAAAATCAGTTGTCGCTCATAATGTAACACCATCACTTGGAGACGTCTCGATCGATGTGGCTAACTCTTCATTTCTTGTTTTTTCTCTCATTTCTTTGTACAAGGTTCGTATGAAACAAATTTTCTGGCACATTTACTGGAAAATTGTAGAAAAACTATAAGAGCGTTTTTCGCTGTACTTGTCAATGGACTCAACATGAAGGTAGCCTGTTAAATTATTTAAGTAAGATCTCGGGCAGTTGAGATCTGGAAATACAACTTCAAACACTCCCTGCTGCTCTAAATTACCTTGCGAGTGGCTACAGTACTTGTGCAATGGAAATTTTCTAACTGCTCACTCCTTAAGGGAGCAGTCGACATTTTAACAAACACAAATAAAACATATAAGAAGGAATAGATAATTAAACATGTGATGGGGAGCATGAAATTATAAAACAGAGGTGTGATACTTTAAATCATCATCTGTTCAGTAAAACGAACAAGCAAATAAATGTGGGAAGACCGAATTAAGCACAATAAAGCACCCACTTTGCACAAAAGTTAATTAAATCACAAAGTTACTGTCCGTAGTAGAATTGTTTCTGCCCTTTATGAATATTGAGGTAACGTGGTAGGAAACTTGCAAACACAAAGTGAATAAGGAAAGTACATTCGTTCAGTCACAGACATGCGCATAATGCTTGCGACACATTAGTCACGGGGCAACTCTTGTTAGCAGCAGCTAAACAAAGCTTCAGCAGCGTATTAACGAGATGGCGGGTGTCTTGAAGCGCTACTACAAACACACGATGCACCAAACGAACTCATGTTCAGAGAGGGAGTGACATACTATTCTTAAGTACCACGTGGGGTTCAACCATGGTGAATTACATAGAATTTACAAAAGAAATAAAGCTTCAGCAGCGTATTAACGAGATGGCGGGTGTCTTGAAGCGCTACTACAAACACACGATGCACCAAACGAACTCATGTTCAGAGAGGGAGTGACATACTATTCTTAAGTACCACGTGGGGTTCAACCATGGTGAATTACATAGAATTTACAAAAGAAATAAATTTATAATAGGCAAGTAAAGCACACATGAGAATTCATGTAGAAGAAAGCTAGTAACAGTAAAAGCATGGCTGAAGGCTGAAGTAATGACCGTTATATGTGGACATGTCTGAAAAAGATTATAATAACATAGTATGAGCTGACGAAGCTGTAGTATTATTCTTTACGAAAAAGACACATAATTGTAAGGTAAAAAAAAACTGGTTTCCCTTAAGGAGATGCACTCCTTTGCTCTGCTATATGTCATTTGTTTTCTTCAAGATTGCTGGCAACTGACGACTTGAGCCAGATGTAGTAGTGCGGAAAGTATTTCTAATTTACTAGTCCCTACAGCGATTACGTTTGCTGAAAACATTGGGCTTATTTTGTATGTAATGGTAGTATTTCAGCAGGTGAACGCCCGTCATTTTCAAGGTATATCAGAAAACACTGCTTTCCTTGTCTACAATCTTTTTCAATAACGCTTCATTCTTTTATCAACTCTTCTCAAAATTTTGCAAATTAATAGAAAAAATCGCAAGTTTGTTATATGAGGGGGGGGGGGGTCGTCACAAGCTTGCCAACCTGTCAACTGTGCGAGGCACCTCAATATAGCTCTGCCTATGAACCCCCCCCCCCCCCCCTCAGATGAAAAATTTATCTACGCCCCTGGTTACTAAGCTTGTGATGAGCAACAAGACTGAAGCGACGATAATCACTGGAAAGTGGAAGGGTGAGGATGTTCTCATTTCAAAAGTACCACTAATTCCAACCGACTTGCTGTTTCATTTGAATCGTCCAGTTTGCTGTTCAGTCTGCATGACTATTAATCAATCGGAAGGCCATTCTTTGGAAGTGTATTGAATGAACCTTGAAATGTCGTTTTTTTTTTCCTATGAGCGTGTTCGATAGTAGTCAAAGCATCAGCGCTAATCGTTTTCACTCAGGACGGAAAGACAAAAAACAAAGAAACACCGTTCGTCAGCAGGCGTTACCTTAAATGCATTGAAAATACGAACAACTATCTATTGTCAGACTGCTCTTTTCCCATTTATTGCAATTCAATTAATTCGTAATATTACTGAAAACATTTCGTTTCAATTTCCTTTTATTTCATCAATATAGAATCAAGTTATTGATACTGTTTTATTTAAATTAATATAAATGTAAGGGAGTTTTAATGAAAATAATCCCTTCCCTCCAACTGAATGACCGACAGTGCACACTGGAAAGCAAAAGCTGTGTAGAAAAGTCGTAATATATACACTGCGAGAAGAAAACGTTCTAAGCTGTGCTGTAAAGTTTGCGGTCTAGTTTTCCTTTAAGCTGTCATTTTTAACGGGAAAAGGGAAAGTTGACTTTATGACTAAGTTTTTAATCCTACCAGTTCGTAGATTGAAACCATTAGAAACAAGGTCATTCAAGCAACGATCATAACACACACAGAAATTTTTCTAATTCCGCCATGTACTCATGATTCCAAAAGATATACCAAACAATTTTGACTTCTGCTCCCAATCAAGTTTCCGTTTGGAATAGCAGTAAATACGATCAAAGTGTGAGGGGTGGAGGCGATAAAAAAGTTGGGCCTGAAATATATATATAAAGATAGGGACGGAGGACATAGACACAGATAGGAAGATAAATGGGTAGAATGTGGGATAAGAGATTTACAGGGAATAGAAAGTGATAGAGATAAGGCGGAGGAAGAGGAGGTTGACAAGCGGTAGCGGGATAAGGGATTTGCTGGAAATAGAAAGTGATAGAGATAAACCGGAGGAAAAGATTAACAAACAAAAGGGAGAGGAGGAGACGGACAAATAGAGGATGGAGGAGGGTAGGGACAGAGCGACAGGGGCGGAGAAGAGATTACGGTGTGTATGTAATTCCTGTACATATTTGCAAGTGTCTAGCTGTTGTTGTTGTTGTGGTCTTCAGTCCGGAGACTGGTTTGATGCAGCTCTCCATCTACTCTATCCTGAACAAGCCTCTTCATCTCCTCATAAGAACAGCAACATGCATACATTTGAATCTGATTACTGTATTCATCTCTTGGTCTCCCTCGGCGAGTTTAACCCCACACGCTTCCCTCCATGACTAAGAATGTGTCCCACCAATCGATCCCTTCTTTTAGTCAAGATACGCCAGAAATTACTTTTCTCCACAAATCTGTTCAGCATCCGTCTAATCTTCAGCATTCTTCTGTATCAGCACATTTCAAAAGCCTCTATCCTCTTCCTGTCCGCACTGTTTATCGTCCATGTTACAGTCCCATACAAGCCAACACTCCAAGCAATGCTCTTCAGAAAGGACGTCCTTACGCTTAATATTCGATGTTAAGAAAATTAAGAAGGTGTCCTACAAACTTAGTGCATTGGCAGTGAAACGCTGTTCATTTGCCTGTCCAGATACATAGAGCACTTCGTGCCAGTTGACATTAGCTTCACCCCGTGATAATTTTGCTCCTAATGTAACGGCCAGCAACATACGTCAATACACTATGACTGAAGTAATTGCATTTCAAATACCTTCGTCGAACATCCGCCAAATTTTCTGGTCGCCAAGCGAATTCATCAGTTGTGTGACGTACTCCATCTCTGACATAGCCGTGATGACGTTTTTGATGTACTGAGTAAATAAAAGGGGCAGATGCCAGGCCGAGAACCCAAATAAAGAAGAGAAAGGGCTTCAAGGAGAAGGAAGAAGGCAAATGAGCATTTAATTTTCAGTAAAGCAACATCGTCCAACTTCCACATGATATTTCCTATCAATCTTTCAATATCAATCGTTAGTGTAAAGGCTTATAGGTAGCAGATTCAACAGAATTCAATATTACTGACACGTGTGTTATCATAACTTCGGCCGCGGTGGAGTAGCCGAGCGGTCTAAGGCGCCTCGCTGCGGAGCGCGCGGTTCTCGTCGTCGTAGGTTCGAGTCCTCCCTGCAGCAGGGGTATGTGTGATGTCCTTAGGTTAGTTTACCTTAACTTGCCGGCCGCAGTGGCCTAGCGGTCTCCGGCTCGTCCGTCACGGTCTGCACGTCCCCTGCGGTCGGAGGTTTGAATCCTACCTCGGGCATGCATGTTTGTGTTGTCCTTAGCGTAAGTTAGTGTAAGTTAGTCACGTGATTAAAGTGTAAGTCTAGCGACTGATAACCACGAAGTTTGGTCGCATAAGAACTCACACACACACACACACACACACACACACACACACATACACATACCTTTTGTTGATGTACGACTCTGATGCGCATATTCACCTGGAAAGTTGCCTCATGTATAAAATATACACTTAAATGACACATTACTCACTTGTCTTCAACTGAATATCAGCATTATTAAGACAGACATAAAAAGTTACTTCAAATTCACTTGGTTGAAATATTTTTCTCACTTCAAGATTGAACTTTCTTCTGAATTGTAGTTTTTAGTTTTTGTGTGAATCAATAAACGAGCAACAAAGACAATGAAATCTAAAAATATATTTTTCACTAATATTCATTCAATTAAATAATGAATTCCACTGTGTACTGAAGTGAGTGGATTATGGATTAGCTCTTAATAAAATGGTCATTTTCCTTCTTTCAGGTCCACTTATGTGAAGTGAAGCAGTTTCCAGAAGTTCTGGAGAAGAGTCTCTGTACGTGTAAACTAGTGGCTGTGAAATTCCTGCGTTCGAATGCTTCGGGAGCTGTAAGGTACTTAAAAATAGCTGCTTATCTACAAAATGTAGACTATTTGATTCGTGCATACATTGTCGTGATCTTAGATTTCTGTGAATAATGATAGTGATGACAGATGTGATAAATCAGCAAGCTGTTCAAGCTGACTTTGCGATTGAAATGTAAAAGGGAAACATTACTTTGAATAGTCTCGTGAAAATATACATTAGCGTTGCGAAAATTAGACTCTATGTTTCTTAGTTCATCGAGGTGTGAATATGTCAGATTTAAAGAATCAACTGGTATTCTTTTCGTTTTTCCATCTTCACATTTTGTCTGAAATTATTAATTCGGTAGCCTTGTCTGGAAATTAAGCTGAAATATATAATTAAATGAGGCTAAATAAGAATATGAGTAATGACTGATACGTGGACAGAGTGTACTCACTCTGCAATTGGGATCATAAAAAACACCGTAGCACGACGGAACAAGGTTTATTATCCCGGGTTTCTTTATACCACTGACTCTACTACAGCTTTTACTCTAGTCTTTTTCTCATTATTTCGCTTACATCACGGAGTAATGTTGTCCACTATCAATATTATTTACAGAAATCCATCAAAATATAAAAGCAAAACAATAGAGACTTGCAAAATGCAATGAAGATATAAAATATTTACAAGAATAAAAGTTATGGACATATGTTTAATTAAATAAATATCCTCATTCATTGAAACACACATAACGATAATTCCTGTTGGAAAACAGATGGGAGTAAGGCAGGGGCGCTTTCCCCCTTGCCCGTTTTTATTTCTGTTTTGAAAAAATCGCATCACAGTCCAACACGTTGCCCACTACGCTACGAACAACAGTTAGAAGCTACATTCTAATATACTATTGATGACCGTTGTTAACTGATGCTACTATGGTATTTGTAGACACTAGATTGCCGGCCGCGGTGGCCGAGGGGACTGAGGCGCTTCAGTCACGGTCTGCACGGCCACTACGGTCGGGGGTTGGAATCCCCCCTCGGGCATGGATATTTGTGCCGTCCTTAGTTGTAGGTAGTTCATAAGTAGTTTGTAAGTTTAGGGACTGATGACCCCGTAGTTAAGTCCCTTAAGCTTAACAAACAATTGAACATTTTTTTAGACACTAGATTATCACATATGGTACAAAGAACAATGTGTTTTTGTTTATTCTTCAGTGCGCCACTGCTTTGGAATGACAACATGTAAGTTACAGTAAGAAAATCATCAAATACGCAACGCAAGATGGCGTATGCCACAGAGTTCTGGGCGAGGAATGTCACGTGACATTTGCGAACGGCTGGTTTTCGTTAATTCCGTTATTTTTGCAAATATCTCTCAAACGATACGAGATATGAAAAAGAAACATAAGGGAACAAAGTTGTAGAGAATGTTTTCATCTACAAATTCGTTGGTTCAATTTTCGCGCCAGATAAACGGTTTATTTGCAATTAAAATTATATTACAAAGGCTTTTTTTGGTATTACTAATGTATTTCTTGCCCAAAAATTTGAAAAATTGAGGTTCTGGTCTCTGGCGGCCTGCAATTATGTCTGCAAAATTTGGTGCTGATCGGTGAACGGTTCGTCTTAAAAGCAGGGAACACGTTACGGAAAGACACAGACATCCCAAAATCGCTGTTACCTTTGCAAATATCTCCGAAACGATACGAGATATGAAAAGAACCATAATAGAACAAAGTTGTAAAGAATTTTCTCCTCTATAAATTCGGTTATTCAATTTTCGTGTCGGATGAATGGTTCAGCCGTTTTTCCATTTTAATTTCGAGCTGTCAAAAGATGATCGCAAAGGCCCACTTTTAGTGTTATTACCGTAACCTAAGGTGGGCCAAAATTACACGGTATAATGATTGTATCCAACTATAGCTAATCACACGTACTAAAACCTCTTGCGCTGTAAGAATTAACGTTTTTGGGTATTTAATAACCTGCTAGTAAATCTGATTCAACTACATTATTCATTAAATACGCGATCTAGGCTGTTTTTCACGTGAAGCTTTGCCTTCACCACGAGAAGAGTAGAGTGAGAAGCTCATGTGGATGTGGTTTGCCGTTCTTATTCGGAGATGAAGGGGCTTGTACCTGACAGAGTAGCGAGGAGAGCTTCAACAAACCATTAATTTGACTGAAGGCACATGGCGTATATTCCAGTTCTTTCGGAATATACGTCACATGTATATATATATATATATATATATATATGTGTGTGTGTGTGTGTGTGTGTGTGTGTGTGTGTAATATGCCAGTGATTCTTTTGTTAGTGGGGAGGAGTGGGCAAGTTTGGAGCCCTTACTCTTACGGGAGTTAGTACATAGTCACTATGAATTTGTGTACTGTGGGCAGGATGAAGTTGGAAATTTGTGTCTGACGGGAGGTGTGCTTCGGTAGTCCTTGCAGGTACGGTGATCACTGTGTCTCCAGTGGTGTAGTAGCGCAACTTCCTAGAAAGCGGGAGACCTGGGTTCGGATCCCGGCTGGGTGCACATTTTCAGCTTTGCCCATTTGCAGTTCATGTCATATATTCTGTGAATATGAAACAATAACAACTGCAGGATCAGAAGTGACGTCCGTTTTACCGAAATATACGCCATATATATACACATATGTATACGTTTGCAGTGAATGAAGTGATTAAAAGATAAATAGTGATATACCTGTTTCGATAGTGGAAGCACAACGAGTTTTGTGGAACAAAAGTTTGCAGACGTTTAAAGATAAAAATGCGACTGGAGATGTACGGACACAAGTTTCTCGAACTAAATGAGTGTTTTGCGTAAATGGAGAGCAAAGAAAAAATGCATTTCATAAGTGGAACACTGATGCTGTACTTTATTACTTCTTGTACCATGTTAGCAGCATTTGTCGTATAACATTATGCAAAACCGTTTCGGATTCATTAATTTATGTGTGGAATCAACTTCACTCTTCCGCGACAGCTGAGCGACTGCTCGTATGACCGGTAAAATCCCGGCGTGTGTGCAAGCAGCGCTCCACCGATAAAATACCGGCCGATTATTTACCGGCCGTCCATAATCGGTGTGTGTGCAACCATCCTTAGTCCACGCACCACCGGCCGCGGTGGCCGAGCGGCCTGCGGCACGCCAAAAATGTTCTGCACGACGACTACGGTCGGGGGTTCGAATCCCCCCCCCCGGGCATGTATATTTGTGCCGTCCTTAGTATTAGCTAGTTCATAAATAGTTTGTTAGTTTAGGGACTGATGACCCCGTAGTCAAGTCCCATAAGCTCTACAAACATTTGAGTATTTGAGTCCACGCACGACGCGGCCATTACGCGAGGCTTCATGCTTCAGCTGTATTTTTCCTCTATTGTGCATTTGCTAGTCTCTTCAATACATGTACGTAACAACTTCGTTAAGTAAGGTGCTAAATATTTTTATCGGAGTAAGCTGCAAACTGTCTTGTACATAAAACCAATAGAAGAAACTAACTCCTCGGATTTCGCGCACTTACATTTACATAACATGGTACATTATGCAGAGTACTTATATCAAATTAATAAAAACAGCTTTCATCATGGCGAATATGAGGGAAAATATCTGCACACAGCGAGATGCGAACCACTACCACATACTAAGTTCGGTTTCATAGTCCGCTACTCTAGTCACTTAGTCACTGCTCTTGCTCCCCCCACGCCCTTTGTTGGGTAGAACAGTCCTTTGTAAACGCAGGATCGTGCTTGTTAACAGAGCTGGGCACAAGTCCGTTAAACCGTCAATCGTTAATTAACGAAGTTAACTTTGTGAGTAAAAGATTAACTCTTAAGTTAATTAAAAAAATTAACGGATTCGTTAACTTCCGTTAATCCGTTATTTTTGTACCAACTTCTTGTTTCCATTGACGATAACAATGGCGAACAAGAACGTCTCAACGAAAATAAATGTTTGTCTTACATTCCTGTTGATTAATAGTACGTTCAGCGACGATGTATTAAACAGATGAGTATTTCTAATGTTATAACTCGTATGGTATCTGCTCGCCGTTGGTATTAGTGGTGAATGGGGACTGGAAGGCATAAAAAGTTAATTTTCATTACAATTTTCTCATTGAACTTTATTATAGCTGACAAGAACAAATTTAAATTGCACACAGCGAAATCGATCATGGAGACTGCGAAAATGGACATATGGCTGTCACACCCAATCAGGAAATTAGCATATAATTTTAATTACATTAGTTTCCCCGTCTTATATTGACTGCAATTAAATAAATATTTTACACCAGATGCTTTTAGTTTTTTATTTGTAACGTACGTTCTGAGCACGATTTTTTAAAATTTTGTCATTCAATCTAAGGAGACCACAGCCACAGGCTAAGTATGTTTAACAAGTAAACCACAGAGTATAATGCAATTGTAGCTGGACATGAAATCCAAATATTCATTTAACGACGAAGTATTTCTTTGGGAAAATATTGTAATAGATGTTTTTATAATATATGTTACCGCTACATCTTCCAGTGCTGCAGTGGAACGTCTTTTTCCTACGGGGAAAAATATATTGACTCCCAAACATGCCTAACTGACAGACGAGAATATTAATATGTTAATGTTTCTTAAAGACAATACGTACCTTATGTCAAATTATATTCAGCGAAGTTGCATATTGTGAGTCTCCCGTAAATTTTATTTACTTGCTCAGTTACTATTATTATTATTACAAACTAAGGTTTATGTATTACTAGGACACTATGTCCTGGCGGCCGGCCGCGAGTACAAACAAATGACAAAATCTTCATTATATCCAACAAGACTAATCATCTCAAATAACATAACAGTTTCACGCCAAAGCGAAAGACTCTAGCCAATGCGGTTCTGCAACTTTACAACGTGGTATGTGATTAGTCCTCATGTCTTTACGTCGCAGCCGAGTGTCAGGATAGTGCCTGAGTAATACTAGTTTTCAAATGTTCAAAATGTTCAAATGTTTGTATAGTCTATGGGACTTAACTACGGGGTCATCAGTCCCTAAACTTACAAACTACCTATGAACTACTTACCAACTAGGACGGCACAAATATCCATGCCCGAGGGGGGATTCGAACCCCCGACCGTAGTGGCCGTGCAGACCGTAACTGAAGCGCCTCAGTCCCCGCGGCCACCGCGGCCGGCACTAGTTTTTATTTATACTACAAGTCCTACTTAAAACTGCACAACCAAAACTTTTTATCAGATAGGGTAATACTTTTTTAATTGTTCACTTCAATAATACAGGAACCGCTAATAAATAAATTTGTAGACTGCAGGCGAGTTTTCGCGGATGCAGAGTACTTTTAAAGTTACCGATTAGCGATTAACGTTAACTTCCGTTAAATTGTCCGTAAAGTAATGCTTTAACATTTAACGAAGTTATCTTTATTAGCGACGGATTAATGATTAACGAAATTAAATTTTTAATTAACGGTGCTCAGCTCTGCTTGTTACATGGTAATTATTAGAGAATCCAGCCCTCTCACCGAAACAGCTGATGCACCGCACTCGCATGCGCTACACCAGTCAAGAAGAGAACAGGCCTTTATCTTACGTCTTACTGTCAGCTGAATATGTTAATCGGAGACATGTTGTTAAATGATACGTAATTAAACAAATCCAATAATGAACAACGCTTTTGATGGATATTCAGTGTGTCGTAACCTCGGTACGGCAAATTTCCATAATACGAAAATTTGTTAGCCTCAAATAAGACGTTCTCAGTCATCTTACTACAACACATAGTACCAACTGGGGTAGTCTAGGGACACGCAAGTCGCCGAGTGGCGTCCAATTGAAAGGCTTGCACCAGGCCAATGACCCACACGAAATTATTAACAGATAATACCTATAATGACTGGTTTCCCAGAGTTCCTCACTTTATTTAGTCACTTTGATTAGATTTGAAACGGTGTGTATTTGTCAGTTATAGGGGAAGGTCGGGTACACACGGACGGCGGGTAACCGCGGACGTTTCAATTTCTAAGAAACCAAACACGTTGCGCTGGCAAGACTGCATTTGAAATGCGCGCCCTGTGCAGTAAAAACACATGCATGTCAATTGTGGCATACGCACCGAGCGAGCTACTCGCAACGGTGAATTTTGTTCGCGCAAAAATTTTTCGTCGTTCCTGTTTAACTTCGTTGGCGGTTTTCACCCATAAGAAGAGTTTTTGAAATTAGCATTTAATCTTGGGGAAGCTTTGAAAATCCCTCATAGATTTAATGAGTAAGGTCAAAGGTTTAGAAGAGAGACAGAAAAGGAAATGCAATAAAAAGGACAAGCCGAAAAAACAAAAAAACGCAAATGCACTAAAGAAACGTTCATGGCAATGACAAGTATTCAGCCTCTCCGAAGAGCATCAAGGAAAAGAGACAGAAAGCATCATATGTGAAGAAATCTTCGAAGAAGACTGTATGCAGTGCTATAACTGCAAGGACTGGTACCATGAAAACTGATTTTATGTAGATGCTTGAGATATTTTTTACAATTGTTTGTTTTCAAGGCCAAGAAACAAGTGGAGTACCTCTGAATGCTGTGTCCGGGGCTACCCTCCAAATCTTTTAGTGCCAATAAACTGATTCAAATGTGTATTTAAGATAGTTCATAAAAATATGCTTAGTTCTAACTGATATGACTAAAGAAGTTACTGGTTTCATTTTTCGATGAAAGTTAACACAAAAATTGTTAATTGTTGTTTTATTAACAATTCATTTTTGTGTCCGTGGCTACCCGACCTTCCCCTATACAAAAACCGCCAAATATGTGCTTTTACTGACAGACAATATAGCGTCTTCATCTCTTTACCGTAAAGAGCTGGCGCGCCTGATAGCCTGTTTCTGACATAGATGGCATTCTTCCATCTCATTGCTGATCATTCACCACCACGCTCAGAATATATGACATACTAGTATTGCTGAAAACTATGTAGTACATATAAACTACGATGCAATCTGTGCGCCAAACGTTTGTGCAAATGTGCGAAGTGTGCCACATTGTAAGTGAGTAAATCACTGTGTTTGCAGAAAACAGGGCTGGATATAACTTTTCAGGCTTTCCCGGAGATCTGTTGACATGATGCATGAACGGGTCTTTTGCCGAATGTTCGTGTCGCTCTGGCAAAATATTTCGGCTGCGTGCCTCGCTGCCTTCATCAGGTGTTACCTTTCACTGCCGATTTGGCACTGAGTTGCTTGTTCCGTCCTTGGTGCTCCGATAGAAGTCTGCGCTCAGCTCGGCCGCCAGTTGCGGTCGTGGAAGCTGCATGAGCCGCGGTGGAGTAGCCGAGCGGTCTAAAGCGTCTCGCTGCGAAGCGCGCGGTTGCTCGCCGTGGAGGTTCGAGTCCTCCCTGGGGCATGGGTGTGTGTGTGTTGTCCTTCGGTTAGTTTACCTTAGTTTAAGTAGTTTGTAAGCTACGGACCGATGACCACGCAGTTTGGTCCGATAGATTTACAAACATTTGAACATTTGAACTGTCTGAGGTCCGTCCAGCGTCAGGCGCGGACCGCGAACGGAGCGCCCAGTGCACTCTGAGCATAAATACTGGACACGTTTCGCCAAATACGCAGTCTCATTAAGCACCTGAAGAAGTCAGCTCAGTACGCAGCCGAAAAATTGTGCTACACGAACTTCCGGAAGAAGACCGGTTCACGCATCATGTCATGTTTGTAGATGTTTTGCTCATGTTGTAGATTGTACACTTTAGCTTCTCAGCTTACGTACAGAATAGAGACGATACTGAAGGAAAAGCAGAGTGCTGTTCCTTTGATCTGAATACAGCCAATCGTAGCACTCGGCGCCATATTTAAAACGAGTAATCGTCATTTTTGCTAATCTGAGCCAATCCAACCGACGAAATGATGCCATTTAGCAACAATGTCAATTTCGAACCGTAGCAGTTATCAGCTATCGTTTGGCACTTGCTCGGTTTCAGTATGGCATCGACAGCAACATTATAACAGTCTAAGATCAGAAATTCGGCACGTAGCCTGTACACGTTCAGAATCGCTCCCTATGCCGACGAAATAGGAATTTAATATGTCACTAAAGTTTTATAAGCCATTGCGCTCAACGCCATATTGAAAACGAGTATTCGTCATTTTAAATGAAAAAGTATTGGAAATAGTTGGCGAGAGAAGGTATCTGCAGAAGGTTAAAAGAAAAAAAAATGTTTGGGACATTGGTTGAGAAGGGAGTGCATGTTAGCAGATGCCTTGGAAGGACTGGTTTGTGGGAGAAGACAGAGAGGAAGAAGGCGATACAAGAATTAGATGACATAAAGGGGAGAGGAAATTATGCGGACCTGAAGAGGATGGCAGAAGACTAGTTAGCGTGGAGAACTGCCATTTGAAAGCCTGTCTTTTGGCAGAACACTGATTATAATGATAATGATGATGATAGCAAATCCAACCGACGAAATGATGCCATTTAGCAAAAATCTCAATTTAGAACCGTAGTAATCAGTATCTATCGTTTGGCGCTTGCTCGGTTTCAATATGGCAATTTAGGCAAGTTCCCTGCACTCATTCAGATACGCTCCGTATGCTGACGACTTTAGGAGTAGGGTAAGGTGGTATAAATTCGATATAGGTACAATTCCGATCAACATAAGTTTTCGCGCCATTTTTCACTCGTAGCACTTGCCTTTGTGTGGCGTTGTAGTGTAACAGGTTTCCACAGCTGCTCCTGTCTTTTCCAAGAATACACCACTTTGTGCTACGGAGATATGAATTTCTTCCTGTTAAAATGGACGTGGAGCTACTTCGTCGAACGCCCTCTTATAAATTTTATAGTTTCCACGCGCTTGTAAATTCATTGTTGTGCAATGTTTGGTACTGCGAAGTATACGCTGGTGCCCGAAGGAAAAAGTGCTTTTTATGTGCAAAAAGGCAGTGATCAAAATTGTACGAGGAAGTGATCATAATTGTACCTAGTGTGGTACATTTCTCAATTCTGTAATCTTTTTTTGTGTTCATACCAACATTTGTAATTGCCTAATATTTGAGTTACATATTCATTAAGCATTCAAGAACAAGTGCCATAGTAAAAATCATTTCTTTTCTCAATATATTTGCAGTTACAATTACATTTGCCCGAAATGATCGAAATTGTACCACCTTACCCTATAATATGCGACTAAAGTTTTATAAGCCATAGTGTTCGACGCCATATTGAAAACGGGCAATCATAATTTTTTTTTGGTAAATTGAGCTAATCCAACCGACTAAAATGACGCCTTTTAGCAAAAATGTCAATTTCTAACCGTGGCAGTCAGCAGCTATCGTTTGGCACTTACTCGGTTTCAATATGGCATCGACAGCAACTTTAAACAGTGTAAGGTCAGAAATTCGGCACGTAGCCTGCACACGTACATAATCCCTCCGTATGCCGACGAAATAGGAGTTTAATATGCCACCAAAGTTTTATAAGCCATTGCGCTCGACGCCATATTGAAAACGAGTAATCGTCATTTTAGAAGAAAGAATGTCGGAAATAATTGGGAAGAGAAGATGTCTGCAAAATGTTACAAGAGAAAGGAAAAAGAACTGGTTGGGACAAGGTTGAGAAGGGAGTGCATGCTAGCAGATGCCTTGGAAGGACTAGGTTGTGGTAGAAGACAGAGGAAGAAGGCGATACAAGAATTAGATGACATAAAGGGAAGAGGAAATTATGCGGACCTGAAGAGGATGGCAGAAGACTAGTTAGCGTGGAGAACTGCCATTTGAAAACCTGTCTTTTGGCAGAACGCTGATGATGATGATGATGATGATGATAGCAAATCCAACCGACGAAATTAGCAAAAGTGTCAATTTCGAAGCGTAGGAATCAGCGTCTATTGTTTGCCGCTTACTCAGTTTCAACATGCCGTCGAGAGCAAGGCTCTGACGTCAGAAATTCGGCAAGTACCCTGCACACATTCAGATACTCTGCGTGTGCTGACGACTTTAGGGGTATAATATGCGACTAAAGTTTATCAAGCCATAGTGCTCGACGCCAGATTGAAAACGGGCAATCATAATTTTTTGCAAAACTGAGCTAATCCAACCGACTAAAGTGACGCCTTTTAGCAAAAATGTCAATTTCTAACCGTAGCAGTCAGCAGCTATCGTTTGGCATTTACTCGGTTTCAATATGGCGTCGAGAGCAACTCTCTGACGTCAGAAATTCTGCACGTAGACCGCGGAAGTTCAGATACACTCCGTGTGCCGACGGCTACAGGAGTTTTGTGTGCCACTGAAAGACAGGGGTTTGATATGAGGCATCCAGATCACCTTTAGGTTTTCAATATTTGAGGTATACGCTCCTCGAGTATAATGTTGGCGGCAGTGAGGCAGAGTGTGCCCCGGTTGCAGACTGCGGCTGCAGGAGGAGGCGCGCGCGCTGTGGCGGCTGCGGCACCCCAACCTGTGCCAGCTGCTGGGCGCGAGCGCGCCGCACGCCGCGCCCGCCTTCCTGGTGGTGCAGTACAGCCAGCTGGGAGACCTCAACCAGTTCCTGCAGGACCACCTCGCAGACACCGTCGCCTCGCCACCGCCCTCCTGCCGCGGCCGCACGCTCAGGTACCGTACCGAAGCGCTCACACGCCGAGCACCCAGCGGGTTCCTGCACCACCACCTAAAGAGAAGACCGCGGCGCTCTCGTGTGACGTCAGGCAGAGTAGGTTGCGTGCGCATAGCTGACTGGTTCGCTGCTTCGGCATAGTGGGCCGTGCCCCAGCGGCTACCCAGTTAGCTATGCGCGCGCTACCTACTCTGCCTGACGTCACACGAGAGCGCCGCGGCCTTATCTTTTGGAGGTGGTGGTTCCTGAAGACTAACCGAAGTTACTAGACGCAAAACACAGGCTAAAGTTAGTAGACAATCGTGCGCCTACAAACAGATCTATGTGCAAAGCATATAATAATTAATATAGCCCTACCTTAGCAAAACATCTTTCCGAAAATCCTAAAAAATTCTGGTCCTATGTAAAATCCGTAAGTGGGTCAAAGGCCAACATCCACTCACTTCTTGATCATTCCGGGACAGTAATACAAGAAAGCAAACGGTAAGCTGAAGTTCTAAATTTAACCCTTTAATGCATAGTGTATCTGATCTGCTACATACTTTACCTTTTCCATTATCTCTCAAAGTGATCGACATTTTACCACAAATTCATTTGTAACTGCTTCTATACATAGTAGTGGACATGAAAGTTGCTCGTCCTAGACATTATAAATTGCAGAATGGTACTGAATCAGTTCGACAGTTAGCTGCATTGAGTTACTCATTAACATGTGCGTTTGTTTACTTTAGTATTTCTCCTTTGCCATGTAAATGTAGTCAGTCACCTACTACTGTTGCACTATGAGTTACTTTCTGGAAATATTAGATGCGTGACAGCGACATTTACTGCACTGGGTGCATCATGTATAGCTGACCAGCTATGAACTTTTTGTTGATATTAGTTCACAATAATTTTATGGAATATTTTTCTCTATTTTTTCTCAGTATATACACACCATACAGTAATCGTGGTAGGTTTTATAGCTAGAAATAAAAAGTCATGCATTAAAGGGTTAACCTTTAAGAAATCCTTCACGCAGGAGGACCGCACAAACGTACCATCACTTGATCAACGCGCTAACTCCAAAATGAAGAACATAATAGGTTTAATGAAATGCATCTTTAACCATCAGCTGTTTCATTAAAATCCTTAAAATCGACTAGTTTCGGTCCAGGACCTTTGATAAAAAGGTATTGAAACATTTTAGTGAACAGCATTAAATGTAATAGATCTGGCTGAAAACAGCAGGAGTCACATGGAATAAAATTACAAATGTCATACTAAATTATCATAGTCAAACATAAAATGCACTGAATATACGCGGGGGAGTTGGAAAATAAGTTTCCAGTGTCAACTGTGGGCAGAGTTGTGTATGACAGCGAAAATAAGGAGCATGAGAGCTTAAGGAGTTTTGTTATTGGGCGTTTCTGAGGATGCAACCATCCATGCTGCGCGGTACTGTACCACTCTGTCGAAATTGAAAGAGCTGATTCGGAAAAAGCTGCCTGGCATTCTCAGATCTGGCGTTCTGCTGTTGAATGACTAGGTGACGCCAACGCAAAACCATGTTGCAACTCTTGGTTGGGAGCGCCTACACCATCCGCCATACAGTCCTGATCTCGCACCGAGTGACTTCCATATGTTTTCAGCTTTGAAGAACAATCTCGGCGTAAGGAGCTTTGGAAGCAATGCTGACGTCAAACAAGCTGTTGAACGCTTCTTCCATATGCATCGCCCAGATTTTTTCTTGGAAGGCTTTTTGAAGCTTATAAAGCGGCATGACAAATGTGTCAATGTACTAGAAAATTATGTAGAAAAATTAAGATATCTCTTATCTTTAATGTCTCCTATTCTTTTTCTTTCATATGCAACTCTGACAGACGACAGAGAAAACTTATTTTCCAGCTCCCCACCGTGTTTTACGTCACGTATGATTGAAGTATGCACATTGGCGCAGTGATGTGAACTGGTGTCATTATAGTTATCACCCTAAATCATGCATGTGTGTGTGTGTGTGTGTGTGTGTGTGTGTGTGTGTGGCATGAATTGTGCACCAATTTACAATATATTTTCTAATAATTTCCATTGTTGCCGTATAATATTCAAGATATACAACACGTGTAAACAGCAAACCGAAATGTGTCACGTTCACTGGCGATACAATTGAATCTCCAGCAACGATAATACAAGATCTGGAAAGTGTTTATTGCATAATTGTACGAGTATTCCACGTATGTGTAGTTGGACGAAGCACAAATTGAATTGTTTAGTAATTAACAACATTCAAATTATTCCACTTTACCTTACTCGATACTCATTTAGATGCCAAATACAAACCATTATGCCTATTTTTGGGTACGTTAAAATTTAATTAGTACCATAATTTTAACTGACTAAATAGCTAAAAGGCATCACAAGTTTATAATAAAGCAATTATAAGTTCCTCTCATTTGATCACTTAGTGATCAAACAAATGTTGTTGATAATGTTCAGATATATGCAACACTATTGGAAGTATAACTTTTACAATAAAGGTAGGACACTCTCTACCTTTGCAGTTGTGATCGCATTTGTCAAAAGACGTGATGTACACAAATTTACACATACAGTACAGGCACAACTCACACACCAACATATATTTGTAACATTACAGTAGCAAAAATTAATATAAAAATATTTAATGGTAAAGATCGACTGTTGTCCGTTACGTAACACAGAAGTGTGGATAAGGCCATTATTGCATAAGAAGCCTGAACTTCTGCCAGTGTTGTGAATATTCGATAACTTAAACGTTTGCATTCGGCTCACAGGAAACACGGGCGCCAATAATTTGGATGGAGCATACGTACCCATTTTCAATGAAAAATGTTTTTAATAAGAGATTCGATGCTGTCTACTGATTAATTATACTGAACACCTGTATTTGATTTGAGGACACTAGAACGTAATCCGATACTAAATATCAAGTAAAAAATTTTGTGATCTGGACTATTCAATATTTTTGTATAACACCTTACAGTAAAATTGAACCTTATCAATGATCTCCATCCTAACCATGTCAACAGTTAACTTGTGCGTTAAGTTACATATGCGTCTCTCCGTTGCACTCTCATACTAATTTTCTTTTCTGTTCCAGTTACGGCTGCCTAATATACATGGCTACTCAGATTGCTGCTGGGATGAAGTATCTAGAATCACACAATTTCGTTCATAGAGATTTGGCGACAAGGTTCGTAAATCTACTTAATTCAAGTTTTTACCTAAACTTTATGTGCAAATTGAGTGACACTCAATGCCATTGCTATTAAATTACAAGTGGTAGTGATCATTTAAGTGTTTTCTTGGTTTCAGAAACTGCCTCGTCGGACTGTCGTATCAAATAAAAATTTCCGATACAGCGATGTGTAGAAGCATGTATTCTGGAGACTACTACAAGGTAGATGAATGGGCACTGCTACCCATAAGGTGGATGGCTTGGGAAAGTATTCTGATGGTAAGGGTTCAACAACATTCCTAGAAAAATTATGTGACTTTTCTCGGACATAATGTGAAGAGAAATTTTTCTAATTTATTTTCATGTGATCATGTGATACTTTGGAAAGAGTTTTCCAAGTCGGCAAATTGAAAACGATTTTATTCTAGTCAGCAACAAATATCACATGAGAAAAGTAAATTATGAAACAGCGGAGAAATTTTGTATCATTTATAACATTGTAAACTTACAGATCACTTTAAATATAAAGTCAGTAAACCTGAGACAGTTTTTCGTCCCAAATATGTCCAAGAAATTACAGATGTGGTGGTCTAACGGTAAGATGTCTGCCTAGTAAGCATGGAGGTCCGGGATCGATACCCAGGCGCATCAGAAATTTTAATTAATTGCTTCTCCTTTACAGATCACTATTAATGAAATGACGAAGTACTGTAGAATATTCACAAGTACCTGATCTTCGTTAATAAAATGCAGAAGTTTGCTTTCTAGGCTACTTCACGAAAACAGAAACACAAATTATGCGTGGCATGTAAACATAGGAGGTGAATAAAACTCAAGGAAGATAAACGAACTTTTTTTACAGTAGTACTTCTGAAGAACACACGTACTACATGTATGCATTATCAACAGTAGCGAAACATTGTCATTGCTGGAACTTTTAATTCAGTATAGAATTGTTGTATTGCGCCAGATTGATTATTATTAATGGAATTTGCATGTAACTATATCATGCAATGTATTCTGCGTCAGTGGCTCAGCAAGACTGCGGGGGGGGGGGGAGGAGTTAAATGGGGCTGAAGCTCCTATCCTCAGCAACTTCCATTTTTTTTAATTTCATTATTATTATTATGTTCTCATTTATTATTTTTTTAATCAGGTCGGCACCGAAAATTTGAAAAATGTAATAAATCACAACATAAATATAATTTGTCAAGCACAAGTGAGCATGACAATGAATCGCCAATTTGATGCCGCCACGGAGAACGTGTGCTGCTGTTACTGTGAGCGGTTTTAATGCCGCCGCGACCAGCTTTGATGCTGCCGCTATTGTTACTGCTGTGCTCAAGTTACGAGCCGACTGTTCATAACGTTACTGCTATGCAGCTCATAAGCGACGATCCGCTGCTTAGCAGGTCAGCGGCGCCACCGAGTGGAATCTTATGAACAATAATAGTGTTATTTTAATTCCATTCTTAAGCATAGAGTCTCACGTTAATTAAACTGTTAAGACCTTCCTCTTTGGCTAGTAACAAATAAGCTGCTTAATTATTTTACGAGCTGATTATATACACTCCATTTCCTCCACGTTGCTCCTCTTCCACTTTCAAATTAATGCGAGCCTACTCATTTTATTTCATGTGAATTTGTTTTCGTAGTATAATTAGTTAAATTATAAAAAAGTGTAAAACTAAGTCACAGATTAATAAATACAGAACGCTTTATTAAAAAAAATTAGAACCCCCAGAACCAAAGCCTGGCTGCGCCACTGTCGTTCGTTTTCAATTATGGAGTAGTACTTAAAGGAAACATTACGTATATCAATATCGCGCAAACACCATGCGTAAATTATATGTAGTCATTACATTGCAGACAAATAATGAAACGGTCACATCGCTCTGAATGTGTGTTACTCACACCCAATTCTTCAGATGTCAGACAGTCAGATCGAGACCAGATGTGTAACAACCAAAACGCTCATAATTCGTGCTGTGTGTTGTCGTCTAGGAGAGTGTGCATAAAGTGTAATAATAAGTAACAGCTGACCTACGGAGTAGAGTAAAAGCGTAACTTTCCGAGATTTTTCTGTGGGAAAAGCTTCTTTTCTATTGCAGTTCGCTGGCAATTGTTATAGGGGGCAACGTGTTCCTGACATGTAAAATGACTGTTCCGATCTGCTATCGGTAGTCTGCTTTTACTTCATTTACTTGAAAGTAGCAACCTGGAGGGTTTATTAGTTGTTTCACAGAATACACTAACACAATCGGAACATAAGAATAAACAAACTGCATTACACATGCAGTTCCCACATTTTGTGCAATTGTTTATTTCATCTTGTATTCGCATTTCTTCTGTTTATTCTCTGAAACTACGAATGTACTCTACAGGTTTGTTACTTTCGAATAAACACAGAAAAAGCAAACTGCTGAGAACAAAATGCTATTAAATCCGAATAGTCCTTTTACATGTCCAGAACACGTCCCTCCTATACCAATTGCCAGCGTACGGCAACAAAAAAAGTGCATGCACAGGTCTTGAACCCATGACTCTTAGTATAATAAACTAAGTTTCAACAAACATGCCCACAAGAGCTGGAAGTGGCTTCTTGTCACAGTACAGTCATGCTTTTCATCTACTCCGTATCAGGTGTTACTTATTATTTAGTTTATGTGCGTTCCCCTGGGCGACAGCACATTGCACGTATTAAATCGAAATTTTGGTTGATTACCGATTTACAATGCTTGCTACCGATCTGACTGTCTGGCATCTGCAGGTTTGGATTTCAGTAAATATCCTTATTACCAATCTGTTAACTGCAGACTGAGGTGATAAAAGACATGGGATACCATTTAAGATCGTATCGGATCTTATTTTGCCAGGCGATTGTCAGCTCCTCGACGTGATGAGGATTCAGGAATTCGTTGGACGATATTTCCAGGAATAGTGAGATATGCTGCATCTATAACCTTTTATAACTGCGAAAGTGTTTCCGGTGAGTGATTCTTTTACACAAAGAGGCCTCAAGATGAAGCCCAAGAAACGTCCCTTTGGATTGGTGTCAGCCGATATCAGTGACCAAGTCACTGTCTGTAACTATCCAGAATGTTCCTTATACCAATCGTGAACAGTTGTTGACCTATGAGATTTGCGCATTGTTGTCTACAAATATATCTTCGATTTTTGGAAAGGTGAAGTCCATAACCGGATGCACTTGGTTACCAAGTAGCCGAATGTAATCTACTCCAGTCAGTAATCGTTTCGGCTTCACATGACAACGTAGTCCAGTCCAGATAAAAACAGTCCACACCATTATGGAGCTGCCATAAGCTTTCGAAGTGCCTTGTTGACAACTTGGGTCCATGGTTTTGTGAGTCTGTCCCACATCCGATCCCCACCATCAGCTCTTACCAGCTTGGTAGGGAAACAGCTCTTACAAATCAGGTCTCATCTAACAAAGCTGCAGTTTTACAGTTGGCTGAGTTCGCAGTGATATTGTCACGAGCACAAGAGAAGCGCTGCAGTCGATGCCGTTCTGTTTCAAATGAGACAGTCTGTCGTCTGTGGCCATATTCTGTCTATACCAGATTACGCCACACTTTCTTAGTGTATACATTCGTCATACGTGAGTGTGGTTTTTTTAAGGGACGCTTCTAGGATAGTAGAGATAAGTAATAATATAGGAAAAAAGATAATAAGAATCATGCCTTTTTTTTCAGGGAAAGTTTACTACAAAGAGCGACGTATGGTCCTTTGCTGTCACTCTGTGGGAAATACTTACATTTGCTAGAGAACAACCATTTGAAGAACTCTGTGATGACAAAGTAATAGAAAATGTTTCTCACATCTACCAAGATGACGGACAGCAGGTAATATTCCACATGATGGCTAAGCTGTTGTTCATTACAGAAACAACTATTAGATGTAATAAAGAACTTAAGAATACTCTTTAAGTAAAGTGATATATTGTTTCAGATGTTCCTACCTCCGCCAAAGAACTGCCCCAAGGAAATATATGACCTAATGTGTGAGTGCTGGCAGAGAAACGAATGCAACCGACCGAACTTCCGAGAGATTCACCTGTTTCTGCAACGGAAGAATCTTGGTTATGAACCGGAAATGAACTAAATTGTTAGCATTACAGACTTATTGTAAAGTTGGAGATCAGTACGTGCCTAGAAGAGAGGGTAATGTAAATCAGTGTATGTCCCCTCTTTTTGACAGATTAAACTTGAAGATTTACTGGAAAAATTCTCAAGTATCTGCTCAAGTAATACGTGATATAGCGCTGATTGAGGAATAAGTTAACAGAAAAATATGTTCATCATCCAGTTTCTTTCTTTTTTTTCCAACAGCGGTGTGCAGAGTATATCATTCACAACATATCAGTTCAGAACTTACAAGATCTTCTTTCCACGAAAAACAATAATCTGTCATATCATAAGTTCACAAGAAATTTAGTCTCCAGGTGTTGGATTGTTGTAGCAAAGGTGTGATGGTTGATAATACTATGTAGAGTACTTTCGAGTTGGAATATTGCAGAAGTTTAGAGATGGTATTTTTGGATTTTGTGGCTGATAATAGTTGTGAGAATTATTATCGTGGAGATAGTAATCAATAATGGATTTCCCTGATAATTGGGGAAAATGCAAAGATTCCTCAATCACTTAGACAATACTTGCAATGGAGTGATAAAATGTTCATTTTTACTCTGACAGTTCTGTAGCACCAGTAAAATTAGAATTTGTTATTTTTAGCTGGTAATTTTTTACAACAAGCTAATTTTGTATGAGATCATGTTTAGCACAACAGTTTCATATCACTTCTCATTATTTGCTTTTATCTTTAAATGAGAGTCCTAAGAAGACTATGACTGACATTTATTGTAACCATTTTTATGTTACTACACGCTACTGTCTCTTCCTGTTTTCCTCATACTGTTTGTAAAAATCTTTGTGCCTTCCGTCTTAGAATGTGACAATACGGATTTTGCATGGTTTGTAACAGTGCTTGAATAATGGGTTTCAACTCCAATGTATAGTCTGTTGAATATTCACTTGATTATATATTTCCTAGCCCATGTTATTTTTGTATGTCTGAAACGTTTGTTATTTCTAATTGTACAGCAAACGTATCTATTGGTGTAAAAAGTCGATGTAATTCATTTTGATAATTTTGGAACAGTAAACATTGGATCACGTTGAAGGAAGCCTATCTCTTACAATAATCCGAACTTCTTATATGTTTCAGTAAGTTAAAAATCCTGTTCCTTTTGATGAAGAATATTGCTGAGCACATGAATCAGTTAATGATTGTTTGGTGCATTATTATGCGCAATTAAGAACTAGTGTCACTCTTCAGAGAACAAACGAACAACTTGTTTAGCCGCATATTATTTATAAACTCGTGGAACGTACAGGTCACTGGTAAACACCGTATTCTTAATGCAGTGTAACAATTTATTGAATTAACTTAGTCATAGTCTGATTACTTAAAAAACCACTGCAAAAACTTCAAACAGTAATGAAATCTACAAGCAATTAGAAGTAGCGAAAGGTAATTGAAATTCAAATGCACAATAATATTTGTGTGATGAAAGATATTTTATATTTCTGACAAAACTGATTATCATTAACTAGAAAATGAGTTATTGTTGGCAATGAAGTCAAACACACGTCTTGAAAGAAATAATGTTTAGAAGGTTCTGCGAAAGAAATCTAACGAACATGAAAAAAGAAAAAAAAATATGCAAAGTACATAAAACAGCATTCGTAAATCTTGTTGTTGCAGACTGGTCATAGTGTAAAGCAGAAAAGAGTAATTTTGGAATACTCATACGGGAAATGATTTAAATAAAGTACAATAATGTATAGTTCTTGTTTTATGAAACTGACTTTTAATAAGACACAAAGCTGTCAGTTATGATGATGAACAATAAGCAATTAAAAATATTACGAAAGCTATATACGAGATTTTTCAGATTAAAATAAATGGATTAAGAATAAAGAGAGTGATATCACATGAAACACACTACAATACATAATATGATATATGAAATAATCAGTAATTTACATTGTTACAGAATTTTCATAGCAGTCAACAAAGACAAAATACAGTTACTTCTGGATTCGTCCATTAAAAATTTCAATGCGATCAGTTTAAATATTCATCTGCAGGTGGTTGCTGCTATTTTATGAGGAGAGACGAAAATATGACTGAGATATGTTTTATAAGATCGTGAATGAAAAAATTATATCTGAGCAACAAAATCTTACGTGAGTGGGAATTATTATGATGGACACCTGGAAATATTTGTTCCTTTTTCATGGGGTATCATCCACAGTGCTATTATTTTCACACTTTTACGGTATTGTTAGATTATTATTGATGTTTCTTGAATGGAAATATGGTTTATCGGCACACATCATGTGTTTTGACTCATTGACGTATGTATTAAAACACATTCAAGTTATTTGCAATTATTCTCCGAAGAAGGCTCCTGTAACGGATCCGAAACGTTGGAGAAATATATCATCATGCGGAAAATAGCTCAGAATAATTTCAATTTTAATATTAATGAATTACACTGTGGCTGCATGAGTGATTGCTAATCACTTTCTTGCTTGATCAATTTGTAGAATAACAAACACATCCTTAGATGCATCATAGGGTGCATGTATATCTAAATTTTGGTACTATTATTATGGGGCCACAGCTGTCAAGCATCACCGACCACCATGCCTGTCGTAAAACGATGTTGTAGTCCCCAGAAAAAAGAAATACGTAATATCGATGAAATGTACAACAAGTATAAAATAAAGTTGCAGGAAGTGAAATCGTTTATTCAATATAAAAAATAAAAAGAGTCCTTCCACCAGACTATTAATTTACTAATAATAACAGATCATATCATGGCTATGATCCTACTGTGATGGAATGTTGAAATATTTACAGTATCTGCAAGGAAATGACCTTCAATTCCCGTGCCTCATATAGAAATGATGATAAATTATGCTATTTCATAGAACAATTATAGCTGATTAGATTCAGATTGTTGGTTTACGATCACGATACAGATACATTGCCTAACCAAAACGTAAATGATTAATAGTGAGTAGCTGGAAGTGACTGACGCTACACATAATGAAAGACCATTTGAGTTTATTGAACATATTACAGTTTCAGATGGAAAAGACCAGATTGTCAGCTGAGATCGAACGCTGGATCCAGGTTATAATGGTGTCACGACGCTGTAGCATCACTTTATCCGGTATGCCATTTTGTCAAACAGCCTTGTTTGGATATACCCCTGAAACAAATTTGTCCACAGATGTTTCAACTCTCTCTCTCCAGAGAACTGGGATGGAGCCCATTTCCAGCGTCATCCCATACATGTCTAGGATGGAGAGGTCAAAGATCTTGCTGGCCACGTGAAGACGTCAACTTGCTGTAAGTAGTCTGTGTATGTGGAAGTGCATTATTTTGTGGTCCCAGGTTGCTGAGACATCACAGGTAAGACATGCAGACGTAGAATGTCAGTGAAATTTCTGTCTGTCAAAACAAGACTACAGGTGACCTGAATACACATGCTATGGCTCCCCATACCATGATTGTTTACGGTAGTGCACGTTTCTACAATGTAAGCAAGGTGTGAAATCTGCCCTTGACGCCGCCAAACCCAAACATGCTGCACATCGCTGTTTAAGGAGAATTGGAATTCATCCCTAAACAAGAGGCGACGCCATTTCACTCCGTCCATGTCTGGCTGGCATCTACCACTCTTGACACCGATCCTGGTGTTCGGGTATGAATAGTAATTGACGCGATTGGCGGTAGGACCGTGAACCATCACAGTCGTTGAGTCACTGTGTTAAAGCATATGGGATGGTCTAGGTTCATCGGTACAGTTTGCAACTGGCAGGTATCTAGGTCATGAGATTCCAGGTTTCTGGGCGTACGACACGATAGTCCTCCATGAGAATGATGTTTCTTGGTCAACCCGAAGCTGCTTGGCCATCTTCAAGTAGAGTGCACGCAGGATAAATTGGCTACTAGATGCACATATGGCTGGGCAAGCATAGGGAGTGCATAGGGATAGCGGCCGGAGCGGTGAGCGAGCGCTGGATGGGGAGTTCCCAGCTCACTTGCCGCTAGGCAGAAGTGGACTGACGCGGCCTCCCTTTCCGAACGAAGGAATGAACTCGTCCGGCGTTTCAGACGAAAACTCGTCTCTGCGCATCGTCTACCTTATCCTGCGCGGACTCGACCCATTGATTCGTACCTCAGGCAGCTGCGACGTTTGAATGGCCCAAATACATGGCAGTAGAACGATATGACCATCCCGCTTCATGTATCTAACAATGCAACCTCTGTCAAATGCATTCAGTTGGTGGATTGTGTATCTAACGTAACTATGAGACGTTGCTTCGTACTGTAAGCTACATAAACCTGTTGCTTGTCTGACACAAGGAAGTTGACTGATACCAGCCTGCCACCAGCAGCGCAGTGTCATCACGAATGCATTGTGGTCAGCGTTCTTTTATTCTCAATCAGTGGGCTACAGCAAAATTACTTTAGAAAATCAATTAATCAATCGATTTTGAGAGATATTACAAAAAATTGGCCCATATGAATGGCGATGAAAGACGATATTTCCTACAAAGGGGTACTATAAAAAATATATTACTTTTCAAAATTCTGTAGAATCCATTTTATTACATAGTCAACATATAATTGAGGATTGTATAGAAGCGGAAACTTATCAAGTGCAATTTTCGTTTGTGGCAATGCTCCTCCATGGACACACTGTATACGTTGAAGCTGCAGGTGCAGGATAAATTCCTTTCCGCGGCCAGAAAAAAATGGGGCTCAATCCTCCTGAGCCCGCAAGGGTCCGAAAAGACGGGATTCTTTCCTCCCGTGACCCGTATACGCAGGTAGCTTGTGACAGTCCGAGACCAGAGTGTGTGGTCAGCCTTTTATGAATATTCCAGCCATTTTTGTACATAGTCCAGTAACGTAAGAGTGAAAATTAACCCACAGTAAACTTTACAGCCAGAGTAAACCTACAGTGATAGCAATTTCGTTCTCACCGTCCAAAGGTTACGTTTTACTGCCAATCTATAAGTATATGCAAAATTTTCAGCATTTGGTACATGAGTATGTTTGATACAGCGACGAATAGTAAACAGAGGAGAAGGTAGGCTAATTTTGCTCTAAAGGAAGAAAAAATTTTACTTTCTACGGGAGGATGGGGTATGAGTCTCACCAAAGTGGCCTGAATTTCGTGAGCAGAAGAAAGTTAAGAACGTCTGAAGTTTCTAAGAAAACAAGCCTGAATGGGCAATAGGAATGTGATAAAGGCTCCTGAAAGAATTTGAAGGATATTGTATATGTGTTACGAGCAATAGCCTTTTACAAATGTCATCCAAGGCTTTTCTTTTCATATTACAAATTAACTTTTGGTTCTGCATTTTCTCGGAAAGTATTTTTGCGTGATTTAGGTCTTTTTTAATGTCCAGAAAATAAGTTCGTCAATAGAAATTGTTTTAATAGAGCTTCTGAAGCCCCTAATGCTGCACGTCCATTGCGCTACACCACTTCTTAACAAATTCAAAAGTGTTACCTTTCAGAAGTAACATTTTTCGGTCCCGTTCTACTCACTGGAACTTTAAGCACGTCAAATGACATCTTCACCGTTAAGCGATTTGCCTTGTAGTGACAAGTGACGCCCGAAACGGCTGGGAGGCTTCGGGCTGGTACCTGAAGGCCACTGTGTAAGTTCGGGAGGAATGAGTCCTGTCTCCTGCTGAGCTACCTACCGTCGGGAGGAATAAGTCCTGCGACCAAAGCGGCGGTTACTTTCGAGCCTCATGTGGCAACATTCGTCAACACAACTCCATACGAAAAAGGCTCAAAGCGTTAGATCAGTCGACGTGGGGGAAGGGAGGCGGTGGAGGATAGTGACAGCGAAAAAATGCACACCATTTTCAGTTCTGTTAACAATTTACCGATGCCGAAGTTTCTCTTTTAGGTAACGACGAACATCGATGCACCACTGCCGATCTTCCAGCTTGATGAAATGAAGTTTTCGGAATTGGCAGTCAGTTGTGTAAACAACCACAACTGGAACATATCAAGGGGCGATGTAATCGTTACACTTTTCTGACAGAAGGAAAGCGACACACACAGCATTGTCAGTGAGCTAATCCTGGGGCGAAAAATCTACCTGCACCTCATTGTGACGATTATCGTTTCAGGTTGAATGAAAGGGTGCTTCGTCGCTGGTTAGGAGCTTGGGGGCCGTATGAGCGTTCAGAACACATGGATATAAAGTCTCATGAATCGAAAGATAAAAATTTCTGAAAAGAACATCAATAAAGAATTCAGCTTGCAGATTAGTACGGCATGGGAACCTGTAATTGCTGAGTTAAATCGAGTATCGGGCATGGCGTACGCGCTACCTAAACGTTGCCTTATATGGTCATGAACTGGCCACCAGTGACGTCACTGACGACGGCACGGCTATGTAAACACGGCAGTGGCCTCGAAATGACAGTTATCCACTTGACAATGATAGAAATCTCTGTCGAAAGCTCGTGGGCAGTAAACCACATGATTGGGGCTTGTAACCCGAGAAGATTTTATTAATGGACTAGCTGAAACCCTGACTCGTTCGGGTATTTACTTATTCCAGTCTTTAATCCTTCTCTCTTTGCCTTCTCTCTCTCTTCGCCCCCCTCTCTCTTTTGGCAGCACGTAAAATACGAACAAACGAACAAATAAACCGTATATGAGGTTTCGAATCTTCCATTAGTCCATCTCCTTCTCTTCTTCTCTCTGTTCACCTACTGCCCCCTTTTCCTTCTATTCCTTTCTCTGTTCCTAACACATAATATCCTTTAAAGTCTTTCAGGAGCATTTCCCATTTTCCTATTGCCCATTCAGGCTAGTTTTCTTAGAAACTTGAGACATAATTTATATGTATGGGGAAGTAAACGTAATGTGCTATTGAGAATGAAAAGGGATGGGTGTATGTATGATCAGTGTTCTTTTTGCCCCCTGCCCTTATACATTCTACCCAGTATGTAAGAGAGGAGAAATTAAGGGAAGAATTTCTTCTAAAACAATTCGCAACAGCATTGGGAACTGATCCTCTGGAAGCACACGATTCTTTTATCTGCATTTGCTTCCAACGGTCAATGGCCTATGTGCTTAAGTAACCCGTATTTGCAGGTAAAGTGTACCATTTGTACTTAACCATATATTGTACAATTAATGAGTTATTCAGGACATGTACAGTCCTCAATTGGGTTTTATGATAAACTAAATATGAAATATATGCACTTACCTCCAATTTTAGGCTATTCCTGATACCTATACCGACGAACGTTTGCAGAGTGAAATAAACAACAAACACTTGTGTAGGTAGCATAACCATTGCTGCTACAATGGCCTGCTTAGTGTTACTGCCTACCAGTGAATCAGAAAAGTACGTCGTTATACTGATGTTGATAGTGCGCAGACAACCAAAGAACATTTTTCTGTTTCGGGCTCAAGTTAGCCTCCAGGGCTCAAGTAGCCCGCGTTTACCGGATTACTAACGAGACAGTGCACAAAATACTTTTGCTCATTAAGTGATTACACTTTTATTCTACTAGTCTGCTTGTAACAAATATCTACAAATGTGAAATTTCGCAGTTCAGATGCAAAGAAAGAAAATAAATAAAAAATTATTTACTTGTTTACTTTCGTCTGCTTACCATTCCAAATCCGAGGAAGCTCTTATCCCGCGATAAGCTCTTGGCAACAATAAATCATTCATCTTCATTTCGTTAGCTAACTTTATTTGGTCTAAGTAAGGTAGTAATGGCACCCATTTGGTTGTTATAAATATGAAATTTAGCTCCGTAAATAGCACTTACAAGTGAAATTACCCCAAAAGAACCAAAAGCTGACTAGACTACTTTCGCTATGAACGATCCATATCTGTATCCTACAATGCTTCCAGCATTCTGATGCAATTTTGGAGGCGCCAAATATAATTTTCCGTTTTAATTTGTTGCAAACGGTACGGTTTGTAGTGCAAGCTTGGCTGCAGAAGCTGCCACTCAATTTTCTGCTATATTCCTAATTTATGGCTTGGGCAATCCATTGATATTTTTTTCGGACTACGTCAGAAAATTTTCTCTCTCCCACTTTTCTGTTTACAGACACCATAATGCCCCTAAACAATCGATACGAACACACAATGCTCCTTTCACGTCGAGGTTATTTTCCGTAATTCTTTCTGAAAGCGCTCAGAAGTGTTAAAACTGATAAACATCTCGTATATTCCAAAACATTTTGTAAACACACTGAACTGATAACGTCCATTGGTGGACCCTGTGCGGAAAAGGTAAGGTTACTGGCCTGTTTCTGCAACAATCATATTTGCAGTTAAATTATTTTGGGAAGTAAATAACTTTAGAATGAATCACCCATTTATAGCAGCTTTAGTAGTTCAATGCGCACACAGCTGGATAAACTTTAGTCTATTTGCAGTGGAATGTGAAAAGCAGTTTGCAGATTATCTTTCAGGAAAGGATTTATAAGCAATTACACTAACCCAATGACGATATTCCCACGGACAAATGTTTTTGTCTATGAATAAATTTTCTCTGCCAAGTAACAGACGCTTGTTTTGTGTTTGGTGAGAAAGCTCTATGTTGATGCGTTATATAAAACAGCCGAGATCGGAAATTATCTTTATAAAGATGACCGGATGTTTTACATAGTAAATTAGTAAATATTTGCCCCCCCCCCTCCACCAAAACTATGAAGAACCTTTAGCTCTACATAGTTTTCAGCCGCGGTGGAGTAGCCGAGCGGTCTAAAGCACTTCGGTGCGGAGCGCGCGGTTGCTCGCCGTGGAGGTTCGAGTCCTCCCTGGGGCATGGGTGTGTGTGTTTGTCCGTAGGTTAGTTTACCTAGGTTTTAGCAGTTTGTAAGCTACGGACTTATGACCACGCAGTTTGGTCCGGTCGATTTACAGACATTTGAACATAGTTTTCAGTATGCTGATGGAGACGCAACTGGTCTTACCACAGATGCATTGATAAATTTCAAATTAATTACTACGAAACAACTCCGCAAAGTATTACAATAAAAATATTCAAAAATTCCCTTTGAATACTAGAAAAATTCCATCTGGTATGAAGCACAAAACAGTAAAAGTGTACTAACGCATACCGCGCACGAGTAGCCATGCGCTCTAAGAAACCTTACTGGGGTGACTGTGTAGTCCTTAGCGTAATTCGGTTGAAGTAGTTCATAAGTTTGGAGACCGATGACTTCACTGCAGTTAGATCCCGCAGCTTTACAAACATTCGAACACTTTTACTATTAAGTAGGTCTTTGTAAATAGATTAAAACCCACATCTACATAAGAACTTGTGGACCCACACTACGGTGCGTGATGAAGGGTACAAAGTACCGCTGCTTGTTACTTACTTTTCTGTTCCACTCCCAGAAAGGCGAGTGAGAAACGAGAAACTAATGCACTTATGCAGATTAGATTAGATTTATACTTGTTCCATAGATCCTGAATATGACACTTCGTGATGATGTGGAACGTATCAGGTTAATGAAGGGTATCTGTACAAGACGTTACATTACACAAATTATTACATGACACAATTTTTATTTATTTATTTATTTATTTATTTATTTACTTTTTTAATTTACTTATTTATATCTAAAATCTCATCCAATTAGTAGAAGGAGTTGTCATTCATAAATTCTTTTAATTTAGTTTTATATGCTAGTTGGCTATCTGCCACGCTTCTGATGCTGCTTGGTAAGTGATCAAAGACTTTTCTGGCATCATAATGTACCCCTTCTGGTGTTATAGCTGTGCACACTGCTATTACTTTTGAACTGGATTCGATTATTAACAACGAATTTCATAACTGAATCTTATATATATATATATATATATATATATATATATATATATATATATATATATATATATATATATTGTGTGTGTGTGTGTGTGTGTGTGAAGTTACTGTGAGGATACCAAAATCCTTAAATAGATGTCTGCAGGATGATCGTGTGTGGGCTCCAGCAATTATTCTGATTACACGTTTTTGTGCAAGTAATGATGAATTTCCCCAGAATATGTTGCCATACGAAAGCAGTGAATGAAAATGTGCATGATAAGCTAATTTATTGAGATTCTTATCGGTCGGCACGATGTCAGAGCGTTCTGCGGCGCGCCAGTCATAGTATGCACGGTCACTACGGTCGGGGGTTCGAATCCCCCCTCGGGCGTTGATATTTGCGCCGTCCTTAGTATTACCTAGTTCGTAAGTAATTTGTAAGTTTAGGCACTGATGACCGCGTAGTTAAGTCCCATAAGCTCTCCAAACATTTGAACATTTGATTCTTATCGACAAAATTTGCAATAACCCTAACAGCATACGTAGCTGAACTGAAACGTTTCAGCAGACCGTCTACGTGTTGCTTCCAGTTTAATCTCTCATCAATGCACACACCTAAAATTTTTGAAAATTCTACCTTAGTTACAGACTTCTGTTAAAAGTCAATATTTATTACTAGAGTTGTGCCATTTACTGTGCATAACTGTATATGTGTTTTATCAAAATTTAATGAGAGTCCGTTTGCAGATAATCACTTAATAATTTGAACGATTCCCAATTTCTCTTGCTTTTGTAGTCTTTCCGCTAAATGTAAATTATTGACAGTGGAGTAATTCTATAGTCAACTACAAACTTGTGTTCCCGTAGTTTCCTCATTACTGCTTTTTCGAAAAGAACCTCATCTTTCCTCCAGTGATTCCCATTTGATATCCCGAATCATCACTGTAACACTCGCTTGCTGATGAGACCTATCAGCAATAAATCTAGTATCTTGCCCCCGTAATTATTCTATGCCTTCCTTTAAACCAACCTGGTGGAGATCCCAAACACTTGCCGAGTAGTCCAGAAGGGATCGCACAAGCGTTCTAAACGCTGTCTCCATTACAGATGAACCACACATTCACAAATTCTACAAATTAACGGAAGATTTCTGTTCCCCTCATACGTTAATTTCATTTCTTATCACTCTGCACCCACACGCCTAGCTATTTAACCGACGCGACTGCGACGCGACTGCGACTGCGACTGCAGTACATTACTAGTACTTTATTCGGTGAATATGGGGTTGTTTATCGTACCTATCTGCACCACCAAACGTTTTATACATTCAGAACTAGCAGCCATTCCCCACTCCGAATGTAAATTTTGCCTAAGTAGCTTTGTTCCTACGACAGTCATTCACTGACGACACATTCGTGTCGGTGTTTTGAATAGTCCTAGTGATACAAAATTCTGCTTTTAATTCTACTTTTATTATTATATAGAAATAATAATTGACAAACACAGTAACACGGTTTTGGTGCATTGCTGGTCGTTTTAAAATAATGACAGTTTGATATCAAAATGAGAAATAAATTTTTAATAACAGATTAGATACAGTAATGATATTATTTCAATTGCTAGAAATAAAGTAGCTTATGACAGTTTTATTGTATGTGTCTCTTCTTTTTACTAAATTTGAATTCAACTGAACACTCACTAATTCAAGCGAATAATAACCAAATAGAAACACATTTTTTATTAAACTCTGATTGCATATTTGTTAACAAAAATTTCCACGAAGTATTAAATATGGAATCGACAATGTAAAAAGGAAGAATGCCATCACCCGTTTCGAACAAATGACTTTATAATTACATCAGTTTATGGTACACAACTTTCGTTCTTTTATTAATTCGTTTCTTTTTTTCACTCTGCTACTTTGCTTTCTGCGGCTACGGTCGATACATTATTATTTCTTTGCCTTCATAACGTATGATGTGACATCCAAAATCTCATTCGTAGAAACTAAAAGTATCTCCTTTATTTAAAAAAGGAATATTCTGCTTATAATTAAAATTAGTGGTGACTGAAGATCTTAATCTTGCGTCGTTTATCAGTGTAGATCTCGATACTACGAGAAATTAAAAAAAAAATATTCATCCCAAGTAAAATAAAATTTATAACCCATAAAATTATGTGTAAATACTTTAGTTAGACAAGGGAACAAATCTTCACGGAATAGGAAACTTTGTACGCACTAATTGATGGCCAAACTTATTTTAACGTCACTTGTCTAGTAGTGAGAGCCCGTACGTCATTACAGCGGTCAAAAGCGATGACCTACTGTATAATTCTTCAAAGAAGTCCAACTATCTTATACTTGACAGCGCTTGTAAATAGTAGCCGGCTGCAGTGGCCGAGCGGTCTGCGGCGCGCCAGTCACAGTCTGTGCAGCCGCTATGGTCGGGGGTTCGAATCCCCCCTCGGGCATGGATATTTGTCTCGTCTTTAGTATAAGGTAGTTCATAAGTTGTTTGTAAGTTTAGGGACTGATGACCCCGCAGTTAAGTCCCTTAACTTAACAAACATTTGAACATGTGACTTGTAAATCGACCTTGAGGCACAAGTGACGACCTCATAAACCGTGATTGTGGCTATAATCTTAGCAAACCTTGGGAACCAGCGATTGGGTTAATTAAGAGTAAATCTAGAAAACGTAACGAAGTGACGACCACGGCGGACAGAGCCCTCACACCGACGTCCTCTCAGACGCCGGCGTAATCGGTTCCACTGCGCGGCCGCAGCGCGGGGCGCGGACCGCGGACCGCGGAGGGGTCGCTCCGCGGGCCGAGGGTATTTAAATCGCCCGCTACCGGGCTAGAACCCAGTTCCCTTCGAGCAGCCGTAGCGTGCGGATCTTCGTGCCGGCGCGTTTCTAGGAGCTCAGTCCGTCAGTTCACCTATTGATGGGGACATGTATGATCGCCGAAATACTGTGCCCGTTGGACACTATAGACTGGCAGTACACCCGTGGATATTTTGATTATCAAATACGCTGGGAGAAACTGAAGAATCACATCATACACCTTTACGGGGAGGAGATGTATCGCAGCATGAAGAAATTTGAAAAGTTGCGCCACCGTAGATGTTGTTTGCTAAGTACTCTTGCTTTTTAAAAGAGATATCGTTCCGAGAATGTTGTTCCAAAATTTGCTAAGGTTATGCATCACAACGATTCTGCAGCATCCAAGAGAATTAAGAAACGGGCCAGCCTCGCATTGCTTCGTGAGAGAGTGCATTTCACCCGCCGTAGCCTTGAGTTCATCTCACTGGAACTATTCAAACTGCATTTGCAACTGGCTAGTCACTACACGTCTTTCTCCTGGGATTGGATTGATGGTGTTACTTCGGTTGCAGCCGATTCCGCCCATAAGAAGGCAACAGGACGTCAAACCGCAAAGTTCTCACGTCTCCTTGACAAACCATTTCTGCAGGTTCCGTGCAAGACTGTCATCAATCTGAGTAGCATGGAGTTGAGTGATGATGCGGTCTCAGTTTTGGAGAAAGGACTCAACATTGCTCCTACCCCCAAATTCACACCGGTCGCAGAAATTATTAGTGCTGTTGAACAGTTGCAGCTCGACTTCCGCCTGAATCAGCTGAGGAAATACGTCGTGAAACTTGTCGTGCGTTGACGAAATCAAAGCCCATGAAGTCGAACATCAATAGTAAAGAGAGGGCGGCCATTCGTGAATTGAGGGAGCGCCCTGAAATTGTTGTCTTACCGGCTGACAAAGGCAATGCTACGGTTGTTGTCTCCCATAAGGACTGCACTGAAAAACTGCAGAGCCTGCTAAATGACTATTCCTACCGGAAGATCAGCGTTGACGCCACAAAGAAGGTGGAAAACAAGACGAGGGCGCTTCTCAATGATGCGGATTTACCGGAGGGTGTCGCCAAGAAACTGCTACCTCAAGGTCCGGTACCGCCAAGACTTTATGGACTCCGTAAGGTTCACAAAGATGGGGTGCCATTACGTCCCATTGTCAGTAACATCAGAGCACCTACATATTTGTTGGCCAAATACTTGATGAGAATAGTAAGTCCTTATGTGGGTAAATGTCCTCATCACATCCATAATTCCGTGGATTTTGTTAAACGCCTTAACAGTTTCAGGCTGGCTGAGTCAGATATCATGGTGAGTTTTGACGTCGTTTCGTTGTTTACGAGGGTGCCCCTTCGAGAGTCACTAGATTTGATTGGTCAGAAGTATGACGAGAAGACCACCGAACGTTTTACGCATGTCTTGACCTCCACGTATTTTCTTTTCCATGGCGAATACTACAAACAAACGGAGGGAGTTGCCATGGGTCTCCCACTCTCCGCTGTAGTCTCAAATTTGTACATGGAGACTTTCGAGGAGGAAGCCCTGGCATCATCTGAATGGAAACCTACTTGTTTTTTCCGTTACGTGGACGACACTCTCGTCATCTGGCCACATGGTATGGATAAACTCCTTGACTTCCTTACACATCTGAACTCTATACACCCCAACATCAAATTCAGTATGGGGACTGAAACGGAGGATAAATTGCCGCTCCTTGAAGTCTTGGTCAAGAGAAGAGTGATGGCACCCTGGTTCAAAGTGTATATCGGAAGACAACGCACACTGATCTGTATTTACAAGCATACAGCTGTCACCATCCTTCACAGCCGGCCGCGGTGGCCGAGGGGACTGAGGCGCTTCAGTCACGGTCTGCACGACCACTACGGTCGGGGGTTCGAATCCCCCCTCGGGCATGGATATTTGTGCCGTCCTAGTTTGTAAGTAGTTCATAAGTAGTTTGTAAGTTTCGGGACTGATGACCCCGTAGTTAAGTCCCATAGACAATCATTTGAACATTTTGAACATCCTTCACAGAGGAATGGGGTACTTAAAACTCTAGTACATAGGGCGCGCAGTATCTCCGACGCAGAGAGTCTCCCCCAGGAATTGGAACACCTGAGAACTGTATTTCGAAAAAATGGGTACTCAGAGTGGCAGATTCAGCGGGCTCTCCGCCCAACCACTACAATAAAACCTGTGGAAACGGATGAAAACACGAGGGATGATGTAGGCACTGCGTTCGTTCTATATACCGGCGCACTCTCGGGGAAGGTCGCCCGCATTTTGAAAAAACACCAGGTTAGAACTGTTTTTTGTCCGGCGAATAAAATTCGTGCACTGGTGGGGAGCGCCAAAGATGATCTCGGTTTGAGGAAGGCCGGCGTGTACCAGATTCCGTGTCAGTGTGGCAAGTCATGTATTGGACAGACGATGCGTACCGTCGAGGATCGATGCGTTGAACACCAGAGGCACACACGATTGATGTATCCGAGGAACTCGGCGGTCGCTGAACATTGTTTGTCGGAGAATCATGCCATGGAGTATGAATGCACTAGGATTCTGGTACAGACGTCGAGATACTGGGACTGCGTCGTTAGAGAGGCCATTGAAATTCGCGCAAATGACGACCTCATAAACCGTGCTTGTGGCTATAATCTTAGCAAAGCTTGGGCACCAGCGATTGGGTCAATTAAGAGTAAATCTAGCAAACGGAACGAAGTGACGACCACGGCGGACAGAGCCCTCACACCGACGTCAACTCAGACGCCGTCGAAATCGGTTCCACTGCGCGACCGCGGCGAGGGGCGCGGACCGCGGTGGGGTCGCTCCACGGGCCGAGGGTATTTAAATGGCCCGCAACCGGGCTAGAACCCAGTTCCCTTCGAGCAGCCGTAGCGTGCGGATCTCCGGGCCGGCGCGTTTCAAGGGCCTCAGTCCGTCAGTTCACCTGATGATGGCGACATGTGTGATCGCCGAAATATTGTGCTCGTTGGACACTATAGACCGGTAGTACACCTGTGGATATTTTGATCATCTTTATACTATTCATCTACAATTCGTTTCTCAAACAGCGCGCCGGAAGAAGTACATCTGAATCTCTCCGTTCAAGCTCTGATTTCTTGTGTTCTGATGATCGTTTCTACCCATGTAGGCGGCAGTCGACAATATATTCTCGCATTCGGAGGAGCATGTTGGCGATTGGAGTTTCGTAAGTAGATCACGCTGCAGTGATAAACGCTGTTGTTGTAATGATTCCCATCCCACGTCTTGCATCATATTCGTGACGCTGTCTTTCCTGTATCGTGTCAATACAAAACGGGCTGCCCATCTTTGATCTCTATCGATGGCTTCCATCAAATCTACTTGATAAGGATCCTACTCTGGGCAGCAATACTCCAAATAACGACGGACAAGCTTTGTGTATGCAGTCTCTTTAGTACTTCTATTGCATGTTTTCTGCCAATAAAACGCAGTCTCTGTTACGCCTTTCCTACGAAATCATCTACGTGTTCTGTCCAGCCTAAGTCTGATGTAATAGTAATTTCTAGGTATTTAGTGGAGTTTACGGCCTTCACATCCGATTGATTTATCTTGTACACTAAGTTTAACGGTTTTCTTTTCGTACTCATGTGGACGACTTCAACTTCTCACAGTTTCAATTCCCTATTTTTACGCGAAACTGATATTTTATTTAGAACTTTCTGCAGTTGGTTTTGATCTTCAGATGACTTTACTAGACGATAAATGACGGCGTGCCGGCCGCGGTGGCCGAGGGGACTGCGGCGCGTCAGTGACGGTCTGCACGGCCACTACGGTTGGGGGTTCGAATCCCCCCTCGAGCATGGATATTTGTGCCGTCTTTGGGGTTAGCTAGTTCATAAGTAGTTTGTAAGTTTAGGGACTGATGACCCCGTAGTTAAGTCCCAGAAGCTATACAAACATTTGAAATGACGACGTCATCAGCAAACAACCTAAAAGAGCTGTTCAGATTTTCTCCCAGCAGACGACCAGTGACACTACTCTTTGGATCGCCGGATATCACCTCTGTTTTAGTCGATACCTCACTATAGAATACTACAAACTGTGTCCTCTCTAACCGGAAATCTCCTATCCTGTCACAAATGTGGAGCGATATTCCGGAACCACGCAGTTAGATCAAAACCTGTTTGTGCGGTACGGTGTGAAAAACCTTCTGGATATCTATAAATACGGTATAAATATGAGATTCCTTGTCAATAGCACTCACCACTTCGTGTGAGTAAAAAGCTAGTTGTGTTTCACGTGAACGATATTTTCAAATGCGTGTTGACCTTGGATCAATAGATCATTCTGTTCGAGATAATTTATAACAGTTGAATACAGGAATTGTTCCAAAACCCTGCTGCAATTGTCGTCAATGAAAGAGGCCTGTAGTTTACTCCTATGTGTTACTCCTATTGCCTTTGTTGAATATTGGTGTGACCTGTGCAACTATGCAGTCTTTTGGTACAGATCTTTCGCTGATCGAGCGGTTGTATATGGCTGTTCAGTAAGGAGCAGTCGCATCAGCATAACCAAATACAAATGTAATAGGTATTCAGTCCGGGCCTCCGTCCGTAATTCGAAATCTGGAATATTGGTTTCGTCTTCCTTGGTGAATGAGTTTCGAAAAGCTGCGATTTGTAACTCTGCTTTAGTAGCCCTATCATCGGCGGGATCGCCATTTCTATCACGTAGTAAGGGTATTAATTGTGTTTTGCCGCTAGTATATTTGACATATGGTTAGAATATCTTTGGGTTCAAATTTTGAGAAAGGTTTGATGTGTTGATGGCGAGGAACAGTTCTCTTACGTTGACGTGCCTACTTTGATGTATACGAGTCTCGGGGAGCAACTACCTCAAAATCGCTGTTAATTTACCTCACTAGAAAGGTGTCTACGACCTCGTAGGCAAGAGGCAGCGCCGCGGAGGAATTTAGCCAATATCGCAGAGCGGCCGAGATATCCGAAATCTGTTGAGGCCGCTAGCAACATTCCGCAGATGTTCTCAGTGCTGCAGGCATTTACGTACTCCGATTTTATATTGGAAATCTCTAAGTTCCGAAATCTAGAGACGGAACACCATTTTCGTGTTTGATAGGGAAGGCTGATTACGCCTAAGTTAGCGCTGGTCCTACACTGAGGCTGACACATTTTGATGTACGAGGATGTGTTGGAAAATACGTTTCCCCTGTCGACTGTGGTCTCAGCTGCGTATGAAAGGAAAAAAATAGAATGAGACATTATTGTTGTTGTTGTTGTTGTTGTTGCTGTTGTTGTGGTATCAGTATCTAGGTGGTGGTGGTTCGATTACCGTTCTGGTTGGGGATTCCTCCACTCGGGGACTGGGTGTTGTGTCTTCATCATCATCATAGACGTGCAAGTCGTCCATGTGGCGTCAGCTAAAGACTTGCACCAAGCAGGCCGAACACGATCCCAGCTGGGGTCTAACAGCCAGGAATGCCACACGATCATAATCATCGACAAATTTTTGCACTGTTTGAAAATGAACGCTGTTGTCTTGTTATTGTAAATTACTGTTTTCAATTATGTTAAGCCTCTATTTGTAATCAGGTATCGTAAAAGTCATTATTAAAGTTACATGTTTTATTTAATAACTCAGATGTATTCAATCCGCCATTTGAATTTTTTTTTTTACTTTTGCCCTGAAAATTGAATTCGGCGAACCTAAAAACATTTATATATAATTTTCCAATCACATACGAATGTTTTTCGACTTTTGGCCAGCTTTTCGGTAGTTTCAGACCATTGTGGGCCGTAAACTACATTTCAAACTTAAAAATTTAGAAGGTCTCGTAATTTACACTCCTATTAAGATACAAAATCACTATAAGAGAAAACCACAGTGTAAGAGTAGAGCTAGAAGTATCTCTTGGAAGGACTTGTTCTACACACATTATTAGCATTTTAATTATTTCAGCCCGCGTATTTGTCGATTTCCCGGCGCAACGTCACCTATATGAAAAATAAGCATGCGGCTCCCATTGACCCCATAAATCGATGGTAATGAGTCAGTGAGACTTGATCAGGCGTGCAGGATACCGCGTAATCTATTGATTTGATTTTTCCATGGGAGCCAAAATGTCTTGGTCTAACTCGCCAATGCCGGCACCGAAACTAAGTTTATTGTGCGGTATCGCTCCCTGAATATCTAGTAAAGCCAAAAAATGCCCTTGAACAGTGCAAGGAGTCCCTTTACCAGTTCTTTATTAGACACAATTTCTTCGGGTCTGTTTGTCCCAAATGTTCTGTGCCTTTTACTCTCCAATGTAATGCATTCGATGATTAGATGTGATGCAGTTTCATCACCGTCATCACAGATCCTACATTTAGGGTCCTCTTCTGTTATTCCCATTGTATGTAGTTGTTTTCTGAAATTCTCATGGCCTGTCAGCAATCCAACCATGAGTCTAATCTCTCTCGTGTTCAGGCCCAGGATTGCAGAGCTTCTTTTAAAACATGGCTTTCGTATCATTACCTTTCCATGTTTTTGTTGATGGACTTAGGTCCAATATTGTACGTGCTGTCTTCTGAGCCAGTTATGTAGCTCCAATTTGATCATTGCCGCGATGATTGTCAGGACAGGTTCCAGTCCAATAAATGGAGTCTCTGCCCCCATCCTGGCTAATCTGTCGGCATGTTCGTTGCCACTGATCGCCCGAGTGGCCAGGAACCCACAATAGGTGTACTCTATTGCTTTCCCCTAGCTCCTCCAGAACCCTGTGACATTCTGCAACAATTTTAGACCTTGTTGCAGGAGCTGCCAGTGATCTCAGGGCTGCCTGGCTGTCTGAATAGATATAGATGCTACGATCTTTGTAGCACCTACGCAAATTCTCCACCACACGCGCCCTGATGGCAGAGATTTCGGCCTGGAATACTGAGGCCGGTTTCCATAGAGAGATGAGCCCTCCAGTCTTGGCTGCACCCCATATACAACGGCCCCAACGCCTTGGTCTGATTTTGACCCGTCAGTGAACCAGACAATATCCCCTGTACGGTCCCGCTGCTCCCTACTTCCAATTGTTATATTGAAAGGCTTTTTGAAGCAGTATGGGGTTATAATATAGTCGGCTGGGATTTCCCCAACCGTTCCTATATTTACCTCACTCACTATTTTAGTGTGTGATTCTGGATATCCCAAAGAGTTCTAGTTGTTGCCAGTTTTGAGTCTGTTTGCACCAGCCGCTGCCTCCATCTTGACCCAAAGGTGTAATAGGGGCATATCCAGCATGGTTTCCATCGCAGCAGTTGGTGTGCTGCTAATTCCGCCTGTTATGGCTAAGCAGGCTAAACTTTTAACCTTACCATGCTCCTTAGCAGCAACCTGCTGTTCCACCTTCTTCCATCACACTACTGCCCCATAGGTGATCCTGGGTCTAATCACTGTGGTGTATATCCAGTGCATACCCTTGGGGCTCAGGCCCCAATTTTTGCCACAAGCTCTCCTGGTACTTACTAGAGTACCTTTCCTAATGTGAGGGGTCCATGTCAGTTTCTCATCTAGGGTAACCCCTAGATATTTCACTGTCCCCTTCTAAGGTAGCGCTTTATTGAAAAGCTTTAGATTCCAACTTGAATGTTGTATATGCATCTTTTCGAATGGTACAACAACAGTCTTCTTAGGACTAACCTCCAGATCATGTTTACTGCACTAGTCTTGCACAATGTCCAATGCACCTTGTGCCATATTCTTCATTGTGTCAGCAAATTTGCCAAGTATTACTATGACAAGATAATCTGCGTATCCTTGGCAAAAGTACTGCCTAGAGTTTAATCCTCCAATGAGATCATTCACCACTAGATTCCATAATAAAGGGGAAAGAACTGCTCCTTGTGGGCAACCCCTAGTGGTGTTGATTACCATTTTTTCATCCATCATGGTAGCTTCTAACTTTTTTCCACGTAGCATGGCCCTAGTCCACCTACATATAGTGGTTCCTATGTCATGCACCAGGCATTGGGGATGATTCCTGCTGCTAGGATAACCCTGAATAAGTTGCACAGGAATCTAATAAGATTTTCTCCCGCTTGTTGCAGGAGACCTGGAAAGATTCTATCGGGGCCAGGTGACTTCAACGGTTGAAATGTTCCCACCACGCATCGGACCTTATTGAAATCGACACACTCCTTGGCCAAATCCCAGTCCTCTTTGCGAATATCTGAGAACCGTTGTCTCTCAGAAATCGCATTCTGGTCTGAGTTATCCCCCATAGTATATTGAGGAAAGTGAGTCTTGAGGAGCAGTTCCAGCGCTTCATGTGCTGTCTTTGTATACTCCCTATCCTCCTTCCTCAATGTTCCTCCTGGATTAGTTGGTACCATAGTGAGGATTTTATGAAGTCTCGCTTGAGCATCCGTGCCCTCCACTTCCTCACAGAATACATTCCAGGATGCCTCCTTTGCCCATCTGATGGCAAGTTTGTAATTGACAAGGGCCTCACGATACTTTGCCTATTGTCCTATGTGCCTCGCAAGGTTAAACAGTCTTCGTACCTGTTTCCTTTGCATTTCCAGGTTATTATACCACCAAGGCACACTCCTATTTGTGCACTTATTGGTGATTGAGTAGTTGTCCTGGTATGAGGACACTATAGCAGAGGTTACGGCCTCTGCTACTTCCTCAAACTCTGCTGGATTCCTTATCGAAGTTTTAATTTCCGATAGGCTGAAGTCAAGGTCTCTCCTATATGTCTCCCAGTCCGTTTTCCTGGGATTCCTTTAGGCCATGGTCTGTCTGATTCCCATTTCAACCTTGAATTTAATGTACATGTGATCTGATGAGGATGGCTCCAGGACCACGTGCCACTCTTTGACGTAACTTCTCATCATCATGGAACCAAAAGTTATGTCCATTACTTCTTCCCTTGTACTATTCCTGAATGTAGGTTCATCACCCTTATTCAGAATCTCCAAGTTGTTAGATAGGAGAAATTCAAGAAGGTGTTCACCTCCACTGTTGGTGTCCTTGCTGCCCCATAGTAGATTGTGGGCATTGGCAACCAACAGTTCGTCAGCTTGCCAAGGGCATGCTTCCGTCAGTCTCCTCACTTCCAAAGAAGGAGGAGAGCTGTCTTCGTAAGGAAGGTATGCTGAGGGCAAAACAATTTCCCTCGTGATACCTTGCTCACATTGCTGCATCCTGATTGTCACAAAAATCCATCATTGGTATGAAAGGTATTCCATTTCTAACATAAATTCATGTTCTGGAGTTTTTTAGATTTCTAGCTCAGCTTACATCCAGTACCACCGAGGCCCGATACACCCCCTTTGTATAAATAGGGTTCTTGTATCAGGGCCACGTCCACCTCCTGTCTCCCCAGGCGACGGCTCAGGGCAGCAGTGGCCCCTTTACTGTGCTACAGGTATATCTGCAGCACTTCCAGTCCCCATCTTGCTGTTATTATTACCTTTAAGGTCTCTGATTACCCTGACGGCGACCTGCGAGAACCCGAGAACCCTAAAAACAGTTTCAGGCCTTGCTCTCGCATTGCCTTCAGGGACTTCTCTCCGACCTCCACCAACAGGGTTCGTCCTTCCGGAACAACCTTTTGGGTAATTACCCTCCAATCCTCTGTCAAGGCTTTTGGGTTCTGGACCCTTATTTTCTCGAACAGTCTTTGGAGGGATATCCTTAAGGATCTTGGGTAGCCATATTGATACCTTTGGGGTCTTCAGGAGTTCGCTTGCTGTCTTAACCAGCAGCTTCGCATCCTCCCACGGGGATATCATGGGCACCTTTTCCTTACGCCATTCTGCTGAGTGCTCCCCCTCGCAGACAAAAATGAGGGCACCACGATCTAGACCCTCCTGGATTTGGTTCCTGGACCAGCGTCCCCTCCCCCCCTAATCTCTTCAAAGAGGGCCATCTGCACGAGATCCTCCTGCTGCGAGGTGATGCTCACCAGTCACCAGTGGGTATCCTTCTTGGAAAATGCCATTCTAAAGACCGAGACTGCTGTACTTTAGGTCTGTTTCCCTATTTCCTGCCTCAGCCCTTTAGGATCACGCTTGTCCAGAGAGGAGGGAGTCTTAGATTCCTCCCTAACCCTCTTGCCACCTGTCTTTGACGTCGAGAGGCTGTGAATCCCCTTCGGCCATGAGGCAGTATCTTTATGGGGGTCTTGGGCTCAAGCCCTTTTGATTCCCTCCACTTATGCTTAGGAAGCCATTCTTTTCCTTTGTTTTGCTTCTGTTCTTTGAGAAGTTTTCTCCTCTGAGCCCAGACAAGGCCTTAATCATAATCTGGTCCAGCTTCTCTGTTACAGTTCCCACTTCTTGCTCAGGTCTAGACTCTGATTCAGAAGTAGGAGTACACTCCAGATGTCTGAGTATCTGAGGTCTCAGATTGCCCCTCAGATTCATTTACAATACTTTCTTTCTCTGTGTCATCTTAGTCCCACGAGATTTGGGGATATATGTGGTCCACACCAAGATAAACCCGCGCGGTGCAAGGCTGCTTACTCACGAAGGTCGCCTGGTATCCCTTAGGCTCCATTCGAGACACATCCACCCATGTGCCACGCACCCCTCGGCATGGATCGCATCACACCTTGGGTTGGGAAAGGAATTGGGAAAGGACTGGGAGAGGATAAGGAAGACGGGACGTTGTGGGACACACTTGGTCTGATCCATCAGCTGAGGCCTTTCCGGCAGTAGGTCCTCTACCTTCGGTATAGCCCTCAGCTTCACACGGATACGCAAGGCTCTCCACCCGCACAAACAGGGCTTCGTCAAGGTGGTGTCCCCCGGAGAGGCGCAGTCGTATGCTAAATGAGTATCGAAGAGAGCGGTTTATTACCATGGGAGAATATGTGTCCATACGGTAAATTGGTGATCGTATGGGAGATGTGTTTCGGTAGTGCGACAGTTATGTGCCGAACGGTTCACTGAAGGCTGTAGCACACGAAGAAATTGGTATGGTCCCGTCACCAGATCACCCCCATGAGAAGGTCGGCACCTCATCCGAAGGTCATTCCAATTTTATTATTATTATTACGTTTTTTTGGATGTTCTTAAAAGTTGATCTCAAATCTTTCTCCTGTATTTGCCTTATGGCTACACATATGTGTTTTGACATCAGATTGCAGCATTATGCCCACTGATGAGCCTTCAAATTAATCTTCAAAGTGAGCCGCCCTTCCGATGTTTTAATCAGCTGCTTTCCTTCCTATCAACCGGCCCTTGCAACCTAACGGTTATGTCGCAATTACGCAACGTTTTCAAAATCAGTGAACTGCATAAATCGGGTACAATAACCGCTAAGTCAATGCCACACTCACTATTTTAGCGTAAAAACATTTTCAGAGATTTCAGCCATTAATACTGAGTAATTAATCCTTATTTTATTCATTTTTGAAAGAAAAAATGAAGTATTTAACTTTAATAGTTTGGATGGGACGAGTTTTTTGCGATTATCTCAGTTTCGCTTATCATGCAAACGGTTTTTTCATCTGGGGTACTCATTTATATATACACTATAACACACTAAAATTCACTCAAAGTAAGATTGAAAACGGCAATTAGATGACAAGTAAACAAGCATTATACTCAGGCCGTCCTTACACCGGTCGATTCGCACTCGTCGCGGCTGCGGCTCGTCCTCGACGCGATTCCGTCCCATGCGATTGGAAGAAAATGGGAGGCCGCCAACGGGTCGATTTGCACGCGTCTCGTAATCGTCTCGAGGTCGTCGACAGCAACGCTCGTCTCTCGCAGTGCACGGGAAAGTTCGAGCGTGACGAGCGGATCGTACATCATGGAGGTAATTTACCATGTACTTTTTCTCTATTTACAGTTTATAAAACACTTTAGAGCTCATGAGATCTACATGCAATCACTGTAATGAACTTTTAATACATAAATAAGTACACAGTATCTAAATATTTTAGTATGTCGTGTTCTGCAGCTCGCAAATATTAAAAAAAAGACCTCTTTTTATATCTCAAACAGAGCTGTTTATTTTTAGTTACTTTTTTACTGGCGACTAGTTTCTGGCATATCCCATTTTCTCAAGCCACGTTATTTATATTCTGTAGAATGCTAAAATTTTGTATCAGTCTATTGTTCTCTAGCACCAACGAACAATCGATGATGAAAAGTCCGCTCTATTTACGGATGCACCCATAACACTCTTTGCACCTCCTTTCCTTGCGCCTGTATCAGTTAAACACCACAGCGACCAACTGATAACTGTCCATTACAGGGTAATTATTGCAGGAAACAACCAACACCGTTTTGTAGCTCGCTTTTGGGAGTCGTAAGCTGGCTGAAGGACGACGAGTGCCAATCGACCTGTGTGCGGACAGTCTTACTTTATCTTGCCGATCGGCAAGAGAACAAAAACACACGTTTGCAGAGTCCATTGGCAACTGGGTGGGGTGATTACAGAAGCTGAGGCACATCGTGAGATACTGTATGTACTGTGTGTAAACATTATGGTATCACCTGTCGAGTAGACTTGCGCATAATAGTTCGCGCTCACTTTAGTTCGCGGCTGTGCTACTTCGTTCATTTAGTTCGCCCGCTCCCAGTGACGGCTGAGCTGCATGGTCTGCGCATGCAGGTGGAGGGAGAAGTTCCCACCTCGCTGCTTCATTCGCTTGCTGCTTGAGCTGCTAACGATATTACGCAAAAAAAAGTTTGAGGATAATTTTTCGCTTTTAAGTTTAGAGTTGTCTTCAAAGCAGAAATTTCGTAGCACTGAACTATGTAATCTAGCAGGCCATCGCTAACCTCGAAATGGCTCTCATCAGCAGAAGGCAAACATGTGATTTCTAATTCTGTTCGCGACCTATCGCGCATATTTTAGTTCGCGACCGGTAACTCTCCTTTTAGTTCGCAGCTCGGTCGCGAAGTAGGTCGCTCTTTTTAGTTCGTCCGCTCGTTTTGGCTTTTCCTACCGCTATTAAAACTACAGCTGAGCTGCATCTCAGCTCGAAATGACGGCAACTGGCAGAAGGGAATCACGCGATTCTGCGCGCTCTCGCGTCCTCTTCGGAAAAGGAGCGGACGAACTAAGAGGTGCGGGATCTACGAACTAATTCATGTAGTTCACCTGTGGGAGCGCTCTTTCGAACTAGTTCGTTCGCGAACTACACAAGACTACTTTCGAGGATAGTATGGCGCAGCGCGGCGACCTGCGATGTTGCAGACTGCAGGTAGAATGGGCCGGTAGGTCTCTCGTTTGCTTCACTCATGCCGGCCGTCAGCTAGCAGCATACGCGCAAGCCTCACTTCCTCCGTTGCCCGCTCCCATCTCTGAACTGACGTCATTCAGTTTATACATTGCAATCGTGTGCGTGCAGTTCAGAAAAAGACAAACGACCGAACGGCAACGTCACGTCTGAACACACAACGCGGAACGCGTAGCAAATTTAAGGCAAGGCGCGCTAGGTGAATTTTATGCCTCAAATTTGAAAGCATTTGCGAGATTTTATGCTTGCGAATCCGCATGTTGCTGCGGGATTCCGCAGTTTCCAAAATTATGCTCGATCACGCTGGATTGCGGGATCCTACTTTGCTGGATTGCAATCCCTAAATACACCGTACACAGTTCGTCTCTGTAAGAAAATTTGTTGTATGAAAAACGCTGTTATATGAAAAAAAAAATATTTCTTAATTACGACAGACCTGTTTCACCACAATTATCATCTTCAGGTTTCTTAATATTCACTTCCTTGTAAAGTCATTGTCTTATTTGCTGTCATGAAAATTTCAGTATTTTACTGCTGTTAATAGTAGACTTGTGCCCAATAGTTCGCGATCGGGAGCGCTCACTTTAGTTCGCGGCAGACCTGCGAACTAGTTCTTTCCTTTAGTTCGTCCGCTCCCAGCGACGGCTGATTGGCGTGGTCTGCTCATGCAGGTGGAGGGAGAAGTTCCCCCATCTAGCTGCTTCATGCGCTTGCTGCTTGAGCCGCCAACGATTACACGCAAACCAAAAGAAACGGTTTGTGAATAATTTCTCGTGTGTAAGTTTAGAGTTATCTCTATATCTTGGCATTATGGAATTTATTAGTCAGATATTGCAGAGTGCAGAACACTTCAAAACAGAAATTTTGTAGCACTGAAGTATGAAATCTAGCAGGCAGACGCTCACCTCGAAATGGCTCTCATAGAAGGCAATCACGTGATTTTTAATTCTGCTGCGCGCCCTCTCGCTAATGCCTGTCGGTCTTCGGAAAAGTATCCAACGAACTAAGAAGAGAGATACGTTTGGCATAATAGTTCGCGACCGGTAACACATGTTTTAGTTCGCGACCGATTGCACATATATTAGTTCGCGACCGATCGCGCATATTTTAGTTCGCGACCGATCGCTCATATTTTAGTTCGCGACCGATCGCGCATATTTTAGTTCGCGACCGATCGCGCATATCTTTGTTCGCGACCGGTAGCTCTCTTTTTAGTTCGCAGCTCGGCCGAAGTAGGTCGCTTTAGTTCGTCCGCTCTTTTTGGCCTTTGCTACCGCTACTAAAAGAGCTCTATCTTTTATTATGACAGCTTTTTTATATAATGATCCAGGCGTGTGCCATTACCCGTATTTTTGGACAAACAACATCAAATACTTAAACAAACAAAAATAAAAAAATAAAAAAATAAAAAAAAGTTATTTACACGAATGGGTGATACAATGGTATTCAACTACTTTGCATACAGAGTACTCGTAGTATTTTATTTTTAAAATGAATTTCTTTGTTTATTTAATAGGTCATTGAAGGAACATTGCCTACAAAATATGCTAAATGCGTCTATTTTCGTGAATAAAAATTCACTCTTTACTTCTTTACTCTATGGAATGAGGGTTCTGAGTTATATTTAGACACTGCTGAATACCTTAGAAAAGAAAATTTGTGGCAGTGAACTATGAAACTACAGCTAAGCTGCATCTCGGCTCGAAATGACGGTAACTGGCAGAAGGGAATCACGCGTTTCTGCGCGCTCTCGCGTCCTCTCGTTGTTCCCAGTCAGTCTTCGGAAAAGGAGCGGACGAACTAAGAGGCTAGGGATCTGCGAACTAGTTCGCGTAGTTCGCCCGTGGGAACGCTCTTCCGAACTAGTTCGTTCGCGAACTACACAAGACTAGTTAATAGTAAACACATATATATCACTACTAATAGCAATAAAATAGTCAAATCCTTATGACGGCAAATAAGGCAAAGATGTTACCAGAAAAAAGATTAATAAACCTGAAGACGGTAATTGTGCTGAAAACAGGTCTGTAATAATTAATATATTATCTATTTTATATTGCAGCGTCTTTGATACAGCAAAGTTTCTTACAATGTCGTTATATGACGTATGTGACGCAGCGGGCGCAGATGAATACAAAATAGTTCGTAACCATTTATAAAGATTTCTTCTCTCATAGCTTTGACTAATGTACAGCAACGCTAGACGAGAATAGCGTATGCAACAACGTCATTGGGGACAAAATGACATCAAATAGTGTTTTCAAACGAATCCAAGTGATGTTTGTTGCAAAACGATGGCCGAATTTTAGTTTGTTGCAGATAGGGAGGGTGGGGGCCAGCATCGCAGTTACAGCATTCGCAGAAGACATACAACACCACCGCAAGGCATTATAGTCTGTGGTGCTGTTCTAGTTACAGTTGGTACGTATCCTAGGCCCTTTGGTCAATTCAGCCTACGTAAATTATTTCAGTGTATCCGAGGTTATTCCATTTCTTTACGACACCCACAGATGCCATTCTTCAGCAATGCAATGCACGACTACTTGCTGTTAAACGAAGACGTACCTTTTCTTGGGGGGGATTTAAACAAAGTCATTCCCTGGCCTTGCAGAACAATTTCCAAATGAGAATGTGGAGGAAATGGTGAATAGACGGGTGCAACGCAGTTACCCAATCTTGCGGTGACCAGACGGCCTTTAAATGTGTGTAAAGCTTATGGGACTTAACTACGGGGTCATCAGTCTCTAAAATTACTAACATTGAAATACCTTTTACTAAAGACAGCACAAACATCCATGCCCGAAGGGACATTCGAATCCCCGATGGGGAACGCCCTCGCGCATCGGAGCTTAGTGCCTCAATGCGCTGGGCCACTCCGCCGCGGCTGCAGACGTCCTGATTAATTCGGACATGCCCCCTTTTTTTCAGAGTTTTGCCGTGTTCCTGGTTGATTTTTACATTGTCGTCCTTTTTTAGCAAAGTTGAGTGTAGTAAAATTATATTTTCCCGCTTTATTGCTCTGTTCTTAAAAACCGGAACTTTATGTACTCATACTGCTTTATTTGGTACAAATAGACGAAGGCAGTGCTAAAGGTGGCAAAAGGATCGTCAATTTTATCATAGATCGATCCAAATATCGGTTATTTAAAATTTACGCTCCCTATCTTCTGTTCTCGTTTCACGTTATCGTGGCTTGACAGTAGCCATTATCGGTTACATGTCATGCACTTCTGACTTATGAGTGCAAATTGAGTGAGTTTCATAAAATATCTGACAATGCCTCAGCGTAAAGGTACATTATTAATTTTTTTTAACATACTGTCTTCGAAAAAGCGAGAAATTATACCCGGGCCGCTGAAACTGTACTTGGCGTTTAGCGTTAAGGCGAGTTAAGTTGGCTACACTGCTTGAACAACGTTGCAACACTAGCCCCTATACACACAGCAAACGAAACGGTTTTCGGTTGCATATCGTAGCTGTAAACTAATGAGCAATAAAAGTACAAATAATAATTCGTTCTTCAGCTGCTACCACAAAGCAGCAATTAATTAACGGCATAGTAATGTTAACAAGAGCGCAACAACGCACACGCTTTCAATAATGGAGCAAAGAAATATAGAAAATAAGCATTTGATCATGACAGATACGAAATAAACAATAATCAGTATAGCAACTTCTCTCTCTACGTTTTGTAATCACAATTCTTTTCACTCACCAATTTACAGCGACAATGTGCAATTCAATCCAGCTCCCTGCAAATCTTACATATAGCGCAGAAGGGGCGTAAGCTAAATTTACTGGAAGAGTTTGAGATAGCGAAGCGCGCTTACTTTGGACACCCATACCTCCTAAACGATCAGATGGCATGCAAAGATCAAACATTTCTAGATATTATGATGTCTCTGTTCAAATAAAATTCCTCTCATTTACAAATACCAACATAAATTATAAACTTATGTCCTGCTTAATAACCTCCCTTTCGTTAAATTTGTTTTCAGATAGCTAGATTTAACCCGTTCCGTCTTATACATCGGCTTCCTATGTCACTCCCTACCCACATTCCCTTAGTCTGTACAAGTCGGCGGAGCAGCACACCGCGCCCGCCCACCGCCCGTGAGCGCAATTGTAAACATGGGCTTATCTTGTGTCATCAGAGACCACCGCTTCTATTAAGGTAATCTTAAAAATCGGTTTCATGTTTCTCACAGCTTTACTGAGTATGTTCCAACTGTAATTAATTGTTACCCGAACATTTGTAGGGCCACAAGGAAATCCAAAAAACATTCAAGAAAAATAGAAACACCGCAATAACAACTTACGATGTCACACCACGGAGAGCACATTGTAAGCTTTGTTTACCATTTATACTGTCTTCTTAACATAAAATAAGCCCATGTACCATTATAACCGTTTGTAATTCCATCTTGTAATTTTGTGTAAATTCTGTCACGCAGCAAATCTGAAGATGCTCTGCTAAAAGGCGAAACGCGTCATTAACTAATAAAAAATTTGCAATCAAGACGGTTTTAAGGAATATTTATTCTAACTGATTGCTTCTGTACACCATGGATTGGAAATCAACTTATTATTGTTCCTTATGTAATTCTTCACATCACTCCACACTAATTCTATAGGTTTAAAATGACAGTGATATGTGGCAGCCTTATTACGTTGTGACCCTGCTCCTTTGTAATTTCGTCAACTGCATATGTGGAAGTAATAGGCTTATTTTGTTTCGTGAGCGAATATAAAGGAAAATTTGAGATTGACACATCTGCAGCAATATTTCTATCTTGTAGCCACTACACCGTAACTTCTTTCCGATCGTTTGAATCGAGAATGAACTTCCTGCTCAGAGCATACGCTTCGAAGTTTTTATTCATACGAAATTGAGAACTTACTCAGAAAATGTCACTAAACAAACGTCTTTTCGGTGATATTATCCAATTACTTGAACTCGGAAAGTCAAGTTAAACCATTCGTAGTAAAACAAATTGCTGCGAAAAAAGCCCACACAACATAAATACGCGGTTAACACGATACACAACTTTGTTTAAGACAGCAATGAACAAAGCTGGCAACGCGGGAACGTAACCACTGGAAGTGAATCATTCCTAGCGACTAGCGCCTCGCGCTTCTTGCTCTTCACTTGTTATTCGTAAACGTCAAGTGCAAAGTTTCAGCGGTCTGGGTATAATTTGAAACAGAATGTTAAATAAGTGGAGCTGGAACTTACGCTTCAGTGGCCAATAAAGGAATTAAATAGCAGGGTTGAATAACTAAGAAACCGTGACATAAAACCACGACAGTAAAACAATTTATTTGTATTCGAAAGATTAGATTGCAGTTTCCACTTCGACGACTACTTTTTCACTTGTAGATGTTAGTAGCGGTGCAATGGATTATGAGAGGTGAATCGTCATTACTTTTTTTCGCTTTGTAAACAGTTGAGTACCGTGGACCTGATTATATTTTACGGGTAATATTTCAAAAATGCACTCAAAACTTGATTTGAAAACGTGCGTTGAGAACCAGTCTCTACATTAGTGTAACTGTTTGTTCGATATGCAATTACATCGTTAAGAAGACTTGTCTTCGACGTGAAACGGTGATTATATTTTACGGGTAATAATTCAAAAATGCATTCAAAACTTGATTTGAAAACGTGCGTTGAGAACCAGTCTGTACATTAGTGTAACTGTTTGTTCGATATGCAATTACATCGTTAAGAAGACTTGTCTTCGACGTGAAAAGGTTTCTTCAATTTAATTTGTACTGTAACTCGTCAAGAAGATGAATCAGTTTTCCACGAATGTGACACGCGTTTCTATTATGTTGTTACGCCAGTCAATAGATTAAAATAATAATCTTGTAAAGCCAAAATATCGTTTCCAACATTACATCGACGAAGCCGTAAGTAAAATTTTGATTGATTACGCAGTAGAAAACCGCAAAGTCGCATTCTTGTTGGCTGTCTGAACGCATCGCTATGAATGTTTTGTCTATTAATAATTAACTTATTTACTAAATTTGAACTATGTTTTGTGCGTCCTCTTTTTCCTTACTTATTCCTATTTTTTAAAGCAGTTTGCCCACTTTTTTTTAACCATTACATCTGGTCACCTTGATCAATTAAAACCATCGCTGATGAACTTTGGAACTAAGTGAATGCAGGCTGAATTGATATTCAACAGGAAACCATTCGTGACTTAAACTCGTCAGTGCCAACATGCATGAAACACATTATCAGAGGCCGTGATGACACTATGATTACAAGCCAACGCGAGATTTGATGAATCGGTGTCACTGAAATGATAATCACTTCTTATGAACGTACCTACGACCGTGCCATGTGAAAATGAACTTGCTACGTGTAAGAAGTTTTTGTGAACATGAGTATGAAGTCATTTAAAAATATATGATCACTCTGCAATGTTACATATAAACATTTTAGGGGAAGGGAGGGCAAAATGGAAGGGTTAATTTAACGACACAATAATACGAAAATTTGCAAATGTAAACATTATATTTTAATCAGTCGTGAAATGTATCCTATTAAATTATAAAACGTTGTAGCTAATAACAATCAATATTTGATAAATCAGGTGATATGACTCATAAAAGAAAACTAAAGAAAATTCCTTTTTGACCTCACACTGAAGGCAAAATGGAAAGCTTGAACGGGCAAGATGGAATGTTTGCGATTATCTTACATTTCACAATGGACACACAGAAAATAACCATTTTCCGTTTCGGCGCACAACTTATGTACCCAACCCTGACACGATGCACATTCCAACCAGTCTTCTGTGGGTGGATCGATGTATTGTTCACCGCACAGTGGGCAAAACACATCTGCATGACTGGATGCTTCTTGATTTTGCGTACCTTGTCGTCTTTCTTTGTCCGTTTTCCCTTACCCTTACCTTTTCCCTTTCCTTTTACATCCTGTCCCCTTCTGTTGTGTTCTCGTTTATTTTCATTTCCTTTAATGGTCTGGACTACGTCTAATTTTGGTTTTTTCCTCACTTCATTTTTCTTTTCAGCTATTGATCTGAGTGATGAACTCGTAAGAATCTCCGATTTTTGACTCCTGACTTTCCTTTTTCTAATTGATGATGTAACTTTTGGTAACGGAAGTATTTTTCTTGGAGAGATGGTGTAGGATGTAGACGGTTGTGCAAAAACGTCAACAGGGTCTACACTAGATGCATCTTCGCTGTCTTCCACAATGTTCTGCTGAATATATTGTTCTTTTAATACAACGTCCTTCTCATTAACAGATGTGACGTTTTCATCAATAGTGATGTCAGGATTCTCGCCTTCGTTAGTAACAATATCAATGTCGGCGTTGTCATGACGTTTAATCATTGAAGAACTGTCATTAATAGTAGCTGCATTATCTGTGCAGTTATTTTCTGTGGCTATTACATCATCCTCGTCATCGGTCGTAGGGCAGTCTTCATTGCCTTCAGGCAATGGACTGGTTTCCGCCAAATCGTCTGTAATGTCATTGTCAGCATTGTTGTCCGCCTTCTGAGTCGCTGCGGCATCACCTACCATGACTGGAGCATTTTCATAAACGGTGGCTGGTGCAAAATCTAAATCTGTGAAAAAATGTCTGTTATACGAAAAAATACCCGCCTTTCTGAAACCACTTGTGGCGTTCTGCACAGTAGCGCTTTTTTCGTAGGCGGTGCAAACAAGTCTTGTAACGTCTAACTGTGTCACTCTTCTTCCAGGATGCTTCTTTTGAAAAGTGTCTATGGTTTGTTCAAAGACTACTTTAAATGAGCGGTAAACAGACGCATCTAATGGCTGAAGCTTGTGGCTCGTGGAATGCTAACCATGATTACATTATTTGTTCTTTCTATATTTGAACCTTCCAGATTTTGATGGGTTTCGTGATTGTCTAAAATCAATAAAACGGGCCTGTCAGCTGGTGGTCTCGTCTTTTCGATAAATAGCTGCAGCCAGTTATTAAAAGTAGTGTTTGTTATCCAGCTAGATCCAGAACACAAAGCTTGAGATCCGTTAGAAGCACCATCCAAGAGACGCCCATTCATTCTTTTTCTTTGCCCAAATATAAAACATGGTGGAATGAAGCGACCAGTGGCACTGCAAGCACCAATAATAGTAGTAAGCTGACCCTTTCCTGCAGTTGCGACGTGTCGGTTACCTTTTAAGGAAATTACTCGAGGAGGTCGGGAGGCGCTGGTCGTACACAAGTCTTGTCCATGTTATATATGTCATCAGGCCTCGCCAAAACTGATGCTGAGAGAAAACAGTCCATAAGTTATCATAGAAGCGTTCAACCTGAGGGCGATTAAAAGCAGAACAACGTGCTAGGACTGTTGGTTCAGGTGTGCGGAATGTTAGTTTGGGATGTCTTGCCATAAAGCCTTCGACCCACGCTCGACCAGCCTTTTCACGTGCAAACGGATGCGGAATTTTATTGTGTGTCTCCAACTCATAAGCTAATGTCTGCAGACTATCCTTTGTTAGGCCATAAAATAGCGTATCGCGTTCAAATGCGAGATCAAAGAGCTTCTGTTCCAGTTCTTTAGAAAAAAACAAGCTGAAATATTCCAAACTATTTTGACACGTCACCTTTTTCGATGTGGCGATGCAAAGTTCCAATCGGAATTCCATATTTCTTTAGCTTCATCCATCGCCTTCTGCATTGTTTTCTCACTCCAAGACCCTCTGGTACTCTTCCGTTTGTATTTGGATACCATCTAGAAACAAAACAATACCGCTATTAATCGAAGAACTCACAAATCATGAAAGTAGTACCATGCATGCAAAATGGACCCTTTTCCATCTTGCCCTTAAATACACATTTCCATCTTGCCCATAACCATGTCTCCAATGTTAAATTGACGTATTTAGAAACTGGTAACCACTTTCCGTGTTCAATTATCAATTCTAACAACCTATACGTCGTAGATATTTATCGTACAAACAAAATAGTAAGAAGACGTACCTTTTACAAGCAATAACGTCGCAAAATAATAATAATAATAATAATAATTAAAAAAATAAAAATAAAATAACACTATTTTCCTAAGAATTCGAGGAAAAACAAACACAGCGCACGTATACTTCACTTGGTGGCGCGAGCCCGACTAACCTCCGTTCATAGATTCCAGGTTGTCGTCTGTTGCTGTGTGCGTCGCCACTTGCGTGCCTTGTCACGTGGTTCGTAGTTGTCAGTAATTTCCGTCTTGCCCGCACCTTCCATCTTGCCTGCCTTTCCCCTATTCACTCAGGACCTATACGCGTACAGTTATTAATATGTAGCGATAACTCGGACATATTCTTATAGCAAATAATAACTCTGACTTTATAGCAATTACTTAATTTGGTAATGGGAAAGACATAACACTCATCACTAAAAGGCAAAGGACTAAAAGATCATGAAATAAAAGTTATCTACCTGGATATGGAATATCACCAAGAAGAAGAAGTATTATGTATAGCTAAGCACCTTTCACCAGACACACGATCTGTAGAGAAAACATACAACTTGTGGTTAATTTATACTTTTTCGGTTTCGTAATTGATATACAGGGTGCATTTAAATTCGCGTACTCGGGCTTCGCAGAGCAATTCCTCACATGCTAGCAATAAAAAAAATGTCTCTCACAAAATTATGTCCTGCGCATATTTCCGGCAGTAAATGGACGCCGATGACTGAGATGGGTGTGTGTCCCATACTTCAGTGTGTTTCAGAATTACACTACTACACCATCTATGGGATGTGGGAGGTGTCTTGAGGAAAAAAGTGAGCATAGACTCCCATGCCCGGAAAAGTCATCTAATAACGCTATAGAACGTCGAAGTTGCTGGAGGGGATGTCTAGCGGCAGGAGCTGGTGCCTGTAACTTGGACTCTCCGTAGCGTCGTTGAATGGCTTTTCCGGGCATCGGTTTCCATGCTTATTTTGTTCCTCAAGACGCCTCCCACATCCCCTAGAAGTTTGTTGGTGTAGTAGTGTAATTCTGAAACACACTGACGTATGGGGCACACACACACACACATCTCAAAAGGAAGAAACAAATATCACAAAGATATCTGCTTTACAATTAAATACTAAGCAGGCCAAGAAATACACACAACTATCACCCAACACGAAATCACACTTTCGATAGAAACATTTAGCGTCACTGTTGTAAGTAACCTGCAGTAGCTGCTGGGTAACGCCATAGCTCACCGACCAGCATGGCGGGCAATTTCTCTGTAGATTCATTTTACATACAGCCCGATAAACTGTTGAAATTAAAAAGGAAGTAAATGTATGTTATTAAAAAGCAATTTATATCGGTTTCTGGTAGTGAAATACCCCGAAAATTGCTTTAATCAACATTCCACCATATATGTTTGGAATATTAACCTGCATTGACTCTGATTATATCAACATCATTCATGTAACTTCTATCTCATTAATCCTTATTATATGGTAGTTAATAAGTACTGAAACACTTATACAGCTGCGAGAATTACTGCACTCTATCTCATTTGATTGTTAAGAACGTGACAGTTAAAAATACATTAATCATATTATTAGGGGCCTACTGTAAGAGTCATGTTTGCCTCATTAAATGTCATTTTCACAAAAAAAAAAAAAAAAAAAAAAAAAAAAAATCACAAACACTATATTTTAAGTTGACAAACATATTCAGATGCATCGTGTGAAGCAAAGTGTGACTATAACGTTCCCATCATCATTTGTCTCTGCCGAATTATCGTCTCCGAACCAAGGCAGTTATCAAACTGATGTGGCGATTTCGGAACCGACCGTGTTGTACTTTTGACATCAGCTGCAGGTAGGCAACGACGGCACGTTTACATAATCCTCGTGGTAGACATACAAGAACAGTTACTAATTTCTCCGTTGATTTTGTTTTTATCAAATCTGATACAGTGTCATAGTTCATCAGTATACTGTCGCTAACAATAATTTCTGCACGTTAATGATATTCCTATGAATCAATTTTCTTATGTCTTGATAGTCTGTATTTCCTTCACTTCTTATATTACTCGGTAACGGAATGATTCTGAATGAAAGGTCTGTTTAAATTTCTTTTAAGATATTTGCACCTATTTAACTTCTTAGGATATGTACCGGCTGAACCATGTAAGACGTAACATACCATTCATTTCGTGAACAGTTCCACGGTTTTCGGCACATGCTACAGCGTCAAGGGATACATACCTTTTTGTTTGGTGAACGGTTTTAGCACCGGTATCAAATGACACCGCTTACTTTACATAACTGCATAGGCCTAACTAGCTCTTCAGAAGACAATTACAGTAATATACCGTTTGTTAATGTTGATAATGAAATCTGTCGTAAAATATTCGAGAAATGTTCTAAAATTTGTTGGCAGGGTGGCCGGAATCGGCGTTAGCAGTGCAAACACTTACAAGAAGGCCTCCGGGTGCATTTTATAGTGTAAAGTAGGCCTGCGCGACAATAGTAACGATTTGTTTCCCCTTGAACCAACTTAACATCTAACTTAGATTAATGCAGGTTCATCTCCCAATGTGGACATATGTCATAGGCTAAAATCTACCACATTACAAAGGGCTTAGAAAACAATTTCGCATTTGTTTATCTTCCCGGATGTACGTGAGCTGAAAAAAAATAAAAACATCAAAGTAATAAAAAATCATATGTTCATTCTTCGAAAATAAAGGGGTCTTAAACACTCCAAAATGAAACTGAAGAAAATATGTAAATTACAGAAGGAGTAATTAAACTACCGTATGAGGTAAAATACATGCTGTCGAGACCTATCTCAACCAAACATCATCTAAATTATATCATGTGGGGTACATTCATTGAACTAAACATTTTAAACACACCGCAAAATAAATATTGTTGTAAACGTTTGTGTGTGAATACCATGTTACCAACTATGCGTCTTATTTGACATTGCAAGGCAATTCCCTACACACGTAACTATTAAAAATAATTTACTAATGACGCATTGGTAACCACGCGAAGCACATATCACTACGTTTATCATACAAAAACACAATTCTATAATCATTTCAACATTTGTTCAAAATGTTGACCATGGACTGAAAGGCACATTCTAAAAAAGCCGTTAGAAAGAACGATGAACACATGTAATTACTGTGGATGTTAGAACATACATCAGCGATTCGGCAATGCATATCGTCTGGGGTCGTTGGGGATTCGTCTTAGACTGCATCTTTCGTCCTCCCCCCGTCCATCCCCCCCCCCCCCCAAAAGTAAGAAGCCTATGAGCGCCAGATCGGTGGGCCTAACAGGTTATTTTCCAACAGTATATCTACGTCTACATATATACTCCGTAGTCCACGGTTAGGTGCGTGCCGGACGTATACTGAACCACTACGAGGCATTTCCTTACCTATTCCACTCCCAGACAGAACGAGGGATAAATGAATGTCGCGGTGGAGTAGCCGAGCGGTCTAAAGCGTCTCGCTGCGGAGCGCGCGGTTGCTCGCCGTGGAGGTTCGATTCTTTCCTGGGGCATGGGTGTGTGTGTTGTCCTTAGGTTAGTTTTTCTAGGTTTAAGTAGTTTGTAAGCTACGGTCTGATGACCACGCAGTTTGGTCCGATAGATTTAAAAACATTTGAATATTTGATAAATGAATGTTTATATGCCTCTGTACGAGCACTAATTTCTCTTACCTTGTCCTTATGATCTTTACGCGAAACGTAAATAGGCGACAGCAAGATCGTTCGGCAATCAGCGTCAAATTCTAGCGCTCTAAATTTCCTTAACAAAATTTCGCGAAAAGAACGTCGTCTTTTCTCCAGCGATTCCCACTTGAATTCCCGGAGCATTTCTGTGTCACTTGCGCATTGGTCGAGCCTACCAGTAACGAACCTAGCTGCTCGCCTCTGAACTGCTTCCACGTCTTCCTTTAAACTGATATGCTGCGGGTCCCAAACACTTGAGCAATACTCAAGACGCGGTCGTACAAGTGTTACGTACGCGGTATCCTTTACAGATGAAATGATTCAAAAATGGTCCCAATAAAGCGAAGTCGGCTGTCCGCCTTAGTCACAACTGCCCTTACATGTTCCATTTCATGTCGCTCTGCAATTTTACGGCGCGACTGTATCAAGAAGCTTGCTACTAATGCTGTTTTCGAACATTATGGGGTTGTTTTTCCTATTCATGTGCATCACCTTATATTTTGAGTTAGCTGCCATTTAACGCACCAATTAGAAATTTTGTCAAGTCAATTAATGACGACACCTTCAAAAATCAAATATTCAAACGATGTAAAAATATTGTATGGAAAAATTTGGTGCAGCACTTATATAATTGTATAATGTAAAAGAAAAGTTTTGTACACAGTGATTGTAAAGTTTTATAGTTGTAAGTTTATAATTGTATAACTTAACAGTAACAAAATATTGTGCAGGTTTAAGGTATATATATATATATATCCCCAGAGGAAGTGAGTGCGCATATGTGAGTGAGAGAGGAGTAGAATGGCAACATCGCAATCTGGCGGATTCTCCACTTAATAACTGACCTCTTTGCTGAATTTAGTTTGTACTTGACCATCCTACAGGGATGTTCTGGGGGAAATTTGAAATTTGTTTCATGTTTGACATATGTCTTTTCGTAAAAGGAATGTTTAGTATCACTTTTTAATAAGTTTTAGAAGATATAGTGAGTGTGATGATTGTGTTCTCATTTATGTTTTATCGAAATGTTTGATGAATATTAATTCCATTGTCTTGCTGTAGCCTTCGATAATGACGGAACGTCGAAACGCGTAAGGCCTCAATAAATTTAAATTAGTTGTCAAGACTGTAAAGTTTATTTCGAGTGCATCAAAATGTCCACGTCTCACAAACGTCTAAGGGAGACAGCAAGAAATATTCAAATGTTTGTAGAGCTTACGGGCTTAACAACGGGGTCATCGCCGGCCGCGGTGGCCGAGGGGACTGAGGCGCTCCAGTCACGGTCTGCACGGCCACTACGGTCGGGGGTTCGAATCCCCCCTCGTGCATGGATATTTGTGCCGTCCTTAGTGTTAGCCAGTTCGTAAGTAGTTTGTAAGTTTAGGGACTGGTGCCCTCGTAGTTAAGTCCCATAAGCTATACAAACATTTGAATTTTTGAACGGGGTCATCAGTCCCTAAACTTACAAACTACTTATGAACTAGCTAACGCTAAGGACGGCACAAATATCCATGCCCGAGGGGAGGAGGGGATTCACATCCCCGACCCTAGTGACCGTGCAGAACGTGACTGGCGCTCCGCAGACTGCTCGGCCATCGCAGCCGGCATGACACCTTCCCATACACCACAGCATCATCAGCAAACATCCGGAAATTACAAGTTACTCTTTCCATAAGATCATTTATAATAAAATAATAAAGGTCTGATAACATTCTCCTTGGGCATGACTGACGATACACTCGTCTCTGATGAACATTCTCCGTCGAGAACAGCGTACTGCATTCTATTACTTAGGAAGTCTTCCATCCAGTCACAAATATGTGAACCTGTTCCACATGCCCGTATCTACGTTATTCGTATGAAGTGAAATCGAGAAAAACACAATCTGCCTGTTGCCTTTTCATCCATGGATCGCAACATGTCATGTGAGAAAAGGACAAGCTGAGTTTCACAGTAACGATTTCGTCCTATCCAACATGAAAAAAAAAGTATTCCTCAAATAATTGCGTAGCACCGAAGGACGAGTGATCTGGTCATCGGTCCTGTTGCACCCACATACAGTTCCCAATATCCAGTACTTACTCCTCTAGAAGACCTTTTGGAACGTTTGGAACAAAGTGTGCTCACGGATTTCCATTCAGCATGCCCGGAATGAAGTAAGGCCCCACAATACAATTGCCTACGATACCGTACCTTACTTTTACGCTCTACGGCCGTTGATGTTGCACCTGACGAAGACAATGCGGATTTTCGACTGCCCACTAGGGCATCTTACGCTAATTTTCATTATCGTGGTTAATAAACGTTGCTTCAGCGGTAAGGAGTAAACAATGGAAAAACGAAGTGTCGTCTCTCTGTTACGGAAAGCCATTCCGACAGAATACTGTACGATGTTAGAAATCACGGTAGCCAAGTGTCTGATGTACTGAAAGTTGAATTTGTCCAAATTCTGTCTAATTTAACAGCTTCCTCTTTCCTCTTAAAATTATTGCGATGTTTGTACATCACGATTGCTTCTCTATATGTGCGCGCATGATAGTGCGAAGTTTTTGAGATGACACTAGTCTCATTATTTTTTAATTTCATGGTTGCCTTCTTGGTATACATGTTCCGCTACAGCCGATTTCTCCGTGTGCCCCAGGCGGCAATTCCTTTTATGTTCGACCAGACGAGTATTGATGATTCTTTTTGTAGTTCCAATGTTGGCTGAACCACAGCTGCAGGGAATTTTATATACACCTGGGGTATTCAACGGATGTCGTACACCTTTTGCAGATCTTAAATATTCTTTTATCTTCCTCGTAGATCTGAAAATGATTTCTACCTCATACTTGTCCATCACTTTTTCCAATACGGTCTGTAACCTTATTTATAAACGGAAGAAAAACTTTCCCCTTGAGCGGTTGTTGTTCCTTGTCAACATTTACTTTCTCCCTGAGACGAAGGGCTCTGTCTATTTCTTTGGTAGAATAACCGTTCTTCTAGAAGGTGGATCGTAAATGCTCCAACTCATCTTTTAAATAAGTAGGGTCACAAATTTTATGCGCCCTGTCAACCAATGTTTTAACCACACCTCTTTTTTTTGTCTGGGATGGTGGTTAGAGTCTTTATGCACGTAACGATCAGTATGAGTAGCCTTCCTGTAGACCTTGTTGTCCAACGTCCCGTCTACGTGCTTGATTACAGGCACATCGAGAAAATTCAGCTGCCCGTTGCTCTGCGTTTCCACCATAAATTGTATTCTGGGGTTGATACCATTGAGATGCGTTAAGAAGGCATCTAATTCCTCGGTATCGTGTGTCCATAGCACAAAAGTGTCATCGACATATCGATACCACCTAGCTGGCTTTTGCAACACCTGTTGTTCGAATGACTCCATAAATAGATTGGCCACCGCTGGACTCAGTGGACTGCCCATAGCCACTCCGTCAATCTGTTCTTAGAACTCGTTATTGTACTGAAAGTAGGTAGTGGTGAGGCAGTGTCTAAACAATGATACTATGGAAGGTGGAAAAATATCCGCTAAGCAAGAGATAGCTTCGTTCACTGGAATCATTTCAGACCTACGAGGAAGATAAGAGAATATTTAAGATCTGCAAAAGATGTACGACATCCGTTGAAAACACCAGGTGTATATAAAATTCCCTGCAGCTGTGGTTCAGTCTGCATTGGAACTACAAAAAAAGAAGCGTCAATACTCGTCTGGTAGAACATAAAAGGAATTGCCGCCTGGGGTACACGGAGAAATCGGCCCTAGCGGAACATGTATACCAAGATGGCAACCATGAAATTAAATTTAATGACACTAGTGTCATCTCGAAAACTCCACACTATCATGCGCGCATATATAGAGAAGCAATCGAGATCTATAAACATCGCAATAATTTTAACAGGAAAGAGGAAGCTGTTAAATTAGACAGAATTTGAACTTCTGCTTTACACCAGCGGAATAACAATCGATTCTTCTCTGCTAATTATGTTGGCAATACCAGAGATAGTGTCGTAGCCGACGTCACATGATGTCGTGTGGTGCCCTCTGCATTGCCTATATATTTACGGCGCTCTCTCAAGTTATCGCTGTTCGCCACTCTACCTCTGAAGATGTCTTCCGCAGCCGAAGATGAACCGTTAGGGGAAAGTTTTATAAATCGACCACGGTTTATGAGGCCGGAAGTTTTTAATGAAGTTGACGCCGGCCGTGAAAGCTTACATTGTATGATTAGTTGAATTTGTGTTAATAAGTTGCGAACGACACTCATTTGTCTGATTCCTCATTCCTCTTAGCGGATTCATTGACGCCGTAGCCAGGACAGCATCTTCGTGTTCTCTGTACGTTCCAGTCTTCTTTCTTTTAGCCGCGCCGGCTTGATTTGTTTGTACTGGCGCCAGTTACCCGTCTCGCATATATCGATATTCCTTCTTACGTCACCGCGGGTGCCGCGGCGGGTCTAGTTTCGCTTGTCATTTGTCTAGCGAATGGAGCGAGTCGCCGGCGCAAGAAACGTTTCAAACGTTCAAACGTTTATATAGGTTATGGGACTTAACTACGGGGTTATCAGTCCCTAAACTTACAAACTACTTATGAAGTAGCTAATTCTAAGGACGGCACAAATATCCATGCCCGAGGGGGTATTCGAACCCCCGACCGTAGTGGCCGTGAGCGCGCGCAAGTCTCAGGGGGGGGGGGGGGGGTTTACGTGCGGAGTTTGCAGTTCTTGCCGGCGAAGACACAGCGAGTGTGTCTGCAGCCGCCGAGAGACCACGGTTTGCGAATTTAGTGAAGTCACCACCGTGGAGGGCAAGTAGTTCCCGGTGGCCGTATTGACAACCATTCCACGCGGGCCAATGCAAGTTATCATGGGGAGCTCGCTTTGAAAACAGCCGGTGTCTGGTCGCGGCGCGCTCGTTCTGGTATTATTCCGAGAGTGCTCTGGTTACTCTTCTTGACCTATGAAATACACCGTTGTGACATCCGACCAGTGTATTCATCATTAGATCATTAGAAGACCCATTTGGGTTTTTTGAGTCATTGCAGTGCAGTACGTCGAGTTGTGGCGTCGATAACTAGAGTATTTTTACTAGCCGGCCGCGGTGGCAGAGCGGTCTGCGGCGCGCCGGTCACGGTCTGCACGACCGCTGCGGGGATTCGAATCCCCCCTCGGGCATGGATGTTTGTTCCGTCTTTAGTATACGCTAGTTCATAAGTATTTTGTAAGTTCAGGGACTGATGCCCCCTTAGTTAAGTCCCATAAGCTCTACAAACATTTGAACATTTGAAACTTCCTGACAGATTAAAATTGTGTGCCGGAACCGGGACTCGAACCGGGGACCTTTGCCTTTCGCGGGCAAGCGTACTACCGACTTGCTATTCCGACACGACTCACGATGCCGCCTCACAACTTTACTTCCGCCAGTACCTCGCCTCCTACTTTCCAAACTTCACAGAAGCTCTCCTGCGAACCATGCAAGACTAGCACTCCTGGAAAAGAGGATATGGTGGAGACATGGCTCAGCCACAGCCTAAGGGATGTTTCCAGAATGAAACTTTCACTCTGCATCGGAGTGTGCGCTGATATGAAACTTCCTGGCAGATTAAAATTGTGAACATTTGATTTTTATTTTTACTATTGTGCTTCGCAATTCTCTTGGTGTAAGTGCAGGTACTGTTTCCCTGCGGCCGATTAATGGTACCATTCTGTTGTGGTGTCGAGTGTTCTGCTTTGTTCCATCTTTCACTTGATGAGTTAATCTTACATACGAGTATGTGTGTTCGTCGGTTTGACTAGTCCTCGTGATCGAACTCCAGCGCTTACTTTGGTGGTATGTCCTTGTGTCGTATGTGTTACTGATTATGAAAATAACATTCTCATTCCCGACGGGCTGTACTAACCCTCTTGAATTATTATATTTGAATTTACTATTTCTTACACTGCTAAGTGCGTCTCGGTTTACTTATTTGCCGAATGGCCGTTTGTTACTTCGTTGTCTTACCCGGGGACCAAGCATTCTATATTGGTAGGGCCTATTGATTCCACAAGGAGTTACTGCCACCCGTGGATGTATTTGTGCAGTTTATCTTCTGGTCTCAGATTGTTACTCCCCTTCCCTTACGTTCAGATCTGTGGTTACTAAACGACGTAATATTATCTATTGCTGCCATTCCTGTTCCAATAATTTGTTAAGTGTAAAGCTGTTTTGAGCAATATCAGACAAGCTTATTTTTTGGCAGCTTGTCTAAGTTAACCTGTTTAAGTCACCTGATTAATTGGAGCTCTACTCTCTCGAGTTTAAACTATGCTTTATGTCAAATTGTTTATTTTGTGGTGTCACGTAGTAAAGGTTACGGCAACCTATTTGACTGTTGTTGTGAACTGTTCATTAATGAGCTTATCCTTACTTAAATTTCATTGTCTTTAGCTGTCCTATTCAAATGTTCAAACGTTTGTTAAGCTTATGGGACTTAACTACGGGGTCATCAGTCCCTAAACTTACCAACTACTTATGAACTACTTACGAACTGGGACGGCACAAATATCCATGCCCGAGGGGGGATTCGAAACCCCGACCGTAGTGGCTGTGCAGACCGTGGCTGGAACGCCTCAGTCCCCTCGGCCACCGCGGCCGGCAGCTGTCATATTTATGGGGCATTATCTTTATTGTTAATAACTTTGTGACACTTCCCAATCAGTGTAAAACTTGCATCTTTGAAATTAATCTTAATTGTAGCTGAATCTAACGCTAGCTCCAATTTGTTACTTGTGCCCTACCTACTTAATTATGATCTTGTGTTTTGTGTGGTGGATTTTAATCCATGGTTTAATCTGTCTTTTCCAATAATTTTAGCTAAAGGATTATTTTCAAGGGAACTACATTGTCAGTTCTGTGCAAGGTAATCAAGTTAGCCTTCTTGTTCCTAATAAAGATTTTGTAATTACAAGTAATAATTATCTCTGATATCACTTCTTCCATTCCAACCAATTACCAACCCTATCATTCTTGTTCTCCTTTTCACGTTCAAGCAGCCTCTCCGCACTCGTACCTTAATGATTAGCGCAATTGCCTGGCGCGTAGGGCATTGCCGACCCGGACAGATACTCCGATATTAGTGTATTGTTTGAATGGCGTGAACTTTACATTTACCATGTAAACATGGAATTGTCCTCTTTCGTGTACATGTCTGCACGCAATTGATGTTAAAGCGGAGGGAGTGGCATGCAGTGCAGACAAGTCTGGAAGTCAAATGTGTTGACGTTCTGCCGCTACGAAGCACAGATTGTCGGTGTTTGCCCTGCTAACGCCGATTCTGGCAGGACATCCTTGGATTAAAAAAAAAAAAAAAAAGGTTTCAACGTCAATAATAGCAAACGCTATATAGCTATAATAGTCTTCTCAAGAGCTATAAAATGCAGTTATAAAAAGTAAGCGGTTCCATTAAAAAAATCCCTACTTGCTTCAATATCTCAGTTAACAATGGTTCTCCAAATCAAACTATATGTGCCTGTCGACACTCTAGCGAGTGCCGGAAACCGCTTTTCGATATGTGTAAACGTTTACTGAATAAATAGGTTGTCTTACGTGACGCAGCCTGTCAAAACAGGATAACATAACGAAACCGCCGTAGAGTGGCCGAACGCTCAAGGGCATCTTTACTGCGGAGCGCTCGGTTGATCGCCGTCGGTGCTTCGAGTCCTTCATCGGACATCGATGTGTCTTGTCTCCTTAGGTGAGATGAAGTTAGTTTTAACTAGTTTGTAAGCCTAGGGACTGATGAGTAAAGAAGTTGGGTCCTATAGATTTAAAAACATGTTATCATTTGAACTTGATTAAACAAATCTAATCCTCAAATATTTTGAAGAACTACTTAAGATATTCTAATGGTTTTTTTCAACCTCGCCAAACAACTTGTATTGTTTTATGATTGTTATATTAATTAAATAGATGTCGGTATCAAATTCGTTTTTGAGACGGAATTCTAGTGATTCCTCCTGCTAGTATCGTAGACCTATGAGAGACGAATTGAGCGGCGTTTCACCCATACAAATCAGATAATTAGTTTCGGAGATATTATGTTTATTTAACTACTAGCTGAAAACCCGGCGTTGCCCGGGTATTTATTTATTTATTTATTCGAGCCTTGAGTTAGTAATTTTCCTATCTACTCTCTTTCTGTCCATCTCCGTTTTTTCTAAAAACATGTTACATTTATCAGAGAATATATAAGAAATAAGAAATCGCAAGTAAAAATGCTCTCGTTTCAAAGAATTCAATCCCGAAATTCAACAATAACGATTGTAATAATATCACAGATCGATCACTTGATGTAATGCGCGAAACGTCAAATCGATTTTTTAAAGAGATGTATTAAAATAAATTTCTTTTTTACTGCTTTATTTATTTATTATTATATTTCCTTATTTATATGCTTATCCTTACAGAGAAAGAGCTGAAGACATTGTAGCACACATAGACCAAAGATATGGTCTGTGGCATCACGTTTCGCTGTATGTAACCTCCTAGCTATAGAGTCGCTAACGTCATCGCTGGCCTTCAGTAAGAATTTTTTTTAAATTATTTTACGACTTTCCACCACCATACCTTCCACCCCGTTATAACTATCGGCATGGAACCGCTATGGTGTACAACGGGAGACTTCGGACAACAATTAAACACAGACCATACGTTTGCGTTGCGTAGTTTTCGCTGCACAGCGAAATGTTAATACACATACACGTAGAATTTTACTTGCACCGATAACTTTCCGTCCCAATATACTCCAACCTTTTATCATTATCAACCCTCAAGCAACAATGCAACCAATAAACCCATTTTCAAAGAGTAAATACAATTTTAAAAGAGTAACTATTCGTCCGCATTTCGCGTTATATTCTTCAAATTACTACATATCTATCAGATCGATATAAAACCGTGCCTAAAATCTTCCTCAGGTAAAAATTAGTAACTGTACAAATATTTAAGTCTCTGCGTCTTGTCGTTCGGACGTGATAAGCGTACACCGAATAGATATTCACATTAATAGATATAGATAAATAGCTATCCGATCGCCATAAAATCGTGCCTAAAGCCTTCCCCGGGTAGACATTAGTAACTGAAGAAAGTTTTAGCTCTTTATGTCTTGTGGTTCAGACATGATAAACGTACACCGAACAGACATTCACATTTATAGATATAGATTATGAACATTTGGCCGATGGCCAGTGCGGAAGTCCGTGCTTTCATTCCCATTGCGTTACGCCGCATAAAGGGGAAACAGTGTTGTACCGTCGCGATTCCAGAGAGTATAAAATATTCTAATGTTTGTTTATCTAACGGACTTAAATTCTGAGTCCCTAGGATTACAAACTAACTTAAGCACCCCCCTCCCCCCGACACACACACACACAAACACACTCATATCCAAGGGAGGACGCGAGCCTCCGACGGCGAGCAACCGCGCGTCCTGCAGCAAGGCGCCTTGAAACGCTCGGCCACTCCACCGCGGCTGAGAGTATAAGAAGTTTGTAGTCTGTCTAGTTCAAGTGTTCCGTAGTTTTGAAGAAAAAAAGATGGACTTTACAAACCATTGTTTTTGTCTTTGTGGAGAATGCAGAAAGAATACAAAGGGAAAAAGTATTTTGTACATACACTCTGATGGTCGGTGACCAAGAATGACAATTAAAAGACTGTCCAAAAAATTGTTATTGGAATGGCACTGGAATAAGAGGTTGAGAGTGTGCCTGGAACGAGCGGTGCGAACGAAATTGACGTTCTGGCAGCTTTTTCTTGCAGTCAAAATGTTGCTTCCAGAGAATTGCGAGTGTCTCTGGAATACATCAGTCCAGAGTTCTTAGAATTTTGCGCGCAAATATATCCCATCCATATTACGTTCCACTTCACCAGCAAATTAACTAGTGATATAGCAAAAGACGAGTGGAATCCTGTCGATATAGGTTCTTTCTTGGAAGAATTCTTTTTACACATGGTAGAAAGCTGGATATACGAAGTATACGTTACAGAGCTGCAGGGAATCCACACTGGCCGAGGTAGGTTGAACAGTGGAGTGTAGAAGTTTGGTGTGGGAATATTAGAGTCTATGTAATTAGTCCTCACTTCATTAAAGAAACCCTAAGAGATGACGAACGTGCACAATTTCGTACTCTCCTAAAACAAATGCCACTTGAAATACGTACCGTACAAGTATGTGGGACCAGCTCTATGGGTGCACGTTTCACCTAGCTTGTGACTAGGAAGTCATTAACCCACATATATACTGGTCACTGGACAGGACTTGAGGGTGTTATGAGATGCTCTTCACGTTCCCCTGCTTTACCGCCATGGGCTTTAAAAGGTGTAAGATCAAAGTTGAAGTTATTACAGAAGATCCGATGTCCCAATAGGAATTACAGCATCGCACTGTTGCAGCGTGTGGAACAATATCGAAAGTGACTGCAAAAGTGTGCCGGCCGCGGTGGCCGAGGTGACTGAGGCGCTCCAGTCACGGTCAGCACGGCCACTACGGTCGGGGGTTCGAATTCCCTCTCGGGCATGGATATTTGTGCCGTCCTAGTTCGTAAGTAGTTCATAAGTAGTTTGTAAGTTTAGGGACTCATGACCCCGTAGTTAAGTCCCATAAGCTTAACAAACATTTGTAATTTGTATTTTGCAAAAGTGTGTAGCAACAGATGTTGAGCATTGCGAACACTTGATGATAGGAATGCAGTTTCATGGACGTAGTTATAACCTATTTCTTTAGTTATATTGTTTTTGCTGTTTTTGTAATTTTACAGTGAAAATGTTAAACTCAAATAATGTCTGTTGTTCATCCGAAGTTGTGACTTAAAAATTTACTACCTCAGTTTCCTTTTTCACAAATACATCCAACTTCTGTCATTCAACTTTTTTCCAAGGCAGAAACAAAATCAGATCTGATACCGCAGTTAACTGATGTTCAGACGTAATTGCCACGCCCTTTGTATTCAAAATATGTTGAAATGTGTGTTAAGCTGTGGGAGCTAACTGCAGTGGTCTTACACATCTTTTAAACTAACTTACGCTTAGAAGAACACACACACAGAAAAACACGCAGAGGTACACACACACACACACACACACACACACACACACACACACAGAGAGAGAGAGAGAGAGAGAGAGAGAGAGAGAGAGAGAGAGAGAGAGAGAGAGTGCGACTAGTATGTGTGAAAAGACGTTACTTTTGCCTGTTTGAGATCTGAAGTACAAGCAGCAGGAATTACTGTAGTTCCGTTTCTATAAACCAATTTAATAACGATATCAATGTAATTACTATATCTTGGGCAACAGAGTACATATCTATTAGAGAACACTTTCCTCCAATGCATTTAAATGAAAACAGAATTACATATCTTAAATGTTTCCAGATATATTTGAGGTGAACAGCATAGCCGGCCGCTGTGGCCGAGGGGACTGAGGCGCTTCAGTCACGGTCTGCACGGCCACTACGATGGGGGATTCGGATATTTGTACCGCCCTAGTTCGTAGGTAGTTCATAAGTAGTTTGTAAGTTTAGGGACTGAAGACCCCGTAGTTACGTCCCATAAGCTATACAAACATTTGAACATCTTTTTTTGTGAACAGCATAGTTGAATCACCCTGTATGTTGGTTTATTGACAACTATACGACATAACAACAAACATTGAGGGAATATAGAAGCGACTTAGTAGCTCAAGTTTTACATACGAACCAATATCCCGCAATTTCAGTGATGCTGTGAGCACTTCTTGAGTCTATGACACAAATATCTTTTACTGCAACCCATTTGTTTTCCATACCTTTGGAGGAGGTAATATGAGCCGTAATAGTCCAGTATACAACGGCTTTATATGCTCCACTCAAGGGCTATGAGAACTCTACCAGTGCGCTGTATTTAACAGCATCAAAATGTTCAAATATTTGTAGATCTATCGGACCAAACTGCGTGGTCATCAGTCTGTAGCTTACAAACTACTTAAATTAAGGTCAACTAACCTAAGGACAACACACACAGCTATGTCCCAGGGAGGACTCGAACCTCCGACGGCGGGCAACCGCGCGCTCCGCAACGAGGCACCTTAGACCGCTCCGCTACTCCACCGCGGCATTAACAGTATCGAAGATGAATAACCGCTCAAAGCATTTAAGTAGCATTTTGGAGACCAATTTTACCGGAATTGTTTCGTAGTTTTGGGCCGTAGTACGCCTCGAAAATTATGTAAAGGTTATGGCTTAAGGTATAAAAAAATTGTTTCACGGTATGAGAAATGAATATACGCTGCAGCGGAATTTAAATTATTGGTAGCTAAATCAATTCAAGTGTTACCTTAGCTTGCTACAATAATAAATGCAATATCTTTTAACTCTGAATCGTCAGTTGTACTATCTCCTTGTTCTACTATCTTCTTTCGTTTAATTTTTTTATTAAGAAGAAACACTTGCACTTCTGGGTGGGGTGGGGTCTCTCGCCATATGGATCCCTTCCCTTCCCCACATCCACTCCCCCAAGGATTTGCCTATGCCGCAGTGAAAGCTATCATAATATTAAGCACTGAGGTTATCAGTCCCTAGGCTAACAAACTACTTAAGGTAAATTAAACTAACCTAAGGGCAACACACACATCCATGCCAGAGAGAGCAATCGAACTTCTGACGTGTAGCAATCTCACGCTCAGCAGCAAGGAGCCTTAGAGCGCTCGGTTATTCCATTGCGTATTCTAGAATACTTCAACAGAGCTGCGTAATGTCTGCTTTTTAAATTCGGTCACTTCAGTGGTATCATTGAAATGTATTGAATAGAATCATTGATTAACAGAGAGCCGCGCGGAATGGCCGCGTGGTCTAAGGCGTCATGTTACGAACTGGGCGGCCGTTCCTGCCGGTGGTCTAAGCACTCCCTCGGGCATGGGTGTGTGTGTGTTGTCTTTATTGTGAGTCAGTTGGAGTTGTTTGTAAGTCAAGTGGCTAGTGACCTTAGTAGTTTCGTCCAGTTGGTTTACAAACAACAGAAATTACGGAAAATACGAAAACCTACAGCATCGTACGTATTAGGAACAGTCAGAGATCAGTCAGAGGATTGAAAAAATACACATTAAATACACAATTTTTTCCGAAGTGTGTAACAAAGGTTCAAGACACTAAGAAGAGTGAGCCAAAGGGAAAATTTCCGTTGAAGCTTAGACGGAGAAAAGAGAAAGGTAACATTTATTGCAGGAACTGTAAAACACTGACATTTCCTTGAAGAAGTGATGAATATGTTTCCATTACACCGTCAGAATAAACAATTGTGGAAGGAACATGGCAGTTTCCAATAGATAGTAAACACTAATAAATGAGTACAACTTAAGGAAAAAGAAATAAATCAAGCATCAGAAAATACAACAAATATATGCCAGGTATTTTGGCTACAGACTTTCTGCAATTTTTTATTTTTTATTTTTTAATTTTTTTTTATTATTATTAATTTTTTCTTAGCTTTTGAGACTATTGGAGCATTGTGAGGAGCAATTTAAAAATCAGATTATTTTTTCTGAAATTAAAGAAAATATTTTGTCAGATATTTGGCACATCATCCATGTCAGGTACAATGCCCAACAATGTCCAGTGTTATCTTATGATTACTGTACTATGTGAAAAAAATACACTACTCAAGCTATCAACACAATTCACATCCGTAATCTCTAACCTGAGATACGGGAAATTATGAAAAAGTTGGTTTCCTTATTCACACACAAATGTAAGCGAACAAAAGATATGCTGAGTTCCACGGTAGAACGGTGAGAGAGTAATTTGTGTCTAGTGTTAAGTGTGGAGTTAATTTGTGCGTGAAAAGGGGTAAAATTATTTCAAAATGTTCCATACTGCTTGAGAAAAGACACTGAACAGCATGAATGAGGTAGCTATTGTGTCATATAGAAAATTGGAAGGAGCAAACATCAGTTTACACGTTGTTGCGTTCATGTTGTCCCGTAAATATGCAAAATCAATATTTTAATTCGTACTTGGAAAATAATGCGTTTCAAAATTATTTGTTGATATTGTCTATTAATCTGAATGGTATATTTTTTCTCGATAAGCAAAAATATAGAAACTACAGAAGTCTTTCGGATTTGCTCATGTATAGATTCCTCACTGATAAATCAGTGTTATTCATTTGGTACAAGTCTGACTTATAGTCCTTATGGAGATATGCTGTCATAATGATAAGTATAAAAATGACGTTTAAAAGGCTGTTGGGCTGCAGAAAAGAAGAAAATCCAAGTATAGGCGGATTCTTTATTTTTCTTATATTTAACGCTTGTTACACGTAACATCTGTTACATAACTTGTAAATGTTTTTGTACAGATTCTCTGATGATTTGTCCAGCCTGAAATATAAGTAAAATAAAGAATCCACCTCTAGCTGCATTTTCTTCTTTTCTGTAGCCCAACAGCCTATTTAACGTCATTTTCATACTTATTAATTTGGGTATGCACCACTTGTTTTCGTAAACAGAGGGCAAAACAAAAAACAACAAAAATAATTAAAATAAAATGAAAAGTTTATTACTCTTAAGAATAAAATCTTTCGCCTACGAAGCATGCAGGAGATACTTTTTAATTTATACGTCAACGAACAGTCTTGTGATATCTTTCAAGGTTGAGATGTCGTTGGCAGATGAATACGTATCTGCCGATAGTGAGCAGGGAGTGTTTTGGAGAGACAGGTTTTATACCCGTTTTAATGACTGGAATTAACCGCGTAAAATGGAAAACATATAATTACCAGTTGCTAATAAGGGGAACTATTCGGTTGGAAATTCCACTCTGATGAATTGTAATTAAATCGCCAGTGACAACATTGGAAGTTGTTGTTTTTAGTACCAAAGCAACGTCAGCAACCATTGTATGAAGCCAAAAGAGATCATAAAGTCTTTCTTGTTAAAAGAGCGTTGGTAAGTGCCGTAGCAATATTTCGTCGTGTTCTGTCTAGAGAAATAGGTACGTCATTCAACGTAAAAGGACTGCACAGTCTAAAACAAGGTTTCCAATTGCGTAACGAACCGTATGAATTATCTGAAATTTCCCTAGTAAGCGAGAAAAATTTATGTTCCTTACGAAGAATTGCGTAGCTGCAGGATCGCTTCAAAGTAACATTTGTATGTTATGTGCGTTACATTGCAACCTGGAGTTATGCCGTTTCTCTCTACAGACGCTTATGGTGGCACAGCGCAGGACGGCTGCCGGTTTTTGTAATTATTGTAATGCGTCTTTGTAACGTAAGTCCTTGTTATTTTATCATTGTTGCAACATACAATTTTCAGTGACATATATCACCACGGATTTGTATAGTGATATGGTACGCAACGCATAAATATTTTTAATTATAGTGAAATGGATGCAACATTTTTATAATTCCTCAAATAATTTTTGGAATAATTTTATTCCAAAAGAATTAGTAAACCAGTACGTAATTTTGTCAGAATTTTCATAGTTATCGTAATTACTTTTCTATTCTCTTTGTCCATGTTCCCGCAAAAGCAGGGTCGGCATTGTTAAGTTCGGATTTGGCGTGTGCTTGAGTTTACGGGGTGGCCTGGTGCCCTTCCTGCCACCACCCCATGCCACAAACCCCCGGGGGTGGGGGGGGGGGAATGTGTACTTCAAATGTCTGGGTGTGTTAGTGTAAGGTGTTACGAAATGTTTACGAATCGTGTAATTGAAGCGGGACTTGGGGACCAGCCCGGTATTCACCAACGGGAATGTGGAAAGCCGCATAAAAACCACATCCAGGCTGGCCGGCACTCTGGCCCAACTTCGTTAATCCGCTGGGGGGATTCGAACCGGGGCCGGTACGCCTCCCCGTCTCGGTGAGCGATACTTTAGACTGCAAGGCTAGCGGGGCGGGTAGTTGTCTTAATTACTGCGAAAGATTTTTTTTAATAAATACCTACTTTGGTCAGAACATGCACCATACAACGTCTACGGTCCAATTCAGAATTCGGTAGCTTACGAAGCTGGCATGTTTATCACAAGCTGAATCTCATTCTTGGAATCAGTTATTTACTGGAAAGTGGGAGTTATTAAGAAAAAAATACAATAAAACAAGGCTTTCTTTTATTTAAAGCAAAAATATGTATGAGCGTTCATCACCTACTGCAAAGAAACAGTGACAGCTTTTTTCAGTTGCAATTGTTTATTTCGCATAACATCCTTTAAAGTCAATGGTGTGCTGTGTATTCCCATGTCATTCTTCAGAAAACTGTCTTTTAGACATCGAGAAGTGATATGTAAAATCATCATCACTTATCTTCTTATCTTTGTGGTATTTGGAAATCGTCACAAGATTTTCCTTTCAGACTGATATACTTATTTACTGATTCGAAGTCTTAATTCGATTGAATAAAGCAAAACTTCGGCTACAGAATAAGTATGATACATGACGACAGTTACGAGAACTTGAGCCTAAGTGGGAGCGCCGAGCGATTCTGTCTGGCAGATATAACAACCAGTATCTCGAGAACGAATTAACGTATCCTTCTGATCTCAGTTTTAAATAAAAAGTGGGAACCCTATCTACATCTAATACACAGTAAGCTAGGAGCTACATTTCCTTGAGGCAGAATAGCTTTTGTCGATGCATCCGCACGGCTTTAGGAAACGACGTTCGTGTAAAACCCAATATACCATTTTCTCTCATAACATCTTGCGTGCTGTGAATGAAGGGCAACAGGCAGTTTGCATATTTCTCGATTTTCGAAAGGCTTTCGACAAGTGCCGCACCGAGGACTGCTAACTAACGTACATGCGAATGGAATAGGCACCAAAATACCTCTGAGACTCAAAGACTACTTAAGCAATGGAATCCAGTACGTTGCCCTCGACGATGACGTTTTCAGAGATTAGGGTATGTCAGGTGTGCCGCGGGGATGCGTGAAAGGACCGTTATTATTTTATATCTATAGAAATGTCCTGACGGACAATGTGTGTTGCAATTTACGGCTGTTTGCTGATATTGCTGTGGTCTATAGTAAGGCGTCGTCATTGAATGACGTAGTAGGAAGCAGGTTGTGAGGAATGGCAACTAGCTCTAAATGTTGAATAATATGAGGTGCAGCCTAGCAGGAGGAAAGATTCCGAGATGTTCGACTACAACATTAGTGGTGTGATACCTGACAAAGTAGCATTAATTAAAGTTCTTGGCGTAACGCCAAGATCTTCGTTACTATCCGGAAAAGTCAATCTTTAACTGGTGGTGATAAAATTTACGCAAGGGATAATTTTTTTAAGATTTTTTTAAACAACTATTAAAATTGTTAAGGACTGTACGGATGAAGTTGTCAGTGGTCGAAGGCAACAATAAGTTTGAGAACGGTAGTTATAAACACCTAATACTAACTAGTAATTACATCACCAGTTGCAAATAATGCCCATGTTCTAGGCAAGTATAAAGATTGTAATTAACAGTCAAGATTGTCCACAAGTTGTACACAATCGGGTAATTTCAGGATCTGTATAGTTTGCACATCTTGCGGGCGCCATCTCCTTTGATAGAAAAATGATGCCAACGGTTGCTTTTCGGCGTTTTTTTATTACTGAACAACTAGTTTCACCAGTCTAGCTGCCATATTCGGTGGGTTCTACAAATAATACAATGAAGGATGTAATAAATGCATACAAATTATTTGTAGAAACATCTGAATATGGCAGCTAGACCGCTGAAATTAGTTGTGGAGCAATAAAACATTGCAAAATAGCAATCGTAGTCACCATATCTCTATCTAATTACACGATCCAGCTAGGCCATTAAATAATAATACAATCTTAATTCATATCTAAATGTTTAAATATTTGTTACGCTTTTGGGACTTAACTGCGGGGACATCAGTCTCTAAACTTACGAACTACTTACATTATAACTTACAATAAAAATAGAACAGACATTCATGCCCGAGGGAGGATTCGAACCCCGAAGAGGAAAGGCCTCGCGCATCGTAGCATAGTGCTTCAATGCGCTCGGCCTCTCCGCTGCGGCAATTCAGATCTGGTCTCAAGAAAAGATGTCAGCCTGCGCTTACTTAAAGCTTTAAGAAACCTTCGAAGTTACAAACATGCAAGTTAAATGTTTCATCCATCGCAGCAACTGTGTGAAGTTAGGTTGGAAAAGTAAATAGCTACCAGTTGCAAGGTTGTAGATTTGTTTACAACCGTTTTCGAGCAATTATTGCCCTTCTTCAGGTGCCTGTAGAGGAAACAGTTAAGAATAACATACAATTACAAATATTACATGAAATTCTCAGTACAATCACACTGTACAGTGTACTTCTTGCCCCTTTAATCCTGTGATTGTACTAAGAATTTCATGAAATACTTGTAACATATATATATATAATATTTCACATTTTATCATTTTTCGAGAAAGCTGTACATACAGTGTACTTCTTGCCCCTTTAATTATGTGATTGTAATGCGAATTTCATTTAATATTTGTAATTGTATATTATTCTTAACTGTTCCCTGTTCAGATACCTGAAGAAGGGCAATAATTGCTCGGAACCGGTCGTAAATAAATCTACAACCTTATCACTGGTGGCTGATCACTTTTCTAACCTAAACAGGGAAATGCTAGAAAACTAACATTTAAATTTACACATTCACAGAATGAACTGCGTGCACAATTTACGTATGCGACCATCAAACATGGTAAATTATTTGCAGCAACTCTCTCGACGATGGACACGCAACATCTGATTCACACAACTGCAGTCAATGGTGGAGTTGGGGGGAAGAGGTGACAATTGTCGAAAATGTCATCCACTACGTCAGATGGAAATTAGAATAACGTGAACCGAGAAGCGGAGATGGAATGAGAAGCCTCAGGGAGTAGAGAGCATCTTTACTAAACGAACATTATTTCGTATTAGGGGAGGGTCACATACCGAGCAATCTGAACTTCGAGAGTTGTGGCTTAGGGAATACAGTTAGGTTTATAAATACCGATAAAACTACTATTCTTACATTAGATTAGATTAGATTAATACTTGTTCCATAGATTATGAATACGACACTTCGTAATGATGTGGAACGTGTCAGTTAAATGAAGTGTGTCTATACATAATATTACATGACACTCAATATGCATTTTTATTTTTTATATTTTTATATATATTTTTTTATATTTTTATTTTTTTTTTATTTTTTAAGTTTTTCCTAAAGTTCTAACTTTTATCTAGAAATTCATCTAATGTGTAGAAGGAATTGCCATTCAGAAATTCTCTTAATTTATTTTTAAATGCTAGTTGGCTATCTGTCAGAATTTTGATACTACTAGGTAAGTGACCAAAGACTTTTGTGGCAGAATAATTAACCCCTTTCTGTGACAGAGCTAAATTTAACCTTGAATAGTGTATGTCACCCTTTCTCCTAGTGTTGTAGCTATGCACACTGCTGTTACATTTGAATTCAGTTGGATTGTTAATAACAAATTTCATAAGTGAATATATATATTGTGAAGCTACTGTAAAGATTCCTAGATCCTTAAACAAATGTCTGCAGGATGATCTTGGGTGGGCTCCAGCAATGATTCTGATTACTCGCTTTTGGGCAATGAATACTTTCTTACTAAATGATGAATTGCCCCAGAATATGATGCCATAAGAAAGCAGAGAATGAAAATAGGCATAGTATGCTAGTTTACTGAGTTGTACATCACCAAAGTTTTCAATCACCCTAATAGCATAAGTAGCTGAGCTCAAACGTTTCAGCAGATCTTCAATGTGTTTCTTCCAATTCAACCCCTGATCAATGCATAAACCTGAAAATTTTGAATATTCTACCTTAGCTATAGATTTCTGGTTGAAGTCAATATTAATTAATGGTGTGATGCCATTTATTGTGTGAAACAGAATATACTGTGTTTTTTCAAAATTTAAAGAGAGTCCATTTATAGAGAACCACCTAATAATTCTCTGAAATACTTCATTGACGATTTCATCAGTTAATTTCTGTAATTCGGGTGTGATAGCGATACTTGTATCATCAGCAAAGAGAACTAGCTTGGCATCTTTATGAATATAGAAAGGCAAATCATTAATATATATTAAGAACAGCAAAGGTCCCAGTACCGAACCGTGTGGCACCCCATGCTTGATAGTTCCCCAGTTTGAGGACTCGGCTGTTTTTTGTATATTATGTGAATTACTTATATCAACTTTCTGAACTCTTCCAGTTAGGTATGATTTAAACCATTTGTGCACTTTCCCACTCATACCACAGTACTTAAACTTATCTACAAGAATTCCATGGTTAACACAATCAAAGGCCTTTGATAGATCACAAAAAATCCCAACGGGTGATTTACGGTTATCCAGAGCATTTAATATTTCATTAGTGAAAATGTGTATTGCATTTTTCTGTTGAAAAACCTTTCTGGAAACCAAACTGACATTTTGTTAGAACCTTATTTTTATTAATATATGAAGTTACTCTGGAATACATTACTTTTTCAAGAATTTTTGATAGAGCAGTCAGAAGTGAGATTGGGCGGTAGTTGTTGACATCCAATGTATCACCTTTTTTATGAAGTGGTTTGACAATAGCATATTTCAGTCTATCGGGGAAAATACCCTGCTCCAGTGAGCTATTACAAACGTGGCTAAGAATCCTACATATTTCTTGGGAACAAGCTTTTAATATCCTGCTGGATATGCCATCAATGCCATGAGAGCTTTTACTCTTGAGAGAGTTGATTAATTTCTTAATTTCAGTTTAAGAGGTGGGTGGGATTTCCATTGTATCATACTGTCTAGGTATGCCCTGTTCCATTAACTGCCTAGCTTCTTCTAATGAACATTTGGATCCTATATTCTCCACAACATTTAAAAAATAATTATTAAAAGTGTTTTCAACTTCTGACTTTTTGTTTGTAATTTTTCATTCACTTTGATGGTAATGCTGTCTTCCTGTGTTCTTGGTTGCCCTGTCTGCCTTGTTATAATATTCCAGATTGTTTTAATTTTATTATTTGATGTACTAATCTCAGACATGATGCACATGCTTTTGGATTTTTTAATAACTTTCCTTAATACAGAACAGTAGTTTTTATAATAGTTGAGTATTTCTGGGTCACTACTGTCTCTTGCTGTCAGATACAGTTCCCTTTTCCGGTTACAAGATATTTTTATACCTTTGGTGAGCCATGGTTTTTTGCTTGGTTCCTTACAATTAAATTTGACTAACTTCTTGGGGAAACAGTTATCAAATACCCTTACAAAAGTATCATGAAATAAATTGTATTTTAAATTAGCATCAGGTTCTTTGTAGACTTCATCCCAATCTAACTGCTGAAGACTTTCCGTGAAATTTCTAATTGTCGATTCATTAATTGTACGAACAACTTTGGAGGACTGATTCAAATTACAGAAAGGAGCTATATCATATAATGTAACTAGCTGTGCACCATGATCAGAAAGACCATTCTCAACAGGAGATGCACTAATGTTGTTAAACCTATCATGGTCTATAAAAAAATTGTCTATCAGTGTGCTGCTGTTCTTTACTACCCGAGTAGGAAAATCAATAACAGATGTCAAATTGAAAGAACCGAGTAAGACTTCCAGGTCATTCTTCCTATTACACTCTTGCAGTGAATCAACATTGAAATCCCCACAGATAATAATTTGCTTCCTCCTATCTGACAGATAGCACAACAAGGCATCCAAGTATTCCAGGAATAAATGAAAGTTTCCTGAGGGGGGCCTATACACTGTGACAATTATAAAAGAACCGCCCTTCAGTTTAAGCTCACTGGCCCATGCTTCTATGTGTTGCTCTATACAATTTTTTTTTTGTTTCTAAATTTTTTACACTGTGACAATTTTTGACATAAATGGCAACTCCTCCCCACACCTTCTTTTCTCTACTTACATGTGCTGCTAGTTTATACCCACTAATATTAACTTAATTCATAACAGTGATAATGTGATGCTCAGACAGGCGTAGTATATCTATTACATTGTCAGCTTCTGTAGTTTCTAAACAAATCAGGAGCTCATCTACTTTATTCTTTAAACCCCCAATATTTTGATGAAAAATACAAACATTATTTTTTAATTTACTATTGTTAGAATCTTGTGATATTTTAACAGCTTTATTACCTGCCTGTCTGGGCTTCTCATTGGACACTGAACTTATCCTAAAAAAGAGGTACTCCCAAGAGTTGCAGTGCTCCCCCTTATAGATTTTCCTATCAACCCACCCAGTTTTCCCTTCCCTTTCCTATTGAGGTGCAGGCCATGCCTAGTAAAGTCCCACTTATCAATAGCATCAACAGCGACCAAACCAATGTCCGACAGAGTGACCGCCCTGCGCAGCTGATCTAACTCCATGTTGACCCTCTTTACAGAGCTGTTCAACCGAGGCTGATCATACCGCATGAAGGCAGGCACCATCCGAACATTCGTATGGTTTGCTGAAAATGCTATTTTCACCAGGTCACACTCAATACTATAGCCCTGATCCCTATCAATACTGTTTCCCACACCACCCACTATCACAACATGATCCTCCTTAGTAAACCCTTTGCACAATGAATCTAAATCCTCTACCACCTGGCTCAGACTTGCACTGGGATTAAAAAAGTTTGTGACCTGGTACCTGTCACCTAATTTTTCCTGCACAATTTGGCCCACACCTCTCCCGTGGCTGCTACCTAGCAACAGAATTTTCCTCCTACTTTCTACTTTTTTTGAAACCTTTGGTTTCCTAATGAAATTCTGTTGCTCCTTAATTACACCTACATCTACTGGAGGCTCTTCCTCGTTAGACTGTGGCAGCAAGGCAAACCTATTGTTTGTGCCAATGATGAAAATGTCACACACTGTACTCTTACTGAGGCCACTGTTCCTGCTACCACTTCCCACCTCTGGTTACCCTCCTCCCCCCTTAACCTTGACAGTTCTTCTCTAACACTATCTAATTCAGCCTGAAGGGCTCTGATTTTCCCCTCTTGTTCCTCTATTTTCTTATCCCTTGAACAAACCCTGCACAAGAAAGGAAGAGTCTCCTTTGCTTCCCCAATACCCACGCCACTACATTCTCCCCAGTGAAACCAACTGTCACAACAGCTGCATAGAACCCCTGAACTAACTTTCCTACGGCAGCTCAAACACTTAGCACTCATGGTTGTTTCCTGTATTAAGCTAGATGAAAACGGAAAGAATTAAATTAGATACAGATATAAAGGAGCACTAAATTTGAATAGGGCACTAATATATGTAAATACTTAGTCGTACAGTGACGTAAAAGCAACTTCTACTACGTGTTAACGCTAAATCTGTGTACTCTGAAAATTAGGCCTAGTCTCCGAATGTAAACAAAGGAAATGCGAAGTTTCTGGGACAGCAAATAAAATCTTAATCAACTCTACGTGAATAATAAGTGAGAAGCAATGAAGGGATAAGATGTACTTAACTTGTAATAAAGGAAAAAGAACTAATAAACTAGTTTATTTAGATTTGCTGTGCAAGAACGTAAACGAAACCTACGGCTGTAACACTGCTGTATGGACTTTTGGCGATAAATGAAAAACAACGCAAGGGAAAGTGAAACCTTTAGCTGTAAGCTAGGACAGGACTCTAATAAATGTATTTAATTATTTATCGGTGTAAAACTAAGTCTTATTACAATCTAAATTACTTATCTTTCCCGAGAGGACGAAGCTGCCGCGTCTGGCCTAGCGCAGGGCTGCCAACTTACTTCTAAGTTCCGCATATCACAATGGCACGAGAGGGTACGAAGGTACAAACCAGACAGCAGGAAATCTCGCATATCAAAATTCTGTTTTCAAGTTTCTCCCGCACGCAGAATAGCATATTGCCAATTAAACAGCATAAGCTTTACAAGAAACGTGAAGTCGAAATCACTGTCATATGCGAAGAAAACGTCTCGGAAAGACAGAAACGCAGCACATATATGACTGATACACCGGAAGTCTGTAGCGGGAGGATTGGAACAGACTTACAGCAGTATCTTAACGATGGAAGTCCAAGTGAATTCAGCTTGCCAGGTGGTCAGCAGGTCACGCCTTTATCCTGGTGCACTCACAGTCACGACCGGTACTCGTCGCGTCAGTTCGTGCCTCGGAAGACATTTCTCCTAGAACTTAATCGTACACCGCCGGGAAACTAGGACAGTGGCAGCAGTCGAGTAGTTGTTTTCCAGGTCGTGAGTGCAATGGCCTTCCACCCACTTGGACTGCTGTTATTCTCTCTCCTTGGTCGGAACAACGTCAACGATGTCGAAATCGGGGAGGTAACAGCGCTACACGTGACCGAAGCAAAGCATCACGACAATCGAACGGATGCGCATTGAAAACCGTCCTTGGAGGAAACCAAAATGCAGTATACGAAGGGTGGGCGAAATACGTACGAGCCGCCTCGGCTCAAACACTTATAGCTAAAGTGTTTTGTCTACTGTCAATGAGGAACTTCTTCCACGTGATAGTGCATGAATGTGGTGTGCCGTGCCAGGAAGTCTGGTTGTGTGTCCACATTTATTGAAACAGAACAATGCTGTGTATATGCGAAACTTAAACGCAAATCGTCCACCGATGAACGTACGTATATTGTCTTTCAACAGTATTGGGTGAATTGACACACTTCATCGTAGTAAGTATCACGAAATCATACATCCAGAAAGAAGGACTGCTAGCAAACGTCTGTAGCCGTCTTGTTCGCTTGACCCAAACCCTTAAGATTTCTGTGAGATAGTTTAAGGGGAATGCGTGTGAAAATATCCTTATACAATTAAAAGTTGAATAATAGCAGAGTTAAATTCCGGTACTTGTTGTTGTTGCTATGGTCTTCAGTCCGCAGACTAGTTTGATGAAGCACTCCTCACAGCCCTGATCCGGGCAAGCCTCATCTCCGAATAAGAACAGCGAACTACATCCTTTTGAACCTCAGTGTATCCGTTTCTCGGTCTCCATCTACGATTTCTACTCCACACTCTAATGCTAAACAGACGATTCATTGACGTCTTGTAATGTGTTCTACGAATCGATCCCATCTCATGATAGTCAGAAATTTCTGATCAACACGATCTGTTGAGGACCTTCTCATTATTTACATGATCTACTCAACTTATCTTTAGCATTCTTGTGCAGCAACTACATTTCAAAAGCTTCTATAGTCTCTTTTGTCTGAACTACTTATCGTACACGTTCTCTCCCATAAAAGTTATACTCCACACAAATTCTTTCGGAAAGGAGTTCCTGACATTTAAATTGATATAGAAAGTGAAACAATTTCGCTTCTTGTAAATCGTTTATGTTCCCTTAGTTCAGTTAAACTGTTTGTAAAGCTTATGGGACTTAACTGTCGGATCATCAGTCCCTAAACTTACAAACTACTTATGAACTACATTTAATAAAGACGACACCAACATCCATGCCTGAGTGGGGATTCGAACCCCCGACGGCGGACGGCCGCGCGCACCACAACACGGCGCTCCAGTACGTGCGGCTAATCCGCCGCGGCTTTCCCAAAATAATTCCGCGTTTTATATCTCCTTACTTTAGTCTCGGAAGTTATTTTTCTACCCAAATAACAAATATCATTTACTAATTTCTTTCTCACAAGTCCTAATCCAATTCCGTCAACACCGCTTGAGTTTCTTAGACTACATTTCAGCGCCTTTGTTTCACTCTCACTAATGTTCATCTTGGACCCTCCTTTGAAGATATTCTGGATTTAATTCGATTGCTCCTCCACGTCCTTTACTGTCTCTGAAAGTTATTATGTCATCGGCAAACCGCATTTATTTTATCTCACCGAACTATAATTCTCCCTTTGAATTTCTCCTAGCATTCCTTCACAGATTGCTCAATGCACTGATTGAATAACATTGGGGAAACGCTACAACCCTGTATTTCACTCTATCTTAAGAATGAAAAGTAATGTATTACGTCAACACTGTCAAAAGATTTCTCCAGATCCACAAAAGTCAAAAACATAGGTTTAGCTTTCCTTAACCTATGTTCTAAAATAAGTGGTATTTTGAGTATTGCAATCCTATTCTTCTGCTCTTTTAAACAAGATTAAAACAATTTGTCAACTGACATCGGTGCCCCCACCCCTTTAACTACCCTTCCCCTATGATTTATTTTATGATTAGGGACACAAAATTTGTCACGAGTCTTTTTTTAACTTTAGGTTTTATCGACAATACGGTAGTCAAAATCACGCGACTACATGTCCTACATTTTAACGTCCGTGGTTTTCAATCCTGAAAGACACCGATTTGATATTGGACTTGGACCGATCTATTCGGTCGGATGAAAGCAACTAGAATGTTGGGACTCAGTAACGAATTATGACGAGAGAAAAAATTGTAAGTAATACCTTGTTCAATTCATGTATGGCGTTTCTCAAGTTATTGGTCATGTATTTTTAATTATTGTTTTGTTGTTTAACACAATGACGCGAAACCGGTAGTGGACCTGTATAAAAAAAGGATCTCAATAAAAACAGCTGACGCGGCTCCAGAATTCATTGGTTGTTTTACGAGAGGACATTTTTAAGTCAATCTTCAAAAAAGTGTTTCTTCTACCATATAAAGTGTTACAATGAATTTTTAAAACAATTGATAATTTTTAAAACAAGTGATAAATTCATCTACATCTACATGGGATACTCTGCAAATCACATTTATGTGCCTGGTAGAGGGTTCATCGAACCACAATTATACTATTTATCTCCCATTCTATTCTCGAATAGCGCGCGGGAAGAAAGAACACCTGAATCTCTCTGTTAGAGCTCTGATTTCTCGCATTTTATTTTGATGATCATTAATACATATGTAAGTGGGAGTCAACATTATATTTTCGCATTCGGAGGAGAATGCGAAGTAGCCCACGCCGCAGCGATAAGCGCCGTTGTTGTAATGATTCCCATCCCAGATCCTGTATCATTTCCGTAACGCCCTTTCCCCTGTATCGTGACAATACGAAACGAGCTGCCCATCTTTGGACTCTTTCGATGTCCTCCGTCAAAGATGCACACTGGGCTGCAATACTCCAAAAATGGACGGACAAGCGTAGTGTATGAATTTTTTTTTTTGTAGTTCTGTTGTATGTTTTAAGGGTTCTGCCAATAAAACGCAATCTGTGGTTCGCCTATCCCACGATATTATCTACGTGTTCTTTCCAATTTAAGTCTGAAGTAATAGTAATTCCTAGGTAATTTGTGGAGTTTACGGCCTTCACATTTGATTGATTTATCTTGTAAACAAAGTTAAACGGATTTCTTTTCGTACTTATGTGGATGACTTCACACTTCTCATTATTTAGAGTCAATTGCCAATTTTTACACCATACTGACATCTTATTCAGATCGTTCTGCAGTTGGTTTTGATCTTCAGATAATTTTACTAGACGGTAAATGACGGCGTCATCTGCAAACAACCTAAGAGAGCTACTTAGAGTTCCCCCTAAATCATTTATGTAAATAAGGAACAGAAGAGAAACAATAACACTACCCTGTGGAACGCCCGATATCACCTCTGTTATAGTCGATGCCTTACCATCGATTACTAAGAACTGTGTCCTCTCTGACAAGAAATCCCCTATTCAATCGCAAATTTGGGGTGATATACCATAACCACGCAATTTACTTCTGTAAAGCCACCGGCCTTGCAGTAGTGGATACTCCGGTTCGCTTTAGATCATCAAACCAGTGGGCCAGCACTTGGGTGGGTAACCGTCAGAGTGTTCCGAACGCTGCTGACTAGCGGGTGCACTCAGCCCTTGTGAGGCCAACTGAGGAGCTGCTTGATGGAGGAGTAGCGGATCCGGTCTGGAGAATCCACACAACGGTCGGGAGTGTGGGCGGCAGACCACATCCCCTCAATACCACATCCGCTGACGGTTTCGAGCGGAGGAGACATGGCGACAGGTCGGTGCTCGTTGGACCCTCGAGGCCTATCTGGGACGGAGTATTTCTATAAAAATTGTTGTGTAGTAGAGAAAAGATGGCGAACAGGTTTGAGATAATTAGCTTTGTCTGAGTGCCGTATTTAAACACAAAAGCAAACATTTTGGTGCAATATGGCTCTGTCTACGACATGTTTCAACAGTTTTATAAGTTTTTGCTAACATTTTGGACCCAAATAATAATCTAAATAATAAAAAATTATTTAATAAGAGTGTCTGAAACTCTTTTAGGGAAAAACCACCCACCCTTAGCGTCATAGGCGAACGCCTTGCCCACTACACTACGGCTATCAATCATAAGATGGGTCCTTTCATATCTTACTATTACTGGCCGTTGTTAACTGATGCTAATAAGTAATTTGTAGACACTAGATTATCATTTATCGTACGAAGTAAGATGTGTTTTCGTTAATTCTTCAGTGGTCCATTGCTTTGAAATGACAACATGTAAGTTACAATAAGAAAATCATCAAATACGCAATGCAATATACCGTATGCCTCAGAGCGTTCTGGGCGAGGAATGTCACGTGACATCTCCGAACGGCTGGTTTCCGTTAATTCAATGGAGAGTGTCAAATCTGCGTTATTTTTGCAAATATCTCTGAAACGATACGAGATATGAAAAAAAAATTAGGGAACAAAGTTGTAAGGAATTTCCTCCTCTTCAAATTCAGTTATTCAATTTCGCGTCAATTGAACGGTTTATTTGCAATTAAAATTACATTACAAACGGCTTTTTTTGGTATTACTGCCGTATTTTTTGTCCGAAAAATTTGAAAAAGGGAGGTTCTGGTCTCTGGTGGCCTACAATCATGTCTGTAAAATGTGGTGCTGATCGGTTTAACAGTTCAAGTTAAAAACAGGGAACACGTTACGGATAGACAGAGAGACGGACAGATAGACATACTTACATCCAAAAATCGCCATTACTTTTGCAAACAGCTTTGAAACGCTATGAGATATTAGAAAAAAAAAACATAAGATAGCAAAGTTGTAGAGAATTTTCTCCTCTAAAAATTCGGTTATTCAGTTTTCGTATCAGATGAATAGTTAAGCAGTTATTTTCATTTAAATTTCGAGCTGTCAAAAGACGATCGCAAAGGCCCACTTTTAGTGTTACTACCGTAACCTAAAGTGGGCCAATACAGTATGAAGTTTAATATGTATTTATTTATAATAGAGCAAAACTCCAAGATCGTTAGATGATTATTTAATTTACTGACGAGCAATTTCAATGGGCTGTACCACCATCATCTAGTCGAATAAAATTCTACATTTTGGTTATCCTGCGTTATTTAAAAATGGAGGTTAAACAGAACTGCAACGTAGCACTTAGTCAAAATATAAAATACATCAGTTTTATTATCAACTGCCTGTATGAGACTGTTTAAATACCTTTGAAAGTAAATAGACCTCATTCACGTAGAAAAGCAATACATCGAGTGATTTTGGTAGGGTGTAGTAGACAAGGGTCAGGTTAAGTGTCAGGAATCGTTTAACAAATAATATTGCAACAATGTAATTATACCTCATAACATAATGTATGAGACAGGGAATTTCGAAATTGTGGAAATTATTTTAACAAATGTAAGGAGTCCTTTTCGAAAATTTTGAAACTATTTAGTAATTTACTGTAACCGATACAAATAAAATCGAATCAGAAATTGTTTAGTTTTACTGTAATTTAAAAACGCCTAATGCTTTGTTAGATTCCTGTTTCTCGTTTCTGTTTTGTGCTGGTTTTAGACTCATCTAATAGTGCATGTTTCTTTGGTTTAGTGCAGACGTGTGCAGTATTTTTGTGGATATTGTAATGCACACTCTTAACGTCGCTAAAACAACTGGCAACAATATACCTTCGTCGTTTTCAGATTAGAAATAATAAAGACGGCAGAAGATGGTTTTATGAAACCTACCATCTTCGCTATTGTTACAACTCGACCTTAATACATTATACTCCATAAAACACTGAATTAAATCATACACTGTATAGTTGCTGTAAATGTCATTTGACATGCTAGTTTGAATTGTCTAGCTATTCTCTGGTTATAGTAGTGCATTTGGATCAGTTGACCATCTGAAATATATAATTTGCGCCATTACTGGGAAACAGGGATACTATAACTCAGTACCCTATTGCGGCGTCGATGTTATCACCAATGAAGCACGTAGACCACTACCTTTCACGAAATGGATATTACTGAAAGAATTTGGCAACGACTGAAACTGTTCATCTTCGGCGAAGAAGGCTACAGAAAGACACGCCTCACCATTCCCTTCTTGCAGTAAAACACCGACAGCAACGGCACGGCTATTGCGACCGTTGTCATCCGTACCGCCACCTCCAGCAGCCCTTCGAGGTTCGTTCCCGTGACCGCCGTACTCAAACTCGGAGCGCGGGCACAGTCCCACTGCCACGCCACGATGACCAGCTCCGTCTGGAGGATCTTTCGTAGTCAAGATAAAGACAACCCACTCAAACCCGAGCGTCCAGAAAGTGTCAAACTCATACATCGCCACCGATGTATCACGCATACATATACCTCCCTTAGCATAGTCTCCAAAAGTCCATGTTACTTGCGTCAGTTGCCTTCAGTCTTTTTGCTACTTGTGATTTAACTCTCCTAACTTCTGATCTATATGTCATAATGCTTCTAATAGTTGTGTTGAAGCTTTGTCCTTTACGTTTCTTTGATAATCTCTAGGTTCCATAAAACACCAATTAATATTAGAATAGTGACATTCCCAGTTTTATTTTTGAATTAACATCGATGTCTTGTTTTCCATAATGTGTTACAGTGACTCCTAGAAATTCCTTCCCTTTGATATGTTCAATATTTCACTTTCGTTCATCCAGTCAAATCTCGATTTGTGTCACCTACTACGAAGTTTTCATTAATTTCGACCTAAACTCCCATTTTTTTTGTACTCGTCTATTAATTTTCTTGCAATATACTCTGTAATTTTTCTCTTGTGCCGGCCGCGGTGGCCGAGGGGACTGAGGCGCTCCAGTCACGGTCTGCACGGCCACTACGGTCGGGGATACCAATCCCCTCTCAGGCATGGATATTTGTGCCGTCCTTAGTATTAGTTCATAAGTAGTTTGTAAGTTTAGCGACTGATGACCCCGTATTTAAGTCCAATAAGCTATACAAACATTTTAATTAAACATTTCTCTTGTGCCAAATTTGGCCGGTAATCTGTAAATCGTGCGACTATGTAGTAATATCGCTTACTGGAATACCCAGGTTTTTACATTTTCTTTTCCAATTTCTCCTTTTCCGTGTATATTTTTAAGCTCGAATAGTACATCTAACAGTTTAATCTGCGAAAACGTTAAACGTAGTTAAAACGGCCATTTAGTATCTGTGACAGCTCTCGGTAAACGACTGTGTACACGCGCGAGGGAAAGAGCGCCTTCGCTTTGGCAGACATCTTTGGTATGCGCCATTCGTAGCCTCGCTGATGGAGACGCCTTCCGCCAACGGTCGGAGGCGACGAGTCTGGCTGGCTGTCGCGCGGGTTGCCTATCGATCTCTGCCGCAGGAGCGCCTTGTGTTGCTGCTGCTACAGCGCTTATCGAGAAATCCCGAATCCTGCCAACTCTCCCTTAATGCTTTCCTAGCGGAAATTAAAGATCCCAGGATAAGAATTTGAGTTACATTTCTGTTATATTTTCATTTATCCTCCTCCTGTGCAAATAATTCACGTTTAAATTTAAAGTATTACGAATTCTGAAGCGGATGATCCTCTTTCCAAACACGGCGCCATTTGACCGAAAGAAGGGGAACGAAATTAAAAAAAAATTATCGTGAAGACAGTGATCTGATAGGGACTATTGCTAATACTGATCAGCGGGAGTGAAACCACTGTCGTTTACTTGTGCAGGTTTGTCGATGTGCCATAGAGGGTGAGGCCTGATATTATACAGCCCCTGCCGCTAGTGTGTCCTATCTTCGAACTTCACCGAAGATAAACTCGAGTTTCAGTCTTTGCCAAGTTCTTTCAGTAATATCCATTATATGAAAGGTAGTGGTTCACGTTACCCAAAAATTTATTTTGTGCTTCTCGAAAACACCTCCAATCATTTGAGTCAATTTTTTCGTGAAGATCAGGTGTTGCTTATTATTTAGTTTTTGCGATAAAAATCATCCCTGAAGAAAAAATAATAAAATGGGGTATATTTTTATTTTTTACCGAATGACATTACCGAATTTGTGTCTCGTTAATGTTAAATACAGTGAAATATATTCTTGAAAGGAAATGGTAAGGAAAAAACTAATAAAACTGGTTATAAATGTATTAGAGTTTCATGGCAGTTTTACGTCAGTTTTCTGTTTCTGGTGCCTCGGTGTATGTGTGACTTACATAAATGAAGCCGCGCGGTATGACTGCGTGGTCGAAAGAGTCGTGCTACGGACTGGAGAGCCGTTCCCGCCGGAAGTTCAAGTCCACCGTCGGGCATGGTTGAGTGTGTTGTCCATAGTTTAAGTTAGTTGAAGTATTTTGTAAGTCTAGGGACTGATGCCCATATCTATCTGGTGCATCAAGTTTACAATCATTTGAATAGAAATGAATTTTTCGTAGTATTTACGCATCTAAATTAATGAAATTTTATATGTTAATTGACTTAGTTCTACGTTGTCCTGACGTGACAAATGATGTTAAAATATTGTTTATGTGCCTATTTTCTTGTTTATGTAGCGTTATATAATATTTTTATGTCACAATTTTTAAATCGTTTGCTTTACGTAATTTTATACCAGTTACACCATAGATGTTTATATTCACGGGGTAATGTTCAAAGATGATGGTGCCTTCAGTTACCTTTGGTAGTCGTGTCCTGACATAGGAACGAAGTCTAAATAAATTTATCAAAAAGACATTGAATCTTTCCTAACAAACACCTTCAAGTCACATGTACGTCTCTTTGGCGTGGAAAAATGTAGAAATGTACTTTCGTACAATGTGAAGGGTAAACATACGCGTGACTCGTTCAGCAGAAATTAAAATATTACGATGTAATCCAATGCGGCACAAGTTATGAAGAGTTTAGACAGGAATAACGATGATTAGATGGGTAAGTTACACGTGCAGCATTCACCTCATATTATTACTTGACATAATCTGTTAGGAGGCTTTTGTCCATATATATTACGTGACTACCACACATTATGTTTGCATTATTGGCCCCGAGGTAATAAATAACTTTCCTTTACAATACCGACACCAAAAAAAAAAAAAAATTCACTAACAGAACCCCTTTTCTATCGCTACTGTCACAGTTTTAATTTAATAATGGGTATGCGAGCGCTGCTCGGTAATATACTTTCTGTAACAAAATGGTATTTCGAAGTATATGCATATTGTAAATAGATGTTATATAATTTTACCTACATAAGAATTGCAGTCATTAAATAAAAAAAGTCATCAAAACTGCTGGTTTAGTGTGTAATTAGACAATTATCTCAAAAGTTTCTTAGGTACTCAGAAGTGAACGTTTTAGCTACAAATACTCAAACGGTATGAGTTTCTTAGTGTAACCAAAGAAAACTGTATTTTACACTGACGAGACGCAAATTAGGTAACGTCATTCGGTAAGGTTACTCATATTTCGTTTCCGAGATACACAATATATATATATATATATATATATATATATATATATATATATATAGTTTTTTATTGTTTCTATTTTTCGGTGATGATTTCTATTACAAAACGTAAAGAATAAGCAACACCTGATCTTCACGAAAAAAATGACGCAACTGATTGGAAGTGTTTTCGAGAAGCACGAAATAATTTTAGGGAAAATTGCGTTTGTTTTTCAGAAATGAAGCTTAAACAGAAAAGAATCGGTGTAACTCTGATGCAGGCAAAAATATAGAAGTAGCGGCTCCTTGTCTCACAAATTTAAAACAACCAATACTGTGTTGGGTTGACACCACTCACTTCCACGCCATTCGCAGATGGGAGCACGGAGGTCGCTCGGTACTGAAGGCTCTGCCAGGTACTTTGGACCGAATATACACTGCTGGTAAAAAGTACACCATGAATTCTTCAACCCAGAAGAATGAAGTTTTACTGACACACTCTTGAGGATGAGCACAACTAACGATCACACAGACAGAGCCATACCCACGTGAATTCAGTCTCCAGAGCATGCTGATTGTAGACGCTAGTACCATGTATGATCTCTTTTTGAAGCGATGCAGGCTGCAATTTTCCTACAAACACCATCGTAGGCGTGCCGAATGTAGTCTAGCGGACGTCCCTGCCATGGCAATTTCCACCTGGTGTCTCAGTTGGGTTAGATTCTGTGCCGATCGTGCAGATCGCACAAGATGACGTTTCATGCCCTGCATGTTGAATTGGGGGAGAGATCTGTGTTTTTTCCGTTGTGGTGAAAGCTACTTACGAAGTTTTGATCGCCGCCTTTCTCCTCTGATTGCGAAGTAATCTTGTCGATTACCAGGAAAATAGCGATAAATAACATAGACTTTGAATAATAGAAATAGGAGCTCGAACTGTGAGATCTGGATTTGTGTGAGATTTGAGTTTCCTTTCTCCCCATCTACTTTTCTAGACTGGAATATATATATATATATATATATATATATATATATATGTTTGTCTGTATGTCCTCTATGTTCATAAACCATTCATTCGATTGCAATGTAACTTTGTTGAACTGTTCTCCATACGCCCACGAATGTTCCTGACCCAAAAACAAAAGAGGCCTCCGCGTGAGAAAACCAGATTTATGCGCCAATGGGAGTAGTTCGGAACCTGCAACAAATTTAGCATGTAATTTCGGACGTTTATAAAGCGTTTTGTAATGGACCCCCCCCCCCCCCCCCCACCACCATCTCCAAAATGATGAAACGAAGTCTACCGCTCACAACACTTTCGGTGAAAATGCCGTAAAACTGTCGCATCGGGCATGCCCTTGTATCAAATAACGTTAGAATTACATAAAAACAAAGGACACTAACTCACTCACTGACTAAATACGAAATCTCGAAAACTACTTCACCCACGAAGCTAAAGTTTGCCAGGAATGTGATTTATATGTAGAAAATGTCGGCTAAGAAAGTATTTTGTGATAGGTGCATGGCGGAGCATACATCTCCTATAGACTCACGAAATCTACAGTTTCATTCCCATCATCACGAAATTTCGCACGCTTGACCTTCAAACCAAGAGGAAGGTCACCGTCTACATTACGTTTCAGACGGTGCATGGGGGAGGGTACTTTGCAACATTAAAATGGATTCCTAAATGCCTTGGTCGTACCATAACTTAAGCACAGATCCTTTTGTGTTGTCTTCGTTATTCTCAGAACAAGGGTTGTATGATATACAACTGGAATATTTGAGAACAACAAAGTGCGTTGTTCAATGTAACGCTGCATTTCTATTGCATAGAAATCTATAGTTTTGTTCCGATATTGATGAAAATTGCACATTATACCTTAAAAACAAGAGGAATGTCACTGTCTGTATAAAATATCTTTCGGTGCATGGTGGAGGGTACTTAACATCGGAATTTTACAAAATGCGTATTTTTGCTCCAATCTGTATGAATTTTTGCACACATGACCTTCAAACTAAGAAGATCACTGGGTACGTAAATGTTTGTATGGTACATGGCAGAGGGTAACTTGCAGAAATCTTTGCCGAGAGAGAGAAAGGTGGAAACGAACAGAGATGGGAGAGGAAGAGCTGGATGCAGAGAGAGGAGGGAAGGGGAGGTGGATTACGATGGGTTTACAACTAGTAGCGGGTAAAGTATGAAAGTAGATAGATAAAACACCTGCTAAGCATTTTTTTTTTATTTTCAGCCGCATGGGAATAGCCGTTTGCTCGAAGGCGCCTCGCTCTGGAATGCGCGGTTGATTCCCGTCGGAGATTAGAATCCTTCTTTGGGCATGGGCGCATGTGTAGCCCTTAGTATAGGTTTAAATTCGTTTAAGTAGTGCATAAGTCAAGAGACCGATGACCACAGTACTTTGGTCCCGTACGTTTACATACACTTGAATATTTCAATCAAAATAGTAAACTAACGGATCTTATACAGTGATGTATTGTTGACATTCGCCTCCCCCCCCCCCCCATCTCTCACACACACGCACTCTTCTCTCTCTCTCTCTCTCTCTCTCTCTCTCTCTCTCTCTCTCTCTCTCTCTCACACACACACACACACACACAGAAATACATACACAAAAATTCAAACGTGTCTATTAAGGATTCAAATGGGAACTTCATCATTAAATATCTGGAAACGTAGAGGAATTGTTTGCGTTTCTTTGAGATGCTCACGCACTCTTTCAGAGATGTAATGTTATTAACCACAGTGTCATCTATATACTAGTCAGTAACAGTCGACAAGTTATAAAAAAATTGCAGTTTAATACGTAGCAGTAAATAAAGAGGGAGTAGAAGTCATTTATTGGAGAAATGAATTTTAATTTGGTAATATGCTCACTCCTACTGTTCCCTCGTAATTGAAATACTAAGCTAATTTCTGTTTTGGCTTATTTCTTGTTTTTAGCTATGCTTAGACCTCTCGTGTTCATATGATTACTGTATATTAACTTTATTTGTAACTACAGTTTTGAAACAATCTCATGAACTTACTCGTTCCACGAACATGAAGACTTGCTACTGGATTAGGTTTTGCGTAATCTGATTAATATAAATCAATAAGAAAGAGTGAAAGAATAATTTTTTTAAGAAGACGAACAAGGTAAAATATTTTGCTTTTTACTGTTACTGTGTGAAGTTTATATTTTTCTTTTCTTTTATTTTTTTTTAACTTCATTCACATAAGCCATGAATAGGTGAGATTTTTATTTCTATTTTTTCTATGTTTTCGCTCTTGATCACAATATTTTGACAGGTAGAATCAATGGATCTGTATCCTAAAATAAAGAGTATGTATGAAATTTTTGAAAGAAACTTATGAGTTTAAAAAAATCTGCAGTGTTTTCAGTATAACTATTTATGACCCCATTATATTATTGTTGTACCATTATTTAAACAAAACTCTCACAAAATTAACTTACGTGTATGGATGATCAACTGTTTCAAATGAAATTCTCTGAGTACTTGGTTGTACACCCATTGCACCTTGTAGAGTCAATAGTTAGAAATTTTACCTTGGCAGGGACGCACTGTAAAGAGCAGTCACACAGGTTGCAGTTTCCGTCGCTCACAGGAAAGCCAATCCATTTATGAATGAATAGTCATATACCGATTTCTTCTTCCAACTTAATTCTAATAATATCTCGCAGTGAAACTAAATCTCACACACATAGGTCTAGTCATTTGATAATTTTTATACTATGTCCGAGATAAAACTGTATTTCAAGGACTTACGTACTCCTGGTTTTCTGTAGAAGAAACTCAGCTTAGTTTTCACTGAAATTAATTACGGTAGATAAGTGAGAAGGTAGTCATATGGATATTAGACACTCAGTTACAATGGTAAATAAAAACTCGTTACTTAAAAACTGTGAATTCACATCAGATATCCATTCATTTCTCATCTAAGAGAGCTTTCAACATGCTCGAAACGCACAAGGGCTTTGAGTGTGACATGATCTCGAGAGGAATGGTATTAGCGCTTGTGTCTTGGGAAAATAAAGGAGCCAGATAAATTAAGAAATCTGTGCATTTAGACTGGTTTGTAATACTATATAAATTGCACAATAATGAATATAGGTAACATGTAAGACGTAGAGGTGGAATTTATTTAAATGATTCTAAAATTGCTTAGAGGTTGATGGAATAATCATTTAGATGTTAGTAGATAATTTACTGTTTATGTTTCCCGCTTAGACCACCTTCTGATGACCGATGTAATATATATTGAGCTCTGATGCATTCAAATTTGTAATTTTAAACACCGTTGTTTTGTATTTCCAAACAAGAATAAACATCAATTGTTTGGCAATACATAACAACAGTATTTTAAATGACAAATTTGAATGCGCAATATTTGTTACATCGGTTACCCGATGATGAGCTAAGCGCAAAACATGTTGTATTTTGACAATAAATAATCTATTGACATCTAAATAATTATTCAAGCAACCTCTAAGCAATTTTAGAATGATGTAAATAAATTTTATCATGACGGTTGCATACCTCAACCAAGACTTTCAGTCTAAAATAAACGGAGAGGTGGACGATACAATTATTCCCTGATACCTTTTACAGTGGCTGTCGTTGACCGTTATTTCATTTTCAGAGTCGATTTTTACATTACCTGTTTCAGGCAGCCCTGTTTCATGTTTTGATGCTATAAAAATATAAATATTGTGGAATACAGAAGGCACTCAAGCAATGACGTGAAATATTGTGGATCTCTTCTGAAAATAATGTTTCTACAAAAGTTTCACCATCGTAGAATATACTGAGAAAATGCCAAAATTTATCTGACAATAAATTCCGTTTATGTGCTGCACTTAGAATGCTACAAAACTAAATATTATAATTCGGTTTAGTTAGGAAGAAGAAAAGCTGTTGGCCGATTTCTACACCGTATGTGTAATAAATTTACACACAACCGATAGTTGCTGTTTATTCAAAGAGTCTGAAATATAGTTTTCGCGACATAATTCGAATGAATTCATTCTCTAATCAAAAGAGTCTTACGTACATTTAAAGTTCTAGTGTAAGTTTGCCACCATAATGGCCGCCCAGGAGCTCTTCAATTTGTCGGTCGGCCGCTTACAGTATTGTGTCAGGTCGTAATTGTAGCAGGGAGTGACTCTTACGTAGGTAAATAAACTTCGCGCGGTTAAGTTACATTCGGTTTTATCATTTCTCTGACCACCCCTCCCCCTCAAGCAACAGTTGCCACAGAATTTTTTTTTTTTTTTCAAATTCTATTTCATTTGCACTTAATAGTTTGACGCCCTGATACCTCAGTAATAGGCATTTTATTCGTCAAACCATAATCTTCAGCGGTATTTTATAAGTTCAAACTTCACCCACCCACGTCAAAAGGTGAATGTGGTCATCTGGTGTGCATTTTTATTAGCCTGCACCTTCCATATTTCTAGTAATAAAAATAAACAAAAATAATAAAAAATAATAACAGAATACTTTGAAAGACTAGGATCTGGAAGTTCATACTCACAGGATAAGTTCATTAATATGTTCTGGAAGCGATTAGCGTTTCATTCAGCTCGGATCAGTGTCTGATCTGTCTTCCTTTTAGGTACAGGGTGTTTCTTGAGATTATGAAAGCCTGTTCCACGCGTGATGACATCGACCTGTGTAAGGCGATAATGGTGTCCTGTGGCATCAGTGACGCAGTCACAAGGGGAGGGGGGGTGGGGAATGGGACTGAAGCCCTCTCTCAGCACATCCCCAGGAATATTTAACTTTTTATTGTTTTCATTTTTTATTATTTTTTAAACAGGTCGGCACCGGAAATTTGAAATAGTACACTTGTAATAAATCACACCATAACGGTAATTTGCCAATAACACGTGTACGTCACAATGCGTCGCCTACGTGATGCCGCCACTGAGAACGTGTGCTGCTCTTACTGTGAGCGGGTTTAAAGCCGTCGCGACCAGCTTTGATGCTGCCGTTGGTCATACTGCTATGCCCAAGTTACGAGCCGAGTGTTCATATGCAGGGACCTGCTGCTTAGCAGGTCAGCGGCGCCACCGTGTGCAATCTTATGAACAACAACAGTGTTATTTTAGTTCAGTTTTTACACATACAGTCTCACATTAATTAAACTGTAAAGACCTTTCTCTTTGGCTAGTAACATAGAAGTTCCTTAATTATTTTTCGATCTGATTATACATACTCCATTTCCACCACGTTGCTCCTCTTCCACTTTCAGATTAATGCGAGGTGAGTGACTTTATTTCTTGTGCAATTGCCTTCATAGTATAATCGGTTACTTTAGGGTAAATCAGGGCGAGATGGCGCAAGTTTTGAAAATTATTCATAAAAAATCCCATAATGCACTTAAGTCAAAATTAAAATTTTTTAAACAAAATAAAAACTTTATGATTATAACAACTGAGGAATAAAAATAAACACTGAAGAATTGACAAACAAATCCTTTATTTTAGGTTTATCAAAACACGAAATTAAACTAAATTTATTTTTAAAGATTTAAATTTAGCCTACCTGAGCTTTTCAAAATAAATCCTCTCCATCACTAGCTTTCATTCCTATTTTCCCTGCCATAGTCAACACAATAAGTATCAAATATTGTTCAATTTTCGTGTGTGCAAAAGCATACATGCCAAGCAGCGTGGCCAGTAACGTTTTTAGTGGTTTCACAGTACCATTCTTTTCACTCCTTAAATGGTCTCTCATCAAGAGAGGCCTATGTTTGTTGAAATCCGGATCGTAACTTTTATTTTACTTGTGCGGCAAGTATCACTATTGAAAAATAAGTGCGGCATGTATACCGGGGTCTTCTGCGGCATGTATCCCGATCTATCAGGGATAGACGCCTCCCCCTACGACTCTGTGACGGTAATAGTCAAGATGGCCGGACTAGAATTAAAAGGCACTCAACAGAATTTCCTCTTCGTGCAGGTACTCAGATTTTAAAAATAAGTCACTATTTAGCACCATCTAATAACTAACCGTAATACTAAATAGATTTTCATGCAAGATATGGAGAGTTACCTTGTTTATTGACACTAACTCGGTGAAAACTATCACTACTGAAACAAAAGCAGTTGCCTCACTGCCCAGCGTCTACCGCGGGTCTGCAATGCGCCTACACACGCACTTTGTGCACTTTGGCGGTTCTTACTAAAAATAGGGAAGAGGGGCCCAGTCAGTACCGCATGCGTCAACTGTCCCGGATTTGCTATATAAAAAGTGTAAACATTAGTCATAGATTAATAAATTCAATTGCCTTTATTATTAAAAAGTTAGCCCATCTCCCATAACTTCCGTTAGTCAACACGGATTCGGAAAGTTTAGATCTTGTGTAACCCAGTTAGCTCTTTACTGACTTGATATGATGATTGCTGTCGACGAGGGTGTCAAATAGATTCTGTTTTTCTAGTTACGTAAGTCTTCTGATACTGTACCTTACAAGCGCCTTCTGATCAAATTTCGTGCTTATGGCTGGTTGGTTGGTTGTTTTGGATAGAGGGATCAAACTGCTAAGGTTATCGGTGTCCCGGTGGGGAGGGAAAGACGTGAGGATAGGAAAGGAGAGGAAGGGAAAGGAAATGCAGTCCAGGAAGGAAAGAAGGAAGAAAGGCTGCATTAGCTCGGGGATCCGTAGGTAAGAAATCTGCATAGTGAAAAAAATAACAACTGACCCCTAATAATGATAAGTGTGAAGTCATCTGTATGACCACTAAATAAAATCGGATAAACTTCATGAACGCTATAAATCAGTCAAATTTACAGGACCTCAATTCAACTGAATACCTAAGAGTAACATTTACGAACAACTTAAATTGTAAAGAACATATAGAAAATATCGTAGAGAAGTCGAACCAGAGGCTATGTTTCATTGGCAGAACACTTAGAACATGCAACACTTCTACTAAAGAAACTGCCTGCACTACAATCATGCGCCCTATTTTGGAGTAATGCTTCGCATTGTTGGATCCACACCAAGTGGGACTGACGAACGATTTCGAGAAAATTCAGAGAAAGACAGCTCATTCTGTACTATCGCTATATAGGATAGATGCTAGCGTTGGAGTGGAAATCATTAAAATAGAGGCGTTATTCGTTGCAGCGAGATCTATTTGCTAAATCGCTTACACCACTTTTCTCTACCGTATGCAAACAAATTTCGTAAGCACCCACCTACAAGGGGGGGGGGGGGGGGAGGGAAGAGATCATCACAATAAATGCGGTTCCATGAGGCATTTGCCATGTATTTCAGTGTGAGTTGCAGGGTATTTGTACAGATATAATGAAAAAAAAAATACTGCAGTAAAATATGTTGCACTTATTTTACAGTCCTATCACTGTGTTTACAAACAAAACCTTGTTCTTTTCGACATATCCATGTCGAAGCAGACAAAAAATAAACGTGACGAAATATTACTGTGCGATATGTAAATATTAAAAGAGTTGAAGATGGCAACATAGGTTTGCCGATTTGTAACAATACAAGAAGTTTGATGAAGACATCTTAGCTGCTCTACTACGCAGATCCCCATTGCAATATATCAGATCACGTCCCCGGATTGAATGACGTCAAGCACATATAACTATGCAAATTTCTTTTGAATATGAACATGAACATAATATTTTTAGTCCATCAAGGTGTACTTTTTTATTACCATGAGTTTATGAATTTTTTTAGTACTACAAGTACTGGGAGAGTTTGGTATAATAAGGGTAAAACAATTGGTAGTTTTAAGCTGCTCGTGGCAAGAATCAGAGGCTTTTCAAGTCATCTTTCATGAGTCTAATTCGATGCTGAAGAGGGAGATACAACTGCATTAGCGCAGCATGATGAAATACATACAACGGAGTCGCCATAGAAAGGAAGATACAATATTGGATCAAAAGTATTACCGAGGTAGGTGGCGCAGTAGTAACACACTGGACTTGCATTTGGATTTCAAATCCACTTCTGCCCATCCAGATGTACGTTTTCGGTGATTTCCCTAAATCACTCAAGGCAAATTACGGGATGGTTACTATCAAAGGGCACGGTCGGTTTTCTTCCCCCATCCTTACCCAAACAATCCGAGCGTAAGCTCCGCCTCTAATGGCCACACTGTCGTCATCCACTAGCTTGTGTAGTACCAACAGAAAAATTCCGTGGCGGTGGTGTTATGGTGTGGTCGTGTTTTCATGGAGGGGACTTTCATTCCTTCTTGCTTTGCGTGGCACTATCACATCACAGGCCTACATTGATGTTTTAAGCGCCTTTTTGCTTCACTCTGTTGAGGAGCAATTCGGGAATTGCGACAGCATCTTTCAACGCCATCAAACACCTGTTCATAGTGCACGGCCTCCGGCGGTGTGGTTAGACGGCAATAACATCCCTGTAATGGACTGGCCTGCACAGAGTCCTGACTTGAAGCCTACAGAACACTTTTGTGATGTTTTACAACGCCGACTTCGTTCCAGGCCTCACCGACCTACATAGATACCTATCCTCAGTGCAGGATTCCGTGAAGAATAGTCTGCCATTCTACAAGAAACCTTCCATAGTCTGTGCCTGCGAGAATGGAAGATTAGGTATAGGCCAACACCACACTGAATTCGAGCATTAACGAAGGAGGACGCCACGAAACTGTAAGTCTTTTTCAGCCACGTGTCTCGATACTCTTGATCACAGACTGTAAGAGTACTGTCGTTTGCAGATGATATAATTCTGCTTAGAATTTAATGTCTGGGAAGGGACGAAGTGGGAAGAATGGAACTGAATGTTAACGAGTGTAAGACCACGTTAATAGTAGGAAAAAGGGAAAAGCTTAAAAGCTCAACTTATTTAGTAGTTGATATCAACAACGCAAACATTTTGAAACTGGATTTGTAAGAATAGTACATCTACATCTACATGGGATTGCAAATCGCATTTAAGTGCCTGGCAGAGGGTTCATCGAACCACCTTTATACTATTTATCTCCCATTTCATTCTAGAATAGCGTGCGGGAAGAAAGAACATCCGAATATCTCCGTTCGAGAATGTTGTTCATTGGAATTTCGGAAGTAGACCACGCCGCATCGATAACCGCCGTTGTTGTAATGATTCCCATCCCAGATCCTGTATCAGTTCCGTATCGCTTTCTTCCCTGTATCGTGACAATACAAAACGAGTTGCCCTTGGACTCTTTCTATGTTCTCCGTCAAACCTATCTGATAAGGATCCCACATTGGGCAGCAATACTCCAAGTGAGGAGTGACAAGCGTAATGTATGCAGTCTCTTTAGTAGTTCGGTTGCATCTTTGAAGCGTTCTGCTAATGAAACGCAGTCTCTGGCTCACCTTACCTACGATATTTTCTACGTGTTCTTTCCAGTTTAAGAAATGGAGCTGTACGTGTGTTACAGTCAATGATTAACTCAAATACTACGGTCGTACAGATAGAAGCTGAGAATCATCCGACCAATTGTGATATATGCAAGTGAAACATCAACAATGACTAAGACGTTGAGAAGTTCAAAAACATTTGTAGGGAAGTTGCTGGGGGAAATAAATGTAGCAGCAATGGTAAACAATAGTTGGAAGATAAGATTAAACAGGGAGCTCCGTAACACGTACAAATAACCAAAATTCAGTGAATATGAACGGTATCGTCGTTTTGTGAAACAGGACGCCAGCATATTACCAGAGCATAAAAGACCGGAAGCAATGAGATCATTGGGAAGCCGAGAACAAGGTGGATCGATGAGGTTAGTTGTAGAAAACTGGAAGTAGAAGAAGTTTAAAACAGAGATGAAAGGGACGCTGATGAACGTGTGGCTAAGAAACAGCTACAACTGAAATGGCCCTGGGAATAAATAAGAAGACATATTTTGGTAGCGTCACATGTTAATATTCGTGTAGTGCAACAATGCCTGGTTTACTGAGTGAAATGTATTTGACTGTATACCAATGCACTGCTGTATGTTGTTATATTTTTTATTTATTTTTTTATTTTTAGGTTGTGATTTGGTTTGTGTGTGTCTACATTTCCGTGGTTTGTCTAAGAAGAATCACCATCATTGCCATAGATAAAGTCGTGGGGTACAATATCCCCAATTAACTTCACTTACTTAGGGAATAAGAGACATTACATACAAGTACCCAGGTATTGAGTATGGAATTTCATGTTGAAATAGAGGGTGTAAATTGTGTTTTAAGAAAAACTCTTTGATTATATGGAACGTGGGGACCTAATACTTTCAGGTTCAGATCATAGAGAAAAGTCCTGTTCTTGACTAATGGCAATTCCCATACCTTTCAGACCACTTGGAAAGCCATTACTTTATTTAGGAAAGATGGTTTAAGAGAATAGTGGTAGCCTAATTTTGTGCTGCATGTCTGAGCATATTATCAATAATTTATTTCATTTATTCTTTGTAAATCTCGGTGCTATTCAACCACTAGCAAAGCACAAAAATATCACTTAAAGGAAAATGGTGGGGAACTGATGACCACCACAGTTTTGTCCCCCTTAAACATCCAATCAACCCTCCAACATTAAAAGATAGTGGAAATTCTTCCAGTGATTACAGTAGAGTCTGCATACCTCAGAACTGACATAAGATTTAAAAAGAAGATATTAGTGATTTATAAAGGGAATACATATACCATCCAGCAACTTTAAAGGAACGCACGGAGTATCTGTAAGCGACAGAAACAAAAAATGGTTTATGTAAAAGGTATTTTACACTGGAAAAGAAATGCGGAACTCACATTAGGTTTACTGAGATTTGCAAAATATTGTATTAACATTTACTATCTGTTGTATCTGTACTGATTTATCCTACTATACGTTTTGATCTATGAAAATCGTGATGGACTATTATAGTTATGTTGGCAATTCCAATTCCGTATCGGTATTGTTGTTTTAACCTTATGTACTCTGAAAATTCCTTATGAAGGATGGATTACTTTAATAAATAAATATTGATGAAGTCTGTATCGCTTGTGGTTGCAGATAAGTCAAGAACTAGTGTTTCGTTAACATTTCGTTTAATAAATTAATTACAATGCTATATGTGGGGTAGTCCAGTCTGAAGTGTGCGCCACGTACTTTCGCCATGCAAGCACGGCGCGGCGTTCTTACGACGTCAGCCACGAGCGCCCTCTGCTGCAACTCCGCTCGTGGCCACCACTGAACTTGGGATTATGTTCAATGTTCAAATGTTTGTATAGTTTATGGGACTTAACTACGGGGTCATCAGTCCCTAAACTTACAAACTACTTATGAACTACTTACAAACTAGGACGGCACAAATATTCATCCCCGAGGGGGGATTCGAACCCCCGACCGTAGTGGCCGTGAAGACCGTGACTGGAGCGCCTCAGTCTCCTCGGCCACCGCGGCCGGCGAACTTGGGATTAGGACAGGCACTAGGACTCTCCTCAGTAGGCAGGCTATTACCTAGTTCAAGTATGTATCAGCATTCTGCAGTCATGAAACTTGTGGAAGTTAAGTATTATCATATTGATACGAAATACATATCTTGTTCTAATCTAGCTTAGTGTTTCTAGTTTCTGCTGTCCCATTGGCTAGTCATCTCAGACTCTTTACCCGCACACGCGTGCATCCTATTTCCCTGTGTCAGTCTCTCTCTACTCTACCACCGACACCTAGGACAACCAGCGGCTACGAGACATAAAACTATAGACGGTACTTTTAGTGTTCAGTTTTATATTTCCGTCTTGTCTATACTGATTTCCCTTTGGCCCCACTGTATGGATATTCCACCTGTGTGCAAAATCATGTTTACATCATACGCCATGAATCTGTCGTTATTACACCTTCATTTATTTGTTAACAACACCGCAATTAATTTATTAAATTCAATGTAGGACATACGCCATGATTCTGTCGTTATTACACCTT